>OX422214.1:351678288-352878288 GCA_949130495.1 Sambucus nigra
CTAAGACATTGACACAATCAGTTGCAAAAAGTTTTATGGGCTTATAGGACTTCGATAAAATTAGGTGTGTGGGTAACTCCATATGCCTTAACATATGGGCATGATGTTATCCTACTATTGGATATCACTTTGGATTCATTGAGATGATAGCCTAAATGAATTAATAATAGAAGGCTATGATCAAACTATGTTCATGCAGTTAAAAACATAGATGAGGATATGATCAGGGCCTTGAATAATTTATCGATCAAAAATAAGAAAATAGCTAACAACTATAATAAAAAAAAGATGAAAAATTGGACCTTTAATGAAGGAGACTTGGTTTGGATAACCATTTTACCTTTGGGATCAAAAGACCCAGCCTATAGGAAGTGGTCCCTAAAGTAGGAAGGGCCATTCCAAATTTATAGGGCATTCAAAAGTGGATCATACCATGCTAGATTTCTAAAGCCACATTACCCAACCATTTAGGAAGATAATAAGAACGAAATGCTTAATTGCATATATATATATATATATATATATATATATATATATATATATATATATATATATATATATATATATATAAAGTCTAAATACAAAGGAACTAAATTTAGTCCTGAAATCTTGACACATAACCCTGTTGGTTCTAATTAGAACCTCCATTTCTTTGAACAAGGCTGCATTCCTGGTGGAAACCTATATATCTCCTACCAATTGATTCAATATCTAACTCCTCATTTTCAGATAGGAGGCAATTTTTTAGCTCAAATAGCTTTCAAATCTTGTAAACCCTTTCATTGCTTCAATTTTTTATTTGAAAAATGGGATTGATCTAAAGATAAAGCATTTTTCTCAACTTTTTCTTGGGTCATAGTGTTGATGAAATATATAAGTTCTCAGACAACGGTATCAACGGTATTTATAATAACTCTTCCAAGACTTCAAGATGAGAAATGCAGGAGCAAGCTATTTTTTGCCCACTAATAAAGGCAAAATCATTCAACACCTCAGAGGTCACCCTGGGAAAATTTTGAAGTAGGTGCAAAGCATGTGGAGCCTATATTTGACAATGAGGAATGGTTGGTGGAGCTTAGCTTCAAGAAGGGGAATCTTTATAATATTTTCAACGGGATTCGAACCTTAATTGGGATCTTCTTCCATAATAGTTGAAGCGCCAAAAACCTCATCTTTGGAGATGGGAATGGAGGTAGGAGGGTCATAATTTTTGGGGGTTGATTCCACTTCAGAAATTGGGTTCGAAATATGAATAGGTATTTGAGAAGAAGTATTAACCGGATCATGTATCGGAGAAGATGGAAGTGGAGTTAGAATATCCAAATTTGCTAAATGTTTCTCCACATCAACTGAGGTGTCAACTAAAATTTTAGTAAGAGAATATGGTTTGAAGTTAGATTTATTGGTGTAATAATGCCAACATATAAAAATTTGCTTCAAAAGGAAAATACATTGGTGTACCTACCAACTGGACTCTAAGTACAAGTTTCCTGGACAATGTTTTAATCATTTTTCTCTTTGGGACATCAATCATGGTTGATATGGGAGGTTAAACAAGTTTTGGGGTATCTGAAGAAGTATTGACTAGAATGTCAGAAAAGGATATCCCACTTGATGGTAGAACAAGAGGAACAGTATTTGCCTCTTCCTCTCCTTTTACCCTCGCAGACTCATCCTATAATTCCTCTAGTTCATCAGGATTTAACTTCCTGTTGCGATAAGAAATATAAGCTGTAAGATGTGGGACTTCTATAAGAGAACAAAATTCATAACCAAAGGCCAAAATAAATAAACACTATATTACAATAAGTGATAAATGACTTAATAGAAGGATATGGCTTTGAAGACTCCATGGCAGCAAGTAATGACTTTTGATGAACTTTAATATAGTTTGGTTTTGGTCATGCCAGCATTAAATTTACCTCTGGCTATGCTAAATGTTCTTTGAACTTATGATAATTGGCAATCCGTTTCAGAAAAATTATTTGGGAAATTTTGGAAGACCTAGCAAACAAATGAGGGTAGGCTAGACTCATCATAGGCATAAGGATGGTGTGGTAGAAAATAAATTGCTTAGAGAATTGAGCAGGAAAGTAAATCTCTCCAAAGGACCTAGAATTGGGGGTATTAGGAGTTTATGTCCCATAGTATAAATAGATCCCCCAGCATGGGTCTACCTGTTCTTGAAGGGTAGACCTTTTCAAAATTGAAGCAAGTCAAAACGGATCTTCGATAGTCTTCAACAAAGGCTATAAAATAATACTTGGTCTATTTGGGCTTATACCTCTAAATATGTTACTGTGATCTTTGAGGCTCTTACTGCTAGGCTCAGAGAGATAATAATAATAATAAATATGGATGAACTCGTAGTTACCTTTGTCATGACCAATCTCTAGGAAATAGGCATGCAGCCACATTTGTAGTAAAACAAGGGACCACACTGATTGGCATTAAAAGGGTCGTCTAAGAGCTCAAATAAACTCCAATAAAGAGATCCCAAAAGGCAAGTAGCAAGGGCAACCTATCTAGCCTTCACAAGAATGGCAGCTAAGAAAGAATACTGCAACATAACTCTTTAAGACTAAACACAAAAGATATGTTTTGATGGCCACATCAAAAGAAAGCAATAATACTCATTCAAACTCACATTAGTGGTGCTTTCATGTGTTTGTTCATGAAAGTAAAGTATCATACGTGGATTTTTTCACTTCTTAGCTTCAATGGGATGTCAGCTAGTGGCATATGAGGATGAACATCTTCTCTAATAGCTTTAAATCCAGTCAGTTGGCAAATGCCCAACATAATGGAACTTTTCATCCCAAAATTGACCTCAAAGTAGTTTAATGATGAGTTCCAAAAGTGGATAGCACTAGAGATAATAAATGTTTCATGTTTGATATCCTTTAAATTGAGTTTAACGGCATCATAAATGTCAGCCTTATCCATTTTTTTTTCCTTGCCAATGAGTATCTGATTCACCCATTTGGGCCAAAACGTATTGTCTAATCTTTTGTGCCAAACCCTAAAGTTGAATGACGAGGGTGGTTTGAGATATGTGAAATCTTCTATGAGGAGGGTTTAATCCCCAAACCTGAGATAGAAAATGTAGATGGGGAAATAGAAGTTCACCCTTAAAAAAATGCCCAACAGTAGAACAAGTGGCTACATACGAGGTTTTGATGAGCCAAATAATACACACAACGACAATAGAGTTGTTAGCCGAGAGCTTATTCATGGCTTTATCAAATTGAAAGTATACATTAGAGGAATTCGTTGATGTTTAAGAGTTTAAATAAAGAGAAAACAATCTTGAGAGTTGAGAATGTGCTTGGAGAGAGAAAGTAAACTGTAAAAAGGGAAAAGAAATAAAGAGTGAACTTAAATAGCCTAGTGGTGCCATTTAAAATGTAAAAGAATGCCAAGTAAATACTGACATGTATCTTGAAGTGCATTTCTCCAAAAAGTGAAATCATGGGAAGTGAGGATATAAATAGGCATCTTTAGTGGCCTCATCAATAATAATACACTCAAGATTATATTTGCAGGTCATTATTATCCCAGAGAATCAAAATTAAATATTAGGAGTCCGAAGGTAGACAAATTTATTGGTGGATGAGAATGACAAAATGTTCCCATTTTTTAATAATTATTTATTTCAATTCGGAACAAAAAAGTTATCATTTGGATGCTTCGATAGGTACACTAGGATTTAGTGGGACCACTACCAATAATAAAGCCTGCATGTATAATATATCAAAATTAAAATATTTTTTGGTCTAGAAGTATAAAAATAATTACAAGTACATGCGACGTACCAAATTTAGTTGACGTATGAGATGTTCATCAAATGGTTAAAATAAATATGATGCTATGGTGACAAAATTAGTTAAATCGAGTAATTAAATACCAAAAAATGAGAAAATACATCAAATAACCATAACACGTTGGATAAATTACAAGTCGTCAACAAATATTCAAAACATAATGATATTTTTCATTAATAATCCAAATTCGGGAGTATAAAAAGTGAAGAACAAAATAATGTCACTCTCTTGGGAGTGTGTAATAGTGAGGAAATGAGTAAGTTACAAAATGATGGAAAGTAATCCACGAGTAATCGAGACATTTTTCCTCTAAATCCAAATAGGGTTTAATATGGGATAACTACAAAAATAGTGTCTCATAGGATTGGAAGTTCAGTGGAGCCTCTTGAGCCTTACATTTCAAATCCTTATACCTTAGAAGAATTACATCTAATGAAAGGGTTTAGAAACCTAAGCTAGTTGGATCTTCTTGACCATCTATATAAACCTTCTCAAAATTCTTCCATTCAACCAAAACTTTATTAGAAAGAGAGTTAATATCATCATGAGTTTTAACTCGGAATCTATAGTCTTCAAAGTCAACACAAATTTGACCTATTATTATATTAAAGAAAGAACGAAATATGGGCCCTGGGTATACAAGGGAGATTGGTAAAATGGACAAGGACTATAAAATCCCATGAAAAATTTCTCTTAGATCTGCCTTTCAACAGAACAATGGGAGGAAGATAGGAAAAGCGTAAAGGAATTCCAAATCTTTGCCAATATTAATAGCAGAGGAAAGATACTCTAAATGAGGGCATCCAGTTGACAAATCATTCTTGACATACTGTTCCAAATCATCGAAATAATCCCCCACCAATTCATATAGGTATTCTATCAAACCATAGAGGGGATCAATAGATAAGAGGATTTCAGTGACTAAGGCTTCAAAGGCATCAAATTTAAAATTTAGTTCAGAAGTACTATACATACCATTTGAAATGAGATGGTATGAAACTTGGATGAAGGTATAAGAGAGAGAAATAACCGTGCCATACCTAAGAGGATCATAGGTGGCACAGTGACAAGTGGTGAAAATGTTCATCTACACATTGGTATTAATTCAAAAAGGATAATAAGGATTAATTGGCCTTGACTAAGTATAACCCCCTTGAATTTATGAGTAAATGAGGAGAAACTCACTTGTGGTGGGTATTCAAGGGAAAGCAGGGGCGTATGATGGTGTAATTAACACTCAACTCATCAAGAGGAGTATATGGTAAAGAGTCACAATGAACCAAGGTAGAATCATGGCTCTTGTCAACAGGTTTTTTAGGGTTAGGCTCAGCAGCTCCAACTTCAACCATTTCCATAGTTCTTACATCATGAGATAATGGTTTATCAATTGTAGAATAGAAAAAAGTTATCTCATAAGAGGCAAAAAAAACCTTTGATCAGTCCAACCTTAGAAGATCCTAAAAATATGGCCTACTGTAGACACCCCATTCTGTTACCCCCTAACTCTCCTTAGGTCCCTAGTACCTCCCCTTATCAGTACAAACCTATGTCATGTCCCGAGTATTGACCTAGAAGCCATCGAGCACTCCCCGACGCAGTTTGACCAAAAAGTCAAACTCTTCGTCTCGATCGAGACTCAATGAATCTTCGAAGGGTACTGAATACCCTTTCCAACGGTCCATCCTGTGCACGATTCTGACTTACCATACAGACGAACGATCCATTTGCGTTCAAAACCTGACCCAGAGGCCACCAGGCGCTCCCGGGATCTGTTTGACCTATGTCAACTCTTCAGCTCAACTGTGTCTGAATGAATCTTCGAAGGGTACTAAATTACCTTTCCAACGGTCTGTCCCGTGCACAATTCTGACTTTCCATGCGGACGAATGATCTGTTTGACTTCGAGAGGTCACTGAATGCTTCCCGGGCCCATTTGACCAACGTTAGCTCTCCAAACCAGGTCAAACTCTTTGGAATGTCAAAGTAAATATCCTAAACTTTCCAACGATCCACCCCGTATGCGATTCGAACTTACCATACGGACGAACGATCTGTTTGCGTCCGAACGATTCCCCGTCCAATGGACCGATAAACGCTTCCGAGCCATATTTGACCCAAAGTTAACTCCTGAACCTGGGAGAGTTCCAAAGGAATTTCAAAGGTATCTGAATTACCTTTCCAACGGTATGCCCCGTGCTCGATTCTGACCAACGGATTGCCCTCAGCGGCTAATTTTCCAAAAAAGCCTGAAGCGCACTGCCAAATGGCAGGTTCCAGACCCTGCCTATCGGCACCTGCCGTTAGGTAGTGGCATGACAATGTCGATCGGCAGTCACCTGGGCCTATGAAAGGAGGCCTTCACCTCATTTTCAAGAGGAGACCAGATCTGATAAAAATATCTCTCAACGAATCCCAGAAACCTCTCTCGAAGGCAGCGTGATTTCAACTTCTAAGTCCCTTTTTTACTTCCACTTTTCATCATTTTCATCAAACTTGGTGAATTAACCACTCTCCATCATCATCCAAGTGCAAGGGCTTCTCTCCAACATTCAAAATCAAGCTCAAGATCTTCAAGAAGGTCCAACTTTCTCAAACTCTCTCTTAAATTCTCTTAAATTCCCAATAACTTGTTTTCTTACTTAGCACTTTTATTATCTCATCTCACATATACTAAATATACTTTTTATTTAGTATTATTGCACATCTCTTATTTTCATATAAATAAAACCCAAAAAACAAGAAAAAGAGGGTTTGCTCATAAATTCCAAGTAGGGTTTCTCACACTTTTTCCACACTTTTCTCACAACTAAAACACTTTTTCTACACACACACACACACTCTCACAAATAAGAGATCCCCATTTGGATTTATGGGATAAACCCCACCCGTCTTTTTGTATGAAAACTACGTGGACTTTGATTCCTTTATAGGCTACGTAGGCGTCTTGGGGTAAAACCCGAGACTCGAGTCCTTTTTCCCACTTTTTCTCTCATTTTCTATCTTTTATAAATTCATTTTTCTTATATTATATATATACTTGTTCTTAGTGACGTATTACTCCATATGCGTTATCATTCCATTAAAACGATCAACGTAGTGGTAATCGCGTAAATCTTATTTTTCTAATATTATTCTTATATCTTCCTACGGATGACTCGCTTTATCTTTTCCATGATACAAGTCGAGGATTCCTACCTCCATTCTATATATACACATGCACACATATCACGGGGGGAAATTAAAGGAAAATAGCAAATATCCATGAGAGACTGAAAGGGCGGAATGGGTGCCTAACACCTTCCCATTTCGTAACTAATCCTCCGAACCCTTCTCGAATCATTTGGTTTCTCACGCACCAGTGTGTCTTTGGATGCCATCCTTCGGGGTGGCTTCCCCTTTTTCTTTTGTCTATTTTGAGTAAAATAGACTGGCGACTCTGAATCTCTCTACATTTTTACACCACATCTCAAACGACGCCGGCCGAAGTGCTCCCGAAAGGGACGCGCAGGACCCGAAGGATCCTCCCTCCGCGTGCCCGCCCGCATGGCGAGGATTGGGGATGGCCACAGTGGCGACTCTACTGGGGAGTTTATTTGTTTGTGGGCTTGACTCTATTTTCATGGATGCTATATTTGTTTATGTTTCCCCCCATATCTGCATGTTCCCCTTTTCCATGTGTATCCCATTCTTATGCTTATATTCGCACACTTGTAGAAATTTCTCCACGTACACTTCACACCACGTGCACCTAGGATCACATATATCCCCATGTTGCACGCATCACCCATCCATACATGGTGTACCTTTTGGGGTACTTGTACTTTTCTCCCTGTTTGGCATAATCAAGAAAGGCATTCTCATCATAAGATACTAATAAGAGAATCATGCATGATTCACACGACATCACCAAAGAGCATTGATATTGAACAAAATTCACCCAGTAATTGGAGGGTCACTTCGTGATGGGCGCTGGTCTGGCAGGTCATAGTTAGCCTAAGAGATATGACTCTCACCTTCCATTGGCCAAGTACCTTCGACGTATATCAAACGGTTCCCCCACATCGTATCGCTTGACCGAAGGCATGACGAGAGGTATATCGCAGGAAATTCATTCACGTATGTCGAGTATATCGAATTCGTTCTCACACGTACCGTCCCCACGAGGTATATGGTGAGGCAATTCACATACACTCAGGTATATCAAATTTCTTGTCCACATGTACCAATTTCCCCCAAGAGCAAGATGTATATCGTGGAAGTCACGCCAAAGGTGGGAACTCATGTCGATTCCCCCAACTAACTGCATACCCGCATATAGGTGTCAAACCTAGGGCACGCACTTTAGATTGTTGGTTTCAACTCGAAACTCTGTCAAAATTCCGGGTCGATCGGCCGCCCAATTATTCGCGCATTTTCAAAACGGGACCCTGTCCGTGAGCCTGGTTATAAGTCCAAACCGTAGATTTGCATATATTAAAAACCTCACTTTTCTAGGCTCGGGTCCCATCCGATATTGCATTTAGGAGAATTAAATACAAGTGAGAACATAATAATCATGCTGAGTCCCGTATCCAAAAATATTTGTCCCTTCTTTATAAAAAAGAATCCAAAAATATTTCTCCCTTTTTTATCAAAAATCCAAAAACATTTCTCCCTTATTTATTAAAAATCCAAAAATAGTTCTTCCTTTCTCAAAAATAAATCTCATCCTACACCTTCTCAGGTCAATCGCAAGCCCTTGGCCTGGCTCCCTACTGGCTTCGGTCTTCAATCAAATCACCCCGGAGTTTTATCCGTTCTGAAATCCATCCACTTTCCATGGAGAATACAGATCAAGTACCATTCATACAATCGGATCTGACGACATTCCTAGCTCAGCTCGTGTCCAAGATTGACAACCTCCAAACCGAGGTTCGAGAGATGCAACAAAACTCAGTTCCTATTCCTCAAGAGCCCGAGGCCCTATTCCCTCATGCTATGGGTCCACCCGAGCCTATTTGGGTTCCCGAAGAATATCAGCACGCTCCATGTGCCCCTCCTGCTAATGGGACACCGCCTGCCCAGCTTCCAATGCCAAACATTACCCAGCCTATGGCTAACCTGCCTATGGTCGTTGATCCAAAGGAGGAAGAGTTGAATAAAGTCAAAGAGGATCTTAAGATGCTCACCAAGAAGTTTGACCAAGTCAGGATCTCTGGGAATTACATGGACTACACCCACATGTCTCCTTATCCTAAAGCGAGGTTACCCGAGAAGTTCAAGATGCTAAATATCGAGAATTTCGCCTATTGTTCATCTACGCAGTTATCATCGTTCCATGACTCTACTAGGGGCTTATGAGGAGGTTATGGCCCAATTGTTTCAGCAAACTTTGAAGGATAGTTCCCTCCAATGGTTCTTATCTCTTGAGGAATCCAAAATCCATAATTGGGAGGATGTAGCCCAAGAATTCATGTCGCAATATAAATACAACGAAGAGCTTGAGGTCACCCATCGTGATTTAGAGCTGCTCAAACAGAATCCTGGGGAATCGATCAGTAACTTCATAACCTGATGGAGGGAGCAAACAGCGACCATGACCAATTGTTCATCTAAAGAAGAGCAGGTCAACATAGTAAAGAAGAACTTCTTGCCCCATGTTCGAGCGATGATGGGAGGACAATACTATCCCCACTTCCTATCTCTCAGAGAGGCTGGAGTGGAAATCGAGGAAAGCCTCGTTAAAACAGAGGTTGAACCAAAGCAGGTGCCCGAACAGTTCACCCCTAGAATGTATGATAAGCCTTCGAGTGCCACCATTTCGACCATCAACAATATCTCTCAACCAACCACATCATGGGCACCAAAAAGTCATCATGCCCCCATCCGGAGGGAACACACTGAGCTCCATGATCCCCTCTCCAAAGTTTACCAAGCCCTATTAAGCCGAAACCATATCAAACCCTTGGATCCACGTCCATTGCCAAATCCACTCCCAAGAAACTTCAAGACTGATGCTCATTGCGCCTTTCACCAAACTGTTGGACATACCACCGACCAATGATTTCACCTTCGTAACATAATCCAAGATCTCATTGATCGGGGTACCATTTCCCCACCAGCCAATCTTAAGACAAATATTACTCACAACCCACTCCCAAATCACACCAACGCCATCTTCTTGGAAGAAAACCCAGATTTCAACCCCTCAACTCAAATCACACCCATATACTCTCCTAAACATCTTCAAATTTTCCCATATTTCCTCCTACGCCTTACTAGCCTCACTGATCAGGCACTGTCACTCCTTACCAGAGCATGCATCGCTGTCCGTACTCATTCTGAAAATAGAAGTATTGAGTTGTTAGAGGTGTTAGACCAACTCCTAGAGTTTGGGCTGAAATTTCCCTCACAGATGGTCATCGATTGCCAGAGATTCAGTACACTGTTCTTGGAAGCGCGAAAAAGGGCTCGAGATTCAGACAAGTGGGTGGTACCAACCGACGAAGTCAGCTTAGATGATGTTGTCCATATTATGGCATAATTATTCGGGCAAACCAATAGCATTTATAGTATCACTGGGTTACTTGACACTTTGAAACTATAAGGGAGCTTGGTCCCTTCAATCACACATATCCCCATAGAATGGGAGGACCTGTATAAAGAAGTCGTTGAAGTTATAGAATGCATCGACTTTACATGGAAAGACAGAATTGTTATCGCCGGATGGGGGGAAGAATTTAAAGATTCGAGCGAAGAACAAGCTTCAGGAAGAGCTGAACCAGTAGCCGACATATGTGGGATGATATATTTCGAAGAACTCCTCGGAGAAATAAACAGGGTGGCAGAACAACAAATTGATGAGGAAACGGGATTCATGTTCTTTCCTTCTTCAGTAAATCACATGACCATATCAGGGAGACATTACGAGTTTCCAAGCTCACTTCCAGCAAATAACAAAGGGAAGGGCTTTGAAAACCTTCCTATGCCAGAGATGACCATCGAGGAGAGCAAGATCCTCGACTAACTGAAGAAAAACCAAGCTAACGTCACTCTATGGGGACTTTTCATGCCTTCCTAGCTGCTCAGAAATGCTTTAATCAAATTACTCACTGGACCCATAATTCGTCCCTCTACCACACCAGAAGAAGCGGTAAATCTGGTCGGATCCTTGACCTCTACCCGAATGCTATCATTTTTTGAAGAAGAAATCCCTAGAATTGGGCCAAATCACAATCATGCGCTCAACATCTCCGTCGAAGTTATGGGGAAGGCCGTGCCACTCTCTCTTGTCGATAACGGATCCGCCTTGAATGTTTTCCCACTAAGAACCTTCAAGTGTTTAGGTCTGAAAGAAAGCAACCTCGCTCCAACCTCCGCCCTTGTGCGTGCCTACGATAATACCCGCCGAGAGGTGATGGGGTCCATAAAACTTGTAATAGGGGTTGGCCCTATAAAACCTGTCGTTGAATTCCAAGTCATAGACATCCCAGCTTGTTTCAACCTGTTGCTCGGACGCCCCTGGTTCCACAATATCAAGGGTGTCTCTTCCTCACTCCATCAGAAATTAAAGTTTTTCGCCGACGGGCGAGTCATCACCATTTTGGGCGACGACGAAAATGTCGAGGGTGCAACCACCAGTAGTCTAATTCTTGAGATACAGCACGGGTCAAATGATATGCTCCTATCAGGATTTCGAGTTGATCCACTCCTACTCCCGGTAGGGGAAGGTTTCAAAGAAAGGGTTTGTCCAGAATATGACCCTCATGGCAATGTTAATGTGATTCAGATGTTCAGAAACATGCACTTCATGCCCGGACTAGGGCTAGGGTAAAGGCAGCAAGGGATACTTGAGCCCATCGAACTGAAGAAAGCTTTTCCTCATTGCGGCTTGGGGTATCAACCATTAGAAAAATAGCTCAGAATGATCTGCTAGTCTTGACCAAAGAGAAGATTAGACTGCATTCGAACTATCTCAGGAAACTCCTTAAATGAATGGTTCATCAAAGAAGGCGAAGACTTCCCCTTTTGCGGTTTTCCAGAACCATGGTATGACCACACAAACAAGAAGATGAGGCCGGGAATGGAGATCTTTTTCCAAGATAGCCACCCATGGGCTGAAACTTTCCCACACCAAGTACAACCGCTCCTTGGAGATATCGAAGAGACTGAGGAAAGTGATTCCGAAGATTCCTTCAACTTGCAGATACTAGGGTTGGAACTCTGCATGGTTCATTCAGGCACTACATCAATGGATCCATCCGGTATGATTAAAGATGCTGGTACTCCTCGTCTCAGTTGGCATGGTGTGCCAGTTCTACCTCTTGAAATCTCCCTGTGACACCCCGCCTAATTAAATACCGGGCGATCACTCCTTTATTAAATTAATTCAAGGTGAACAGTTGGTTCAATCTCAGCATCACTGTCGAAAAATAAAACTTTTCCAATTTAAACACCCTAATTAATTAAGCTAAGTGTCAAAACCATTTAAACCTTTATTCTCATTTTATTAAATCTGGTTATAAAACATTTAACCATTAACGTCTAAAGAGCCATACAATAAGTAGAAGAATAAAATGAACATTCAAGAGTTTACCCAACAATAGTAAATCCCAACATTAAAAATACTAAGGAAAACATCCTGACATTAATAATCCCGAAATAAAGATACTGAAATTAAAAGAATTACAATCTCTGACAATACCAACTAATTAATAGAAAGAGGGCGAAACATGCCCTTGCTGGATAAAACTGAACTAGGAGTAGAATCAAATGGATGAAGTCGTCTAAACAACAGGCCTGCAACTCCCACCTAAGCTGCAGCTCGTTCCTGCCAAAGGACCCTGTGCAAGACGCCCCTGTGGCTGGGCACCTGTAATATATACATATATATATATATACAAGAGAGAAAGAGAAAAGGAAACGGGTCAGATCCCGACAATGTATATGATTTAAAAATTCGTTTAGAAAGTATTTAAATTGATTACAGGCCAATGCAACAACATATTAGTGCGACACTCTCTTAAGAAATTCTCACCTCTCTTCTAATGTGCACACCTATTGCACTAACCTTCCCAATGGTATATCTCGTCATTTACCACACTATCTTTCCCCAATGATTTGACTTATCTTAGGTTATTCGCAGGATTTACAACTGAACAACACAAGTATTTAAAACGTAAGATTTCAATTTGGAACCAAAGTTCTCCTTTTTACTTTATTAATCAATAAAGTTTTCCAGTGTCATATTATACTTTCTCAAAACAAGTATTAATAATTTGAGTCATCAACCATGTCCTACATATAAATTCACAGTAGGCAGTTCCAGATTTCAGAATTTCATATATATATTAACTACTCGTATAATATATATATTCTAACAGCACCCCACATAAAAACTATGGTGCGGGTATACTCTGCTATCCAATCCTCATATCAATCGCACTAAAGGGAATACAAGTTCGGAATCACTCTTGAAATGTATAAATACATACACAATCAATATTGAGGCGAAGCATAGATTCCAAGTCCAAGAGGTCAATACATACCCTCACGTCTCTTAGGACCGTCCGACTATCGATCTGATAGCCCGTACCTAGGATTTCTATCTTCTAGGCTATGAGTCAATATCCCCTAAAAGGCACACGAGATAAGATCGTCCCAGCGCGGTAACCTTCGGGATAGCAAGTAGCGCGGGCATGATTTTCACAAGTATATAATATATGCCTACACAATCATATAAATATACCACTTTTATTATATCAATTCAGGTTTATCCCATAACCCATATTCACAACATTTATCCTTATTTTCCCATTATTAGTTATCATGTATAATGGTTCGTTTCTCACTTTAATTCGAAGGGTTTCTCCAACTTACTACGTAGCCCTCATGGACTCTATCCTTCCAAAGGTACAATTCAGTAGGTATTCATTTATGTTCCAACTTAACCCTCTTATGTGTCTCTCCCCTTTAATATATACATACATTATCCCTTATGTAAAATATCCCAAAAATATATATTTCGCCTTACATTAAAGGTCTCTTATTCATTAATGAATCCTACTGGTCATCATTAACTCCCAAATCATTTTAGCAAGGATGTCTAAGGATTTTTCTTCATTTCGAATCAATTCAACAATTCTAAAAGGGGAACTTAAGTCTGCCAGGAGGGGTCGATCGATCGAGGTCTGGGGCTCGATCGATCGATCAAGCAGGTCTGTGGAAATCTGCAGGTTTGCAGTTACGGGTTTCATCTTTTAACCTTCACCAAATCCATATTTTTCAATCCCAATCGTCCCAAAATTTATACTACTAACATTATATCATCATACCAGATATTTCCAACGTAAAGCATGTAGATTTCTATCACTAAACATGGATTAACAGCCCAAAATTATTATAATTATCAAGAACCCTAGAAATCTCTTAAACATGGTTCTAACAAGAATTTTCCAGAATTTCCTTCTTGTAAACATCATAATTTCGTGGTTTACTCCTCTACATGACAAAGGGTTTCCAGAATATCATTTAAGTCATCACTACATGCAATTTCCTATCTCAAATTCGGTTTTTCTTCCATACAATTCATCCTAATAATTCCTACACTAATATGAGTGATGCACCAAAAAAAATAAGCAAGATAAACACTTGCCTAGGATTTTCGACGTTCTGGTTTGGTCTCGAATTTGGTGTGGTTGCGTTCTCCGTCTCGCGATCTACGCTTTGATGGTGGAGGCGGTGCAAACGGATGGATTTCGGGCCTTGGATTGCTTTGGAAGCTCTCTCCTTCCCTCTCCTATGGCCGTCACTTGTCTTTGGTTGTTCTAACCCTAGAAGACAACCTTAGACATCTTATATAACCCTTGAAATTTCGTGGGTTTAATTACCCAAAAATGCAAAATGACTAAAATGCCCTCCCGAGGTACTAATTAAGCCTAAAATAACCCCGAGACTCAAATTAAACCCCCGGGTACACTTTTCTGACTATCTCGACCCTTCCGAACGCGTTGGCGCACTCAAAACGACCATACGAACAACTTATGAAATATTCACTTTTATAAATCAACATTTAGTCCCGACACGACACAGGCGCGTCCCGACTTAAATTTCCATAATTGTCATTTTATTCACACGTGACAATATTATAAAAATAAATCTCATATATTACTATAATCATCCAGTAACATTCAACGAATAACAAATTTTTAATAATTACTGACTCTCGCCACGCTAGTAAATATTTAAAACAACATTCCGGATTAAAATTAACTTAATTATCTCAATTAAATTTAATTAATCCCTAAATTTAAAAGCCATGAAAATACGGGGTATTACATACTTCCCCCCTAATAACGGAATTTCGTCCCGAAATTTGGAAAATAAGGCCTATCAGGTAGCACAATTCTGGATATCCGTTTCCGTACACAAACTAACTACACATTACGGCGCTCAATAACTGTAGCCCTTTCTTCACAGCAACAATGTTTTACATTCTCATTAGAGACACTTCACATTGTGCTCCCAACCGACAACATTCGCATAGGTCATGCCTATACGTTATAAATTTCATTATCTCACTATCATTGGAGGTCGCACCTCACTACATGACAAATACTCGGATTTATTCATATACAAAACTCCCATTATGAGAAAGTTATACAAACATTTGATCACTCTTGCTCACCTAAAACAGTCGTGGAATTCTACCACATTTATCGGATGTTCTCTCGACCTATCCAAAAATTCTGATTATCTACTCTCCTCTAAAAATACGGAAGGAGAATAGTCGAGTTTCTTCCATAACAAAACCTTAATAAGTACCTCGTACATGACAAATAGGTACGGGTGCTTCTACAGAGCATTCTTGAAATCATCGTACCAAGATTCCAAAATCTCCTTCACGTGGCTCCACTAATTTTTAATCACCATGCGCTTATTCCCTGGCTAAGGGTGATACATCCTACTCGAAATGAAATCTTATCTCCGCTAGTTCCTGAAATCCCATATCAAAGGTGGGATTTACCAATCTCATCCTGATTCATAAATTTATACTGCGCCGGACCATGCACTGGAGCGATCCTTCCTTTCAAAGGAAGTCTGGGGCATACTAGTTAATATTGTAAATGATCCCAAAGGAATATCAATCACTTCCTTCTCAGGGGCTTAATTCGCATGTTCGGGATGAACCCTTGATCTTGTTTTGACGATGGAAACCCATCCAAGAACTGTACCGACTTTACCGACCTCTTCCAAATTCAGGAATTGTAGCTAAACACAAAATTATTTGGTTGATTCTCCTCTTTCAACCCAACGTTACCCATGGGCGGTGCATGTAGAGACTATCACTACGTCCCGCTAAACATCGATTCTTCCTTGAAATGTCTCACATTAAGTGACACGTAATACTCCCCTTCCTTCCTTGTAGTATGCCGAAAGTTCCACCCGTGCTCTTCTCTCCACGAAGCGCACTTCTGGATCTCTTATACCATACAAACATCATCACCCTTTGTATGTGCAAGTCGCTCTCATACTTGCCTACTAACAACTCCGCTCCGAGTGTTCTTCATAATCATTTAATTCTGTTCCATTCAAGGAATACTCTTCTTAAATGACTTCCCACAGTCTTCCAATTCAAATATGGGTGTGATATTCTAATTACACACCTATGTATGGATTATCGCCCCTCATGTGACGTTTAATCCACTCTATCACTTCCACTTCATTCTGTTAACCCCACAAACACATTTTCCATACGTCCATTGCCACGCCCCTTCATCTCGGACGAGTTTTAACATCAGTTAACCAGGATGTATACACACCCTATAAACTGGGCATACTAGCGTAAGCATCACATACGCTCCATACTAATAAACAAATTATTTGTTTTCCCTGGTGCTTGCAGCGTGATTACAACACTTTAATCACCCTAAAAATCAAAATTTTAAATCTTCCTTATTACCATTCCGCCCCCTTAACTCGTGGTGACAAAGAAAAACTTTCAATGCTTTCTTATTACACAACCGGCTCCAATGGCTTTAAATCAAAATTCAACTTCCAACTTACATACATAATTACTTGATCCCATTTCGACCAGGGTACCGAACTCATGGAATAGTGACCAAACGTCTCCCTATTTCCAACCTTACACTAAGTTTCATGCGTGGGATGTCTCGCAAAGCGAAATCCAAACAAGGAACCCCCCCTGATACACTACTACCTAGCATTATCGGTTATCGAAATCTGTTAGGTTCTCCGTCCATAGTATATACCCCTTTATTCCGTCCCTTGACCGAAAAGTTACAGTTTCTCCCGTAATTATGCTTAACAAAGAACGTTTCACTAATTGCACTATTGTTCAGTATAGGTTGGTGGTAATAGCATTCCATAAACCTCGAATACATACAATCGGAATTCTTGAAATTCCTTTCCCTAATAATAGGGTTATAAATATTAACTCCCACATCTCTAAAGGATAAATATAACAATGCACTCGTCCTATCACTAAGTCCGGAGTGCTAAACATAATACTGAGTCAAATCTTTTTGCCCAACGGTAAATCCCAATACATACCGAATCATATTGGCAAAGTCTATACATACATTTGCATCGAATATCTCGAGCCAACTATCTCCTCCGAAATCTCTAGGATAGATAATATAAGTGCGAGTCCAACCTTCTTACAGGTAAAGCCTCGCCAAAACAAAACGTAAAACATGTTGCGCTAATGCAACCACTCCGATAGTCTTGCAATAAATGCCCACTATCGTACTAACCATTTATATAACATTTTAACAAAGATAATATCATACTCCTGTATCGCATCACTACAACGAGTAACCTCAATAAAGTATAAAACGCTGTTAATATACACATTCATCCTCCGTGGATAGCACTAAAGAAAAATCCCGCTACACTAGGGAAAAGATATTCACATAATAATAATAACGTTTAAAATGATATGCATTAAGCTCGTCTCACATGCTAATCTTGCAAGGAACAAAATATAGTGACTCGCTCGTGTCACATAAACACGCCTCATCCTCTGAGGATAAAACTTATGCTTCTACCTTGTCAATCGTCTTGACTGCGCAAATGGTTTCCGGACGTAACACGTCTACTCAAACCAAACAAAATTACTTTAATTGTTGCCTTTTACTAGGTACCATATTCTTGTCCTTTTACTCACTTTGTAACATATTATCGCGAGCGATCTCACTCCGCACAAAATACCTCAGTACATAATCCACTTATCACCTGTCCTACTAACCAGGTTAGGATTGTCCTTCTCTCGGACTTTAGTAGACTCGATTCTCGTTAGCCATCCCGATTGTTCCTTTAACTTTTTAGGCCATAAAGATCATGTTACTATCTATAATAGTACTTACTGAATTTACCATCACTTGGTAAGAATTTCATTATCCGAATCATTTAAATGGGTCCCCTGATGTATATCCACATCCCTTTGTGGTGTTATATCACCACCCTCGTATTCAGTCTTATTCTCGATTAAAGTCTTCGATCCCTTTAAGCTTCCCACACAAGGAGCATTATCATCTTTATTGACAAAATACAACATTGTCACCCTCTGAATCAGCCGTCCATTAGAATTTCCTCCTCTAGTATTATCAATTATTATGAGTTGGTCTCCCACTTGGAGTCGTTTCCTCCACTCGTATCTACATCTTTCGATACAAAATTTGCTAATTATTAGGATTCATATCGACAATTGGACTTCTGTCATGCCCTCCTACGATGAGTTCAGAACCACGTTTGCTTCTCACCCTGAACAGTTGACGAAGGAACGTACGGTCAACACTATACCTAAGGTTCTCCTATAGTCATAGGATTCCATTTCTAAAATTGGTGGTTGAATCCAACCATTATAACTTCGTCCCGAAAGCCAAGAAAATTTCCTCTAAATTTTCACTTTCAGTTTGCCACACTCTGTCCTATATCCAAACCTTTGGATACTTTACCTCCTTTGGTAAAGACACAAAATTTTCGCATTTCTAAAATTTCCCACTGACAGTCTCTACACGTTTTTGTAATACGTTGGGTAAGTTTACCCTCGCACCTCATTTGACTATAACAGCATTTGGAAATCATTGTTGCGCCTTAGTCTTCTTTCTAGTCTTGGCTTCTCGTGCCATAATGGAGGTGACCTCAACTACGGTCATCATCCTCGGATATATTTTATAATCTCAACTGAGCCCTGCCTCCTGATGTACGCTTAACGGTCCTCTTCTGACATCCGTCGTCGTTCGGCACATGAACATATCCGAACGAAATTAGAATTCACTAATGTATACACATTATAGCAGGAGAACGAAATCTCGTCAAAGGAATCGACAATCCTAAACATAGGGCTCTATAACAAACAAAGCAACGCTGAAAGCATAATAAGCCGTACAGATCCTAAGGACACTAGAACCTGATGCTTTGATACCACCTGTGACACCCCACCTAATTAAATACCGGGCGATCACTCCTTTATTAAATTAATTCAAGGTGAACAGTTGGTTCATTCTCAGCATCACTGTCGAAAAATAAAACTTTTCCAATTTAAACACCCTAATTAATTAAGCTAAGTGTCAAAACCATTTAAACCTTTATTCTCATTTTATTAAATCCGGTTATAAAACATTTAACCATTAACGTCTAAAGAGTCATACAATAAGTAGAAGAATAAAATGAACATTCAAGAGTTTACCCAACAATAGTAAATCCCCACATTAAAATACTAAGGAAAACATCCTGACATTAATAATCCCGAAATAAAGATACTAAAATTAAAAGAATTACAATCTCTGACAATACCAAATAACTAATTGAAAGAGGGCGACACATGCCCCTGCTGGATAAAACTAAACTAGGAGTAGAATCAAATGGATGAAGTCGTCTAAACAACAGGCCTGCAACTCTCACCTAAGCTGCAGCTCGTTCCTGCCAAAGGACCCTGTGCAAGACGCCCCTGTGGCTGGGCACCTGTAATATATACATATACATATATACAAGAGAGAAAGAGAAAAGGAAACGGGTCAGAGCCCGATAGTGTATATGATTTAAAAATTCGTTTAGCAAGTATTTAAATTGATTACAGGCCAATGTAACAAGATATTAGTGCGACACTCTCTTGAGAAATTCTAACCTCTCTTCTAATGTGCACACCTATCGCACTAACCTTCCCAATGGTATATCTCGTCATATACCACACTATATTTCCCCAATGATTTGACTTATCTTAGGTTATTCGCAGGATTTACAACTGAACAACACAAGTATTTAAAACGTAAGATTTCAATTTGTAACCAAAGTTCTCCTTTTTACTTTATTAATCAATAAAGTTTTCCAGTGTTATATTATACTTTCTCAAAACAAGTATTTATAATTTGAGTCAACAACCATGTCCTACATATCAATTCACAGTAGGCAGTTCCAGATTTCAGAATTTCATATATATATTAACTACTCGTATAATATATATATTCTAACAGCACCCCACATAAAAACTATGGTGCGGGCATACTCTGCTATCCAATCCCCGTATCAATCGCACTAAAGGGAATACAAGTTCGGAATCACTCTTGAACTGTATAAATACATACACAAACAATATTGAGGCGAAGCATAGATTCCAAGTCCAAGAGGTCAGTACATACCCTCACGTCTCTTAGGGCCGTCCGACTATCGATCCGATAGCCCGTACCTAGGATTTCTATCTTCTAGGCTACGAGTTAATATCCCCCAAAAGGCACACGAGATAAGATCCTCCCAGCGCGGTAACCTCCGGGATAGCAAGTAGCGCGGGCATGATTTCACAAGTATATAATATATGCATACACAATCATATAAATATACCACTTTTATTATATCAATTTAGGTTTATCCCATAACCCATATTCACAACATTTATCCTTATTTTCCCATTATTAGTTATCACGTATAATGGTTCGTTTCTCACTTTAATTCGAAGGGTTTCTCCAACTTACTACGTAGCCCTCATGGACTCTATCCTTCCAAAGGTCAATTCAGTAGGTATTCATTTCTATTCCAACGTAACCCTCTTACGTGTCTCTCCCCTTTAATATATACATACATTGTCCCTTATGTAAAATATCCCAAAAATATAGATTTTGCCTTACTTTAAAGGTCTCTTATTCATTAATGAATCCTACTGGTCATCATTAACTCCCAAATCATTTTAGCAAGGATTTCTAAGGATTTTTCTTCATTTCGAATCAATTCAAAAATTCAAAAAATGGAACTTAAGTCTGCCAGGAGGGGTCGATCGATCGAGGTCTGGGGCTCGATCGATCGAACCTTCGATCGATCGAAGGTCTGGGCTCGATCGATCGATCAAGCAGGTCTGCGGAAATCTGCAGGTTTGCAGTTACGGGTTTCATCTTCTAACCTTCACCAAATCCATACTTTTCAATCGCAATCGTCCCAAAATTTATACTACTAACATTATATCATCATACCAGATATTTCCAACGTAAATCATGTAGATTTCTATCACTAAACATGGATTAACAGCCCAAAATTATTATAATTATCAAGAACCCTAGAAATCTCTTAAACATGGTTCTAACAAGAATTTTCCTGAATTTCCTTCTTGTAAACATCATAATTTCGTGGTTTACTCCTCTACATGACAAAGGGTTTCCAGAATATCATTTAAGTCATCACTACATGCAATTTCCTATCTCAAATTCAGTTTTTCTTCCATACAATTCATCCTAATCATTCCTACACTAATATGAGTGATCCACCAACGAAAATAAGCAAGATAAACACTTCCCTGGGATTTTCGACATTCTGGTTTGGTGCCGAATTTGGTGTGGTTGCGCTCCCCGTCTCGCGATCTACGCGTTGGTGGTAGAGGCGGTGCAAACGGATGGATTTCGGGTCTTGGATTGGTTTGGAATCTCTCTCCTTCCCTCTCCTATGGCCGTCACTTGTCTTTGGTTATTCTAACCCTAGAAGACAACCTTAGACATCTTATATAACCCTTTAAATTTCGTGGGTTTAATTACCCAAAAATACAAAATGACTAAAATGCCCTCCTGGGGTACTAATTAAGCCTAAAATAACCCCGAGACTCAAACTAAACCCCCGGGTACACTTTTCTGACTATCTCGACCCTTCCGAATGCGTTGGCGCACTCAAAACGACCATATGAACAACTTATGAAATATTCACTTTTATAAATCAACATTTAGTCCCGACACGACACAGGCGCGTCCCGACTTAAATTTCCGTAATTGTCATTTTATTCACACGTGACAATATTATAAAAATAAATCTCATATATTACTATACTCATCCAGTAACATTCAATGAATAATAAATTTCCAATAATTACTAACTCTCGTCACATTACTAAATATTTAAAACAACATTCCGGACTAAAATTAACTTAATTGTCTCAATTAAATTTATATAATCCCTAAATTTAAAAGCCGTGAAAATACGGGGTATTACACTCCCCTAAACCCAATGTTTATCCTATTTCTTCTTTTGTTGTCTATCCTTGCTCAAATGTAATCGAGACCTCTTTTGATGAGGCTCTCAATGTTATTTTTCCTATCAATGAAATAAACGAATATTTTGAGTATCTTGTTGTGACTTACATTAACTGCTTGGATTATAATCAAACTTTTGATGATGATGATTTTGCAAATGAATAATTCTTAACTGATCTAAATAAGGTTAATAATAAACAACATAACCGCGTTCAAGTTAATGAAAAAGAGACTGTTGTTATTAATCTCGATTCTAATAGCCAATTGCGCGAGATTAGGATAGGGGCCACGTTTGACGAGCATGAGCGTGCACAACTCAAAGAATTACTGAAGGAGTTCGTGAATGTCTTTGCATGGTCATATGATGATATGCCCGGCATCGATCCAGAAATAGCTCAGTACGAGATCCCCACTCTCCCAGATTACAAGTCGGTTAAACAAAAATTGAGAAAGCTCCACACCAAATGGTCGCTCAAGGTCAAAGAAAGGGTGGTCAAACAATTGAACGTGGGTTTCATTCGAGTGATCGAATATCCCACATGGCTAGCTAACATTGTACATGTGTCGAAATCAAGAGGGAAGGTTCGAATGTGTGTGGACTACTTAGATTTAAACAAAGCTTCTCCAAAGGATGATTATCCGCTACCCAATATTGACATGATCATGGACAACACAGCCAGTTATGCTCTTAAGTCATTCGTCGACGGGTTTGCCGGATACAACCAAATCAAGATGCCCCCCGACCACCAAGAAAAAACCTCATTCATCACCCCATGGGGAACCTTTTGCTACACCATTATGCCATTCGGTCTCAAGAATGCTGGGGCTACTTACCAAAGGGATGCCACAACCATCCTGCACGATCTGATTCACAAAGAAGTCGAGGTTTGTGTGGATGATATGATTATCAAGTCCAAAACTAGAGACGGTCATGTTCCCGCTCTTCGGAAGTTCTTCGAACAACTGCGACGGTATCAGATGAGACTTAATCCACAGAAGTCTGTCTTCGGCGTTATAAAGGGAAAACTCTTAGGACTCATGGTCAGCGAAAAGGGGGGTAGAAGCAGATCCTGCTAAGCTGAAGTCCATACTTGAGATGCCACCACCACGAACAGAGGAAGAAGTCTGAGGTTTTCTTAGGAAATTACAATATATCAGTCGGTTCATTAGCCAGCTAACCTCCATCTGTGAACCAATCTTCAAGCTCCTCCGAAAGGATTCAACCAAAGTTTGGAATGAAGCCAACCAAGAAGCTTTTGACCGAATCAAACAATAACTGACCCAACCTCCAGTGCTCATGCCACCACAGTCTGGTTTCCCTTTGCTCCTATACCTAACCATAACCAACACTGCAGCTGGGGCTTGGCTAGCCCAATATCTTGAAGACTCCCACAAAGAAAGATCCATCCATTATGACAGTCACAAATTGGTCGGGTATGAGGTCAACTACACTACTTTAGAAAAGGCATGTGTCGCACTTGTCAGGGTCACCCAAAAGTTACGACACTACATGCTCGCCTTCCCCATCAAACTTGAATCCCGAATAGATCCCATCAAATACATGTTTGAGAAACCCACCTTATCCAATCGAATGGACCGATAGTTGATGCTCCTAACCGAGTTCGATATCATGTACGTCACACAGAAAGCTATTAAAGGAAGAGCCATCTCTGACTACCTCGCCGATTACCCTCTAGAAGAAGCAGATGTCTGGATCTCCGAATTCTCAAATAAAAATATCCTCTGCACCACTCAAGATCGCCTTCGATGGAAAAGGTTCTTTAATGGCGATGCCAACAAAAATGGATATGGCATTGGGATACTTCTGATCACCCCAGATGACTCCCACACTCCCATCGCCATTAAACTGGATTTCCCTTGCACCAACAACATGAAGGAATACGAGGCGTGCACAGTGGGCCTCAAAGTTGCTCTCGAGAAAGGTATTCAATACCTTGATGTCTATGGGGATTTTAACCTTATCATCGGTCAAGTGCTCAGAAAGTGGAAAGTCAAGGACGAAAAGATCCAACCCTTTCATGCCCAATTAGAAGAGTTAGCCTCCCATTTCTATGATATCACCTTCCCTTACCTACTCCAAGCAAAGAATAACCTAGCCGATGCTCTCGCTACCTTGGCCTCCATGGTCGACATGCTCGAGGGAATAACAATGACCCCCTTCTTAGTTCAAAAGCAAGACAAATTGACCCATTGCTACCATATTGAGCTTATCTCCATCGAAGATCCCGAACTAGCCGATTGCTGGTACTATGATATCTGGTGCCTCCTCAAACATGGTAGGTATCCCAAGGGTTCCAATAAGAAAGATCGAATAACCCTCCGAAGACTCGTCGCCCAGTACATTATCTGTCATAAATCCCTACTCAAGAGAAACTTCGATGGAACTCATCTACTATATTGCTGAGGCTGAGATTGAGAAAATAATACCAAAAATTCACAGTGGGGAATGCGGACCCCACATGAATGGTCACATGCTCGCCAAGAAGATCATCCAACAGGGCTACTACTGGACCACCATGATCCAGGATTTCACCGCTTATGTTCAGAGATGCCTCAAGTACTAACAATTCTCCAGTCTTCAACACTTGCCTCCGCGAGAGTTATACAACATGACCTCTCCCTGGCCGTTCTCCACCTGGGGTATTGACTTCATAGGGAAGGTTACACCAAAGGCTTCAAACGAACATGAGTTCATCCTGGTTGCCATCGATTACTTCACCAAATGGGTCGAAGCTGAGTCATACACAGTATTGAACGCTAAGAAAGTAGGCCAAATTCATCAAGAAAAATATCATCTTTCGATATGGGGTCCCGCAGGAGCTGCTTTTACATAATGGGTTGCATTTCGAAGCAGAAGTCATAGAAGTAGTCAACGAGTACGGGATTCAGAGACACAAATCTTATCCCTACCAACCTCAGACCAATGGTGCAGTTGAAGCCGCCAATAAGAACCTCAAAGCCATCATCAACAAGATTATCGAAAGTTGTAGGGATTTGGCCGACCGGATCCCGTACGCCCTCTGGGGCTATCGAACCTCAATCCGAACCTCTACTGGGGATACCCCTTACTCCCTAGTCTACGGCATAGAAGCAGTCCTACATGTGGAGCTGGAAATACCCTCGCTACGCATCATGCTCAAAAGCAAAGTTACTGAAGAAGACTGGTGCCAAAGCCGTCTTGATGAGCTAACCCTCCAAGATGAAAGAAGGTTAAAAGCATTGTACCACATACAAGGGTACCATCTCCGAATAGCGCAATCATTCAACAAAAGAGTCAAGGACCGAGGTGTCCGAGAGGGAGACTTAGCCCTCAAAGAGATAATAGAACCCATCTGGGACCCCAGAGGGAAATTCAAGCCCAATTGGAGCGGCCCCTACTTTGTGAAGAAAATCTTATCCGGCGGTGCCGCCATGCTCACTGACCAAGATGGGGAAGAGATGGCCCGTCCAGTCAATCTGGACCGTCTCAAGAAGTTCTACCCCTAGTTCGAAATCTCGGCGCGCTATGGCTCTTCTCATCCCCCTTCTATTCTAAAAAAAAAAAAACTCTTCATTTCCCTCTACCCAGAACTACGTGGGCCTGATCCTCTACAAAAAAGTTATTTTAAAAACATTTTTAAAAACCCCAGAGGTACGTAGGCAGCTCATGCACCTCATATGAGTGAGGCCCTTTCTTTTTTACAAAATACTATTCTTTTCTTACCTCCAAGAACGGCGGTTCATTCTAAAAATACTTGAACAAAAGGATTATGTATACCTTAGCGATCAGTATAGATAATTCAAAATAAAAAATTCATCGAGAGGCACAGCTGGATGATCATAAACTTATTTATTTCATTAATAAGAAAATTCAGCACGGATTACATAAGAAAAAGGAATGAATAACTCCCTTCCCCATTACCATAAAAGCCAAATAAAATCCCCACATCTGTTACACAAATCAACTCTCCAAGAGTCCTACCCACAGCCACCTGAGGATCCTGCACCCTCATCATTTACATCCAGAGGTCCCCAAGTTTCCCCTGCCTGAATAGAGTGCCTCAAACACTCCATGGACAGATGACCCTTAACCATCTTCGAAAAGACCACAACTCCCCCTTCCATGGTGTTAGATAAAATAAACCATCTTTGTCCAGTCTCCACTGTCAACATCTTGCTGACTACTTTCCTCCACAACCACTTCATATAATCTTTGGGGACATCACAAACCTTCCCGACAGACTAAGAGGGACGGGTCGACAGACGTCGATTTTCCCATAGAGACACAAGAAACAGACGCAAGCGCTCAGTCAAATCTTCTACTGGAAAGAAATTTGAGGTCCGAGGTGGCACAACCTGTGCCCAGCTAAATTAGCGTAGAAGCCGCCAAGGGAAATAAAAAAGAGGTCTGTCTTAGACCAACCAGCCGTACATATGAATACTCTCCTAGCTCCAGAACAGGCTGCAACTTTCCCCACGAAGGTACTAACCAATACAACCCACGAGATCCATATTCCAAAATCCAATGCTCTCAGTTCTCAATATACAGGCCAACACTGATGAAGTAGCGTGAAAAGAAGTTGGGTACGATCGACAAGGGATACTCTGGAGGAGTCGCCAAGCAGAATCTTTCAGACAACCACATGAACAGCATCACAGAGCTACCCCTCAAAAAGTCAGAACGGCCTTCTCTCCAGGCATAAAGGACATTCAAGGTCTTCGCTAGTATCACCGCCACAGGATTGCGACGGTATGACATTGTAACACCTCGCCCGCCTGGGGAGAGCGAACGGAGCGCTAATGCGATAAAACTAAACTAAATCCACAATATAATAAGGTATAGAGCATCTAAATCCCACAACAACAAAAGAGAAACTACAAATCTCAATCTCTTCAAATTATATACCAAGTCTCTCGAATTACATACAACAACTAACTCGAAAATAAAATACAAATCTCCAATGCTCTATACAACAAAATAAATAATACAAATCTTTCCAAAATAATCCTCGCTAAAATCAATCTCCATAGTGCCCCAAAATCCGCGCTAACCTGCCACTAAAAGAAAATATGGGGAAGTACACAATACGACAGGAAAGATGCTCAACAAATATATATTAGCGATGAACAAAGCGTAACAACACGAGTACGAATATTCAAATCAAAATGCAAATCTCATTAACATTTATCAATAAATTTCTCAACAACACGTCAATGAGTCACCAAGCCTCACCCCATCCACATGTGCTTTATCAAGCCATGGCCCGGGAAGCAGGAATTTGGCGGGTGCCCAACATCCATGCCATATTAAAATCTCATGAAAACGTGCTCATCAACAATATAATGATACCACATGAATCAAAATAATTTCAACAATTATTTTCCAGATTTAAATGAATTTATCAATTCAAATATGAGTTCAAAATTAACAAGAATTCAAAGAGAATGACACTCGCGAGATTTAAGGAGCATATTGTGTAAAACCCCATACCTCAAACCATGATGAGAAACCAATGATCACATCCTCAAGATCAACACAAAAGATCTACAAAAGATTCTCCAAGAACCTCCAACAAAATAGCCCCAAGAACACCTCTAATCTAAGATTGGAACTCACAAATCTCAAGGGCCAATGTGTATATAAAAAGAAGAGGAATGTAAAATATATTTGTTGCCAAAATTTGTGTCAAAAGTAGGTTAAAAGGGTTGCCCACGACTTCCTTTTATAATGCAAAGAAATAAAGAGTTGGAATCCAAAAGACTCCTTTAAATAAGGCAAAGAAATGAAGAGTTGGAAGTCAAAACAACTCCAAGAGTTGGAAGTCAAAACAACTCCAAGAGTTAAAAACATTTAAAAATCATTTAAAAATCTATTTTAACTTCGTTTTCCAAACCGTTTAAATTCTCGCATTTAAAAATAATAACCAACATATTTGAGCAATAAAAATAATTTTATCAAAAACTTTATTTTTCCTCTTTATTTTGAAAATACCCCAAAAATTACGCGGGTTGTTACACTTCCCCACTAACAATAGAATTTCGCCCTCGAAATTCGCCGAATGCCTAACTCTCAAAAATCAGGCTAACATCTCCAAAAATAATTTCGTCTCCAAAAATAATTCCTCACCTCTAATCTCGAAACCTAACACAAATATCACCTAAAATTTACTATCTCCAAAAATTTCTAACCACGCAATGAACCCAAAACCCAAGCCCCGAGGGTTGCCGTATACCAAAGCTCTGATACCATTTGTAACACCCCGCCCGCCCGGGGAGAGCGAACGGAGTGCTAATGCGATAAAACTAAACTAAATCCACAATATAATAAGGTATAGAGCATCTAAATCCCATAACAACAAAAGAGAAACTAAAAATCTCAATCTCTTCAAATTATATACCAAGTCTCTTGAATTACATACAACAACTAACTCGAAAATAAAATACAAATCTCCAATGCTCTATACAACAAAATAAATAATACAAATCTTTCCCAAATAATCCTCGCTAAAATCAATCTCCATAGTGCCCCAAAATCCGCGCTAACCTGCCACTAAAAGAAAATATGGGGAAGTACACAATACGACAGGAAAAATGCTCAACAAATATATATTAGCGATGAACAAAGCGTAACAACACGAGTACGAATATTCAAATCAAAATGCAAATCTCAATAGCATTTATCAATAAATTTCTCAACAACACGTCAATGAGTCACCAGGCCTCACCCCATCCACATGTGCTTTATCAAGCCATGGCCCGGGAAGCAGGAATTTAGCGGGTGCCCAACATCCATGCCTTATTAAAATCTCATGACAACGTGCTCATCAACAATATAATGATACCACATGAATCAAAATAATTTCAACAATTATTTTCCAGATTTAATTGAATTTATCAATTCAAATATGAGTTCAAAATTAACAAGAATTCAAAGAGAATGACACTCGCGAGATTTAAGGAGCATATTGTGTAAAACCCCATACCTCAAACCATGATGAGAAACCAATGATCACATCCTCAAGATCAACACAAAAGATCTACAAAAGATTCTCCAAGAACCTCCAACAAAATAGCCCCAAGAACACCTCTAATCTAAGATTGGAACTCACAAATCTCAAGGGCCAATGTGTATATAAAAAGAAGAGGAATGTAAAATATATTTGTTGCCAAAATTTGTGCCAAAAGTAGGTTAAAAGGGTTGCCCACGACTTCCTTTTATAATGCAAAGAAATAAAGAGTTGGAATCCAAAAGACTCCTTTAAATAAGGCAAATAAATGAAGAGTTGGAAGTCAAAACAACTCCAAGAGTTGGAAGTCAAAACAACTCCAAGAGTTAAAAACATTTAAAAATCATTTAAAAATCTGTTTTAACTTCGTTTTCCAAACCGTTTGAAATTCTCGCATTTAAAAATAATAACCAACATATTTGAGCAATAAAAATAATTTTATCAAAAACTTTATTTTTCCTCTTTATTTTGAAAATACCTCAAAAATTACGCGGGTTGTTACACTTCCCCACTAACAATGGAATTTCGCCCTCGAAATTCGCCGAATGCCTGACTCTCAAAAATCAGGCTAACATCTCCAAAAATAATTCCTCACCTCTAATCTCGAAACCTAACACAAATATCACCTAAAATTTACTATCTCCAAAAATTTCTAACCACGCAATGAACCCAAAACCCAAGCCCCGAGGGTTGCCGTATACCTAAGCTCTAATACCATTTGTAACACCCCGCCCGCCCGGGGAGAGCGAACGGAGCGCTAATGCGATAAAACTAAACTAAATCCATAATATAATAAGGTATAGAGCATCTAAATCCCACAACAACAAAAGAGAAACTACAAATCTCAATCTCTTCAAATTATATACCAAGTCTCTCGAATTACATACAACAACTAACTCGAAAATAAAATACAAATCTCCAATGCTCTATACAACAAAATAAATAATACAAATCTTTCCCAAATAATCCTCGCTAAAATCAATCTCCATAGTGCCCCAAAATCCGCGCTAACCTTCCACTAAAAGAAAATATGGGGAAGTACACAATACGACAGGAAAGATGCTCAACAAATATATATTAGCGATGAACAAAGCGTAACAACACGAGTACGAATATTCAAATCAAAATGCAAATCTCAATAGCATTTATCAATAAATTTCTCAACAATACGTCAATGAGTCACCAGGCCTCACCCCATCCACATGTGCTTTATCAAGCCATGGCCCGGGAAGCAGGAATTTGGCGGGTGCCCAACATCCATGCCATATTAAAATCTCATGACAACGTGCTCATCAACAATATAATGATACCACATGAATCAAAATAATTTCAACAATAATTTTCCAGATTTAAATGAATTTATCTATTCAAATATGAGTTCAAAATTAACAAGAATTCAAAGAGAATGACACTCACGAGATTTAAGGAGCATATTGCGTAAAACCCCATACCTCAAACCATGATGAGAACCCAATGATCACATCCTCAAGATCAACACAAAAGATCTACAAAAGATTCTCCAAGAACCTCCAATAAAATAGGCCCAAGAACACCTCTAATCTAAGGTTGGAACTCACAAATCTCAAGGGCCAATGTGTATATAAAAAGAAGAGGAATGTAAAATATATTTGTTGCCAAAATTTTTGCCAAAAGTAGGTTAAAAGGGTTGCCCATGACTTCCTTTTATAATGCAAAGAAATGAAGAGTTGAAATCCAAAAGACTCCTTTAAATAAGGCAAAGAAATGAAGAGTTGGAAGTCAAAACAACTCCAAGAGTTAAAAACATTTAAAAATCATTTAAAAATCTGTTTTAACTCCGTTTTCCAAACCGTTTTAAATTCTCGCATTTAAAAATAATAACCAACATATTTTAGCAATAAAAATAATTTTATTAAAAGCTTTATTTTTCCTCTTTATTTTGAAAATATCCCAAAAATTACGCGGGTTGTTACAGACATCCATGAAGTAATGGCTGCAAGCTGCGGGTCCACTTGCACCTCCCTAGTCACCAGCAGCAATTTGGAAACCAGACCCAAAATAACGGCTCCAGCATAGACAGCATCACCTACTTACCGCAAATGTACGGATTGTAGCACCGCCGGGAGGGAGATTATTCCTCCAGCAACCAATGATCTAGCCGCCGAAGGAAAAACATGTAGAAGTCCGATCAAGAAATCCCTAGGAGAGAGGGAAAATTCGGGCAAAGCCGCAGTAACACTAGGATTTACACCCAGCATGGCAGAGAACTCCTCGTAGGTAGGAAAAACTTCTTCCAATCCAAAGCGGAATACATGGTCTTCGGGGTACCAGAATTGTACCGTCGCCATCAGCACGTTCCACTCAAGAGGTCGATTGCGCCACAGGGAGACTCGACGCATTTTGAAAGCATCGTAGTAGATATTATAAGAGCACATTGCTTCCGAGGCTTCGAGGTAGTTGGTAAACTCGGTGCTACCAGGGAGAGACATCTTGCAAGGCTAAAAGATAATGGACAAGTGGGTAAGAATGCAAAGGTGTGATGAAAACACTTCACCCTCACCCCTTTTTATACTTGAAAACCCTCATAAGGGACATAATCCCTACAAAAATCGGAGGGAATCCTACCCCACAAGGTACCAAAGGCTGAAGAGGGTACCATTCAAAGCTTTCAATTGATGGGACTGGACTGAACTGCCGATAGGCAGGTCAGGGTACTTGCCGATCGGCAACCCCCCATTTTTCGAAATTTCCCCTTTTTCTCTTTTATCAAATCAGAAAACTCAATAAAAATAAATTGATATTCTCAACAGAATTTCAAGAATCCCTTTTTCTCCTTATATATTTTCTCCTTTTAATAAAAAACTTTCCTTCAAAAAATTCCAAAAATATTCCTTTTCATGGTCTCAGCAGCAAAGTAAAAAGAGCATGTGCATGCATTCATCATAAATAAAAGATAATAAAAAACTCCATTGCATTGCATATATTTTTGTTGTGTTACATTAATTTTGCAGGAAATAAAAAGAAAAAGAAAAAATAATGGGACTCAGCCCGAACCCACATCCTCTCTCTCTCTCTCTCTCTCTCTCTCTCTCTCTCTCTCTCTCACTAAGAGCTTCCACCCTTGCGACGTGCCCTCTTCCCCTACGACGAGATAACGCACCACCACTACTCGAGCCAGAGTCCTCCCCATACGAGGCAGACGGCACCAAGCAAGAAGGAATGGGAACCACATCCCGGATATAAGCAGTCGCTGAAGATATCCAGTCCGTAATATCCCTTAGCCAAGTGGTCGACACCTGGACTTGCTGCAAGAAAAGGCAAAACTAGTATCAAAGCAAGGATGACCAAAATAGAAAAGAAAGAGAGAAAGGAACATAAATGTATACCGCGGGTCGAAGGACGCCCTCTGTCAAACCCAACTCCTATGGATCCATCGCATGAGGATGGTGCAACATAGGCACCATCCCTCCATCAACCCACTGGATGTTGTACGAAGGGGTATGCAACCGCACAAAAGGGACCTCCGAGGTCACCGTCGCTGCCGATGCCGATGGACCACCGCCGCTGTGGGAAGAAATCACCGCCCGACTCAAACCTGCAAGAAAGAAGGGCAACGCATCATATATTATGGGCGCCATCAATCAGCTCATCACAAAGTCCATATAGTCATACGGCGTGGCCTTATCGGTGTATAGCAGGTAGGACTCGCCAATCATCACCGCGATCCTCTTATCCTCTGACAGCAGTCACTCATGCCTTATAGATGTAGTAGGCTGTGCGGGTGGAACCACCACATCCCCAGCAATCTGACGAATCACCCTCTCTATGAGGTACCAGGAATGGTCGAACTCATGCGCCAGCAAGCGCCTCATCCGTGCATTCACCCCAGTCACCCCCGCATCCTGAATGGTTGTCCCCAGGGATAAAAGGTCACCTGAAAATTTCCAAGTGAGCATAAATCAATACAAGATCAGAAGGTGCAAAAACCAAGACTAAAATGGAAAGATTCTTACCCTACCACTAGTCAGGTCATTCAAGACCTGACGCAACGCCTCCAGGGAGAGAGATCCCTTTAATTGTCGATTGGCCTTATGCCATCGATACAATCGACAGACGTCCCTAACAGTGTCATCCTTCAAAGTGATCAGTGGGGTATTGCACCCATTCACCTCATAGAACCACGTCTGAATTCGCAAACAAAAAGAGAGGCATAAGGAAAATTGAATGCATGAAAATAAATGCACAAACTGAAGAATACCTCAAGAAGGTATGTGGCTCCAGTAAAGGTCTGACGATAGCACTAGCTGAATGCATCTAGTGAAAAGTAAAGGGTTGCCAAAGTCAGGCTCCCCAATCATAGAAAGGGATGTTGGAAAACATCCTTAAGTACGGCAAAAATCACAAATGGACGACGTCGCCGCTCGACGCCACCATAAAACCTCCCAATACCAGTAGAATGAATAACCGGTCCATCTTCCTCGCTTGCATCCCGTCCTTCACATCAAGCTCCCTACCCAACAGAACGTCCTTCAGCAGGGACAACCAGATAGAATCTCCAGAAACTATCCTCCTTACATCACCAAGTGCCGTATGCAATGCCTACGGTCTCACCCGAAAAGAGCGATCCACCTCTATCTTCTCTCCATCACAATCTAGTCCCAGTAGCTGCTGCACGTCTATGGGAGTCACAGTCATCTCCCCGAAGCTTAAATGAAAGGTGTGGTAGTGTCCCACCACCTCTCTCCCAGAGCGCACAATATCGCCATCGAATGAGGAATCTCATCCAGCGCCGATGCCAACCTCCCGAAACCCGTTGATGAGACCACCCAGCGCACCACAGGTGGGAGGTGCTCCCAGACATCCTTGAGCCCCGTCATCCCGCGGGCACGCATGTTCTTCAAATAAATATCAGACTGGCAAAAAGAAAAGTCTTATCAAAAGTCAAGAAAGAAAAATCTCCAAAAAGAGAAGAACGCCAAAGGTCAGGTTACTTACATAACCACCGGGGATCACTCTCAAATAGCGATGACGCGATGGCTCCCGCTGCAATGTTCGCTCATCCGCAATAGGCTCAAACGCATAAAAGGAGTTCTCACTCCCCAAAGCAAGGGGAACCATGTCCCTCCAATCCATATTTTCCTAGTCATCAATGGTAAACCACTCCCAATGGACTGCAGTGCTCACAAAGGCATCCATTTCTTGAAGATCGGAATGCTAAAATGATTTGAAGAAGAATCGCAGAGAGAGAGAAAGAAAAAAAAGCTGTGAAAAAATGACGGGATTTTGCCCCCTTTTATAGGATGCCAAGCGCCATGCCGATCGGCACCTCCCCCTACCAAGTCAATCAGCACTGACTCCTCACCTTCCCAAGGCAGTCCAAAAGTCTGTGCCACTGCCGAATGGCACCCCTCATACCATGCCGACCGGCATCCCACCTTAAATTTCGTACAGAAAGCCCCAAAAAATCCTTAGAAAATTCCTGAAAATCCCAGGAGGATTTTGAACATTTTCACCAAGAAAACTTTGCGTTCCCTCAATCAGAACCCCTTATTTCCCCAGCGTAATCCTCAAAAACCAAGTGAAAACTCCTCCCGACAAAGCTCCGGAGGATGTCTAAGGATCACCTGATCACTTCCCCCAGCAGAATTCTCTTACAACACCAAAATAGGCTGTTCCCCCCTGCGAGGTCTCCTAAAGGCTTCCCTATCTATCAGATCCCCAGCTCAGATTAAAATCACAAAGCACTGTCTCCAGCAGAATCAAAATCCAATCTTTATCCACTCTTGGGTCAGAATTGGCCCCGATCTTGGATCATCACCTGAGTTAGGTTAGAATTGTCCTCGGTCCTCGGTCGTCGCCACTCTTGGGTCAGAATTGGCCCCGGTCTTGGATCGTCACCTGAGTTAGGTCAGAATTGACCTTGGTCCTCAGTCGTCACCACTCTTGGGTCAGAATTGGCCTTGGTCTTGGATCGTCACTTGAGTTAGGTCAGAATTGACCTCGGTCCTGGGTCATCACCACTCTTGGGTCAGAATCGGCCCCGGTCTTGGATCGTCACCTGAGTTAGGTCAGAATTAACCTCGATCCTCGGTTGTCACCACTCTTGGGTTAGAATTTGCCCCGGTCTTGGATCGTCACGTGAGTTAGGTCAAAATTGACCTCAATCCTCGGTCGTCACCACTCTTGGGTAATAATTGGTCCCGATCTTGTATCTTCACCTGAGTTGGGTCAGAACCCTGGTCCTCAATCGTCACCACTCTTTAGGTCAGAATTGATTTCGGTCTTGGATCGTCACTTGAGTTGGGTCAAAATTGACCCCGGTCCTCGATCGTCACCACTCTTTAGGTCAGAATTACCTCAGTTATTAGACCGTTAACCTAAGCCCATATATTTGGCTTTGACCCGCAGAATTGATCATCCCCAGCACACTCCTTAGGTCCTCAGAATCAGCCTCGACCTCCTGAATCGGTCATACTCCCTCAAAAGCATCATGTGGTGTCTATTCGACAGTTATCATTTGTTTAAAATCACCCATCGAGGGGCTCTGTAGACACCCCATTTTGTTACCCCTAACTCTCCTTAGGTCCCTAGTACCTCCCCTCATCACTACAAACCTAGGTCATGTCCCGAGTACTGACCTAGAAGCCATCGGGCACTCCCTTGCTCAGTTTGACCAAAAATTCAAACTCTTTGTCTCGATCGAGACTCAATGAATCTTTGAAGGGCACTGAATACCCTTTCCAACGGTCCGTCTCGTGCGTGATTCTGACTTACCATACGGACGAACGATCCGTTTGAGTCCAAAACCTTACCGAGAGGCCATCGGGCGCTCCCGGGCTCTGTGTGACCTATGTCGATGATATACCCAGATATACCCTCCAACCGGACGACCCCTAAGGGGGCCGACCCTTCATCATGTTTCGGACGACCCCTCAGGGGATGACCCTTCATCAGGCTCCGGACGACCCCTCAGGGGGCCGACCCTTCATCATGTTTCGGACGACCCCTCAGGGGCCAACCCTTTATCAGGTTCCGGATGACCCCTCAGGGGATCGACCCTTCATCAGGTTCCAGACGACCCCTCAGGGGGCCGACCCTTCATCATGTTCCAGATGACCCCTTAGGGGGCCGACCCTTCATCATGTTCCGGACGACCCCTCAGGGGCCGACCCTTCATCAGGATCCGGATGACTCTCTGAGGGTACGACAGTACGAGGCCTAAATTAGGCCAGACTCACTACCAGAAGGAACTTTGCCCTTGGCCTCGACTCATAGGCCGAGGGTGACATCATTACAGCGCATGGTTTGGGGAACGTGTGGAACAGTGCGCGTGAGGCTCACATGGCACATGGGAGACCGTTATAAAAAAATCACACCCTCACGTGAGGGAATATTATGTCATCATTTGGCATCTACAGGTGTCAACAGAAGATTGGTTAGATCATCATTCACATGCACCATGCATACTTGGGGGGTACACTACACCCCCCAAAACCTATATATACTTGTCACCTACAACCCTACAGGGGATCGAGAATTGGTAACCCTAGCTAAAGCTCTTCTTGTACACATAGTAGAGAGAGGAAGTGAGCTTATGTGCATTGTATCCAAGCCCATTAGTGCCCATACTTAGTGGATCACACACTCACAGTGGATGTAGGCCAAATTGGCTTAACCACTATACATCATTGTCTTATTCTTCTTATACTCATCTCCTTCTACATACTTATACACTTATACATACCTATGGCTGTCATGGTTACTACTGTTTGAGCTCATTATCACTTCTCCGGTGGTGCTAAATCTTAGCATCATCAGTTTGGCACTGTCTGTGGGAACGAGAAGACATCTCTTCCTTTGTGCAGCTTGACCTCACTGGGCACTCTGGTGGTGAGCCAGCACTCCCCCTGAGAGGAGGTGTTTCACCATTGAAAGCGACCCACTAAGGTTCCCAAGCTCACCAGTCTTTTCTTCAGTTCATCCTTTCATAGCTCAAACACATGGCACCTGAAATGCCACCGCCACCGCTTCCCCCGCCGGATGATGGGGGAAGACCCAGTTCCAGTCAGCCGCTGCCTCAGTCTGAAATCGCTGATGTAGCGACAGCCTTAAAGTCTTTGGCAGCAAACCAGCGGATGATGCAGGAGCAGTTCACAGCTCTAAGCCAGAACATACTAAGACCACCAGGGGTTTCACCTGAGATGATTACTCCGGCAGCATCTCCAGGACAGCATGAGGCCAGGGGACCACCTCAGGCACCATGCAAAGACTTGCCGCCCCCTCAGCGGCGTAGGGATGTTGCTGACCCCCGGCGTCTACGCCTGGGGAGGCAAGGAAACCCTTTCCCTGAGGACAGGTATGACGATCTGGAGGGAGAGGAGGCCCCAATAGAATGTTGGGAACCATATGAGGTCTCCAACAATACTGTACGACCTCTCCAGGATAGTAGAGGAAAGTGCGGGAGAACAAATCATGATGATCGCCCGAGAGGCTCTGCTTTTGATCGCTTGATTAGGGGGTCAGCCTTTGAGAGGCTGGGCCCAGTAAATGACCGGCGGGAAAAATTGTCCAGGTTAAGAAGTGATGCGAGGTCAAGGAGGGAGGCATCATATGGCCGACCCCAAGGACGGGATGACGGCCAAAGGGAAGTAAACAGCCGACACAGGCCTGCCGCAGCAGAAACCTCTGTCCACTTTAAAGAGGCGGCAGGGGATAACATCTGCCAAGACGACCCTGTGAGGCCCTGGAATGACTCAATCCAGCGACTAGAGGATAAGATCGGTGATATACTGAAGATACGGGACCCTCTTCAGAAGGGATACACCATAGGCTCACCCTTTTTGGCGAAGATAGTCAACTTCCCTACGCCATCAAGGTTCAAGCCACCTGAGGTCACCCCAAGATACGACTAAAGCACCAACCATGTCAACCATGTTGAGATGTAACAATCAGTAGCAGACATATACTCTATCTCATATGAGATGAGGTGTCGTGCCTTTTCCGGTACCCTGATAGGGGCTGCACATGTCTGGTACACGTCTCTTCCAAAAAATTCCATTGAAAACTTTAAGCAGTTGGCAGACCTGTTCATCCACAACTTTTCTTTGGGGTGAGGCCATAGAAGAAGACCACCCACCTGCTCTATGTTAAGCAGGGGAAGAGTGAGAGCCTGAGGGACTACATAGCCAGATTTAATAAGGAGAAGCTGGAGGTGGAAGACTATGAGAAGAGCATAGCTATGACAGCCCTGATTGGAGGACTCTAAAAAGGGAAACTTTTATGGATGCTTGCTGAAGACCCTCCGAGGACGATGGCTGAATTGTTGACGATAGCAGGGAAGGTAATGAACGCCGAAGAGGCAATGGACGCAAAATATGAAGACAAAAAAGGAGGTGCTAGTGGGGGTAAATACCCTAAGAAGAATAAAGAGGGGAAGAAGAGGTCTACGGATGACAAGTTCGCTAGTTACACCCCTCTAACGGTCAGCTGTGAACAGATTCTCAATGAGATAAAGAGTGACTGGTCCCTGAAGTGGCTTGAGAAGCTGAGGGCAGCCCCCAGCAAGAGGAATAAGAACCTGTGGTGTGAATTTCACCAAGACCACGGCCACGTAACAGACAAATGTTTTGCTCTGAAAGATGAGATTGAGAAGATGATGAAAGAAGGGAAGCTCGGAAAGTACGTCGATAAAGGTGCCTTCAAGAGGGGCCGAGGCGATGACCCCAGAAAGAAGCGAGGAGATGCATGCAGAGAAGGTCCTCAAAAAAGAGGGGACGACCCTTCTGATGATGAGGACGACCCTGACCTCCCGCCGAGAGATGACCAAGGTCCTGTCAAGAGGCTTAATATGATCTCACTCGGAGTGGGAATGATCTCCGGGGGTCTAGCAGGAGGAGGGTCTGAGGTCGCTGAAAGGAAGGCCCATGTGGCTGAGACCAAGGCAGTGACGAAGACGGTACACTCAACCTCTCTGGAAGTTAAGTCAGAAAAGAGGAAGAAGGTTGATATGGACACTCTAATAGTGGGATTTTCAAGAATGGACTTCAAAGGCCTCTTAGACCCAAATGATGACCCTCTCGTCATCACTACCAGGGTGCATGGGTGCGAGGTGCCGAGGATCCTAGTAGATGGGGGCTCATCTGCAGACGTGATGTTTTGGCCGTTCTTCAAAGCCTTAGGTCCCAGTCGTGCTAGACTCGTCCCGTACCATCATCCATTGATTGGGTTCAGTGGGGAAAAGGTTCATCCCCTTGGAGTGTATGAGGCTGATGTCAGGATGGGGGACGAATGGCCGAGATGGCTCACCAAGAAGGTCAGTTTCTTTGTGATGTATGATCATGTTTTTTCTACCTACAACATCATATTGGGGCGTGTGGCCCTGAAGGGGTTTGAAGTTGTGTCGTCTACAGTCCATCAGATGATCAAATTTCCTACCCCTTACGGGGTGGGGGAAGTTCAGGGAGACCAGAAGACAGCGCGGGAATGTTACTACAACTCCGCTGAAGAAAGAGAGCCACACAAGAGGGCTACAACCACTTACAATATTGATACCCTAGACCCCAGGGATGAGACGAAGCTAAAGAAAGGAGAGGTCGCGGAAGAGGTAGAATCTATTATCCTCGATGAGGATGACCCGGAAAAAACCGTCCAAGTCGGTAAGTCTCTGAAGCCCAACATCAATGAAGACCTCATTAAACTGTTGAGGAGAAGACGAAGCGTCTTCGCATGGAGTCATGTAGATATGCCGGGGATTGACCCTGAAATCATGTGCCACAAGCTCAATGTGGTAGAGGGAGTGAAGCCGGTAAAGCATAAGAGGAGAATTTACTCTAGAGAAAAGTATGAGGTCATTAGGAACGAGGTCAAAAAATTAGAAGACGCTGAATTTATCAGAGAGGTCATCTACCCTGAATGGCTGTCTAATGCAGTCATTGTCCCAAAGTCCAACGGAAAGTGGAGAATGTGTGTGGACTTCACAGACCTCAACAAGCACTGTCCCAAAGACAACTTCCCTCTCCCCTGCATTGACTATATGGTAGACGCTACCGCAGGCCATGAGCTCATGAGCTTCATGGATGCCTATTCAGGGTATAACCAGATCTTCATGAACCCTGAAGACTCAGAGAAGACAGCCTTCATCACTGACAAGGGGACATACTGTTATAGGGTCATGCCCTTTGGACTAAAAAATGCGGGGGCAACGTACCAGCGCCTCGTAAATAAAATGTTCGAAGATCAAATTGGGAAGTCTATGGAGGTCTATGTAGATGACATGTTGACTAAGAGTTTGAAGGCAGAGGACCATGTGGAAGACCTGGAAAGGACCTTTAATACGATGGACAAATACCAGATGAAGCTCAACCCAGCTAAGTGTGTCTTCGGGGTCGGAGCAGGGAAGTTCTTGGGGTTCATTGTCAACCAAAGAGGCATCGAGGCCAATCCTGAAAAGATAAAGGCCCTTGTTGAGATGAAGACCCCCAAGTCCATTAAATACGTTCAGAGGCTCACAGGGAGAGTTGCTTCCTTGAACAGATTCGTATCTAGGGCCACAGATAGGTGCCTACCATTCTTCAAGATCCTTAGGAAGGCCTTCGAATGGAGTGAAGAGTGTGATGAGTCTTTCAGGGATCTAATGTCATACTTAGGGTCTCCTTTGCTGCTGTCACGACCCGTGCAGGGTGAACGACTTTATGTGTACCTCGCCGTCTCAGAGTCGGCCATCAGTGCAGCCATTATGAGAGACGAAGATGGAATACAGAAGCCTGTGTATTTTAACAGCAAGGCACTCCAGGGGGGAGAGCAAAGATACCCAAGGATGGAGAAGTTGGCCTACGCCTTGATCCATGCCTCGAGGAAGATGAAGCCGTACTTCCAATCCCATACAATGGTCATTCTTACCTACTCTCCTCTTAGGCAGGTCCTACACAAGCCAAAAAAATCAGGTAGGTTAATGGCCTGGGCTATAGAGCTAGGGGAGTTTGACATTGTGTATCAGCCTAGGACGGCCATTAAGGGGAAAGCATTGGCAGACTTCGTGGCTGAGTTTACTTGGGAAGATGATGAAGCCGAGGATGAGGGCCTAGGGAGGATAGATACCGGACAGGGTGAGCTCACCGACACGCCTACAGATAAGGCTGAGACGAGCACCGCTAGAAGGAAAATGGTTGAAAATGAAGAGGGAAGATATCTATTTAGACAGGGGTCACTCACCGAGGGAAGTTTCTCAGAAGAACGCATCGTGTGGAGTCTCTTCGTCGACGGGTCCTCTTGCGAAAGCGGGAGCGGAGCTGGGTTAATAGTATCAGCACCCGATGGCACGAACATTGAGTACGCCCTGAGGTTAAATTTTAAGGCCTCTAACAACGAGGCCGAGTATGAGGCCTTGATAGCAGGCCTCTTCTTGGCCAGATCATTTAGTGTCGGCCGGATTTTGGCTCACGGTGATTCGAGACTAGTAGTGAATCAGATACTAGGAGCCTACGAGGCCAAGGACGAGAGGATGGCTAGGTAACTTGAGAAGGTGAGGTCGTTACTGAAGGGCTTCAGAGAAGTGAAATTAAAGAGGATACCTAGGCTCGACAATGGCCGTATTGATGCCCTTGCTAGGTTGGCCTCGGCAACAAGGACAGACATTAGGAGGACGATCCCAGTAGAAATTTCGCTTCGGACAACTATTGAAGACGCTGAGGGAACACTTAGCAATTTCCTAAATGTTTCTCAAGAAGCTTCATGGATGGACCCTCTGATCAGATACATTAAAGAGGGTGAGATGCCAGAAGCAAGGCAAGAAAGGAAGAAGCTGAGGTACAGGGCTGCAAAATTTGCTGTCGTCGGAGACACTTTGTACAAAAAGGGGTTTTTGATCCCCTTACTTAGGTGTGTTCATCCCTCAGAAGTCCCTTCCATTTTGCAAGATGTGCACGAAGGATCGTGCTCAAGCCATATCGGGGGAAGATCCCTAGCGAAGAGGGTGATCACCCAAGGGTACTGGTGGCCGACCTTGGGGAAGAATGCCACAGCATATGTAAAAAAGTGCGATAAATGCCAGAAATTTGCCACCATCGCTCACGAACCCCATCAGCCTCTTACCTCCATCACATCCCCATAGCCATTTGCAGTGTGGGAATCGACCTCGTAGGACCCTTACCAAGAGCAGTCAATAACTATCGGTTCCTTATCGTAGCTATTGAATATTTCTCAAAATGGGTGGAGGCCGAACCAATGGTCATGATATCAGAGCAGAAGACCTTCCAGTTCATTTGGAAAAATGTTATATGCAGATATGGTCTCCCCAATACCCTCATCTCGGATAACGGGACTCAGTTCAAGAATACCTCTCTACAGAAGTACTGTGAAAGGGTGAGTATCAAACAATTTTTCTCCACCCCAGGCCGACCTCAGGCCAATGGGCAAACAAAAGTTACAAATAGGACAATCCTAGATGGAATCAAGAAGAGGCTTGAGGAGGCAAAAGGAAGATGGGTCGAGGAGTTATATGCCGTGATGTGGGCATACAGGACGACGGTGAGGACATTTACTGGAGAGACCCCATTCATGCTAGATTATGGCTCAGAAGCCGTCATCCCCACCGAGATTGAGTTTCCTACGCATAAAGTCCAAATGTATGACCCCCAGAAAAATACGGAAGAGAGGAGACTCGACTTAGACCTGATTGAGGAAAGGAGGGAGGACGCTGAGATAAGGCAGGCAGCCTACCAATAGAGGACTACAAGGTTTTACAATCAGAGGGTGAAACAGAGGCCTATCGCAGTGGGGGACTTGGTCCTCAAGAAGACTTGGCAAAAGCCCAACAAGCTGCATCCTAATTGGCAGGGCCCATATAGGGTCATTGATGAAGTTGTCCCTGGGACCTATAGACTAGATAACCTAGAAGGGGAACCTTTTTCCAACCCCCTGGAATGCATATCATTTAAAGAAATACTATCAGTAGTGTTGTAAGGTCTTTATAGACCATAATTGTAATAAGAGTTGCTCCAACAGAACACTTGAAAAATTAATGAGAAATATCAGTGCTTCCCCTCATCCTGTGGTTATCAGTTCTAGTACGCATGGAAACATCTACAGAGAACCACCCTCGGCTATAATGAGGGCCAGTGGAAGGGACGACCCCACCACTGTCCTCAAGAAAGACGAGGGAAAACTTTGTTAAAAACCATTAATTTGGTAAGTTTAACCCTCGTCTATAATGAGGGCCAGTGGAGGGGACGACCCCACCACTGTCCTCAAGAAAGATGAGGGAAAACTTTGTTAAAAACCATTAATTTGGTAAGTTGAACCCTCGGCTATAATGAGGGTCAGTGGAGGAGACGACCCCACCACTGTCCTCAACAAAGATGAGGGAAAACTTTGTTAAAAACCATTAATTTGGTAAGTTGAACTCTCGGCTATAATGAGGGCCAGTGGAGTGGACGACCCCACCACTGTCCTCAAGAAAGACGAGGGAAAACTTTGTTAAAAACCATTAATTTGGTAAGTTGAACCCTCAGCTATAATGAGGGTCAGTGGAGGGGACGACCCCACCACTGTCCTCAAGAAAGATGAGGGAAAACTTTGTTAAAAACCATTAATTTGGTAAGTTGAACCCTCGGCTATAATGAGGGCCAGTGGAGTGGACGACTCCACCACTGTCCTCAAGAAAGACGAGGGAAAACTTTGTTAAAAACCATTAATTTGGTAAGTTGAACCCTCGGCTATAATGAGGGCCAGTGGAAGGGACGACCCCACCACTGTCCTCAAGAAAGATGAGGGAAAACTTTGTTAAAACTTATTAATTTGGTAAGTTGAACCCTCGGCTATAATGAGGGACAGTGGAGGGGATGACCCCACCACTGTCCTTAAGAAAGACGAGGGAAAACTTTGTTAAAAACCATTAATTTGGTAAGTTGAACCCTCGGCTAGAATGAGGGCCAGTAGAGGGGACGACCCCATCACTGTCCTCAAGAAAGACGAGGGAAAACTTTGTTAAAAACCATTAATTTGGTAAGTTAAACCCTCGGCTATAATGAGGGTCAGTGGAGTGGACGACCCCACCACTGTCCTCAAGAAAGACGAGGGAAAACTTTGTTAAAAACCATTAATTTGGTAAGTTGAACCCTCGGCTATAATGAGGGTCAGTGGAGGGGACGACCCCACCACTGTCCTCAAGAAAGACGAGGGAAAACTTTGTTAAAAACCATTAATTTGGTAAGTTGAACCCTCGGCTATAATGAGGGCCAGTGGAGTGGACGACCCCACCACTGTCCTCAAGAAAGGCGAGGGAAAACTTTATTAAAAACCATTAGTTTGGTAATTTGATCCCTCGGCTATAATGAGGGCCAGTGGAGGGGACGACCCCACCACTATCCTCAAGAAAGACGAGGGAGAGGTTAGTGATTATACAAAAAAAAAATCACAAAGCAAACCATACAAAAGGCAAGTAAGGAAGACAGTAAAGGACATGATAGTATAAATGAAATGCCAGTGTTATACAAAATAGAGTACAAAAATGATAATTACATTAAGAGGGTATGGGCTACAGACAGCCACTCTATGGGAAAATATCGGAGGGCAGGGCCTCAACATCCACCAGAGGGGTTTCCTCAATGATCACAACCGGCTGATCCTCAGATGTGCCGACACCCTTGACTTGCACTTATGATTCCACCTGAGTCAGAGCCTCGGCGATCAGAGGGTCATCCAATCTGACTGCTTCAATCGACGGGCAGATCGAGGAGACGACATCGCCAAACTTGAGGACAACCCACCGACAGGCCGTCCTGATTCCTCTCTCCAAATATTCAAGGTCGAAGCCTTGAAACTCATCAAAAATTTTATAAGCCTCAACAACATCAGCCTCGGCTTTCCAGATGGCTGCTTCAAGATCAGTCTTGTGTTTGACCCCCATGTTGGTCAAGGCCTCGTCCTTTTCCTTGATAAGCAAGTCTTTGGCCTTAAGGTCCTCGTCGTGCTGCCTCGTCAGCTGGTCAAGGATCCTTGCATGCTCAGTCCTGGTACTTTCCAACTCGGCCCTTGTAGTATCAAGCTTAGATTGAAGATCTGCCTCGTATTGAATAGCCCTCTAGGCTTCATGGAACTTTGCTTGGTTCTCAGCCATCCACTTGGTGGCCGAAGTAAAGGCGCATACAGACTGCACAATAAAAATAAATAGATGTCAAGAGGCCGAGAAAACAGTTGGTGAAAGAATGAAATTAAAGAAGTGGGTCAAGACCAATACCTGTGCAAGGGCGTGCAGACCATAGTCGTACACTTTGGTAGGAGGCATCTTTGACAGGAACTTGTAATCAGCGGCTGAGGGAGCAGAAAACATTGAGGCCTTGGCTGCCCTCAAGTTTGTGATCAGTGATGAGGGCTCGACCCTGAGATGTGCCAGGTTCTGGGACCAGAAGGCCCCCATGCTAGATGAAGAAGCAGTCCCTTCGGATGCTTCGACCCTAGCCCTCGTTCGAGAATCCGGCCGAGGGTCAACAGGAGCCTCAGGCTCCTTTATTTTGTGGCTATCGGCGGTCGGCTCAATAACCGTCGGCCCAGCGACCTTCGTCTTCCTCGGAGCCTGCTGAGGCTCCTTACCCTTCTTCTTGGCCAAGACGGATAGTAAGCTGGGAGCAGTCATTTCCCAAAGGTAGTCTGATACACCTGCAGGACGACCTGAAAAGGGTACGACACATAAGAAAAGTACAGAGATAAAGAGGAAACACTTCAAAAATAAGTAAAGAATGGAAAACGTTCAGTATAACTCACATAGTTTTGTCAGAAGGCCGACCCTTATACCATCTTCTTTGAGGAACCGGGGGGTCATCAAATCTTCAAATTTTGCAATCTCACCCCCTCTCCCTCGTCCCCTCAGATACTCAACGATGTCCTTTTCTTCCAGACTAAGTCCAGGGTCTGACCTAGCCTTCATTGATGGGTTAGACCATCTACAGGGGACCCTCGGACCATCGGCAGCAGGGGATGCCTCGGCAGAGAACTCCCACTCCCCAGAGACGAAGAAGAATCTCTTTTTCCAATCGTGGTTGGAAGTTTGTGCCACGTGGAGGAGTTTATTCTCAGACCTCCTTGCCCCTAGATGATAGTATCCGGGCTGTTTGGACGAGGAGGTGATATTGTAGCAGGCCAAGAATATATCGGCCGAGGGCTCATCGGTGAAAGCGTTCTTCCACAAGGAGATGTAACCTAGTATCGTCCTCCAGGAATTGGGAGGAAGTTGAGAGGGGGCAACGCCAAGGGCCGATAAAATGTCTACGATGGCAGGATGTAAAGGGAGTCTAACACCTACCTTGAACATTTGTTCATACACAGCAACCTCTCCCTCGTCACCTTCAAAAACCCTTTCGTCCTCAGAGGGAACCCTCATGGTTATGCTAGGGGGCACTCCATAGGCATGTCTCAACAATAAGAGGTCGCGATCCCTAACCGAGGAGGTAAAGGATGAGGCATGGGATGTATCAACCTGGTCATCTGAATCATCGCCCTCGTCCTCAGTCCCCTCTCCATCGGCCTCATCATCTTCCAGAGGCCCCTGGGAAAAGTCCATCTGAAAGGCATGTGGAGATAGGATTATCACAGGGACAGCCTCGGAGGGAACCTTACACTCGGCATGTCGGCTCGGGCTTAGGTCAGATGTCTCTACTCTACCAGAAGGACCAGTGCCAGTTGGCGAGGATGCTCTCTCGTCCATCTCACTTGACTGACACTCGGCTGAACGATGGGACGACCCACAAGACTCAAACGACTCAAATGGTTTTATTATGGCTAGGGGAATAGCAAAGATGGGTCATACCCAATTAGGGTCGGCCCCTCGTCTCCTCTCTTCCTCTTCCTCTATTCGTCTGATCTCTGCAAAGAGCTTTTCTCTCAAGGATGGGAATTCAGATGCTAAACTATAAAGCCTCTTAAGCATTAAAGGGGGAGACCCTAGACTTGGAGGAATTTGGGGAACTTAGCTACAAACAAGTGTTCAGTTGACCAAATTAGACTTTTGGATTAAAACAAGGGAAATCAATGATTTTCACTCAAGAACACCCAAGAAATTCAAGAACACTCAAAAGACAGTCACTGGAAAAGTTGTAAAACAATCCAAATCAATCCCTACGAGCCTAAAACAGAAAAGCAAAAAAGAAATGAAAGTGAAGAGGGCGTTGGTGGCGGAAGATTACTTAAAGAGAAAGGGTGAAGCTGCTAAGTTGAAGGCTCGAAAGCTGCAAAAATAACAGGAAGGCTGGAGACTTGAGAGAGAGAAAGCTTGGGTGCGAAGAAGAAGAAGAAGAAGAGAGAGAGTTCAAAAATCTCTTAAATACCTTAGTAATGAGTGGGCCCATTAACCAAGAAGGGTATTATTAGGGCATAAAGCCCCAGGCAAAGTGTGCAGCTGCCATGCCTTGGGAACTGGAACAACAATGAGTACCTGCCCAGGTGTCACACACCTAACTGATCATACACGCATCTCAATTACAACACTATCCCTCAGCCATCTCAACAGCACCTATGGCTAAGGGCTGGGGGTGATTGATATACCCAGATATACCCTCCAACCGGATGACCCCTAAGGGGGCCAACCCTTCATCATGTTCCGGATGACCCCTCAGGGGCCGACCCTTCATCAGGCTCCGGACGACCCCTCAGGGAGCCGACCCTTCATCATGTTCCAGACGACCCCTCAGGGGCCGACCCTTCATCATGTTCCAGACGAACCCTCAGGGGCCGACCCTCATCAGGTTCCAGACGACACCTCAGGGGGCCGACCTTTCATCAGGCTCCGGACGACCCTCTGAGGGTACGACAGTACGAGACCTAAATTAGGACAGACTCACTACCGAAAGGAACTTTGCCCTCGGCCTCGGCTCATAGGCCGAGGGTGACATCATCACAGCGCGTGGTTTGGGGGATGCGTGGAACAGTGTGCTTGAGGCTCACATGGCACATGAGAGCCCGTTATAACAAAATCACACCCTCACGTGAGGGAATATTATGTCATCATTTGGCATCTACAGGTGTCAACAGAAGATTGGCTAGATCATCATTCACATGCACCATGCATACTTGGGGGTACACTACACCCCCCAAGACCTATATATACTTGTCACCTACAACCCTACAGGGGATCAAGAATTGGTAACCCTAGCTAAAGCTCTGCTTGTACACACAGTAGAGAGAGGAAGTAAGCTTATGTGCATTGTATCCAAGGCCATTAGTGCCCATACTTAATGGATCACACACTCACAGTGGATGTAGGCCAAATTGGCTGAACCACTATACAACATTGTCTTATTCTTCTTATACTCATCTCCTTCTACATACTTATACACTTATACATCCCTATGGCTGCCATGGTTACTACTGTTTGAGCTCATTATCACTTCTCCGGTGGTGCTAAATCTTAGCATCATCAGTCAACTATTTAGCTCGACCAAGGCTAAAATAATCTTCGAAGGTCACTGAATCCCCTTTCCAACGGTCCATCCCATGCGCAATTCTGACTTTCCATACGGACGAACGATCCGTTTGCTCCAAGAGGTTACCGAATGCTTCCCGGGATCGGTTGACCAAAGTCAACTCTCCAAACCGGGTCAAACTCTTTGGAATGTCGAACTACATCTCCTAACCTTTCCAACATTCTTCCCCATGTGCGATTCAGACTTACCATACGGACGAACAATCCGTTTGCGTCCGAACGATTCCCCGTCCAATGGACCAACAAATGCTTCCTAGACATATTTGACCCAAAGTCAACTCCTGAACCCGGGAGAGGTCTAAAGGACTTTCAAAGGTATCTGAATTACCTTTCCAATGATATGACCCATCCACGATTCTGACTAGCGGATTGCCCACGACGGCCAATTTCCAAAAAAGCTTGAAGCGCACTGCCAAATGGCAAGTTCCAGACCCTGCCTATCGGCACCTGCCAATAGGTAGTGGCATGCCAATGCCTATCGTCGGTCACATGGGCCTATAAAAGGAGGCCTTCACCTCATTTTCAAGAGGAGCCCAAATCTGATAAAAATCTCTCTCAACGGATCCCACAAACCTCTCTCAAAGGCAGCGTGATTTCAACTTCCAAATCCCTTTTTTACTTCCACTTTTCATCATCCTTTTCATCAAACTTGGTGAATTAACCACTATCCATCATCATCCAAGTGCAAGGGTTGCTCTCCAACATTTAAGATCAAGCTCAAGATCTTCAATAAGGTCCAACTTTCTCAAACTCTCTCTTAAATTCTCTTAAATTCCCAACAACTTGTTTTCTTACTTAGCACTTTTATTATCTCATCTCACACATCCTAAATATACTTTTTATTTAGTATTATTGCACATCTGTTATTTTCATATAAATAAAACCCAAAAAACAAGAAAAAGAGGGTTTTCTAATAAATTCCAAGTGGGATTCTCACACTTTTTCCACACTTTTCTCACAAATAAAACACTTTTTCTACACACACTCACAAATAAGAGATCCCCATTTGGATTTATGGGATAAACCCCACCCCTCGTTTTGTATACGAACTACATGGACTTTGATTCCTTTATCTTTTTTGAGTAACATAGACTGGCGACTCTTAATCTCTCTACATTTTTACACCCCATCTCAAACAACGCCGATCGAAGCGCTCCCGAGGTGGGTGCACGGAACCCTAAGGATCCTCCCTTCGCGCGCTCTCCTGGACGACGAGGATCGGGGATGGCCACACCTACCATATACTGTGACAGGCTCAGGGGGGGACTTTTTAAGAAGGGTTTACAATAAGAAACATAGCCAGAATATATGAAGGCGGAATTAGAAAGTCTGAAATAGAAACAGAGTTAGTGGGGAGAGTCTCATTCTGAGTTCCCCAATCTCTAGCATCAAATTAACTTCCATCATTAGTTCGATAAGCGATAGCACTAGCAATGTCCTAGGGATCCTCATCATTGTTGACTGAGTTTGAAGTATATCCAAACTCATTAATGCTCTTAGGGATAACGTCATTGCTCTTTTAGGATGTCATTTTTAAGGGTGGAGAAGATGGAAGAGTAAGAGACAAGAAGCTCAATTAAACAGACTGATGGATTAAAATGAGGACCCTCTCACCACTGAGAGATGTTTGTTTATACATCATGTTTTTAGGAGTAAAGATGATTAAAACGTGGAGTAATTGTTTATGGAAATTAATAGTCCACTAATCAATTTTTTGTCAAAAAATCAACTAATGGAGGGTGTATATTTACACCATATTATCACCTTTCAATGAGAGTTTGCCACGCAAATTACAAACCAGCAATTACAACTGAAGTGTAATGTGTTGGTTTAACGCAAATGGGAGCTCAAATTCTTGACACATGTCAAGGATTTGGACGTGGGTTAAGCACTAAGGGTGTGTTTGATTTTCGTGAAACAAATTTCCATGGAAAAAAGTTGTTTTGACTCAAATTTTGACTTTGTTGTACCTTGATTGCGAATACTTCATATAAGAAAAACACTCATTCACATAAAAAAATGCTCCATCTAAAACATCATTTTTAGTGGAAAATATTTCTTATTCACCCACCAAAGAATTGGTTTCCATGGAAAATAGAAAAGTAAGACCGAAAACTCATATATTTTTCCATTCATTTTCCAACTTCTCATCCCAATAAATTATTTTCCACGCATTTTCCATCTTTGCAATCAAACACACCGTAAGTGGCATTTATTAGGGCATTTAAGCACCTATGAGGGAAAATCTAATTAAGTAACCATCCAGTAGTTATAAAATAGTTGCATGGCAAGGAACTATAAAAGGAATGAATAAGCAACTAGAATATAAAGGAATGAAGAACCCCCCTCAACAAAAAAATACATTTACTCGTCTTATATTTTTCCATTTATTTTCTTTTTCTTTTCATTTATTTACAACTTTTCTTCCATTTGAAATAGTTTATAAGGTAGATTGTAATTGTCTTTATAGTTTCTTAAAAATTTCCTTGACTTTAAATTTAATTTTTTTGACTCTCTTTAATGTAATCTTGTTTTACATTCCTTTGTAATTGTATTGTTTATTGCATTTATCTTTCTTTACTTTTGAAGATTTACTTTCACTTTCAATTTATGACAATTATATTTTATTCTTTAGTTCTAGTTAACCACAACAATTTAATATTCACATCAAAGTCTTACCTAAGATAAGCACAAGTTTTCTTAAGTGAAGTATCAAATGGTAGAAAATCACCCGATTATGACAAGGTTAAGTTAATTAATTGGTTGGCAAGAACAAAACCTTGTCTATCACACTTGCAATTAACCAAACTACACTAACCTAGATAAGTGACCCAAACAAAATCTAAGATATTTTGTCTCTTAAAAATTCACTTCTCACCTCTTATGGAGCAATGTAGTAACTCTTTATTATATGAACAAGTGCATAAAGATAGATGGGTTATATAAAAGTATTAGCAATGTTGGGAATTGAACTAATAAAAAACTTTCTTGCACTATGAAGTAGATTGATCAAAATTCACAAAGTAAGAAAAATAACTATATTTAAATAATGAATCCATGGTTCGGTCACAATACCCTTGAGGACCTTGTAGGTGATCCGAATTAGAAAGAATCTTTTATATAGAAGATGAAGACGCTGATTTTCTTCCTCCTGAAAATCCTTGCCAAAATTCCTTCAATGCCTTGAATCTTCTGGTATATGATCCCCCCATCCCCCAAATTAAACCTTGTGTTTGGGCACTCCCAGATGAAAACTTGGTGATTTGTGAGATAAATCACTTTATTTCTCCTCACCCCTTCACAAGAAATGAATAGTGTTTTTCATCTCCCTCTCTAACCCAATAGAATGTTTCATCCCACTTAAATTCCTTTCTTTGAACTAGATAAATAGGTACATGTAATGAGATTGGTCCAATTACGATCTTCGGAGAGTTTGGGCCTACTACTTGGGTAATGGACTATACTATGGACCCAATAGTAATAAATAAATTATCTTTAAAACAGAAATATGAAAATATCATATTACTTCCCGTAATATATTTTTTCCCAATTATTTAACTAAATGATTATAATTTCACTTAATTTAATTATCTCGTAATTACTCAAATAATGAGATTTCATTAGCAAAGTTAGATAACATATAATATGATTCCCTGCGTAAAGCATACAATACGCGGTTGGTGAAATTTAATTCACCGCTACTTAATTTTTACCAACATCTTATGTATTTATTAATCTCAAACTTAAATCATTCAATACTCAATCGGATTAAAAAATCCACTGGTGAAGTTTACGGGTAGAATAAAAAATTATGAGTTCATCAAGGGGGCATCACAATCCATGATATCTCCCAGACTGGATTCCTTCGAAATATGATCTCAAACATATCCACACAATGATTTCCCAACTTGTAAAGATTTAGACTCAGTGAATTGAATTGCATCCATAATAATCAAAGTAATAACCGAGTGAATATTTCAATCATCGGGATCGAGAATCAATGCATCCTTTGCAAACGTTGTGAGTTTTTATAAGTCTAATGTAGTAAGCTCCTAGACTAGAATCTCATCCTTGTCCTGTTCAATACATTCCTGATGTACCGGTAAGATACTATTTGAGCTATCAGAAAAGTTCCCAAACCATCATATAGGTTCTCATAGTTAAGATAAAGTACAAAGATCATGCTCGCAACTTTACCGATGGGATGTCAGCTCCCTGTCTACGTTGTGAATTGTTCAATTGAACTAGAATCAGAATTCCGATCTTCTATGACCAGGATGAACCCAACTAACCAAAGTAACCACGAAGTTCAATTAACTACATATATACAAAATATTTAAGAAAAATGTAAGTCATTCTCACAAGCATAAATCTTATTTAAAGATAAACCTGACACATTGTGGTAAAACAATCTACTAAAAAGGGGGTGCCCAACAATCATGACAAGAATATAAAAATAAATAAGAAAGATATAAAGATTTACGTGCTTCGGCCATTATTGGTCTATGTCCATAGGGCTTGAATCATGGTTCACTATAAATTTAAGAGAATGCACATGAGAGTATTTCTCTAAACTCTGAGCCCCCCTCGCATAATGAGAGGGGATCCATTCCTTTTATATAGAGTCAAGGGCTACAATTGGATAATTATTATCTTTGTAGACTTTGCGTTACGATAAAATAGTGTTTCTTAATGTAGTTGGTCTTCTACTTTATCATATACTCTTGTCATCTTATCTTATCAAATCGAGTATGGGACGTCATCGTGATCTACTATCTTGCCATGTGTCACACCATTAGTAAGGGATATTTTCTACCCCACCCCCACCCCCCACACACACCCTTTATTAAAAGTAAACGTCATACGTGGTTTTCAGAATTAAACCCCAAAAATATAGAACTTAGTTTTAAAATCATGTGCCAATGCATATAACTCCCAATGAATCTACTTGGCAATCTATAATCTTAGCTGTATAAGGATTAACCAGTTGTTATCTGATGTAACCTTGGTCACAAATTTATCACCTATCTTTTTTATTCCCTCGAACTAGGTGATAACTATGCTTAATGTATTTACTATTTTTTATGTGTTCTAGGTTATCTCGTATTGGCAATCATTCTGTTACTAACACAATATAGTGTAATAGCCAAATGACCTCAAGGAACCTAATACAAGATACTTAGGAAGTTCTCGAGCCATATAGCCTCTTTAGTTACCTCTTAAGTAGTAAAAACTTTGGCTTCAATGGTGGATTTAGCAATGCATTATTGCCTCACACTCCTCCAACTTACGGTTCAACCTTTTAAGGTAAACACATATCCTGAGGTAGAAAACTTGGAATCCTTATCTAGTTGAAAATCGAGTCTATGTACCTTTAAAGTACAAGATTGTTTACTAAGTAAACCAACACATAATCTTTAGTTATTTTTAGATTCTTAGGAATGCGCTTTAAAACAGTGTTGTGCTCCTCACCTGAGTTAGACTAAAATCTATTGAACATGCCAACAACAAAATATTTATCCGATTTTTAACACAATATAGAACACATGAAGTACTCCCGAAGCATAAGGTATATTCCTCGTCCACTCTATCTGATCAAGTGTTTCATAATACCTAGAGAGAGTGTAAAAATACGTGTGTGCTCACTCTAAATAACCTAAGGAGGGGACGAATAGGTTATTACAAAAAATTTATCCAATTTTAAATTTTCAATTCACAAAACCTAGTGTTATATCAATTTTTCAAATCTTAGGTGATCTAATGAAATTTCTATCAAATAAACACATTCAAACAATCAAAAACATTAAGCATCCACACAAAAAAAGAGCATAAGATCGATATACGAGGAAAAACCCAAAAAACTTCAGTGTGACCTACCATCTTATTTAATTTTAAAAGTTCCTTTATATGATATAAGAAGATAAATCAATCAAGTGCACTCATAATAATTTACCAATTAATATCACAACTCTCCCCCATTATAATGATAAATCCAAGCAAAACTCCATCACTTGAATATGGAAGTTCATTATCCTTCCTCACTCCACACCATGCTCAAACTCTTCATAGCTAGAACACCTCCATCTTAAATGTTGGAGTATAGATCATGTGTTTAATCAAAAGTAGACGTAAATTTGGCTAAATTACGAATTCAAATCACTCAAAAATAACTCTAAAATGTATCTCATTCTATATCTAAAAAACTTTCAAACTCCCAAATGAATTTTGAAATTTGGTCTACAGATAGAAATAAAACCTCACAAACTAAAAAATCTCCTTATATAAGATATTTTAAAACTGGGGAAAACTGTTCAATTGAAATGGAAGGAAACTAGTCCATCTATAGCAAAATTTTAAAATATGATGCCGTCATCCGCACGGTGCATTTTTTTCGTACGCACGATTCCAACCAGTATGGAATCTTAGCCAAGCCCAAGTTCACAGGAACTTTTTATTGTCATGCAAACTCCACTGTGTCAATGATTCCATATCTTGCCATGTAAACGGCCAAGATAAAATCACTCTAAAAATATTTTAAAAAATTTGTTCTAAAATTCAACCTTAATCCCAGTTGTTCATAACAAATACACAACTCAAAAAAGGTATATTTTAAAAAAAAAATTATAAACAATTATCTCCATTTGGAAAACTCATGAGTGTGTTCGATAAGCGAGATTAAATCAAACTCCGTAATGGATAAACTTAAATTTCCATCAATGGATGTCTTCAAAAACTTCTTGAGGTGTCTTCATGTCTTCATATCGCAGTCTCCATTGGTAAAGGGCAAAGCCACTCCCATCAACTATGTGAATTAAGATTTTAGGCTTGATATAGTGCATGGCTTAGTGTTTTGACAAAGGATATAGCAAATCTATATATATTACAAATGTTTAAATTTTTAATCTCCCCATTTGGCTACTCCATAAAAACCCCCAAACTCAAAATAAACTTGATTACAACAAGCAAGACTCACTCCACATTAGCCATATAATGAGAGAGGCTTGTCACAATGCACAAATCCATATGACCGATTCAACACTCTGATAAATGGTCCTTGGTCATCTATCAATGTGAGGAAGTCTTCAAAATCTTAAACAACAAGAAACAATTACACAGGACATGCAAATAAAGTAATTCCCCCTGCTCGGGAGTCCTTCCAAAAATAGTGAGATCAATAAATATGAATAATGAGATAAAGATAAATGAATTATAGCTCCCCCTAAATCATACATATATATACAAAAAAAAAACTCAAAACAAAATTCCCATAAGGATCATAACCAAAACATATATCAATCTAACATGTGACGATATCAAATCTCCCATAAACATGAAACAAACAATCAATCAATATATCATCTACCCCAAACATGCATAGCTCCCCTTATCATAAATCATGAATGAATAACATTAAAATCGTCATCTACCCCTATCACAACAAAATATCACATATTAAAACTATCTCCCCTTAACCCCAAACACATGAAAACTATATCCCCCTTAACTTTACCCCCAAACACGTGAAAATTATCTCCCCATTACCCCCAAACACGTGAACAAAATCATCTCCCCATGTTTGTCACAGAATACGACAAAGTAGCATAAAGACAAAAGTACACGAGAGATATATCTAAAACATGGATAAAACATGTGTAAAAAATATATATATGACTAAGGAACAATGATAGATCAGAGTAGTAGCACCAAAGAACCAAGTAACAAACCCTGAAAATAAAGGACCGTGTGCATGGGTATGATTTGTTTCGTGAGAATGATTTGCACAAAATAAATCTTCAAACCAAAATTCCTGATTTATCCAACCAAAGTCGTCGTAAGGAAAGTATGTTTCCAATCTTATCACTCCTTTAAATTAGTTTTCACTCCCTTAATCTCAAACTTCCACCAAACACACCTTTTGAATAAACACAACACCTCATAAACTCAATCAAAATGCTCAAATACTAAGGATATTATCATTAACACAACCCAAAAATGGTAACATATATGGAAAACGCAAGGTCAAATCACAAAGCCAAATAAATATGCAAATCATACAACATCATATAGTCTGGAATGTAATATTTCTAAAGATTTCAAAAAATAAAATTGTTTAAACATATTATACAAACTAAACATTTTCAATTCACATTTGAAACGTAACAAGAGTAAGCTAAAAATATTATGAGATTATAAGTGCATAAAGATGGAAAATTACAAATAATTATTAAATTGCACTTTTCACAATGTTGATACCAAAATGCACCACCTTATGTGGATCAATTACAAGCCAGCACGTGTCACACTACAAGAAAAATGGTCAATTATGTCAGTCAAAAACTGACATAAATGACCATTTATGTCAGTTTTAAAAAATTTCAAAACTAACATATAAAGCCCTGACATAAATGTTCATAAAAACTGGCATAAATAAGTTCACATTTATCTCAGTTTTTAAGAACACACATAAAAACTACGACATTCAACATGTTTTTAATCACTTTTTCATAAAAAAATGACATAAATAAAATCACATTTATGTCAGTTTTAAAAATTTTATGAGAGTTTTTTCAAAACTGACATAAATGTTAATATAAAAAATTTAAAAAAAAAATCATTAATCCATCAATAGACAACTATTATTTGATGTTAAATCAACCATTGCAAATAGATAATAACCAAGGTCATAAATATCACTAACTTATATACATCAAGATATTTATAATCAAATTGATGTTAAGCTACATCATATCCAAAAACTAACTAACGTCTACTTATCTATGTGATAATATCCTAAAAATAGTTATGATACATCACAATATCCAAAAACTAGCATTTCGAATTACATCATAAGAATCACAATCCAAAATAGGACGTTGTCGAACGTAATACTCGATCAAATTTGTTCTCTACGCTATCCAACCCAGAATGAGTAACCCTGCAATCAAATATAATCAACATAGTTTTCATCAAAACACAGTCATCTCAACACATTGTCATTACAACGTAACAAAATACAATTACTCGGAAATACCTAATATATATAATCCGTAATGAACTCAATGAACTCCATTTGAACTTCATTTAGCTCATTCAACGTGTAGGTCACTTTACTGGACAATCTTCTCATCTAAAAAATTGAAGATAGAATTAAATTTATTATTACGGTATATAATAGTTAATAACTAAACAATATTTTATATAATAGGACAAAAAGAGAACATTGGTAACATACCTTTATTTAAAAAGGTATGGAAGGATCCTCCATGAAGTACTTCATGAACTTCAACACAAAATATCCGCAATAAAGAGTACCATTTCTTTTCATTGGGCACTAGTCAACACAAAACATTACTAGTGAACAAATAATAAAGAGTACAAGTCTAAAATATTTTTTATACAACACAAACAAGTGTAAAAACTATAATAATTTTGGGCAGAATTTCCTCTCTTTATAGGACTATCCACGCTATTCAAAAAATATAAAATACTCCAACAACAAAACTAATAGTTCATAACAACTCATGGGCTCAATGAGAGTTATTTCATTTAAAATCTGCCACGCCAATGTGAAGAGAAAAGCTGAAATTGAATCTCCTTGTATCAATCCTATTAGAGATCCAATTTCTTATCTAGGCCTGCATTCACAAAAAATCAAATATTTGGCCAACTAAAAACTGTCAAGTGCACCTCATCCATCTAGCTGAAAATCATTGTACTCAAAAACTAAATTTCAAAATTTCAAATTCACATGGCCATGGCAACTACCTCATTCTCTATGATAGCAAAATTGAACATTCGTCTATTCCTTACAAAAAAAACTCTTGGATCTTTGATATTGTGTCATTAAAGACTAATCGATGGGCCTTTTGACAAAACCTTTAATTGAAAAGAGTCGTGGTTCCGGACCAGGGATGTTTATCAAATATATATATATATATATATATATATATATACTGCTGGGATAACATGAGTTGACTTAAGTTTTAAGGAAGTGTAAGATTTGTCTAAACACTTTAGCTTTAGGGTTTGTGGTGGTTGTTGAGGATGATTTTGGAGTATTTGCTTAAGAAAATATCAACAACTATTAAATCTGTCATGTAGAATAAGATATATCACTCTGTTGCTTTTATTTCCTTTTGATTTATTAATTTGATTTTAATGCATTGTTAGTATTTTACAAATGTTCTTTTCTTTTTTAATTTTTTTGACGGTCATGTGCAGGCCTTATCTTGATTTCTTTTATGTAATGGAACTTGATTGATCATCACTCAACTGCCCCAATGTATAATCGAAGCAAAAGTCACCAGTTGATCACATGTTCGTTGAAATTTTTTTATCCCTGGAATTGTAATGTCGTTAACGGATAAAAAAATGGCCTGTTTGGGTCGCTAAGGCCAAACTGATAAAAAATAGCCTGCTTGGGTCGCTAAGGCCATTGACATCCCTATCACCCCTCCATTAACTTAATGGACTGTTTGGCCAGTTTGGCCTTCTTCATACTCAATCGTGACCCCTGCCACCGCTACAAACCATGATGTCTACTTCATCTCTTAGCTTGAAATGAAGTTGGATATTTAGAAGTGTCGTAGACATTGTCAATTTGTATTTTCTTATTGAGTTGGATATTTGTTTCACCTGTTTAGAATGTTCTTTATGAACTCAATATTTCTATTAACGCTTAATGTTGACCACCTATTCAGAATGTTTATGAACTCACCGGTTCAGAATGTTTCAATTTATGAACATTGTCAATTTATGAACTCACATGTTAGACATTGTCACTTTATGAACACACCTGTTAAGAATGTTTCACCTGTTCAGATGCTATTTTATTTGAATTGGGACTATGAATTTATAGGCCTATGTTGACTTTATAATGCTTAGTGTTGGTATTACAGTTGGTTTATGGTGGATATTTTGCTTATGTTGATGTTGTTTATAGCAGGATTAATCCAATTGGAGGTGAATGGAGTTTTTCTGCCTTAAATCTCGGGAGACTCTCATTCAAGCTCTTGAAAATCACCACCCCTGTCTACATATTTCTGGACCTCCTTGATCTCTTTGGATGATAAACAGTTCATTAAGTACCCGCAACCTGCTATTGTCCTAAACTGCTGCTGCTCCCACAAGTACCTGCAGCAGGGTTAATCACAACCAGTAGCATTAACACCTATGCCAGCACAACAACCTACTTCAGTTCCTCCTCGAGGTTATTACGAAACTTATTATTGATTTGGCATTCATAATTAATATTTATCTTCCCTAGAATAGGTCTTTCTGGTGGTGATCAAACATATTTATGTGTATATTCATTATTATTGAGAAATGGAATATGCGGAGTTGGATGAAAATAGTTTCATTCGTATGATTCAAGTGCATTTGGATGAAAATTATTTCATTTGTACAATATGTCAAGATAATAAGTTGCGTTTTAAGTTGAATTATCGTGTCTATATTTTCAATTGAGAATGAAATTTAAAAAAATTGCGTTTGTCATGTTGTGTCCTTTTTATAGGGTTTTTGTTTGTGTTAGATGAAAAAAATAGTAAGTCGTGCGTATTCGCGTCTAAAAAACTTTTGTCGTGTTGTCTCGGTCTGAAATTCGACTAAAAGGAAGAATTGACACCAATTTGTGTTTTTTTAGCTAACAAGAACACAATCCAAGTAGAACACAACACGGCACGAATAACATTATTTCTTAATTTTGACCCCAGCCATCTCCTTCCACTGATCACCAGAGCCTCCTAACTGCAACCAACAGGTGGTGAAAACCTTTTAGCCGACTAGAGACCTTATGGATTATAAAGGGTTCGCATCTTCTCTCTGGCCGAGCACCAATGGAGTTTTTGGTCATTTATGGCCACGCCATCCTTCTTTTTTTGGTCTGCTACCTTATGAATGTTTAACCACACCGACCTGCTATCTTCTGCCACACCGAATAATACCTCGCTGGCAATCACGATTATGCATATACGAGGCAACCAAAAACTAAGGGCCTTACGTTTATGGGTTCGAAGAAAAAGACAAATTGTTTTGTTTTACCTTCTCTACAAAATGTGCCTCAACTTTTATGATCATCCATGTTATTTCAATGATAAGCACTTCTATCACGTTTCCTGAAAGTTGACATACCCAACACCCAAATCAAAATTGAAATTGGGGTTTGAGATTAGCGGCGATCATAATATCCATGGGAGGAGGAAAAGCCCAGAAGACCAAGGTCCAACCGAAGATGAAGACAACAATGTAAACCCATGTATATTCACATGGGTTGGAAATGATGATTTGTGAAAATAATTAGAAGATGGTGATGAACAAAACAAAACATTGAATTGGTGGACGGAGCAAAGGAGGGAAATGTATTGTTATCTACAGGAGATGATGAAGAAAAGCGGCCTTATCGTGGTGTTGATCTCCAAAAAGGTAATACTTTGAAGGCAATTTTTGTACTACTCTGTGCATATCACAGGCGGGGGAGTACATACAAAAATAAGCCAAAAATAAATATCTTCCCCACCACCCTACCTCACTCTTCACTTATTCCATTTCCATTAATTAATTTATGATGTATATAGCATATATATATATATATATATATATATATATATATATATGGTATGTTGAATCACTTGTGAAGTCGACTTCACTTGACCGTGTCTACTTCAACTTTACCCTAGATTCGTGTCGTGTAGTGTAGCAAGACTAACAAGGGGTCGAGTGGAAATGGCAGGTTCTTTTTCCCCTACCTAATGTACACAGTGGTTATATTTCAATAGACTGAGGGAAAGAATTCGCTGAAGGGTCATCTAGATCACCCAGGGACCAACCCGCCGCGCCGAGCCGATACGAGTCCCAAAAGAGGAGAGATTGGAACACATTTGGTCAGTATTTGCGGAACCAGAGGTCACCATTTCCACTATCACAGAGTAATAGCAAACATGCGCTTCAGTTTCTTAGATACCTTGACCAGTTTCGTAATAATAAAGTTCACCAACAAGTTTGCATCTTTTATCGGCAGTCTGAACCACCCGCACCTCGCACCTGCTCGCTAAGGCAACTATTTAACTATGAAATTTTTAACGAGAATAAAAAAGAAAATTTAGTTCTAAATAGGTGAAAATGTATTTCACCATATTACTTTTCACCGAGTTAGAACATATATTACTTTGAACCAAACGGACCTTTAGTGGAAATCTTCTCTCCAAAACATTATCTCTAATTTGGAAAGAGGAGAGAAAAAATTGTGTTAGATATGTCTCTTCTCCTTCAAACTCCCAAATTACCAAACAAATGTCTCTTTCTCTTTCTTTGATCCAAACTCCCAAATATAGCATAACTCTATAGTTACTCTATAGTAACTGAAAGTGAAAGGAAGTTATTAACTCTATTTACAAAATAAACCACTAAATTCATTTGTAAGTCTGTGAGGTTAAGTCGAAAAATAGAGTAGTTGGGTGTCATCTTGATTTGTGGTTTTGGTGAAGGTAGTAGACTGTGCGGACTTCAATCATAAGCAAAATTAGTGCACAACATTGAGGGTACGATATAGAACATTCATTGAAATCAAATAGGGGCCCTTTTCTTTGCGGCATTGCATCTCGTCAAAAGTCGGTTTTGTTCACGATGCTCGTCCGTGATAGGTGCAGCAAATATGGCTCTGCAATTTCTGGCACACGAAATACTTCTTAATGTAAGTGCTCATTACTTGTTAGGTCAAACTCAATTGTCACCACAAGTTAATAGGTTTGAACGTTCTGATCTTGTTGGCTATTTCTTCTTTCAATCTTCCAAGGCACATTCCAATTAAGGCATTTTGCGGCCAACCCACCACATGATCGGATAAGCATACAATTCACAGTGATAATTTCGGAGGGTCCTTGTTTTGTTAAATATTGGACAATGATTCATCAATGTGCTCGTATTCCGTTGGGTGAAATTTAGTAAGCAACCCCATCTTAAAAGTATACCGCTTAATTTCAACTTTTTCGACTTTGTAAGTTCTGTGCAGCCATTGAAGCCACTGGTTAGCTTCTCTTTCGAGGTGGAATGATGATAACGTAACAAGTTTTTCATCCAGTATGTTTTTATACTTGAAATATTATTGATTGGCGCGATTAAACCACTCAGTTGGGTCCAATCCTGGAAAGCGCAGAAAATTCATCTTACACTTAGTTGGAACGAACAATATTGTAGTTAACATTAGAGTTAGAAGACTCTTGAGGACACTAATTGCACTTGTAAGTCCTGCCATTCTTCACGATATAAAAAAAGCAATTCACGGCTTATGTGGATAGCTCAATCCTATCACATTAGATGCTTCTTTGTTAGTATATGTCATTTGGTTCTTGTTCTTTTATATTTCACAAAACATAGCGTGGGTTAAACAGTTGTCTTTCATGATAAACTGAGCTCATCATCCTCAAATATACCTGCTAATAACTCCAGTTCAATGGCTCCCCCCTCCTCTACCTTGGGTCAAACATAACACTAATGGTCTTGCCAAAGGGTCAACTGGACCTACTACTATAGGAGGTATTTTGCTGTGTCAGGGGTTTCTTTCCACATTTGCTTACATCATCAGATACATATATACATATTGCATATATGCATCTCCATATATGCAGTATGCACTGCATATATGCATCTACATATCTGCATATATGCAGTATGCAATATGCATATATGTAGATGCATATATGCTTCATGGAGACCACTACTAGGAGCACATCGATATAGAGATACAGGTGTTGCGATGTTGAAATATATGTGGAGAATAATTCATTAAGTACCAATTCATTATTGGACATGTTTTGTCTATAGGGTGTTAGGATGTGTTGACTTTGTAGAACCATAAGCATGGTGTAACTTAGGTACAATGAAGGGTTGTGTAAAGGAGGAGATAAGTTTATATTTTCTGATTTTCCTAAGTGAACTCTTTCTTAGAAGGAACTTAGGAGAAGAGAAATTATAAGTTTTTTTCTTTCGATTACTTAATGTTAAATATATAAACTTTTATTGTTAGTTTTCTAATAAAAACTCTTTAAATGTTTATGACATCCACACAAAGTAATATGTCGCACGCAAGTTTACCTGCTACTGTTCGAGAGACCAGAGGTCTGAGGGTCTGATCCGAAACTTTGTGGGGATTGAATATGTAATTTCTTTGATTTCTGATCTATACCAAGCACTTAGAACTATCCCTATGTAAGTGCATCCAATTGAAACATGGTTGTTAATCTGAAACTCTAAATGGTTGTTGATTCGAAACTCTAAACTCTAACTGCCCCATGTAAACTGTGAGAATGCAAGAACTTTTGTGATGCGTTCTTGGTGTTTTACGCTATTCTGAGAATGCATTAATGATGAAGATCAGTCACTGAAAAGCTGCACTAATGAAGTTGTAATCGTAGCAATCTCTACCTTCTTGATATTGCACCGGCAATGACCTTACTCACATTTAATGTGCAGCAGCTCCAAGTGCAGCAGCAACTCTAGGATATTAACTCCTTTTCCTCGAAATCTTTTCTTCGGTACATCTAAAACTATTTGGGAAATAATAATCAATATATTCGGATTATACGTGCTACAGGTTGGTCAAGTTGTTTAATTTCATATTTTTACTAATATGCTTAGCATAGGCTATACGAGCTAGGTTCACGCTTTCAAGCCAGAGCTAGTCTAACAACTACCGATTCTTCTCAAGCTCAGCTCAACTCTAGAATGCTCTACAAAGCGCAATGTACGCACATTTAATGCAACGCGCTTCAACTTTTCTATAAGTAAGGGGAGGGTCCTTATAAGTAGATGCACAGGAAAAATATTGCTCCTACCTATCATTATAGGTTAAGACCCGAAGATTCCTGGTGCAACAAAGGGAGATCTTTTGTCAAGGGTCGCAGCTGGCCGGGCTATGATACCGATCAAACCCATACCTATATATATGTGTATACATATATATCATACACCTGATATATATCATATTTATCATATCAGTATTATATATATATCGGTATGATATTTATGATATATATCATATATATCAGGTATATATATATATCATATAATCATATACCTGATATATATCATATAATCATATACCTGATATATATCATATCAGTATTATATATATCGGTATGATATATATGATATATATCATATATATCAGGTATAATCATATAATTGGTATTGATATATATATATATAAGAAAACTTTTAGAGGGCGACTCCCACTGGAGGAGGGGCAGATGCTACTATATCCAATGCAAAAATATATAAAAAAGGAGTGCCCCCTTGAGCACCCTTATCATTAGACCCGCAGAGCCTTTTGAAGGTATATATATATAACGCTGATACATGTTATATAACACCTACTATATGATAAATTTACCTTAATACAACTCCACGATGCGTTATGCCTTTTCCCATCGATGTTCAATGTGTTAATCCCACTACATGTAAAGAGAATTCAAAGATGTGTATTAGGTAATGTTCAATAATAATGCACTCATCATGCATGTCAAACAAAATTAAAAATTATATTATACTCACGTAGTGATATACATCTTATCTTTGTCACTGGGTACCGTATTCAATGAATCCAACCAATAAATAGTTCTTGTGGACAAATCAATGACGGTCAATACCCAATGGAACCTGTAAAACGAATTTTGTCATAATTATATAGTCCAGAATATAATAAAAATTTGTTTATTCGTGTGGAAAAAATTAATTTAACTACTTACATATCTTCGAGATTGTAAGGAATGAAACAAATCTGACTTTTTTTTGCATTCCCCAGCCTTTTTCCAATAAGTCGAGTTAAACCAAATTTTTTTGTACCATTGAAAGACTCGGGATTGAAGAATTGAAACTCTTCTCAGGAGCACTGAAACTTATCATATAAGAACCTGTAAAAGTAAGTAACTAAATTAGTCACTATGCATTTTAAATAACACGATTAAATCAAGTTATACCTCATGTATGCAACAATGCACGTTACATCTAAAGGCTTCAATGCACAAAAGTCTAACAAATCGTTCTTAAAAACATAGCATTGACCCTTATCTTCTCCAAGCATCTCTTTCTCCAGTGGAATCGTTATTTGATTCGTCTTCATTATAAATAAATTATGGGTGAAGGCAGTTATCAAATCGCAATCAACATTCTTGTTTACTATATCACATCTACTTTCACCGAAGATATCCTTCTCTTTCTCATGGCCTGCTTTTTTCCTAACTTCCATTTCATTCTGCATTGAATCATGTGAAATGTCAGAAAGCAATGTCATTCATAGCACAAACACAAACTTGTAGATAAACATAAGAATCAATGGTTTACCTCAAATCCCAACACTAACTCTTTGGGCCAAGCAACATATGACCCAATAGCCTCTTTCACAAAATACATTTCACTTGGAACAGGTATCGGGAGGATGGCACTAGAAGAAATAACTTTAGAAATGGAAACCCGAACATTGTTTTATCCCAATGCTATATTATGAATTTTCTCGTTCGGTCCATTCTTATCGAATACGATCCCCTCGGCAACGATGTTAGTTTTATTGCCAATAGCCAAACTACATTCTCTAACCTAAATTACGAAAAATAATCACATAAAAATTTAGCAATGTGTTAAAATTGAGCAATTTATTGGCCTCAACCAAGTAAAACTACATAAAATTCAATACCCTACTAATCCAACCAAGTAAAACTACAAAGTTATCACCATCGAGAAATGTGATCCCATTACCTTTGAAGAAGACACTTGTTTCGTACTTTTATCACTAGTTATCGAAGAAGGTTTCTTACTTTTCACAGTAGCTACTGATTGAGGTAGTAACGTTTCACTATGTGTTACACCACTATCTGTGAAATATGCCAAAGAAACACAAAAACAAATTGCAATTACAACAAAAATCACAAAACCTTAATGGTATGCGTTTGTATAATTATCTGTCTCATTATACCTTTGAAGAAAGTGATTGTGTTGCAATTTTTCCACCCGAACTTGAACGATTTATATTTTCACTTTCACGCATATATGAAGCAACTTTCTCAGCTCGAGGTGTGGCTGTTGGGGCTGCAGCAACCGGCACATTTCTTAACTTCAACTGGGCTTCCATATCTTTTAATCTTTTTTTTGCTTATCTTAATTCAGATTCTAACTCGGTAATATGTCTCTTGGAACCACTCTTTGGAAGATTGAAGTACCTTGTGGGAACAACTCCGAATCCCAACCCCCGAACACGGCCCGAGTGTTCGGGAGTACCCAATGTCATAGTAAGAACATCATTACTTCCTTCAGTGATTAAACTACCATATTTAACTTGTCTTTTCAATTCAGCCTACAATGAAGTAGATTCAATCATTCAGAATGTCATCTAAATATTATCAAAATTACAAATCATACACTAAAAAACACCAAATAAAGGAACTCGTGTCGTAATTTATAAAAACTAACCATTTTATCCGCCACCTCTTTTAATGAATCATCTCCATATTCACCATTTTTCTTTTCACGGCCTTTCAACCATAAGAAAGCCCTGTCATCTTCATATTCCGAACCCATCTTCTTTTTCTGGTATCAATTGTAAAACAAAAAATCATATTATTAAAGAATAATTCAATGTTCAAGTTCAAACCATCACAAATCTAATGAAAATATTCAAACTAAAATATACCAAATCTTCAGCAAGACCGACGTAACCCTTCTTGCTCATACGATGATTGTATGTGACCTTGAATCGCTTTTCCCTTTGTGCCTCACTTGCAATCTTATAAATCAAAGCAAAAAATTAGAAAAGAATAACAAAAAGTACCACACAAATCTTCTACTATTTTTTCAATTATACCTCAAATCCTTTGGTTAGCCTGCTGCAAACAAATTCAGTCCACACATATGGACTAATGAATTTCTCGTATTTTGGAGGAGGATGTTTGAGAATCTCGCGTTGGTGTCTCAATGGTCTAATCCAAAGTCTCGTGAGGTTTGTTTTGAACGCTCTCCAACTGTAACCCATAGAGGATAACACCATCCTCTTGCTATTCGGATCAATATCAAATTTGATCTGAAAAAGAAAGATGTTGAATACATGTCTTAAAATCAGTGTAAAGATGTCTTAAAATCAGTGTAAATATGTTAGGTTTTGGATTTCGACACACTCGGCTTGCTTGACAAAAAGTACCACACAAATCTTCTACTGTTAATTTAGCTGTTATAGTTTGGAAGTCTGCTATGAGTTGATTACTTATCTTTGATTGGCCAGCTGGCTAGGTAATTTAGTCTGTTAGCAAACTAGTGTTGCATAAAAGGAGATTAAATTAAACCCAATTGTAATCGACAAGAATTGGTATCAGAGCAGTAAGTTAAGATTGCACAAACGACGGAAACTTAATGGCAAGCGATAGAGTCAGGGTTTACATAAATACACCAAACATAAGATGTAATGGATCACAAATTGGAACAAATACGAACAGAATTTAAGAGTGATCTGAATTCAGCCATGGATACAACAAAAATGCATCAAACAATATTTTCTATATATAACAACTATATATATATATATATATATATATATATATATATATACCTGTATTCCCTCCCACAAATCATTCTTCAATTTGATTGGCACTTTAGGCCAACTTGGATAAGTTAGGAAACTCATACTCTATATAAGGTTGAACATCATTCGTGTTATGTAACACATGAAGATGTGCAAGCTCCAAGGACATGCGATCAACTTCAACGACATCTGAACCTCCTATCGGTTTATCATCATCCTTCCTCGCCGGAATTCCAATTGAATCTAATTCCGATAAGAACTCGGAACAAAACTCAATAGCTTCTTCTGCTATGTAGCATTGAGCAATACAACCTTCTGGGCGATTACGATTTCTCACATAACCCTTTAATACTTTCATCTACCTAACACATTAAAAAGAAAACTAAATCGATACACTTATTTACTTATATTAATACATGATAGTAAAGTAAATTGACCTAACCTTTCAATTGGGTACATCCATCGAAAGAAAACAGGACCGCAAAGTTCGACCTCCCTCACAAGATGCACCATTAAATGCACCATAATGTCAAAGAAGGATGGTGGAAAGTATTTTTCCAGCAAACACAATGTGATCACAATTTCATTCTGAATTTCTTTTAGTTTTTGCAAGTCCACTACTTTGGCACAAAGGGCATTGAAGAAAAAACATACTCTCATGATCGTATATCTCACATATTTTGGCAATACCGATCAAAATTGCAATTGGAAGAAGTTGTTGCATTAGAATATGGCAATCATGAGACTTCAATCCATACAATTTCAAATCTTCCATAGAGACATGGCTTCTAAAATTAAAAGAGTACCCATCCGGGACCTTAAGGTCATGCAAAGTTTGGCAGAACATTTTTTTTCCTCTCTCGATAACGTATAACATGCTGGCGGTAGGTATGTCCTTTTTTCATTAACCTGCGGTGCTAACTCACTTCTTAAGACCATTTTTTCAAGGTCGAGTCGACACTTCACCCCGTCTTTCGTTTTTCCTGGAATATAAGCAAGGTTCCAATGATACTATCACAGACATTCTTTTCAATGTGCATGACATCTAAGTTATGTCGAATAGGCAAATCCTTCCAATAAGGAAGTTCAAAAAATATCGATTTCTTCTTCCAAAAAATCTCAACCCTATTGTTACTAGGACCGCCTTTTTCAACCCCATTACCTACCCTCCTCGGTCTCTTACGCTTTAATGATTTCTTCAAATTAACCGCCCTCACCTTTTTGGCCTTCTTTCCCCATGCAACCTTAAGTCTCCCAACTTTTATCAATATTTGTTCACTGCTTAAAGGTTCAGGGGAGGCTTGGAACTCTTGCTCACCATTAAAAGCCTTTTTCTGGCTTCGAAATGGATGGTTTTGTGGAAGGTATCTCCTATGTCCCATATAAACGCACTTGCCACAGTGTTGTAATCTGATGGAATACGTTTTTTCACTACATATTGGACAAGCATTATAGCCTTGAACAACACTTACAGATAAATATCCATACGCTAGAAAATCATTAATTGTCCACAACAGTATTGCCCTCAAAGTAAAAGATTCTTGTCGAAAGGCGTCGTAGGCTTTAACTCCTTCATGCCACAATGTATTCAGATCTTCTATTAACGGATCCAAATAAACATTTATATTATTCCCCAGTTTTTTTGAACCCGATATCAACATAGTCAACATTGTAAACTTTCTTTTCATACACAATTCCGGTTCAAAGTTATATGTGTTCAACATGACCGGCCAACAACTGTACCTACTACTAAGGGAACTATGAGGATTAATTCCGTCCGTTGATAGTGCTAATCGAAGATTTCTTGGTTCTGCTGCAAAATCGGGCCACTTTTCATCAACTAATTTCCATGTTGGTGAGTCTGCTGGGTGACACAACAAACCATCAACAATTCTATCATCTGCATGCCATGTCAGAGACTTAGCGGTCTCTTTAGATTGAAACCACCTTTTGAATCTCGAAATGGGTGAAAAGTACCATAACACTTTCGCAGGAACACCTTGTTTCCCCTCATCCCTTTTTTGTTCTTTCAAATTCTTCTTTTGTTTGAACCTGGATGTTCCACAAGTGGGGCATTCAACAACTTCTTTATACTCTTTTCTATAGAGTATACAGTCATTAGGGCATGCGTGTATCTTTTGAAAGTCCATTCCGAATACCGATAAGCAACGTTTTGCCTCATTACTGGATGAAGGCAATACATTGTTATCCGGAAGCATGTCGGCAATGATTGACAGCATATTTGAAAAGAATTTATCGGACATCCCACTCTTCGCTTTAAGATTGAATAGCTTAACGATAGCGGATAACTTTGTATACTTTTTACATCTTTCATACAATGGCTTCTCTGCATCTAAAAACAACTTCTGAAAAATTTATGCATTTCCTGTGAAGTCTTCTTTTATAGCCTCCACCATGTCAATCAACTCTTCAACATCCTCCATGGTATCCATATTAAGATCGTCACAGATAGGATCACCCATATTAACATCCGACAGTGTTTCACGATAATCCTCCTCTCCGTGCCATTTCCATACAGTATAATTTGGATCGATACCCGAACTATATAAATGTTGTCTGATTTCTTTAACACCCATTTTTAATCTATTTTCACATTGATTACAAGGGCATCGTATGAAGTTCTCATCCAAGGAGGCGTTTTGAGCAACCTTAAGAAAATTATCAACACCTTTTATGTATTCTTTTGATAATCTGTCCTTGCTCATCCAAGACCTGTCCATTCTGGCCTGAGTATGTAAACCACCACGAGTGAGATATAAGCAATAAAAGATATGTAATTGTTAAAAATAATGCAATATTATACAACATAATATATTCACACCATTAGAAAATATCGTAGAAAGTATAATATCCCTCTAAAACTATCACAAAAAATACCAAAGACACCAACACCTAATAGTAATAAGACTCAATCAACCATAACTAACCAACTCAAGAACACTAACACACCACCCAAACACTATACAACCAAAACCAATTTTAAACATTGAAGAACTTCAATTCACAAAATTATTATACATATTATACTATAATGTTATATGTAATATGTATAACAACAATTGTTATACATATTATACATGACAGCAACAACCATTAGCGATTATATACCTATAATATAATGAAGTAATTAATGAAAGCACATAGTATAAGCATGGGACAGTATTTATTGCAACACAAAACACATGAGAAAGAACAATGACTTTAAAAACACACTTGTCACTTTTGGGCTATAAAAATTGGCAATTTTAAAAAGGAGAAAGAAAGATATGTCCGTAGAAATTCATTACATCTCGTGTCGAGGAGCAGAGATTTTTTTAACTAAGGTCTTGTTAGGTTCTGTATTCAGTTAATAGCTTTCAGAATTTGGAAGTGCTGGAAAACAAAACAATACACTCCTTCCTTTTCAATTTCGGAATATCACATTGCTTCTTAGTACGTCTCATATTTAGAGAAGTATGTTCAAAATCAATGTACCAAATTCCAAATTAGTTAGATAGTTAAAATTTTGACCAGTGATTACATTAATAATAGTATTCATTAAAAATATTAACTTTCAAATTACCACTCTCGGTTTGAGACAGTGTATTTCGTATCTCAGTTCCTTCTAATTCATGAGAATTTGGACGTTCAAATTCAAACATAAGTTGTGAATTGGTAAATTAGAATTCAATGAACAAAGATAAAGATAATTTATCATAAAAAAATTGGGGGGCTCATGTGTTCAAGTAACAACTGGCTCAACTAGAAGAAGGTTCACGATAGCCTTAATTGGCAACTGAGCTACAATTCCATGCTTGAACATGTGAATGTAATCTTTTTGAGTTTTATTGACCTACCATTCTACCTTATGCGTAATCAAAGGCTTCAAACTTGTGATGCGTAAGGTAAACATATATAAATCTATAGTGACCATCAATGAATATGGTAAAAATCTTAACCAAAATTCAACTACTAAGCACTAAATGAATTGACCCTACATTTCTAAACATCTAAAAATTATACATTAAGCATAACATTTTGCATTACGTCAAAAACTAGATATTTTACATTTAACTTAAATATTTTAAGTCAACCGGGACAATTAATGTTTAACCGCTAGGAGCTAAGTATATTTTACATTTAGTCCACCTTATTTTTTTAATTTTGCAAAAACTCCCCTGTTTACTTTTTTTGATAATTATTTCATAAAGTTTAGGATAAGATAAAAAAAAAGTTTGTAACTGTTTTATGCAGCGAGGGATCTTTTGGAACAAAATAAAAAAGTTTGGACTATATATTAATTATAAAATTGTTGAGGGACTATTCTTCGAATGACCCTACTTTTTTTTGCAACAAGTCATTAACCAAAATTATTAAACATTGAACATATAAACTGAAAAGCAAATAAAATTACGCTTGAAACTAATGTCACTCAAATATTTCTTTAATGTGTATTTTTTTTTTAAAAATGACAATATATAAACTGAATTTATAATAGACACAATTCTTTAAAGAGTATTAGTGCTAATAGTTGTAATAAATCTAAACAAATAAAGTCCTGAACAATGCTTGGCACAAACATAACTATTTACTAATGTAAAAATAGTTGGTAAAGCAACGTACCCAAATTCTCTATGTGCAAACTGGGCCGGGGTAGAAAACAGGAGAAGAGGGAAGGCGTCCCAACTGCGAGTCTGATGAAAGAGGCAAAATAAAAGGGAATAGAAATCGATTAGGTTTTCAAACAAAAATTACAAACTCATATACACAAATCAAGAACAAATGGCATATACACAAATCAGACACATACATTTCAAGAACAAATCGCATATACACAACACATATACACAAATCGAATCCATATATATACACAAACCCTTGAAAATCCATATTAGGGCTTTTTGTACCTGATTGATGCCGGCGCCGGAGGTGATGAGTTGTGAGAGGGTCGGAGGTGAAGTGAGAGGGTTGTACTTGCTAGCCAGAGAGAGAGGGATGCAGCGAGCCAGAGAGAGAGGGTCGTGCGAGCTGGACGCAGCGAGCCAGAGAGAGAGAGGGTCGTGCGAGCAGAGAGAGAGAGGGACGCAGCAAGCGAGAGAGAGAGAGGGACGTAGCGAGCAGAGAGAGAGGGTGGTCGTGCGAGCTAGAGAGGGAGAGGTAGGGTTTGAGGAAGGGTTTGACGCACGGAGAAGAAGGGGGTCGTGGGTTTGAGGAATCAAACTTTTTGAGCGGGAATGAAAAAAAATATCCCCGCCTCTTTTTTTTCATTTATCTCAGTTTTTACTCAGAAGGTTTAAATAAGTAAAGTATATTTATGTCATCTATATATAAATATGAGATAAATAATTTGTTTTTTATATCAATTTTACTTAAATTGAAATAAAAATTTACTTTAAAAGTCAAATTGACATAAATAAATATTATTTATGTCAATTTACATTTATCTAACATAACGTTCATTTTTAAACTGACATAAATGATGTTTTTTCTTGTAGTGTCATCCATTGTGGCACAAGTCCAAGTAAACCTGATACAAATCCCCGACCAATAAGGCAGCCCAACCAATAAAGAAGTCCGACCAACAGAGAAGACAGACCAACACAGGAGTCCAACCAATAGAGGATACCAACCAACTAGGATGACCGACCAACAATCGAAAGTCTAACCAGTATGGACAATGAAGTGCCAACATTCTTATGTTTAATTCTCATTATGTATTGATGTAAATCCCTATCAAATGAAGGCATTCCATCCTTTCACATGACAACTCTCAACACCCCTCTTGGGCTATAAATACATTGTAACACCCTCTTGCATGGGAGGACCAAATAACAAATCAAGGCAGTTAAGCAATACATAATAGTGGACATAGGCTTTTTCATTAAGCTGGACTACTTTAAAATTCTCTCTTTATCTTATTTGTTTTTACTTATTTATCTGTGATCAATTAATTACGCTTAGTCTAGTTTTTTGCATCAACAGATTGGCGTCGTCTATGGGAACGTATTGCTAAACGTTTTCACTAATTCATCATATATGGCTGATATCACTAAAACAAGTACCATAAATGAGGGAAATATGCCTAATCCCTCTGCCCCTCCAAATAACAATGCTTTAACTGGAATTTGGGCTAGCCTGGCCAAAGGTCAAGAGGCTATGCAAGATACGATAAGATAATTGGCCCAAACTCTTTAAGTAGGAGATCCTACACTGTCCAATAAAAGGAGTATGCCACCGCCATCGATAAGGAGTGTTGGGCATAGCAATTCCAGAACTTCAAAGGATCCTTCTTATCATCCTGGAGTAACTTCTTCTATTAGGATTCTTAATTCCTCTGATGGAAAATCCCTCATTCTAGAAAGATTGAGTGCCTTTGAAAAGCTAAGTAGGGTCTCTCCTTTTGATAGTTTGGTACCTAGGGGAAATGCCCTTCAGGTTGCATCGAGAAATACTCAATGACCAAGCGACTTAAGGGAAGGTTTATCCCAATCCAGATCGAATGACCGTCGAATTGCTCGGTCCAGTCAAAGAGAAGCTTCACAAGATGAAAGCTCAGCACGATCAGCTGGTCCAAATCAAATAGCTGACATCAACAGATTTGGTGCTAGCAATGATGCTTGGAAGGGGTCCATTCAGCATTTGGAAGATATATTGGGAGAAATGGCCAAGGCTAAGATTCCTCTCCAGAGAATTTTTATTAAAGGATCTCCCTTTGTGCAAACCATTATAGATTTTCCTACACCGACCAAGTTTAAAGCTCCAGTGGTCACTCCCAAGTATGATGGGAAGACTGATATAGTTCTTCATATATAAAAATACCAAGCAGCGGATGATATCTATGATGTTCGTGATGATATAAGGTGCATGGCATTTTCAGGAACAATCACTGGATCTGCTCAAATCTGGTATAATAGTCTTCCTCGGGGATAGATTTCTAGCTTCTAATAACTCGCCGAGCTATTCATTAGTAATGTCTACTTTGGAGCCACACCAATAAAGCGAGTAGCTCATTTGCCTAGTGTGAGACAAAAGGTGGGAGAAAGTATCAGGGATTACATCACACGTTTCAACGGTGAGAAATTAAAAGTTATTAATTATGAGGAGAAGACTGCAATCACTGCCCTCAAGAGTGGTTTTCTCCCCGATAAACTATATTATACTTTGGCAAAAGATCCCCCAAAGACGATGACAAAATTTATGGCTAAAGCATCAAAGATTATGAACATCGAGGAAGCTATGGATGCTAAAAAGAATTCAAATGCAAAGGTGAAACCAAAGTTTTAAGGGAAGTCAGATAAGAAGGAGCAAGAGAATCACAATGAGCGCAAGAATTTGAAAGTAAAAGAAAGCCTAGATTGGATCAAAAAATTTACCAATTACACTCCCTTAACGGTGGATATACATTATATTATGGAAGAAATCAAGCACAACAATGATTTGAGTTGGCTTGAAAAGTTAAGGTCACCTGCTGATCAGAAGGATAAGTCTAAGTATTTTAAATTTCACAAAGACCATAGTCATATGACCAACTAGTGTATTGCTCTCCAGAATGAGATAGAGTCACTCATTAGAAGAGGAAAATTGGACAGATTTATAGATCGGTAAGAAGGTGGGAGAGCTGGCGATAGAGATCGATGGAGATCTAAATAAACTGTTCAGCCTAGAGAATATATAAAAAGGAACCATGATAATGATCCAGAACACGATCATAATCTCCCCAATAGCCTAAGAAACCTGAACGCGAGATATTCATACTCAGTTTTGGATCTTTTGATTGCTATATGATTACAGGTATGGATGCAGGAGGAGGAGACCATATAGATGAAAAGAAGGCTTACCTCAATGAGGCTCAATCTTGTTCCTATATCCAGCGAATTAACCGTGCCGAGGAAAACCAACCAAGGAAAGTCAACAAGGATAATCTCGTAATTTATTTTTCCAAGAACGATCTATCTGGAGTATTGTATCCTTATGATGATCCTTTAGTGATCAGAGTCAGAATGAAAGACGTACTGGTAGCAAGAACATTAGTGGTTAACAAAAGTTTGGCGGACATTATGTTATATCCCTATTTTGATAGTTTGGATGTAAAACTCATCTAACTAGAGCCTTACCACAGGACCCTCATTGGATTCTCTGGTGAGAAGGTATTTCCATTAGGAACAATCAAGCTAGATGTGTTGATCGGGACATGGCCAGTGAGCAGGACAAAGAAAGTAAGATTCTTTGTAATGGACAAAAATGTTCATTATGCTTACAACATGATCATAGGAGGAGTAAGTGTGAAAAATTTTGAAGCTATAACTTCCACTGTTCATTAATACCTGAAGTTCCCAATTAACTTTGAAGTTGGAATAGTAAAAAGGGATCGAAAAGTATCTCGATAATGCTATTATCCATCTGCCAAGGAAGAAGATATGGTATAACTAAAGAGGAAAACAACCACTTATCAAGTGGATATGTCTGAGCCAAATAGCGAATCTGAGGTTGAAACCTTAGATCCAAGAGTTGAATCAGAGCTTGTAAAAGGCTAGGTGATCGAGGTAACATAAAGCATTATTCTAGACGATGATAAACCCGAATGAATAACTAAAATAGGAGCATAATTGGATCTGGTTCTTAAATAGGAGTTGATGGCCTTCTTGATACAAAGAAATTAGGTGTTCTCATGGAGACACGAAGATACCCCTAGCATAGACCCAAATTTCCTATGCCACGAGCTTAATGTTAATAAGGAGGTTAAACATGTAAAGTAGTGAAGAAGAGTTTTTAGCTCGAAAAAGAAACAAGATATATAGTAAGAAGTGGTGAAGCTTCAAAAAGCTTCCTTTATTAATGATGTGAAGTACCCGGACTAGTTGTCTAATGTATTTATGGTCAAGAAGAAAAATAATAAATGGAGGATGTGTGTAGATTTTACTGACTTGAACAAGGCGTGTCCAAAGGATCATTTTCCTTTAACCCGAATTAATCAACTGGTGGATGCTACTTCGGGGCACGAGCTACTGAGTTTTATGGATGCATATTATAGTTATAACCAGATCAAAATGAAGCCAGATGATAAAGAAAGTACTTCATTTATTACTACCCGAGGAACTAATTGTTATAATATTATGCCATTTGGTATAAAAATACAGGTGCCACTTATCAAAGACTAGTGAACAAAGTATTTGAGGAGAAGATAAGTAAGAACATGGAGGTCTATGTTAACGATATGCTGACAAAGAGCAAAAAAGTTATTGATCATATTACTGACCTCAGCCAGACATTTGATTAATTGGAAAAGCACCAGATGAAGTTAAACCTGACCAAATGCGTCATCGGAGTTCGGGAAGGAATGTTCCTCAGGTATATAGTAAACCAAAGGGGCATTGAAGAGAATCTAAATAAGATCAAGTCCTTGATAGAAATGAAATCCTCGACCAGTGAAAAGGATGTTCAAAGACTAACAGGGCGTGTAGCAGCACTCAACAGATTTGGGTCCCGAGCAATAGACAGATCTCTACTATTCTTTAAGGTGCTCAGAAAAACCTTTGAATGGAACGATGAATGTGAAAAGGCCTTCCTGGAATCGAACAATTACCTAGGAACACCCCCACTACTCTCTCGAACAGTGTTAGGAGAAAAGTCGTATTTATATTTGGCAGTTTCTGAATCAGCTTTTAGCTTTGCCTTGATTAGGGAGGAAAAGGGAGTTCCAAAGCCGGGTTATTACACTAGAAAAGATTTTCGAGGAGCAGAAGTTAGATATTCTAGGCTGGAGAAGTTAGCATTGGCCTTAATTGTGGCCAGTAGATGGGTAAAGTCATATTTTAAAGCTCATACCATAGTGGTATACTGATTAGGCATAAATTCTTCCGAATTTAGCCCTTAATTTAAAGGCTTTTATTACCTCGAACAACGTAAAATGAGTTAGTTTATCTCATATCTTGGCTAACGGTTTCGTCTAACAAGTACCCCGAGTTTCGTGTATTTCTTATTAATTTCACAGGTATTTATTAAATGAAAAGAAGAAAGAAACTGGAAGAAGCAAGAGAAAAGAAAGAAGACGAATCAAAAGGGCAAAAGCGTAATTTCTACCAGGAATTCGGTTGAAGACCCAAAATAAAAGGTCGAAGATCTCACATTTTTGAACACGTAGGAAGAACTGGCATCCCAATCTGAGTTCTGGATTAGAAGTTGTGAAGACCCGAAGATGTGAGAAAATCATGATATATTCACGAGAAATTGAAGTTAAGAAGACAACTCGGACCAATCTGGTTTAATATAAAAACAGATCAGTTCGATGTCCCAAATCACTGTAAAAATGGACGTTTAGCGGACCAATCCGGTATCCCAAAAAAATGGATTGGTCCGGCCCTTAAAATCAATGCATAACAACTCGTCTAGGAGACCAATCCGATTTATTTGGAAAACAGTTCAGTTCAGTTGTTGACCGGACCAGTTCGGAATGTCTTGACCGGATCGATCTGGTGCTCGAGATTTGATTTTATCTTCTTCTTCTTAGAGTTTTGTATCAATCCAACTCTTGTAAATTATGTAGGATATAAATTTCTAACTCCTCCCAGAAAAGAGGAGGCTTCTAATTCATTTTTTTTAGAGAAGCTTTGTAATTAGCTTAGAGAAGAAATAACAAAACCCTAGTTTGATTTCAGATTGCAATTCAAGTAAATTCATTTCAAGTATTTCCTTAATAATTGCAGTAGTTAATTCTTCAGTAGTAATTTCCTTATTTTTCATCTTCCATAACTAGTAAAAATATTTTCTTTCATTCAGAACATATCTTCTTTTAGGTTCAATATGTCTATCTAGATTGTTTAGGGTTGGGATGCATGAACTCAACCCGATGTGAGAGTTTCATGTTTATGAAATTAATCCTCTAAACTTAAGGGTTTGTTAGACCGTATTGTGTAGCGAAAACAACCATTGTAGATTTTTGGATCTCGTTTACTTCGGAGTAACTGCGATGCTTTAGAATGCAATGCAAGTGTAGCTATCGCGTTACCTCTTTACTCGTCCTCTGATTATGTATGGTGCGGGATTGAACCTCATATATGTAATACTTGGGAGTACTAAAGTCTGGGTCTGATTTATCACTTAGATTTACGATTAATTTTATACTTGCAATACACTAGGGATGAGGGATTGTATTCCCGGTCTGTTTTTCTCTTCATACTTATTACTTCATTCTTAGTTATTAATCCATGATTAAATTGTTCATTCCATAGTCTTAATATATTTTCCTTTTACTAGTATGATTAATTGCAAACAAATCATCTTTTCGTTTTTCTTAGAGTTGAATTTAGGTTGACCATATATCCTTCCTTCGTCACGATTTTCTCGTCCTATTTCCCTGTGGAGACGATCCCGACTTATCGGGTTTATTACTAACGCGACAAGCTTGCACTTGAGCCTAGAGAGAACGCACTTTAGAGACACATTCTTAGTCGTGTCAAGTTTTTGGCGCCATTGTTGGGGATTCAGGTAAACGTAGGTTAGATTCTGTTAATCTAAAACTTCGACCAAAAATTTTAAAAAAATATATTCAAAAAGCACAAAAAGATACTTCATCTCTCAAAAGCCTGTTAATACAAAATCCTAAACTCACTCTAACTAACCAAAATACTCCAACCAGCATTCACAAAAACTCGATAGTTGAGTGCGACCCTGATAGCCCTCACACTCTAAACGTTCCACAATTCTGGGTTCCACCTCCCACACCTCCACACTCAATTGCAAGTAACACTCCGACATCCATCTTAGGACACACTACAGAGCACGCTTCGAGCCTACCAAGTGAGGATATAGAGTCATCAAGTGAGAGAGCCATGTCATAACACGGTAGTGTATCCGCAGTTGAGGAAGAGGTCCCGTACCGCCCTTTGAGAGAAATCTTATATCCCGAGCGAACTATCACTCCGGGATGCATTTTACTCCCATATAATGTAGGGCAAATTTTCTTTAGGAATGGGATGATCCTGATACTTCCCAACTACCATGGAATGGAATCAGAAAAGCCATATCTCCACATCCGGGAATTTGAGGAGGCGTGCGAGACCCTCAGTGATCAAACTTTCACAAAAGATATGATACGCCTCAAACTCTTCCCATTATCGCTAAAGGACAAGGCTAAGACCTGGCTATGGTCTTTTCCTCCAAACTCGATTGCATCATGGAACGACTTGCAATCTAAATTACATAAGAAATTATTTCCTCCACATCGAACGAACTCCATCAAGGCTCAAATTCAAACCTTTCGACAATCAGAAAATGAGTTGTTTGATTGATGTTATGAGCGTTTTAATGATTTAATCACTGCAGGCCCTCATCATGGATTTGATAAATTTCAAATCATTTCCTTCTTCCATAATGGGATGAATATAAATTCCAAACAACTCATTGAAACCATGTGTGTTGGTCCCCTTGTCGACCTAGACGCTAACGAAGCTGAGCTTCACCTCAGGTATGTCGTCGAGACTACCCAAGCATGGGATACATCTAACCCTAGTGCTCATAATTGAATGCGCCAAATGACCACCACTCCATCGGCGGCTGGCCTATTTCATGTAGAAAGGGATACTATGACGGCCATTCGACTCGATCTAGATGAAAAAAAAATGAGAGAAGTACTTGAGATATGTGCAAGAGGACCAACTGGCCCCATCCTGAACCTCATTGAGAGGGTGTGTTCTATTTGTGAGGTGGGCCATTCAACAAAGGAATTCACGGTGATACCCGCCTACAAAGTTATGCTTCAAAAGTAAGTGAGTGGTGTAGGAGGATTTAAGGGTAATTTTGGTGCACCGCAGGGGAATTATTATAACCCTTCATTGAAAAACCACCCTGGTTTTAGTTATGGGCAACAAAATACTGCGATGAATCCTAATTCACATGTTTCCCCTCCCCCATCATCACACTTTTCACAAGAACCTCACATGCAGGGACATGTGCAATCACCACCACCTCCAGGGCCATATATCACTCCACCGCGGAGAAATCTCGAGGATACGATAAACCAATTTATCACTGCCCATAATTCAACCACTTCTAGACATGAGCGCATGATCAACGACATAAATGCGACTATTTCAAAGATGCAATAATTATTGAGTATCCAAGAGAAGGGCAAGTTTCCTGCCTAGGGCCAAGGACCTCCCCAATTTCAAACTAGTGTTAGTTCCACCTCCACAGAACATCAGGAGCAATGTCAATCTGTGACCACTCTTCGTAGTGGGAGAGTTGTTGATTTATCACCTCCTCCACACGACGCAACCAAAGGCAAGGAGATTTCACCCGGCACGAAAGAGGACGAAGATGGCCCCTTAAAAGAGAGTGATAAATAATACACTAATGAGCCCTAGGTAGTAATGAAACCACCCTACGTGGCACCATTTCCTCAAAGGCTAGTTCCTTCCCACAAAGGAAATCCCTGTGATGAAGTACTAGACGTGTTAAATCAAGCAAGGTTAAATTTACCTTTCCTCGATGCCATTAAGCAAGTTCCAGCTTATATAAAAGTCATTAAAGACTTGTTAACAATGAAGAGGAGGATGAAGGTAAAGAAAAACATATATCTAGCACAGAACGTGAGCTCCATTCTACTTAATGATCTCTCGCCAAAATTTAAAGATCCCGGTGCACCCACCATTTCCTGCATCACTGGAGAAAATAAAATTAAAAAATCCATACTTGACTTGGGACCAAGTGTCAATATCCTCCCTTATGCCATATATAGGCAACTTGATTTGGGCGACCTTAAACCCACAAATATCACTCTCCAATTGGTAGATCGAACTGTGAATATCCCAAGAGGTATAGTTGAGTACGTGATCGTCCAAGTTGACACTTTCTACTTTTTGGTAGATTTTGTCATTTGGGACATGGAGCCCTCCTTCGCCTTGAACAATCATGTTCCTATTATTCTCGGGCACCCATTCTTAGCTACGTCTAACGCAATAATCAATACTCGAAATGGGTAGATGCAACTCACCTTTGGGAATATGAACTTAGAGACTAACATCTTCCATATAGCCCAACATGCAGGGAAAGAAGATGATCTTCACGCGATGAGCTTAATTGATGAAATCATAGAGGAGTATTTTGAGGAAAAATATTTTGGAAATGACCTAGGGACCTGCTTAGTGTCGAGTCACGAGAGTGAGGGGGTGTATACTAAATTTGAGAAGGAAGTTAAGGAGCTGAGAGAATTACTTGATGAGAGAGTGTCGGACGAGGACGCGAGAGATGTAAGTTGGGTTTCTCGATTCAAGAACATACCGCCAAGGGAGGTATGCATGGTTCCTTCCAGTGACAAATTTCTAACTCTCAAATTAAAGAAACTACCCTACCATATTAAATATGCATATCAAGGAAAGAACGAAACATTTCCTATTATTGTCTCCTCTAGCCTAGACGAAGAGCAAGAAGGTAAGCTATTAAAGATTATGAGGAAGAACCAAAGTGCTTTTAGTTGGTGTATTATTGATTTGAAGGGGATAAGTCCTCTGATTTTCACCCACAAGATCCACCTCGAAGAGGATGTAAAGCCCTCAAGAGAAATGAAAAGAAGGATAAATTCCAATATGAAAGAAGTGGTGAGGACCAAGATCATTAAGTTATTGGATACCGGGATTATCTACCCAATCTCGGATAGAAAGTGGGTGAGCCCTATTCAAATTGTCCCGAAGAAGTCGGGCATGACAGTGATTGAAAATGCTAAGGGAGATCTAGTTCCCTAACGTACCACCACTGAGTGGCGCATTTACATTGATTACCGAAAACTCAATACAGGAATTAGGAAAGGCCACTTCCCCTTGCCATTTATTAATCGGATGCTTGAGAGAGTATCAGGCCACCCTTATTATTTTATCCTAGATGGTTATTCAAGATATGACCAAATTGAGGTAGATATACTTGACCCGGAGAAAATGACCTTCACTTACCCCTTTGATACGTTTGCCTACAAACGTATGTCATTCGGCTTGTGTAATGCACTCGTGACCTTTCAAAGGTGTATGTTGAGTCTATTTAGCGACATGATTGAGAGAGGACTCGAAGTGTTCATGGATGATTTTAGCATTTTTGGCACCTCTTTCGATCATTGTCTGGCAAATCTGGAAAAAGTACTTACCCGGTGTGTGGAGAAGAACTTAGTGCAAATTGGGAGAAATGCCATTTTATGGTCACTGAGGGAATAGTTCTTGGACACATAGTTTCATCAAAAGGGATTGAAGTTAATAAAGCTAAGATAGATGTCATAGCCGATCTTCCCACACCAAAATTGCTCAAAGACGTGCGCTCCTTCTTGGGCCGCGCGGGGTTTTATCGAAGGTTCATTAAGGACTTTAGCACCATCGTTAGGCCCTTAATTAATCTCCTTATGAATGATACTCCATTCGAGTGGAATGAAGCATGCCAAAGTGCTTTTAAAAAATTAAAAATCATGCTTGTTTCTACTCCCATCATGCAAGCGCCGGATTGGTCCTTACCATTCAAACTCATGTGTGATGCAAGTGATTTTCCAATAGGGGATGTTTTGGGCCAACAGAAGGATAAAAAGTCTCATGTCATCTACTACGCTAGCTGGACTCTTATCGGACCACAACTCAACTACTCCACTACGGAGAAGGAATTGCTAGCCGTTGTATTTGCTCTAGACAAATTTTGATCATATCTCATTGTGTCACCCATCACTTATTTTACTGACCACGCAGCTTTAAAATACCTACTTGCGAAGAAGGATGCAAAGCCACGCCTCATAAGGTGAATCCTACACCTACAAGAGTTAATCTCTCCATTAGAGATAAAAAAGGAGTATAAAACGTTGTCATCGATCATCTATCTCAACTTTCGTCCGACGTACCTAGTGATCCGATACCCATAAACGAAGATTTTCTGAATGAGCAACTCTTTACTACCTCTTCTTTTCCCTGGTTTACGGATATAGTGAATTATCTTATCACGGGAGTCGTCCCTCCCGAGTGGACACTGCAAGATAAGAAGAGGTTCATTACTTGATCGCGCATATTTTTCTATGATGATCCCTTCCTTTTTAAATATTACGCTGACCAAATCATCCGACGGTGCGTATCGAATAACGAGATACCGAAAGTCGTCCAATTATGTCATTTCAAAGCTTATGGAGGTCACTTTTCAAAAAAAAAGACATCCGTTAAGATTCTTCAAAGCGGCTTCTATTGGCCCATAATATTTTGGGATGTGAGCAATGCTTACAAATCTTACGAGAGGTGTTAAAGTATGGGAGCGATTACCCGACGAGACATGATGCCATTAACCCCGATACGCATTATTGAGATCTTTGACTGCTGGGGTATTGATTTCATGGGCCCTTTTCCCTCATCTTTTGGTTTCCTATACATCCTTGTCGCAGTAAACTACGTTTCTAAATGGGTGGAAGCCATAGCTACCAAGACAAATGACAACAAAGTGGTGATTAGGTTCCTACATGAACACATACTTTCCCTCTTCGGTGCTCCAAAAGCGATAATTAGTGATAATGGCACGCACTTTTACAACAGGCCATTCGACGAAACTCATGGGAAAGTATGGCGTCGTTCACAAGGTTGGAATGACATATCACCCGCAAACGAATGGGCAGGTCGAATTAGCAAATCGATAAATCAATCACATCCTTGAGAAGACCATCAATCCCAACCGAAAAGATTGTTCACTTCGATTGAATGATTCACTATGGGCCTATCATACAGCATATACAAATTCACTCGGCATGTCCCCATTCCACTTTGTGTATGGAAAACCTTGTCGTATTCCCGTCAAGTTAGAGCACAAGGCATATTGGGCCATCAAGAGATTAAATTAGTTAGAGGAGATACGCAATGACGCGTATGAGAATGCCAAGATTGAAAAAGCCCTGATAAAACTAGCACATGATAAGATTATTTGACGAAAAGTGTTTCAACCGGGACAAAAAGTGCTCCTTTATAAATCTCGACTTCATCTATTTCTGGGTAAACTGCAGTCTCGATGGACTGGCCCATTCGTTATGAAGAGCGTGTTCCCCCACAGAGCAGTAGAATTGGAAGATCCCAAAGGGGGGACGCGTTCAAAGTCAATGGAAAGCGCCTAAAGCTATATGTAGAGGCATGTATAGAAGAGATCGAGACCATCTGGTTGTCGAACCCCGTTTACGGGGTCGAGTGAGCATGAATTGAGAGGTCGTCGCACCCCCGACGTATATAAGGTGAAGTCTTGTGTATAGTAGTTGCACGTAAGATAGGATGAGTGAAGTCAGTATGATCACATCACACAAGTGGAGAGGAAATTGAGCACCAACACATCTTACGAGGTGAGAATTTTTTAGCTTCAAATTTTTCGAAAAGAAAGGTAATCAGGTTAAGCATGTGTCGGATCATGAGAAGGAGCAACTGAAAGTCTTCGGAGGTGGTTATACCAGCCCATAGGGGAGATAGAACATTTCTGGGGACCAGACCAGCCCGGTCCTGGGCACCCGGATTGGTCTGGTTTGGCAATTTTCAAAATAAAAAAATATAGGGACCGGATCGATCCGGTCCTGGAGACCAGGATTGGTCTGGTCTCTGCAACTCTTCCCCTTCCTAGGTTCACCTCCTTTTCCCTCAATCCCTCCTTTTCCCTCCATTTTCGACCCCTTCTTTCCCACTAACCATTTTCCCTCCAAATCCTTCCCTTTTTCCCTCCAAATCCTTCCCACCAACCATTTTCCCTCTAAATCCCTCCCCCCTCACCATCTATAAATTCCACCTTTCTCCACCCCATTTCACCACCACTCACTTCTCTCCTCTCTTTCCCTTATTCTGCCCAAATGCTCCCATTACATTTTATTACCATGGACGACCAACCGCCTCCCCAAAAATATGACTCCGTCAAAATTCTCGACGACGGAGCCGTCGGCTACCGCTCCCGTCAAGAGCAACGGTGGTGCGAACTCTTTTTTGATCAATCTCGTAAACTCCAAATAGAGCGACAGGTCATTTGGAATGACATGCCTAATGTTGTCACTGCCCTCTTCATGGCCAGCAGTTGGTGTCGTTTCCTTAATGAACCCAATGACGCGGTATATCCCCCACGCGATGCGCGCTTTCTACGGCTCCCTTGTTCGCATCGACCACCACACGACTCAAGCTTAAATTGGCGGCGGCTGCATTCCTTTCTCTTTGAAACTTCTATCCCAGAAGTTGGCAGCCAAAGATGTCCCGAACCCACACCCACACATTTACCCAAGCCCTCTCACCCCGCTCGAAAAAGACGTGTGCATGTATCGCATCGACCCCAATGCTCTTTGGAACACCGAAACCTACCCGGTGTGCCGGCTAAGTGACAAAGCGAGCCTCACTTTCAAAATAGTGTGCGCAAACATTCTCCCCACGGGAAATCAATCGGCGATGCGCCCACGTCAAACCACTCTCGTCTACCACCTTTTCGACCTTTCTCTAAAACGATAAGTGTTCTTATTGTTTCATGAGAGAACACATGAGGAATTTTTTCTATAAACTTTGAAGGGATAAGCAACATTCATATCCTAAATTTTTAAGAAAAATTGACTTTCAAGGAGTGAATGCTAAAAATGAAAATGAGTTGAAGAAACTTCAAAGGTAGTGATTTCAGAAAAGAAAATCTTATGAAGCCAAAATCAGTAAGAAAAGAGATACACATGGGTTGTATGGCTTTTGAAAAGGTTAAAACTTCAAATTTATCAATTTCTTCAAATTTTAATAATTGGTATCTTGATAGTGCTTGCTCATGACACATAGCGGGAGAAAAATATTGGTTTACTTTACTTGAGGGTTTTTATTGTGGATTAGTTATATTAAGAATTGAAAAGAAGTCAAGAGTGAGTTGGAAAGGAACGATAAGAATTTTGAATAACAACACATTTCACAATGCTCATTATGTTGAAGTACTTAAGGTTAATCTCATTAGCCTTAGTCAATTGTGTGAAGATGATCATTAGGTGAGTTTCTCTAAGAGATAATGTTTTGTGAGTAATAAAGAAAATGATATTTTAATAAAATATATTAAAAATGGTGAAAATATTTATGTTTTAGTGAATGAATCAAATGGCGTGGTTAAAAAGAAGAAAATTGGTTTTGCTGATCAATGGTTAGAAAACATGGATTTTGAATATTTAAAAAGTGTTGAGTTAAATTCTTTCAATCTAGCTTCACAAATGTGGAGAATATTTTAACTCATTAAATGATGCAAATGGTTCAACATTCTTCAGATGAGAATGAGAAAAATAAAGTTTTTATGAAAAATGTGTTTGTTGATCCAAGTGTTTTGAATGTTAAAGAAAATGACCAAAATGTTTCCAAGGGTTAATGTTTTGAAAAAGGTCAAAGGGATTTTAAAAGACCTTCCCAATATTACATTTGCACATTTTGGCACAAAAGGGTCCTTTGTAAGAGTTTTGCTACAAGTTTTTTAAAATTCAAAGAAAGCCAAGAGTTGTTCCTAAGAATTATTCTAAGGTGGTTCATTGTGAAACTTATGTGTGCACTTATTTTCATAAAATCGATCATCTTAGATATTTTTACTTCACGTTTTAGAATTTTCTTATTAGGTCACATTCACATGATTTATTTGATGACTTGAAAAATGAATTGAATGTGCTTGTGAAGAAAGTTAATAAATTAAAAGAGAAGTGTGGAAAATATTTTGCAAAGAAAAGTGTTTTTGTGGGAAATATGAATTGTGCGAAAAAGGAATGTTTTCAAAAAGGAGGTAATTTGAATTGGATACCTCGTGTTGTGACAAGGGTGTCTCCTAAGCCCAAGAATCCAATTTTAAGGGATGTTTTGAGAAGAAAACTATTTTAAATGTTGATATATGTGTTTTTACGTTTAAAGGTGAGTTGTCTTCAAGTAATCCCCCACCTCCCATTGATACCGGAGAGGTTCCTCCTTACATTTGAGTTACTTGTGCTTGTCATAGCTAGGATCATATAACTTCTTATTTCATATCTTTTCCTAGGCTATATGTTGGGAGGTGATGTCATTTGTGGATGGTTTGTGTTGCATTCTTTGTATATACATGATTTTTTATCCCTTGTTTTTATTTGTGTTTCCATTAAGAAAAATTCAAAAAGATTTTAAGTTTGTTTGTTTTGCGTGAGAGTGTCTTGTGACCCATCTATGACTTGTTTCTCTAATACATTATTTTGTTTGTTTTTGATATATTCATGAAAGATCTAAAAACATGTTTGTTTATTTGATTTTTGTTTGGTGCTTATTCATTCTATATTGGATGTTTTTATGAGCTTATGTGTTAAGACAAATCTTGTATTAGTTTTGGTATAGATGTTTATCTTGATGATGTCCATACATGCTTATTGATCTTATACTATATTTCTTGGATATTTGGCCTCATTTGTGTTCAATATTTGAGCTTCATCTATGTCCCATGCTTTTTTTAATTTTCTTTTAAACATATGTGTTTCTTGTCATATATTTTCATGCCTAGTCACATATTCCATGTTTACGATCACATCGGTTTGGTATATCTTTTCATGGTAATCATATTTCCTCATGATTTAAATGATTCATATATTTTTGGTTTTCCATGTTACTTTGAATGATATTTTGAGTTTGGTGATTTAGATTGAGTGATCTTATCGTTTGTGAGAGTGAAATGTGCATACTAGATTTACATACTTTAACATTTGAGCTTTTTTGTATTTGTACATACATGTATGACATCATAAAAAGTTAAAAATATTTTTCATTTGTTTTGGTGTATTTTGGCTAAATCCGATGCTTAACATGTTGATAAATCTATAGGATTACATAATTTGAAGTTTTGTTGCTCAAATGGTTTGTTATTGATATAATTGTTGAATATGTTTTGTCAAAGTAAACTTTTCAAAAATATCATGACAAGCATTGACTTTCGTTTGACTTTGATGGATTGAAAGGTTGTAATCACTTTACACCGCACGATTTCACAAATGGTGTTGTAGATTGTCATTTTACATGCATTTATAACTTTAAAAGAGATAATCAATCTTGCATAACTTTCATAAGCATCCATGCTCTATATATAAGAAATGTGAGAAGTTTTATACGTTGGAGTTGAATATGGATTATTTTGAAGCATTGATAAAGGTTACCAATAGTGTGATAATGCCGGATTCGAATGTAGTTATCATTGGGTAGTTGTAAACCAGGTGTGTGAAAAGATAATCAATGGAAAAAGCCAATGCATTGAAAAGATTTGTAAGCCAAGTGCTTAACCGATATTAATAACAATATATGGATTTAACATTTCAAAACAAAACTTCTACTTTAGTTTGATATTCAAAAGATTTTATCAACACTTATCGAAGGAGTTTTGCGGGGGATTATTTATTCAAGCCATATAGTGCAGCCGACCAGCCCAGCGTGTATAGTGGACTGACTGACCCAACTCAAATATTTATTTAAACCCATGTATTTGACATGTGATTAAATGCATGGAGATAAACTCAAATCGGTTAGCAACGAGAAGATATTCGGGACACCTACGAGTTATCTACAAGTTGGTTGAGTTACTTGTACTTATTTTTACAACTATAAAATGTAAACCCTGATCTGGGGCAAAGGGATGTATCTTCGATTATTTGAGAGACACTAATAAGAACAGTATTCTCTCCGTGGACGTAGGCAATTTGTCGAACCACATACAACTATTGTTGTGTGTGTGATTATTTATTTTCTCATTGATATTGCTTTCCAAATCTTTTATTTTGATAATTATTGCACTCACAATTGGAGTCGTCTGTAGGAAATGATTCTTTTTCCTACATTATCGAAAGAAAGCCTATAATGTCTTACCACAACATCAATCTTCCCTAGGTTGGCAATGTGTAGGATGACCCATTCCCACCTAGAATCAGGTTTGAAATTCGCTAGCCACAAAATCCTAGGTTTTGCCAAGAGAGGCTAGCTTCTGAAGAAAGCCAGGGACCACCTAGGTCTAGTAAAATCTCCAGGATGGTCGATACTTATGAAGTCAGTCTTTAAGAGAAGGAGGAGTCAACTCACCTCCAAATGTAAAGAAATGATCGCTTGCAAAAGAGACTTAAAGGATAGAGAGAAATCTTTGCAGAGATACTAGGAAATGTTGTGACAGTTCCACTAGCCCTTAGGCGAGCCATACTCGAGGCCGAAGAAGGAGCTCTAGGTATGACCCAGATAGATCTAAACGTGACAAGTCAGGTCGTGATCGCTCAGAGCGTGGAAGATCAGAGAGGCGCCATAAAATTAATGATCGCCATGATGAAGACATTATAATTTTGGTTCGTAGAAAGATGGACAAGCATCCAACTCATCGAGGAACCAGGTCTACTAGAAAGATATCCAGAAGAGCTCTTAATATACATATGAAATACCTTTTCTCAAGGGCAATTGAAGAAGAGGATCACCTAAAAATGTTAGTTGTCCCCAAGTTTAAAATATATGACAGAAAGACGGATCCTATAGACTATATTAGGCAATACAGGCTGACGATGACCCTGTGGAGCCACAATAACTCCTTGATGTTTTGAATCTTCCCTTCTAGCCTATAAGACGTAGCATATAAGTGGTTAGAGAAGACACCCCATAGGTCGGTCAAAAGATTCAAGGCTCTAGTAAAAGCAAAATCTTTTTGGGTTTTCTCAAAAATAAAATCTTTTTGGATTTTCAAAAATTTTCTAAAAAACAAAATCTTTTGGTATTTTTGAATAGGACTCAAACAAATGAAAACTTATAATATAAAAATGATACACATGTCATTATACTAGCAATGAATAAATCATGAAGCAAACAAGCATATGACAAACATGTCAACACTATCATCCTTTAGATTTAGCATGGGAAGAATCAAGTGCACCCAAACGAGAATCATGAAGTTTAATTCCTAAAGCCACTAAATCTGATTTCCTAACCCAAGTAGGTGTAAAACGACGCATGGGGGGGTTGGGGAACCGTGGAAACTTTATTCCTAAACTTCCTAAGAGCTTGTCTAATTTCGTAACGATAATGCATAAGGTGATCTTTCCTACCACAAAACGTGTAATTGTAGCGGTGGTGGGAATGATTACCTATATGTGAACCTTTTCTAACCTTCCTAGTGTTTCTCACACGTGCGGGGGGAATGGGAACAACTCTCTCATCAAAACTTATACCTCCCCTATCTCCCTTAATTTGGACGGTGCCTAGGATCTTATCTAACTTCTTCGACCTAGCCTCCAAATAAAACTTGACTCTAGACGAGTCTCTTACTCTCTCTTCCAACTCATGAATCCTAGACTCAAGCAAATGCCTAAACTCCTCAAACTCTAAAATCTCCTTTCTCAAGGACTCCATCAAACCACAGAGATTATCTCTCTCTTTATCCATAAACTCTAGTTTCTCCCTAAGCTTTTTCTCTCATACCCTAAGATACTTAATCAAACTATCATTATTGTCTATGGCACGCTCATTCAACTTATCTTGCAATTTTGAGTTAGCCTTTTTAACCTTCGCCGTTTCAGCATACAAATCATTAAACGCAACTTGTAACTCTTTCACATCTATCTCCTCCTCGTCACTCTCTTCACCCTCACTAACATGGGATTCACTCAAAACCTCCTCGGAAGTGTTATGCACATGAGAATCATCGTCGCTCACATGACATGACATAAACGCAACAAAGTTACGATCAATGGGGGATATCTCTCCCTCTTTCGGATCACTATCACTTAAGGTGGCATTATAGACAATGGGTTGCTTGCCCTCTTTTTTAAGTCTAGTGGGACACTCCTTAACTTTTTTATTGTACCCCTCACACCCAAAACACTTATTCGATTCATCTCTCTTAGGCTTTTCAAACTTACCCTTAGAGGTGGGATCCACTTTGTTGTTCTTGAATTTTTCAAATTTCTTGGCATCTTTCGATTTCTTTTGAAACTTAATAAATTTTTTAAATTTCTTTGCCAACAAAGAAACATCCTCAAAATCGGAATTAGAATCAGAATTCGAAACTTTAATTTCCTCCTTCCGGGTTTTCAAAGCAATACCCTTTTCTTTCTTAGGCACTTGCTTGGGGTAATCATGTCGATTTCATAGGTTTGTAAGTCACCTACAATCTCTTCTAGTTTCTTCGAATCTAACCTACCCAAGGAGTTTAAAATGGTCACTTTCGCATCAAACCTACTAGGCAACGACCTAAGGATTTTCTTAATGACACGGTTGTCGAAAATTTTCTCACCTAGGTTAAACGACGAGTTGACAATATTGGACAACCTAGCATAAAATTCATCAAAAGTCTCACTCTCTAACATCCCAATGGTCTCAAATTGTGTAGTGATATTTTGAAGTTTTGACGCCCTAACCGTGCTAGTGCCCTCGTGAGTGAGTGCCAAAATATCCCATTCCTCTTTTTTATGTTTCACAAGTCATAATTCTATTATATTCTTCCGGTGTGACATGTGAAGAAATAACGTGCAGACCCTTAGAATTATATTGTGAAAGTCTATGTTTAGTTTCGGTCCATGACTCGACAGGCTTTAAACTAGTGACCTCACCTGCAATAGTGACAGGGCTTGTCCAACCTTTCTCAACTGCTAACCACACATGCTCATCAATTGATTTTAAAGCACTTCTCATTCTCATCTTCCAATAAGTGCAATTAGTGCCATAAAAAATAGGAGTTCGAGAAAGTTCGTTAAATCCAAAATTCATCTTTGCAAACACACGAGATCACAAAACAAATAAATTATGTTTTCTAGCTCTGATACCAATTTGAAAGTGCCTAATATGTGTGTTTTTAAACAAAACCAATTTTCATTCCAAAAATTATCCAACTTTTAATTATGCACCAAACCAAGTTGTGAAAAATCCAATTCTTACTTTATACTAATTTTATCTTGATTAATCCTAAACATGCATCTAGTGACTAAATCAAGTAAAATAAAGTAAAGAATACTCACAGTGTCGGATGAACGAGAAAAAAACCCAAAACGGGAAAACAATCTCGGACGACCCAAGCCAGACAATCACTATGAACAATGGTTTTACAAAGACATATTAGCCTTACTCAATGAATCGATCCCCATGGGTCTTAACGCATCGTCTGATCTTCAATCATTCTTCATTAGTTCCCATGAAGAAATTCCATCTTCCACGATACCTGTCCACGACACTCGACTCCACGAATGTCTCGATGTCCATCGATTGGCTTTGATTCGTCTACGATGTTGAACAAAAAGTCCTTCTCTTTTCTTCACCGCAAAACCCTTGATGTTCAATGATAGAACAAACTTCTTGGTGTCGCAAGATCAATTAAACATATAAGAATGATAACTCGGATCTTTGAAAACTTCAAGGATGTGTTTATCCTTTGTAAACCTTAGAAAACATGTGCAAACAACGTACTGGATGGTATACTATTTTTTCTAGTTGCACACTTACGAAACTATGATAAAAATACGCTTTAAATAACAATTAAGCGTCACCTCAAAAAACGTGTCGTTTGAATGATAATGCCACGTCATTCGCGCTACATAGGCATCTCATTCGAACGAGATCCTTATGTCGTTTGAGCGAGCTGACGTTAGTTTGACTTTTTGTTTAAAATGTCTCTTTTAGAAGAGATCTAAATTAGTCAAACTCTATTTCGAGTATATCAGAATAAAACGTAGTGTGAACACTTAAAACACTTTTAAAAACATTTTAAAAGATTTTTCTTTATAAAAATACATCCTTATCTTTTATAAAATAATTTCTGAGCACCATTAATTATACGCATTCATACCTGAGTGATCTCGGAATGCAATTAGCTTTGAAGATAATTAAACTTGCATCAATTAAACATCGGCATGATAAATTCTTTATAGCTTTGCCACAACATCTTAAATTTTCTTCAATACGTCATAGACCAAGTGGGATCATGACAAAATAAAAATCTCCCTATGACATATTGCAAACACAGTTTTGTTTATGGAATTAAGTCAAAATAATACAGGGACTCAATTGAAAATTTATGTCCTTACAATTAGCAATTCCCACCCCAAGGGGATGTACTCATTTCTCATGATGAATAAAAATCCACAATAGAGCCTTCGGGATTATGCAAAGAGGTACTGGGAGGTCTTTAATAAAGTAGAGGACTACTCAGAGAAGGTTGCTATTACTTCCTTCAAGATTGGTCTACTAACCACATCTCTATTGCACCAGTCCCTGACGAACAAAGAGTCTAACACCATCGATGACTTCATGGCGCATACTGAAAAATACGTCAAGGTTGAGGATGTGGTTCAATCTACCCCAGGGGATAATGGTCTATCTAAAGCAAGTAAAGGAGGGGATAAGAGTGACGCTCCAAAGAAAGGGAAAAATAACGGGGTCAGAAATGGCTCTAAGAATGGGAGAAAGTCCAATCCTTCAAAGGAATTTTAGGCTGTCAGCACAGTCTTCAAAGAACCATTCTATAATATCTTAATCAAGATCAAGGATCAGCCATTTGTCAAGTGGCCTAAGAAGATGGGTGGTGACCCAGCGAATGCTGAGATGTGCCTTACATAAGGAGGGGCTACATGATAGAGAATATTATAGCACTGAAGTCTCACTTGGAAGAGTTAGTCCAAGTTGGACATTTGAAGGAGTACATAAAAAAGAAAGTGGATAAGGCCATAGCCAATGGCGACCAGAAATTGAACAACGTCCTTGATAAAAATATGGGACAAGTGTTCATGATGATTCATGAAGCATCTGACCTGAAGCAAATCGAAGGGAACCCTGTTCGAATGAAGCTGAAAAAGGTCACTGCTATCATGGATGCCATACAGATTGGTCCTATAAAAAGCCAAGCTAGCAAACATCGGTGACCAGAGGATGTCAACTACACCAAACATATTGTCTTCATGAAGGAAAATTTGATCGGGGTGAGGACTCCTCACCATGATGCACTTATGATTACCCTCATAATTATGAACTGGGACGTTGACAAGTTACTGATAGACTAAGTATCGTTAGAGGTGATGTACCTAATGCGGTTTCATAAGTTGAAGCTAAAATTAGCTAACCTCAAGGAGGTTACTGTTCCGTTGGTCTGCTTCTTAGGGAAAATTATGATGTTATTATGTAAGATAACTTTATCGGTTAGAGAAGGTAATATTTTAAAGTTAATTGGATTCTTTGTGGTGGACATGGAGTCTCTTTATCATGTCAATCTAGGGAAAGGCTGGTTGCATGTAATGAGAGTCATACCTTATAACTACCACCAGAAGCTGAAATGTGTCACCGACCGGGGCATGGTTGAGATTTATGGAGATTAAGCCACTGGAAGGAAATGCTTCGTCTCAACCATTTTCCCCTGAAAGGAGAAGAAAAAGGATCTAAAAAGACCTTAAAAGAAGCCTAAGATGGGTCTACACTCTCCAAATAACAAATACGGTATGATAGACCTGGGGTGGAGGAGATCAGGATCAACCTCGTTGATAGGGTCATTAAAATCCTATAGTAAGTTAGTGCTAATGACAACTTGCCTGATATAAAGTTTCTGATCGGGACGACACTTGACGATCACAAAAAGGAAGAATTGATTGCCTTCTTGAGAAAAAAGTTATATGTTTTACCTGGGAACCGTATGATTTGCCTGGAATTGATCTTGATATAGCTTGTCATCATCTGCATATTGAACTAACCTTTAAGTCAATAACTCAGAAAGCATGCCGAATAGCCCTAAAAATGGCTAAAGTGGTAGACAACGAAGTTGGGAAGCTTCTGGATGCAGGATTCATTAGGGAGGTTCAGTTCCCCAAATTGCTATCCAACCCAGTGGTAGTACAAAAAGTAATGACATTTAGAGGGTCGACATTGATTTCACAGACCTCAACAAGGCCTACCCCAAAGATAATTTTCCAATTCTTAAGATTAATTAGCTGGTTAATGCCACAATAGCTCATGAGAGGATGAGTTTTTTGAATGCCAATTCTAGGTGCCATCAAATTCCATTGTTCGATCCTCATCAAGACGAAACATCTTTCATAACCCTAATGGGTCTATATTATTACAAGGTCATGCCGTTCGGCTTAAATAATGCATGGGCAACTTATCATAGGCTAGTCATGATACCATGGAGGTATACATTGATGACATATTGGTCAAGAGCAAGAACATAGATTACCACCTCACGGACTTATCCAAAACTGCCAAAATCCATAAGAAGTACCGAATGAAACTTAATGGAAGCAAGTGTTCATTCGGTGTTCAGTCAAGAATTTTTTTAGATTATTTAGTCAGCAAAAAGTGGGATTGAGGCCAATCCAGATCAGTTTAATGCAATTGATAAAGTCCAGCCCCCAAGGACATTATGGGATATTCAAAAGCATATTGGGATACTTGCATTGCTCAATCGCTTCATTTCCAAGTCCTTGGAATGATGTTGACTATTCTTTCAGCTAATAAAGAAGGATAAGGGCTTTGTATGGAATGAAGACTACTTAGAATCTTTGGAGGAGATCAAGTCCTAGACAAGTAAACCTCCTTTGTTGGTGATCCCTGATGATAGAGATCCTCTGTACCTCTACCTCGCAGCATCAGACCACATTATTATCGGTGCTCTGGTATGTGAGAAGGAAGGATGATAGTAAATTATCTAATATGCCAGCAAGGCGCTTTTGGATGCAAACTAAAGTTAATTTTCTTTGGAAAAGCTATCCTACGCATTAGTATTTGCCTCTAAGAAGTTAAAACTCTACTTTGAAGCTCACTCAATAACGGTGATCAATTCATTCCCCCTCAAAGCTATTCTTTAGAAAGTCAACCTCTCCAGATGAGTCTCAAAGTGGTCGATCGAGCTCAGAAGGTTTGATATTCACTTTCATCCAAGAACATAGATTAAAGGACAAGTTTTGGATTATTTTATTGCCTAATTCATGGGGAACAACCCCACTGACCAACAAGTAATGGAGCAGTTAACAAATAAGGAAGCACAATAAATGGACTGGACCCTATACATTGATGGAGCCTCTAGTTCCAAAGGGGCAGTAAGGATTGTTCTTATCACACCAGAAGACGTTGTCATCGATCAAGGAATCGGGTTGGGACTTGAAGTGTCTAACAACGAAGCTGAATATGAAGCACTGATAGTTGTCTGAACAAAGCCCAACTACTGAAGGCAATGCACATCAATGTGTTCGAAAATTCTAAACTGATCTCCAAGAAAGTAAGTGTAGATTTTACCTGAAAAGATGAGAGGATGGCAACCTAACTTACCATAGTGCAAGGTGTCTTAAGTCAAGATTCGAGAAGGTTCACATTCAACAGTTCCCTCAAGGGCAATATAGTCACGCCGACACCTTGGCATACCTAAACTCAACAGTGGACTTTGATTTCATAAGGACTATTCAGGTAGAGTTCCTTTCCACGCCTAGTATTGACTAGGCGGTGGTCGCCGAGTAAGTTCTCCTCGTTTAAAGAGCACCTTGTTGGATAGATTCCATCATTGCCTATTTACAAAGGGAAACATTATTGGATGATAAGAATGTGGCTCACCAAATGAAAGTAAAATCAACCCGTTTCTACCTTGATCCGGGGGTAAGATTTATGAAAGATACTTCGTAGGACCTTACCTCCATTGCGTCTAACCGTAAGACATTGAGCAATTTCTCAACAATCTTTATGATGGTATTTGTGGGAGTTATGCCTGAGCGAGGTAATTAGTTTTTCAAGCGATCAAAGAAGGGTATTGGTGGCCTCACATGCAAATGGATGCAAATATCTATGTTCGGAGATATGAAAAATGGCATAAATTCTCTCCTATGGTTTACCATCCAGCTAGCGACTTGAAATCCTTTACTAGTTCTTAGCCATTTGTGTAATGGGGATTAGATATTGTGGGACCACTACCCATCGCACCCGAAAATCATAAGTATTTGTTCATCGGCACAGTCTACTTCACCAAGTGGGTAGAGGCAGAACCACTAGTGAATTTTTTTTATGCCGATATGGCAAGGTTTATCTGAAAAACACTACACCACAATGACCATTTACTAAGACACAATGAGTGTTAGTAATCAATTTTCTAACGGATATATCCGTTAGGAATAATGTGTTGGGAATATCATTTATAACGGACACAATTCGTTAGTAAAATTATTAACTATCACGGATTAAAACAGTTAGAAATTTATTATTTCTAATGGAGAATAACACTTATTTTCACATTTATGCTTTTCCTTTTATTTACTAACAGATCTAAACCGTTGAAAGTGGGACTTTCTAATATTTTTACTCCATTAGAAAATGTCGTGTGTATATATATATATATATATTCCATGGAACCAACCAATTCATCTTTCTCACCCTTTCCAAATCAATGCCAACATTGAATGGGAGCCAAAATAATACTCAAAGACAATTACCAAAAAGAAATTCATAAAAACTCATGCTTGTTGAAATTTTCAAATAATCAATGAAGTTGGCATATATAAAAAATGAGAGAGAAAAAAAGCTATACATAATCAATAGCCATCATATAATTGTACATAAATGCATAAATATGCATAATCCATAATAAGCATAGAGCAATCATCCAAACATACTAGAAAAGGTCTACATGCACAAAAACATAAGTAAAAATAAATGTTATGATCCCCATAAGTAGAATCAAATGTATTTCAACCAACAATAAAGCCATATGAGATATCCTCCACCCGCGAAGCCAGCCAAGGTATGGAAACCAACTTGAGGAGATTACCACAAATGAGCGTCAGGGCCGAACACTTCCTCGACACAAACTATTTTTCTCCATTTTGAGGATGTTTGAAATGACATGTTTGTCGTGATGGATTTGTTACAACATGAACTTTTGCCAAATTTTTACCAAACGTATTACACAATAGGACTTTAGGTTCGTTCATGGGAATGTGGGGAGGATGATGTGTTTGAGATGCACCAAGAGATGCAAAAACATTATCCACGTTTTGGGTTAGAGGAGCCGGGTGATTAGTTAAGATGGATCGATCACTCGTGGGAGTGTTCAACGGTGCCCCACTTTTTTTCATGTTTGATATAATATTACACATAACCTGTAATATAAATGGACAAAAAATAAAAGTTAAGAGCACGAATAACACAATGAAGTTGTAACATGGCATAACTAAATTTAAAAATATGAAAAATCTACCTTGAGGTATCCTCTACAGTGTGCAGTCTTGAATTGAGTTCATAATTATTCCATGCATCTTTTTCATTTTCTGTTTGCCCCCGTTCAAGTGCCTCGCTCGCAATCCCAATATGAATAAGTTGTATCCTAGAGATATGGCTTGAATGTGCATGAACACTTCCCCTTTTGTCCTTCCCAAAAACTTCAGCAACTACATTTGTGTCGATGCCTCCCTCATCATGGCTACTTCCTTCACATTTTCTTCTATTCTCAGCAACCATCAACTCATCATATAGTATGAACAACAAAATGCTAAACTACAAATACATGTAAAAGAGGAAAGACTAAAGGAGAAAAAAATAATATCACGACCAAAAAACTAAAATACTCACATATTTAGCGTTAGCGCTTGCCATCACATTCCTATTTCCATCATTGTGTCCTGCAATCCATTTATCAATTCGCCTAAATTTTTTGGTAGGCTCTTTCTTTCCCTATAAGTTTGATGTCAAGTGTAAGACTAAAAAATCTTAAGACTGAAAATTATAAACATGAATGCCTACCTTTTTGAATGCTTTCTGGGCATAGCTACAACGCCCGAGACAATGGTGAATTTGAAGTTTTTATCAATTTTCACTATTTTTCATATTTTGTTGTTGCTTTTTGGGATTATCTTCATTTTCTATAAAAATTTTCCAAATTTTAGGATCAACTCCTTGAGGCACTTCACGACCATTTTTCCTTCGCACTAAATCCGTGATAGTTAATAATCCCAATAAATTTCCGTTAGAAAACTATCACGGATTAAAACAGTTAGAATTATCGCAATAAATTTCTAACGCCTTGAGGCACTTCACGGATTAAAACAGTTAGAAATTGATCATAGCTAACGGGAATAAGACTTCGCACTAAATCCCCTATACGATAATTCCACTTCTTACAATTATGACCCACAATAGAGCCGTCGATTTCAACAATGATTGGAATTTTATCCTTCTCATCTTTGTCACCCAATGGTTGAGACGTAGTTCGAGCAGAAGATGGTTGTTGCATTCCATTTGTATCTGAAGACATAATTGATTTCCTGAAATTCAGAACATGACATTAAATGTTAGAACATTAAATGAGCGCCATATATCTACGCAAGGTATTGTGTACAATTTTTCCACATCCAAATGAAATCGGTTTTATTTGAAATCAGGGGATTTTTTGTGAGAGATTGGGACACAAAAAAATTAAGAAGGAAATTTTAACTGAGAAGAAAATTTTGCTAACTATAAGGATCTTGCATATATATTCAGAAGAATATATAAATGAGGTTGTAATATCACCGGGTCAAGCCTCTTTCAATCGGTGCAATAGAAAATAAGAACTCTGTTCAATCGGTGCAATAGAAATTAAGACATAGCATCTACTTTTTTCAAATCTTTGTTCTGTTGCAATAGAAATATCCATATCAATCCAAATAAATAGAAACTCAATCGGTGCAAACAATTATTTGATAGTAACTGGAAAGCATTCAATAAATGAAATCTATGTATATATAATGAACATTATACATCAACTTAACCTTGTTACTTACAACACAAATCTTAGATCAATAGTATAAAATTTTGGATTCTGTAAACCTAATAAAAATGATCAAATTGGTGAATACTAGCAAAAATGAACAAATTAAGCATAACAATGAACATCGAGTGCTAGATCTTAGACAAACTTCGTAGAAATAAAGAGAAGACATGCAATTGGAATTGGTTTAGAATGTGCAGATCCGTATGAAAAAGAAGATGAAATTACAAGAGATATAGTACTTGTCTGTAGACTCACTGTATTGTTGGGATCAGATTTGGAACTAAGATAGGGGTCGGGGACCAAAAGGATAATAAATAATGGCCAAAGTGATCAGCTCAATTTATTACATAAACAAAAACTTTGATCAATGCTAAGCAACATAAAATCTCCATTCTGGATGATCCAAACCATTTGAATTTAACTTTAAGGGACTGTAGAACACTATTTTCAATGCAATATATACTTTTTTCTGTGTCTGTATTGAGCTTATCAACAGTGCCCATAGCAAATACACTTGTTGTCAATGGCTACGACGAAGTGGTGTGTGAATTGTATGGGTTACAACATGTATGGTTCCAGCAGACATCTATACATATATAGAATCAAGGCTTGTGTTGCATGGTTGCGGGGAGTTGTACTGACAAAACAACTATTAGGAAACCAAAAAAAATTAATTATGTTGCGTGGTCATGTGGTCCCGTGGTATAAATACACCGGTGGTGACAGCTAGAGAACATAAAACGGGACAATGCATCCTAAACCAAAACGAGAAACTAAAAAAGACAAGAAATAAAAGAAAATAAAAAGTACCAATAAATTTCTAGACCTTGATCCAAAACAAAATAAAAATACAAGGCATTATATGGTAGCATATTTGAGGTTAATGATGATTGAGATCATCATAATCTAGTTTACCTCAAGTATAATTTATTGGATCAACATAATTATAAAAAAACACCAATCTACTTATCTACCCCGGATACATATATCTTTCTAGTCAATGAAATAACAACTGATTTTATAATGTTACTTTCAACAAACAAAATGATTATTAATATAACATAACAGTAACCACCATCCTGCAAAAACTATTGACTGGTTTACACATCAAATAACTTGACTGATGCTATTGTAGCGAATTGCAAGTTATCCATTTAATAATACCGAGTAGTGTTGCCAATATTAGCCTAAAGCCAAATCCAAATCCAAATCCAAATCCAAATCCAAATCCAAATCCAAATCCAAAAAAACTAATTTCTGATCATAGCTTATTCTCAACCGATTGATTGAATCCACGAATAACATTTTAGCAGTAAAAACTCATATGGATGCATGTTGTTCCTATTGCTAACTCATTAGCAATTTCCCTTAATAATTTTCATTCAGAAATTAGTTATGAGGTCAGTAAATATTCTTCTCTCATAAAACCAATTCCATGTAATCAGAATCTCACTGCACATCAAGTATTAAATAGTATAAACGCTCTGTATCATAAATTAGAATACTAAAGGACCTTTACACTTGAACTATAATATTGCTCCATTTATACTCACGCCAATCGAAGCACATATGCAAATGAACAAACTTAAATAAAGAGAAATAGAGAAAAGAGACTGGACAACATATATATCATGATTTATAAGAAGAAATGTCTATCATTATTAAAGCAATTCAATGTCATTCCATTCATAAAAAGATACCAAAAGAGGCATTAATCTTTCCAAAGGCATTCACATATTTCCAAATGAGTTTGGTGAATCAATAGCTAGACAGAACCATGAAGTTTAAATAGTTTTTCTAAATGAGGCTGGTTTTCAATAGTATATTGGAAGTTCGTTGGTATATCTAACTCCTCTACTCGACTGGTCAGTCTTTTCGGTGAGTGTACAACCACCCACTAATTGGTATTCTTAAGGTCTCTCGAATAGAATACTTGGATGGCCTCGGAAGCGAGAATTATAGGCTCATCCAAGTCATTGCTCAAACTCTTAAGCTTATCAAAATTCACCATCACCAAATTAGAGTACGAAAAGTGTCGAAAACCATTGGTCTTATCTTCTGCTCTAACCCAATCACAATAAAACACTACCTCCTTAATTATTGTATAATGAAGCTCAATTATCTGTGTAATAACCCCGTACCACATAGTCCAAGCATCCTTTAGATTTTTATCGCTTTTCTTGCCCTGAATTTTGTCCACGCCTTTAGACAAACACCATCGCCTTGTGTTACAACACTATCGTCGTGGTACTTAGTTGAAAATATAAAACCATTGATACGATACTTCTTATATGTCTTAACCCTGTGATTTGGCCCTTAAACTAATCTCCACAGCAATGCCTTCAATTTCGTCTCTCTTGAATTAGCCAACTGTGCAAAAGACCAAAACATAATTATAACACTAAATTCCAACATTATGCTCACTAATAAATGACATGTTTAAGCACTCTTATTATATATTACAAACCTTTTCATATAGCCATGGTATGAAAGAAGTTTGCTTCTGACTTTTGTCATTTTGACCCTCTTTCCTTTGCCACGAGAATTGGACTTCAGTAATGCTTTATACTCACTATAAATTGTTCATGTTAGTTTCAAGTTTTGATATAACAATATTAATACATGTGTAACATAAACATGTTATGAAACTCGAACATGTAGTATTCATGGAGTCCATCGACATTAAGACGAAATAGTACCCACCGACGTATTTGTTGAAATTGTGTTGGTTCCAACATCACACTCTTATCATCAATCAAAGGCCCTTCATTAGAGAACTCTCCATCTTCTTCTAAGAATGCTTCATGAGTCCGTCGATGATTTCCCTCCAGGGGGTTTGGCATATACTCCATGCAATAAAGAACCCACTCGGAAGCAATATAGGACTGTGTAATCGACCCTTCAACATATCGTTTATTGCTTGGTATATTTTTAAACTCGCCCATTTCTCTGTTCATATGGGCAAACAAAAAAATTACAAAGTCATTAACATTTGCATGTTAAAATTAAATATAAGATAAGTTGTTTACCTTTAGAACGAAAACATCCACCGATCTGATATACATCCACATATCAATGCTTCATCTTCTAGATGCACCATAAGGTGGGTGCTAATATCAAAGAATGCAGGTGGAAAATATTTTTTCAACACACATAATGCTTCCAGAACCATGTATTTGGCTCTTTGGATATCCTTTCAAATTAAAACCTTCGAGAACAGTATGTTGAAGAACAAGCTCAACTACTGGATAGCTTTTTATAAATCACGATGTTTAGGGAAAGCATGTTGAAGCAAGACAGGTAGTAAATATTCTATTATGACATGACAGTCATGTGACTTCATTGAGTGTAAACTGGGAGGATTAAAAGGTACAATATTTCTCAAGTTGGATGAAAAACTCGAAGGGAGCTTCAAGTCTTTCAAAATTTGATAAAATAATTTTTGCTCCTCCTTCTTCAATGTAAATGGTGCTTTGGATTTTATCTATTTACCAGTGTGCCCGTCTACCTTCATCCATTGACTACTGTGCATGTGCATATTCTCCATATCCAACCGAGCATTTATTGTATCTTTTGTTTTGAGTTTAGTATTAAGGATTGTGTTTATTAGATGTTCTGTAACGTTTTTCTCTATGTGCATCACATCAAGAACATGTCGAACTTGATGTGAAAACCCATATTCTAAATCAAACAAAATTGACCTTTTATACCACGAGTCTTTAACTTCAGTATTACAATTATCGATTACATCACTGACCTTTTGCTTTTTACAATGGACTTTTGGGATCTTGTCAGGAATATAATGAATGTGGGATAACTTCTCTAATAGTACATCACCATTTAGCTGACTAGGAGGGTATTTATATTATGTAGTTTTGAACCCCAAATAACCTCCTTTCCTGAATGGGTGATCATTTTTTAGAAATATACGGTAGTCTGTGTAAACTAGCTTTTAAATATTCTATAGTCAGATGGACGGAGTATTACCACCGCAAACATGACAAGCTTTATAACCATGTGTTACGCATCCAGATAAATTCATGTAGGTGGGGAAATTATGAATCCCCCACATAAGCATAGATCTCAATGTGAAAGACTCTTTTCTCGACATGTCATAAGACGACACTCCTTCTTCCCATAGTAGCTTCAACTCGTCTACTAGTGGCTGAAGAAAAACATCAATGTATTAACTAAGTGCCTTTGCCCAGGTATTAACAAAGGCAACATATGAAACTCTCGCTTCCCGCACAATGATGGTGATAAATTTAATGGTGCGGTGATAACAGGCCAACAACTATAACTAGCAGATTGAATACCACATGGATTAAACCCATCAGTTTCTATTTCTAGCCGAATTTCTTTGAAAAATCTGTCCATTTCAGTTTAAAATTTCTCCACTGAGATAAATCGGAAGGATGTCGTTGAAAATCCCATGAACTTATTGCTCGAATATGTAATGTCACTTCTCGTTCTATCCATGGTATGGTTTATAATCTTACAAGTCTAGGAATTACAGGAAAATGCCTCAATACTTTCTTAGGTTCTTTGCATACTCTACTCCCTTTGCGCATGGTCACTTCATATCTCTGCTGTCCACATTGAGGACATTCCTCCTTATCTTCATTTTCCTTCTAATACAAAATATAATTATTGACCCATGCATGAATGAAATTGGCCTTCCTCCCTAAGTCTTTTATCATACGCTTCATGTGAGGATACTTTTCTGGCAACGTGTTTCCTGTCGGGAGCCACCTTTCCAATATTGATAGAAGTGATGTCGTACTATTTCCTGACCATCCAAACTTCTTCTTCATATTGTGAAATTCAAATAGAGTTGTCTCAGGGCCCTTACATGAAGGGTACGATTTCTCATTTGCTAATGTCTTGTATTCATTGTACTTTTTGTTACCTGGATATGTTTCTTCAGCAACCCTTGTTTGACCTCCTTCAGTATCCACATAAGTACCTTCATGCACTCCATAAAATGTATCAACAAGGTTCCCCATACCAAGTCCCACATTGTGTGTACTTTCTTCTTCAGTTATTTATTCAACAGTTCTTGTCGATGGGTGCTCTTTTAAATTTGTGGAAGACTTTTCACTTGTAAAGCCCATGTAGTATACGAATGATCTATACCGTGCCTAAAAAAATATATTCAAATTTCTATCACAATAAATTGCATCCTTTTCTGACATTTCGAACACGGACATGCAAATGTTGACAGCAGTTGATCATTATTTTCAATCGCAAAGTCAATAAAATCTCCAACTCCTTGTTTATACATTATGCTAAATCTATTATTTTTACCCATCCATCCTTTATTAAATGATCGAGACATTCTGCAACGTAAAAGAGTTAAGTGATAAGAGCATATCATATAGTAATACAATACATTCATATGGAAATAGTAAATAATTATTTAATGTTGAAGGCACATCGTGTTTCCTCAAAGTTTTAATAAGACTTATATAATTCTACCACCGAAATAATCATCACAAAACATGTATTTCGATTGAAATAAACGTCCACAATATTCAAACTTAGATTTCAAACACAATTAAACTACAAAGATGAAATTGTAAATTATTATGCCAGGTGGAGGATATATAACAAACTCATACTTTAAACTTCCGATTTGATTTAACTTTAATCCCTAGATTTAATTGCAACCTTCGATTTCAAACGTGATATCACATATCAACCATGAGTTCGTGATTTCAATCGGATAAATATGGTTATTAACGGATGTAATTCTCTAACAATAAAATCATAAACTAATACCCTTATTACCCAATGAATATATACACTAATTACATAAATTAACAAATAACGCAAATAAAATAATGGGTTATCAAAATGAACAACTTCTCCATCTTTTAATATATTTTTTCCTTTTCACAATCTTGTATTTAAACAAAAAATTAAAAAAACATAATAATAAATATATTCGTACATATCACTCTCATAAGCTTATAAATTCAAAACTTTTGCATAATTGTGTATATATAAATCGATTAAATGAGCAATGCACAATGATTACATGAATAATTATAATTTTGCAACAGAATTTCAATTTCGATATACATGTGATTATAATGAGAATATAAATACCATATTAGAAGAGAGCTGGACCGAGAATTTGTACCTCCACAAGATCTGGTCCAGAAATAGAGAAAAATAAAAATAATATATTTTTAGAATATATCATCCATAAACTAAAAAACACAAAAAAAATAATAGGAGACAGAAACTTGTGATCACCTTCGTTTTCTGATATATAAGAGACAAAGTCTCTTTGCGATTAGATCTACACGAGACAAGGGCGGGTCTGAGACTCTCTCTGGGCCATGAGAGAAGGCAACGGTGGGAGGAGAACGATGGTGGGGGAAGGAAGCAACTTGTGTGTGCCAAGTTTTACGTGGGAATAGAAAACAATTAGGGTAAAAACAGTAGCTGACTAAAGAATTCCCTCCATTTCCCCGCCAATTTGTTTTTCTAACACTTGTTTTTAGCACATAAAAATATTAAATTTTAAAAAATATATATTATAATGAAATATAAAGACACTAAAAAATAATTGTAACGGACATAAGTAATTACTAACACTTAGATACCGTTAGAAATTCCTAACGCACTCTAACTGTTACAAAACCAAAAATAGTTCTGTTACAAATGTTCCCATGTGGTGTAGTGAAAGCCTCATAACACGCTTTGGGGTACCAAGAACTATCATCACCGATAATGACACAGTTTGAAAGCAGTTTCTTTCAAATCTTTTATGATGATCATGACACCAAGCATCATTTCAGTTATGTGTCATTACCCCAGAGAAATGATTAGGCAGAAGCTTCCAATAAAATAATGCTCAACAACCTAAAGAAAAGGCTAAAAAGAGTAAGGGTGCCTAGATAGATGAGCCCCTTATGTCCCGTGGGCTTACTGTACCACTCCTAGGAGACCAACTGGGGAAACACCCTTCAATCTCACCTATGGAATGAAAGATATTAAACCACTTCAAGAATCTCTCCCTACTATGAGAACCAACTTAGTCAACTAAGGGCTAAACGATAATGCATTGCGCACTGAACTTGACTTAGTAGATGAACAAAAAGAGCAGGCCATGATCAAGCTGGCTTCATACCGGCAGTAACTGTTAAGGTAGTATAATAAAAAAGTAAATCCGAGGAAATTACAGGTAGGGGATAACGCCATAAGAAAATTCCTTGGTTGTGCAGTAAGATCGTCAGATGGAAAATTAGAACCAAACTAGGAAGGATATTTTTAAGGTAATCAGGGACAACTTTTAAGGAGCATATCACTTGGAAATGTTGGAGGACAAGAAGATACCAAGTTCATAGAATGTAATAAATCTCAAGAAGTTATACTTTTAGTCTTCTTAATCTCTTTTAGCACATTTAGTTTATGCAAATTTTCATTTCAAACTTATGTTTCTCTCAAGTTATTGTTCAATTAATAAAAGCTCACTGGATATCGCATTTTTCTTTTGCATATTAATCATCTCAACTTTATCTTATGTATATCAATATTGTACACTATTTACAAATGATAGCTCCACTCTCTCAATGCCATGTAGAATCACCTTTGGTTACAGTAAGCTGTTCGGCTTATTTCAACCTAGGAACTTCCTCGCGCAAAATGGAAATCCTTTGGATTACAATAGGTCATTCAACTTCTTCTCAATTAAGGAAGCTCCTTATGCCGAGCAGGGTTCATAGTAATTATGATAAGATATTAAGTTTATTTCAATTGCTGCAACCCTCAAGTCTTTGTCATGGACAAATACAACAGACCTCGTGAGTTACCCCAACAACAACAAAAGACCGACAAGGGATCCTTAGGCAAAAAGCTAACTGATGTTGGTCGCCAACTGTCTTGGTTGTTTAAAATTTGATCCGGTGGATGGCCCACTAACTAGATGCATTCTTGCCATCATCTCACCTAGGCATAAGGGAATGTGACAACACAATCTAAAAGGTAATGCGGATGGAATGATATTTCTAAGGCATATTAGAGTGGAAGAATGTTTGAAACAAGTGATCAACATATTTAGTCAGTGAAGTCCCAAAATGATTAACACTTGTTACTAATTCATTTAGTCGACAAAAGCCCAAAATGATTAACAATATTGTTTGATTAACAAAAGTCCTAAGTGATTAGTAAATATAAACTCTTCCTAGTCAGTAGTCAAAATATAGAAGAAATTATTAACTATATTTAGTTACCGCATGCTCAAAATATGATACTGTTGATAAATAAACTTTGTACATTTTGACAAAAGAGTGAAGGGTACAATTATAAAATATATACCAAAAATTATATAAGGACTCAGACCAACTACGGATGGCGAGCTAGATATTCTTCTACGCGTGCTCTTCGATCATCATCCGGATTAGGAGAAAACACTTCCTCATCATCTTCAAGGTAATTGTTCAGAAGCTTGACAGGAATGAACTTATTTGGGATCCACTTATCATCCTTCGAGAAAGGGCGCCGATGGTATACTCGATAATCCACCTGGTAGTTGTACCATATTTCATATTCCTTTGAGATCTTGAGCTCCCTAAGGAAATTAGCCACCCATTCTTGAATTCCACCTCCTTGGCTTCTTTTAGCTTTTCTAGTGCAGCAGTCCAACCCTCATCTTATACCACTGCCTAAGCTTCTCGAGGACCCTTTAGATGCCTCAATATTATGACATCTCTCACACGATCTCCTGCAATGACGTACCCTCTCTGGCCATCTATTTTCAGCTCGGCGACCTCATTCTTTAAGGAATCATTTTTAATCTGAATCACCTCGCCTACTTGGACCACATCCTTGCTAGTTGGGCCCTCACATCATTTATTTCCTCCTGTACCGAGGAATTAATTTCCTTCATAACTTAGAGATCATCCTTTAGCTTTTCCACCACCTCAAACTGCTCCTTATATGTTGCAGTCCTTAATTTTTACTGCTTGCAGATCTTTAAGAAGGACTGGTGAGTCTATCCACTCACACTCGGGCCCAAAACCTTCCCCAAATTTGAGGAAGGAGAGATATAGTCTTTTATAAAAATAAGCTACAAACAACAAAACTAATAGTAAGTCCAATGAACATTAATATAATAGAAAAAAATAAGAACATCAATAAAATAAGAATTATTTTTCATTGATAATTAAGGGGGAGACGAAAGCTGGTACAAGCATAAAAGAAAGAAAATATGAATTAGAAGACAAAAAAAAAGAAACTAGCAAGCAAAAAGAACAAAAATAGACAGTGAACTATGTGTTCCTCTCCCCAGTCAGGGATCCAAGGACCTCGGTACTTCACGCCCTTAGGTAAGGGAGGATGCTTCCAATTTTTGGCAATAAAACCTTTCTCCCAGTAACCTTTGTGGGAATCAGTTAGGTTCATAACCAAAACCATCTTAGCTTTCTAAACCTTCAGTTACAAAACACCCTCATTGGTGTGTGACCATACATAGTAGTAATAAATTTCAAGTAGTCCTAAGTTGATCACATGCAATTTGTTGATTCTATAGACCCCATTCACTATTTTCCAGACATTTTGGGCATACTAGGTGGGGACAACATCAAAATATTTGAAAAATCTAAAAAAAGAAGGTTTGGGGGGAAGTTAAACCCCCTTATGTAATAAGAAGAGTGTGGATCTTCTGCCCATCCTCTATGTCCTGTACATCTCTAGCCGTAGGGACACAGTCAATTTTCACCCATTTCGAAATATTGTGAGATTTTCTAACCTCTACAATGATTTTGTTATCATAAAGAGCCATAGAGGAAAAATACTTCAAGCAGCAAAGAAGACTAATCGAAATGGTGAATAAAAGGAGAAGAGCAGAAAAACTTATAAGGAAACTCTGGAAGTATGGAGAGCTAGAAGGAAGACTCAGAGTTAGGGGTCACACAAAAGAAAGGCTTAGAACATCAAAGTGACGGTTGCTTAAACTTAAACTGTGTTTGAATCTCACGCAAATAAGGATGAACATTTCCCTAGAAGGATTTTAGATCTTTAAATCTCTGTTTAGATAAGCGTACCCTTAGTAGTTCAGGAATATTACAAGTTTTCCATTATAATTCTTCTTGGACGATCATACCCTCAACAACTCTCTGAGATTTACAAATACGCCATGCTGATTTTAGAACAGTTCTGAGCCTTGGGTCTAGAGCTCACTAAAATCTAATAGCCTAACATTCTAGCCTAAAGATTTTAGGGGCAATTATGGGGGCTTATTTATTCAAGCCCAATAGTGCAGCTGACCATCCCAACGTGCATAGTGGACTTCCCGACCCAATTCAAATATTTACTTAGACCCGTATATTTGACATTTTCTTAAATGCATGGAGTAAACTCAAATAGGTTACCAACCATCTCAGAAGAGATATTTAGGGACAATTACGAGTTATCTATAAGCTATTTGAGTTAGTTGTATAGTTCAATCACTTATTTTTACAACTATAAAATGTAAACCCTGACCCGGGGCAAAGGGATGTAACTTCGATTATTTAAGAGACACTAATAAGAACAGTAACCTCTTCGTGGATGTAGGCAAGTTGTTAAACAGTGTACATTTGTTGTTGTGCGTGTGATTAATTATTTTCTCATTAATATCTCTTTTTAGATCTTTCATTATGATAATTCTTACACTTATAGGTTTGTATATGGATTTTAGCTTGAATAAAAACTTATGATTGTATTGTATTTTCCTATAAAAGTTTTCTAAAAGTGTTTGTTGATGCAAAACACTAGATTAGGCCGAATTAATTTATCACAGATAAATAAGCAAAAATAAACAAGACAAAGAGATATTTTTAAAGTGGTTCGGCTCAATGGAAAAGCCTACATCCACTGTTATGTATTGCTTGGCTGCCTTGATTTATTTTTGGTCCTCCCATGCAAGAAGGTGTTACAATGTATTTATAGCGCAAGAGGGGTGTTGAGAGTTGTCATGTGAAAGGATGGAATGCCTTCATTTATTAGGCATTTACATCACTACATAATGAGAATTAAACTTAAGATTGCTGGCGATTTATTGGCCATACTGGTTGGGCTTTCGGTTGTAGGTCGGTCTTCCCAGTTGGTTGGTATCCCCCGTTGGTCGGACTTTCATATTGGTATGTCTTCTCTATTGGTCGAAATTCTCTATTTTATTGGGCTGCCTTGTTGGTCGGGGATTTATATCATACTAACTTGGACTTATGAAATATTGGATGACACATGCTAGCTTGTAATTAGTCCACATAAGGTGGTGAATTTTGGTATTAACAAAAGACCCAAATATTTCATACTTGGAGTTGATGCGAAGGTGTGGAATGTTATGCATTAACAATAGTTCGAGTTACTTGACCGGCTGCAATAAAACTTATAAAAATTGTCCAGGCAACTTATAAAAAGTGCAGTAAAACTTCGATCATCTTCTATCTTCCATCTTTGGTTCTGTTATTGTGTTCTTTGAACTTTCCTGCGATCATATTCTTTTTGTCTTCAGTTCTTGCTGAATACTTAAACCCTTGTAAGAACTTTTCTCTTTTCTTCTTTGCTTCTTCATCATGATTTATTCTATTGAGTCGCTTGATAAGTTCATGAATGACTTTAACATTCCGTCTTGGGTTATACTGGAACTTCCCACTTTTCCTTCTGATATTTTCGCTCTTTCTAAGGGCTACATATCAAGGATTATTTTGATCACGGGGTAGTTGTAAAAAATTGGCAACATGCTCCCTTAGATGGAGGTGCTAAATATCAAGGACCTAAAATGTCCTCTCTTTGGAAACATGATAGGTTGTTCTGCATTTAATAATTTTTCTCTGTTTATATTTGATAAAATGTTATACTGACTATTGCTTTGTAAATTTGATTGTAGTTGGCCGGAAGAAAAAGTCCCCCAAAGAGAGTGTAGTAAACTTGAAAGAATTGAAGTTCATTTAAGGACTTCATAAGACGGTTGCCACGAATCACGTTAGGTCTGCTTCTTATTTGCTTCAATACAGAAATACCGTTACTTCCTTCATTGCTAGACCTGCAGCTCCTTCTGCTCTGGTGATTGATCTTGATCAGGAAGTTACTGTTGATTTAGATACTGATATCATGAAGAGGAGAAAGTTTCCTAATCTTTTTAGTGGTAGCACTTTTGGCTCCCAAAAACTTGCTGAAGGGGCTCAAAAGAAAATAGGGGATGTCATAAAAGAACCCCTAGCCCCCAAAGACCACTACATCAAATATGCCAGATTGTCAAGGTCAATGATCGTGACAAGTCTGGGGTGACAACTTTTGTTGTCACGGACTTGTCACGGTCATTGACCGTGACAAGTTCATTAGACTTGTCACAGTCATGTCACGGTCTATGAGCTTGATAAGTTTTGTCACGGTTTATGATCGTGACAATCTTTAAATAATTATCTCGGTCATTGATCGTGACAAGTCCTTGACTATTATCCTTTGTCATGGACTTGTCACGGTTAATAACCATGATAATTCTTAGCAGAATTAAACATAATCTGTTGGGCAGGATGGCCACTGCCACTGCCCAGCAGTATATTTGTACCTTTTATAGCAACGTTGTACCTATTCAAACATCATATATCCAAATAAAATAGAGATAATAAAAATATACATTCAAAACAATATGCATCATGATATAATCCAAATATAATTCAAATGTAACAACTTAAAACAATTCAATTTAAATAATATCACTACATGTTTGGGGTAACTTTAACTCTGAGGAGGTGAGTAGGCCACATGATATACGAATTGAAAAACCGAGTAATATACATCGTGACACAATGTTCGTGCAACGACAATGTGGAGTTCTCCTTCCCGATTATCACATGCGTGACGAGCACCTTGGACTCGATGTCTTAAAGCAAACATCCATGAACTAGCATACCCTGGACGGTATTCGGGTCCCTCAACCCCCGTCCTATCCGCTGGCCATAAAATATGTCCAGTATAAATATGCTCAGCTAACCAAGTTTCGACATCGATCAGTCGAAGGGAGCCAAATGGGGGAGTGGATCATCAAAGTCCGCACGTGTCAGCGATGAAGCAGTAAGGTCCACCTCCTCGTCATCATGCACCTCGTCCTCCTGTACCTCCTCCTCCACCACCTTCTTCTTCCCTTTACCCTTACGGTTCCCGCCCAACGAATTCTTCACGAATGAGAACATATCTTGGACCTCCGCCTCCAAACCGGACAGCTTCGGGTCATGCGAGTCCACCATTCGAGCTAACTCGGTGTTGCTCGTCTCCAATTCGATGATTCTAGATTTGACCACCCGCGAGCTCACCCCCTTTTCCTCCCCTTGCGATTAGCGCCAAGAACTTGGCTGAGTGCGTCTGTGGATAAAGATGCCTTGTCAGCATCAGACTGCGACTCATGCACTTCCTTAAGATTTGCTTGAAACGATAAAAAGCACATGATTACTTAAATAAGTAAATAAAAACATTACAACGTAATTATGAAAAAGTAAATTATAGGATTACTTATAATCGTGGATGCGACAATCGGAGACACCTCCTTATCCTTCCCCTTCTTTGTCCTAATAGCCACATAAGTATCGAGCCTATGTGGCATACCCCTAGGGCCACTCTCCGTCCCCTGAAATAAAATAATGCAAAATGATTATCGTCCCCGCAAAGTAAAATAATGTAGAATAACATAGATCTGTAATTATAAGAAAATTAAATCTTACCATCATCCTATGATCCACCTCGGCGTAAGACGTCTGGCCGTAGTAGTGCATGTCTGTCTTTTTCGCCCGATTTTCCCTCCCCGATTGCCGGGATGCCAATTGTCATTCCCCGATTTCATTGGCAATGAACTTTTGCCATTGTGCCAATGAGATCGGCTCCTTTGGCGGGACGGAATCACGCATTCGGATAACGGAGTCTCGGGTCTTTCCAAAGTACTGGGTCCGCATATTTTTCTTCCACGTCTTGTGTTGCTCCCTTAACTACTCCAAGACAGAATCGCGTAGTTTTGGGTCCAAGCTGAATTGTTCCTGTCCAACAAATACAGTGTTAGTTGCGAATAAATATAAATATAAATATTATATGAAATTGAAATTGAAATATTCATATAAAAATAAATATAAATACATTACCTATAATGCCACCCAAATAGCTAACTAGAGCTTATTTGGCACCTCCCTCCAAATAGTGTACCCTGGGCTGATGATAGTCTTTATCGGCTCGAGGGATCTCACTAATAGCCTCATCTTATTCTCGATGGCCATCCCCAATTTGCCCCATCTGGGGAGCCTAGGGGCCAAGGAGCCCTCCTCGCCTCCACTACTACCGAGCCCATACGACATCATCATCCTCGCCTTAATACCTGAAGGAGACATTTTCTGTAAAAAAAATGTTGTTATTAGTACAAATCCAAATGAATTTGAAGAAGACATGCAAATATGTACAATTACTACAAATCCAAATCCGAAACATCCCCCTTAACACACACATATTGCCCCCCAACACACACACAAACACTACACACACATTCCCCCCCCCCCCCAACACACACACATACATATACAAAGGAAAGAGACAAAGATATTTATTACAAATAAATTAAAAGCATTAAAAATGGATTCATGAAGTACAAATCAATTAAAAGCATTAAAAATGATAAAGTGCAAATCAATTAAAAGCATTAAAAATGGATTCATGAAGTACAAATTGGAATATTTATTACAAATTGAAAAATTATTTCAAATTCGGGTTATCATAAAAAATGGATTGATATTCAGTAGGAGCAGCCAAGTCATCCACACAACTATTTAGACGCTTTGGCGCATGTAGGACAATTGACCACGACCCGTTGTTGATATAATCCGAGTAAAACACTTGGTTGACCTTTTGAAATGCACAAAGAAATAGCTCATTGCTCATGTGGTCGTTGCTCTTCAACTTGGACAAGTCAGGATCAACTTTACAAGCCTTTTATCCTCAACTCTTACCCAGTCATAGTAAAATACAACCTCTTTGAAGCTTATATAATCCAATTCAAATATATTTCAAATTACACCATAGTAAGTCATTTCAACTTTATCGAGGTTTTTATCTTTTGCGCTCGCTCAAAAGAAATTAAGAGTCTTGTATGAAATGCCCGAGTTCTGTACATTTGTACTTTCCTCGTACACATTTGCGCCGAATACGTAACCGTTCAATTAATACTTTTTGTACTCTTGTGCCATGAACAAGGGTCTAGTGGCTAGATGAAAAAGCCTTGATGTCGCATCACCAGTCTTTAGGAGCTGAGAATATAGATAAATTAATTAAGTTAGTTGTAAAGTTAGAGTGTAGTGTAACGTTATATAACGACCACTTTCATTATAATTACCTCTTGTGACAACCACAGCCTAAATTCGTTGTCTGATTGTAACATTTCTTTTCATCTTTTATTGTTCTCACGGGCTTAATATTTTTTGCATATTACAAAATTAATCATGTATAAAATAATCTAAAATATTCTAAAATAATGTAAAACTTAAAATAATTTAAACTTACTTTTTCCATTCTTCGACATCTTCATGTGTGTCAAATAGATAACGAGCTACTTATTCATGTTGCAAACTCGTTAATTTCACTCATTTTCCAATCACATGACCACCATCATCGACGAAATCATTAGTGTCATCAACGATGGTCGAGTCAGACATACATTCCCGAGTATAGATTGATGACTCCAGGGTGATGTATTCCTCTACAATTGAACCTGCAATGTATCGTGTATTCTTGACGTAATCTTTAAAAAATTTCATCAATCTTTCAAACAGATACATCCACTGATAATTAACTGGACCACATAGAAGTGCCCCGTCGCGTAGGTGTACCAACAAGTGAACACTTATGTCAAAGAATGCTGGGGGAAAGTACTTCTCCAACACACAAATCGCTTCGGTCATCGCCAATTTTGCGGCCACTATGTGTTCTCGATTGACTACCTTCTCACATAAAAGTGAGAATGTAATACTAATTTGTATAATAGCCCTCCGCAAATCCTTGTGCTTGGAGAAATAGTGCTTAGACAGTAGAGGAACCAATTGCATGATCACGTGCCAATCGTGGGACTTACTGTGACAACCCGAATATAATTACGATTAATTATGCTTAAATCATGCTTAGATTATGTGATATGATTAGTGTGTTATTAATATATATGATGTTAATTTATTATGTTTAGTCTAATCCTACCTTCAAAAACCATGAAATTTCGGATTAGTTACAAATACAAAATTTTGAAGGTTTCGGTAGGAATGTTCATGTTTAAGGCTAGTTTTGACCTTTATGTCATACCAATTGACTTGAGGTGAAAACTACATAGTTGTAGACAAGTGAGTTATGGTTGTAACACAACAAACGGTGTGTGAAACGGAGGTTCGAGTGAGAAGTTATACCAAAATTACGAAACAAGGGCAAAGTAGTCCATCCGTTAAGTAGTATTTTGTCTTAATATGGAAACAAATGTTTTATTCTCATTGGTTGGGAAGGGTGGTGGCTTTGGCCGACCTCAAACCCTTAGAATTACCTCTTTATTCAGCCAAAATGCAGCCATGAGAGATTTTAAGCCTAAGTAAAGAGAAGTTGGAAGTTAGGAAGAAAAAGTGAGGAGAAAATTGAAGAAAATTCATAGGAAATTACGAAAAAGCCCCTTAGGTAATTCCAACCATGAATCTTGCTATTTTTTTTCTTTCATTTACGATTTATATGATATAAATCCTTGATTTTTATTGAACTTTCATGTTTGGGTGCATATGTATGGATATATGCAAGTTTAAGTTAAGTTGAATGTACAAAACCCTAAGATTGCTTTGTTTAGAAACTTTGTTTATTCAAACTTCCATATATTTTTGTATAGTTACTGGAATCGATTGCTTCCAATTGGATATTAACCTGGACTCATATATGTATGACATATCCGAAAATCATGTGAAAATACCAACAAATGAGTCCTTGGTGAGGGTTTGAAGTTCGGGTAAGAAATCTGCCCTAAGGGTGAAAATATGCCCGCCATGTGTTCGGTGTTTTGCTTGACATAGCAAACAAACCTTAAAAATTATGAAACTTTAATATTATATTTTTCAATGTGTTTACTGATGTTGGGTGAAATATCATATAAATATATGATGTAGAAAAATCATGAAAATTCCTGGAAGTTGAATGAACGATAAAAGAGCCTATAGGGCAGATTTACTATGTAGTGAAGAAATAAGCTTATTTTGCTCTAGGAAACTCGGAATGATGTGCCGTCTTTTGTTTTGGAAACATGATATAATAAGGATTGGATTACCAAGAATAATTAAAAAGGTTTTGGGCTGTAATTTGAATATGTTAGATATCAGAACCTGAGTCTAGATGGGACTTCATTTTAATGAATGATTTGAATTGAATAATATGATGCTTATGAATTGAGTTATGATTGAAGTTATTCTTTGGACTATTAATATTCTTATGATGATACTAATATTGTGAGAATGATAGGAAGGGAAGAAGAGCTGATTGAACAAGTACAGGATAAAGGCAAGGGAAAATCCAGTTAAACTGTCAAGGTGAGTGTACTTATGATTTGTTTCATATATAAATATGAATATAGCTCTAAGAGCGGATTTGTTTGAATACTTCGGTATTCAGGATTTGTTTGGATATTAAAATATCCAGGATTGGTTGGGTCTTATGATCCAGGATTGGAATTGGACAAAGATCCAATGATTTGTTGGAACTTATGTTCCAGGATTTGTTATTGCCAATGGGCAGAATTATTTGGAACTTATGTTCCAGGATTTGTTATTGCCAATGGGCAGGATTGTTCAGATTTTATATTCACATATTCGATATAGAATTGTTATTCTATTGCAGGGAAGGAGTACCTCACTAAGCTTAATGCTTATAGTTTATATTTTAACAAATTTCAGGTTTGTACGCTGCCAGCTAGGATAATATATGACCGGTAACTTGAGAGTTGCACCGTTAGAAGAGCTGGGGTTTAAGTATGGAGATTTTATCGTTGTCACACTGAAGATTTTGATATACTCATACATTGTATATATTGATTTAGTATGGATTGAGTTTATCATAGTTAATCGTAGTATTGTATAATCTCTAAATATGACTATGATGTTGATCTCGTTATGGCACAAGAATAATATTATGTTGATTATGCACATTATGCAGTAAAATATGGATAGATGAATTATATTTCCAATGGGCTCAAGATTATGATTTAATTATTCTAATAATGAATGATTAGTATGGCTATTGGGTTTGGGGTGTGACAATTAGTGGTATCAGAGCGTCTAGGTTATTAATTCTGGACGTGTGTGACGATTAGATGGCAGTTATTGATTGATTTGATATTATTGAATTGTTTATATACTAACAAATAGTTTAGTACTGTAAACTGTTTATATTGGTTGTTAGAATTTTATTGTATTACAGGTAATTCCAGATGGAACCTGGGAATGGACAACCTAGAGAAGAGGGAGTCGCTTCTCGTACAGAGAATACTGAAGTGGAGCAAAGTGTTGCTGGAAGGGCTAGAGAGCAAGAGCAGCCTACAGAGATGCAAATAATGGCGCAGGCAATGATGAGGATGGCAGAGCAACAAGAAAGAAATATGGCGCAAATGGCAGAACAACAGGCTAGATATCTAGAATCCAAGACTGTGGCCAGGATTGAGAAAGAGGCAAGGAAGGAAATGAAAGATTCCATGCATGAGAAGTTTTTGAAGTTGAATCCTCCAGAATATTCAGGGTCAGTTGAACCTACGGAAGCTGAGATGTGGGTCAGGGATCTAGAAACTATCTTTGCAGTTATGAAGGTTCCAGATAACCAGAAAGTGAATCTAGCTGTGTTTAAGCTCAAAGGAGAGGCGAAATATTGGTGGGAAGCCAGCAACCATTTGGTGCCCAGGATGGAAGGTACTGATGTTATTACTTGGGCTGAATTTATTAAAGCTTTGTATGTTAAGTATTTCCCTAAGGTCTATAGGAGGGAGAAGCTGAGGGAGTTTATAAATTTGACCTAAGGGAAAATGTCTGTGAGGGAGTATGATGCTAAATTTACTGCTTTGTCTAGATTTGCTACTAAGTATGTGCAGGAGGAAGAAGATAAATGTAGTAAGTTTCAAGATGGACTGATTTTGCCTATTCAAAATAGAGTGGCCACTTATGAGTTAGAAGATTATGCTTCTCTGGTAAACAAAGCCATGATAGCAGAAAGGCAAATGAACCAAGGGGTGGAGAGCAGAGAGAGTTTTAAGAAAAGTAGATTCGACGCATCTCAGTATAGGGGAGGTGAGAGTGGAAGTGTTAAGGTGGAACCTCATAAATTTCAGAGAGGTGGTGGAGATAGTGGTAGAGGTCAGGGGAGGTTTGGTAGAGATACCAGGGGTGGAGGATCTTTTGGTTCAGCCAGAAAGTCAGGGAGAGGTGAGGCCCCAATAGGAGGTGTTACATGTTTCTTTTGTAAAGAGGAAGGACATTATAAATCTGAGTGTCCTAAGCTTAAGGGATTGGAATGCTACCATTGTCATCAAGTGGGGCATATTAAGAAGAATTGTCCGCAATTGGCACAGACTCCAGCAACACATAGTGAAGTAGCAAGCAGAATGTTATCTCCAGGCAGTACAGTGAAGAGTGTGGGTAGAGGACAAGCTAGTGGTTCCAGGCCAGGTGGACGAGTCTTTACGATGAAAGAAGCTCAGATTACGCCAGATGTGGTGACAGGTACACTTTCTGTTAGTGATAGAAGTGCTTATGTTTTGGTTGATCCTGGTTCCACACATTCTTTTGTGTCCTATGCTTTTGCCATATACCTGAATATACCGTGTGCTCGTTTAGATGTGGGGTTGGGTATTTATATGCCTATGGGGGATATGGTTGTAACTGAATATGTTTTTCATGATTGTGTTTTGACTGTGGGGTCTAGAGATACAATTATAGATCTACTTCCATTGGATATTTCTGATTTTGATATAATTCTGGGAATGGATTGGCTATCTAAATATCATGCATCCATGGATTGTTTCCGTAAGGAAGTTGTTTTTAATATGCCTGGTGAGCCTGAATTTAAATTTGTGGGGGAAAGGAAAATTGTTCCCAGTTGCATCATTTCTGCTATTCAGACGAGGAAATTATTGAGTAAGGGTTGTGAGGGTTTTATTGCATATGTTCTTGACACTAGGAAGGGGGCTTTACAATTAGTCGATGTTCCTATTGTACGGGATTTTCCTGAAGTGTTTCCTAGTGAGTTGCCAGGGTTACCTCCAGAAAGAGAAGTTAAATTTAGTATTGAATTAGCACCAGGGACAACCCCTATTTCTATGGCACCGTATAGAATGGCACCTGCTGAGTTGAAAGAACTTAAGATCCAGTTGCAAGATTTACTTGATAGGGGGTTCATACAGCCTAGTGTATCTCCATGGGGTGCGCCAGTTTTATTTGTGAAAAAGAAAGATTGTACCATGCGTTTGTGTATTGATTATATGCAACTGAATAAAGCTATAATTAAGAACAAGTATCCTTTACCTCGTATAGATGATTTGTTTGATCAGTTACAGGGTGCTAAAGTGTTTTCAAAGATAGACTTGCGATCGGGTTATCATCAGGTGAGGGTGAAGGAAAGTGATATTTCTAAAACCGCTTTCCGTACTCGGTATGGTCATTTTGAATTTCTTGTGATGCCTTTTGGGGTGACTAATGCTCCAGCTGTATTTATGGATCTTATGAACCGGGTACTGCATCCTTTTGTTGATTCATTTGTGATAGTTTTTATTGATGATATTCTGATTTATTCACATGATATGGTTGAACATGAAAAGCATCTCACAACTATTTTGAATCTGTTGAAAGATAAGAAGTTGTATGCCAAGTTTAGCAAGTGTGAATTTTGGCTATCACAAGTTGCATTTTTAGGCCATGTTATTTCTGGAGATGGTATATGTGTTGATCCTAAAAAGGTAGAGGCTATTGTGAAATGGGAGAGACCCGATAATGTGACTGAGGTGAGGAGTTTTCTGGGTTTAGCTGGGTATTATAGAAGGTTTATTAAGGGATTTTCTTCGATTGCCTTACCAATGACTAAACTGACTCGGAAAGATGTTAAGTTTGAATGGAATTCTGATTGCGAAAATAGTTTTGATGAATTGAAAAAGAGGTTGGTAACTGCACCTGTTCTTACTATTCCGCATGGTGGAGATGGTTTTGTTGTTTATACCGATGCTTCACATCAGGGGTTGGGTTGTGTTTTTATGCAGCATGGTAAAGTTATTGCCTATGCTTCTAGGCAGTTGCGTACACATGAACGTAATTATCCTACACATGATTTGGAACTTGCTGCTATTGTGTTTGCTTTGAAATTATGGCGTCATTATCTATATGGTGAGGTATGTGAAATTTTTACTGACCATCAAAGCCTTAAGTATTTGTTTACTCAGAAGGAGTTGAATTTGAGGCAGAGGCGGTGGATGGAGTTAATTAAAGATTATGATTGTACAATTCACTACCACCCAGGAAAGGCAAATGTAGTTGCAGATGCTTTGAGTAGAAAGGCTTCAGGCAGGTTATCTTGTATTCGATGTGCTAGAGTTGCTCATATTATGGAGTTGAGATTGATGGGAGTGGAATTACAGCTAGCAGATGGGGACAGATTCTTTGCTCATGTAAGTGTGAGGCCTTTGTTAGCTACCCGTATTCATGATTTGCAAAGTCAAGATCCTTTCCTTGAGAAGAAACGACAAGATGTCCAAGACGGTAAGTCTGAAGATTTTTGTATTGTGAATGATGGCACTTTATTGTTTAAACAGCGGTTGTGTGTGCCTAATGTGTGTGGATTGAAAGAGGAAATTTTAGATGAGGCTCATAATTCCATTTATACTATGCATCCTGGTAGCACTAAAATGTATAGGGATTTAAAGGAGCATTATTGGTGGAATAATATGAAGAAGGAAATAGCTGATTTTGTTGCGAGGTGCCTTATATGTCAGCAAGTGAAAGTGGAGCATCAGAAACCTACTGGTCTGCTTCAGCCATTGCCAATACCCGAATGGAAATGGGATCATGTAACGATGGATTTTGTAGTTGGGCTTCCTCGATCTCAGAAGGGGTCAGATTCGATTTGGGTAGTGGTGGACAGATTGACCAAATCCGCTCATTTTCTAGCAGTCAAGACTACGTATACAGTTGATAGGTATGCTAGATTGTATGTTAATGAAATTATTCGATTGCATGGGGCGCCTGTTTCTATTGTTTCAGATAGGGACCCTACTTTTACATCCAGATTTTGGGATAGTTTGCAGTATGCTATGGGTACCAACTTAAAGTTTAGTACGGCTTTTCATCCCCAGACAGATGGGCAGTCTGAAAGGACAATACAGATTTTGGAAGATATGCTTAGAGCTTGTGTGCTTGATTTCAAAGGTAATTGGGATGAATATTTGCCTTTGATAGAATTTGCATATAACAATAGTTTTCAGTCTACTATTGGTATGGCTCCATATGAAGCATTGTACGGTAGACGATGTCGTACACCGATATGTTGGGGTGAAGTTGGTGAAAGGAAGATAGAGGGTCCAGAATTGATTGAAATCACCACTGAAAAAGTGAAGATTATTCAAGATAGAATGAGAACAGCTCAGAGTAGACAAAAAAGTTATGCGGATAAACGACGAAAAGATTTGGAATTCCAGAAAGGGGATTATGTGTTTCTTCGAATATCGACATGGAAAGGAGTTATGAGGTTTGGAAAGAAAGGGAAATTAAGTCCACGCTACATTGGACCTTATGAAATCCTTGAGAAAGTCGGGATGGTTGCCTACAGGTTAGCGTTACCACCAGAATTATCTCGGTTACATGATGTTTTCCATGTTTCTATGTTAAGAAAGTATGTAGCAGACCCTTCACATGTATTGGTAGAACAACCTATTGAGTTGAAGGAAGATTTGAGCTACGTGGAAGAACCGCTTGCTATCGTCGATAGGAAAGAACAAATATTGAGATCAAAGGTGATCCCACTTGTGAAAGTTGTGTGGAGAAGGCATTCAATGGAAGAAGCTACGTGGGAGAGTGAGGATAGCATGAAAATGCGTTATCCGTATTTGTTTGATTCGGACAACCAAGGTATGTCAATTTCGAGGACGAAATTTCCTAACAGGGGGAGAATTGTGACAACCCGAATATAATTACGATTAATTATGCTTAAATCATGCTTAGATTATGTGATATGATTAGTGTGTTATTAATATATATGATGTTAATTTATTATGTTTAGTCTAATCCTACCTTCAAAAACCATGAAATTTCGGATTAGTTACAAATACAAAATTTTGAAGGTTTCGGTAGGAATGTTCATGTTTAAGGCTAGTTTTGACCTTTATGTCATACCAATTGACTTGAGGTGAAAACTACATAGTTGTAGACAAGTGAGTTATGGTTGTAACACAACAAACGGTGTGTGAAACGGAGGTTCGAGTGAGAAGTTATACCAAAATTACGAAACAAGGGCAAAGTAGTCCATCCGTTAAGTAGTATTTTGTCTTAATATGGAAACAAATGTTTTATTCTCATTGGTTGGGAAGGGTGGTGGCTTTGGCCGACCTCAAACCCTTAGAATTACCTCTTTATTCAGCCAAAATGCAGCCATGAGAGATTTTAAGCCTAAGTAAAGAGAAGTTGGAAGTTAGGAAGAAAAAGTGAGGAGAAAATTGAAGAAAATTCATAGGAAATTACGAAAAAGACCCTTAGGTAATTCCAACCATGAATCTTGCTATTTTTTTTCTTTCATTTACGATTTATATGATATAAATCCTTGATTTTTATTGAACTTTCATGTTTGGGTGCATATGTATGGATATATGCAAGTTTAAGTTAAGTTGAATGTACAAAACCCTAAGATTGCTTTGTTTAGAAACTTTGTTTATTCAAACTTCCATATATTTTTGTATAGTTACTGGAATCGATTGCTTCCAATTGGATATTAACCTGGACTCATATATGTATGACATATCCGAAAATCATGTGAAAATACCAACAAATGAGTCCTTGGTGAGGGTTTGAAGTTCGGGTAAGAAATCTGCCCTAAGGGTGAAAATATGCCCGCCATGTGTTCGGTGTTTTGCTTGACATAGCAAACAAACCTTAAAAATTATGAAACTTTAATATTATATTTTTCAATGTGTTTACTGATGTTGGGTGAAATATCATATAAATATATGATGTAGAAAAATCATGAAAATTCCTGGAAGTTGAATGAACGATAAAAGAGCCTATAGGGCAGATTTACTATGTAGTGAAGAAATAGGCTTATTTTGCTCTAGGAAACTCGGAATGATGTGCCGTCTTTTGTTTTGGAAACATGATATAATAAGGATTGGATTACCAAGAATAATTAAAAAGGTTTTGGGCTGTAATTTTAATATGTTAGATATCAGAACCTGAGTCTAGATGGGACTTCATTTTAATGAATGATTTGAATTGAATAATATGATGCTTATGAATTGAGTTATGATTGAAGTTATTCTTTGGACTATTAATATTCTTGTGATGATACTAATATTGTGAGAATGATAGGAAGGGAAGAAGAGCTGATTGAACAAGTACAGGATAAAGGCAAGGGAAAATCCAGTTAAACTGTCAAGGTGAGTGTACTTATGATTTGTTTCATATATAAATATGAATATAGCTCTAAGAGCGGATTTGTTTGAATACTTCGGTATTCAGGATTTGTTTGGATATTAAAATATCCAGGATTGGTTGGGTCTTATGATCCAGGATTGGAATTGGACAAAGATCCAATGATTTGTTGGAACTTATGTTCCAGGATTTGTTATTGCCAATGGGCAGAATTATTTGGAACTTATGTTCCAGGATTTGTTATTGCCAATGGGCAGGATTGTTCAGATTTTATATTCACATATTCGATATAGAATTGTTATTCTATTGCAGGGAAGGAGTACCTCACTAAGCTTAATGCTTATAGTTTATATTTTAACAAATTTCAGGTTTGTACGCTGCCAGCTAGGATAATATATGACCGGTAACTTGAGAGTTGCACCGTTAGAAGAGCTGGGGTTTAAGTATGGAGATTTTATCGTTGTCACACTGAAGATTTTGATATACTCATACATTGTATATATTGATTTAGTATGGATTGAGTTTATCATAGTTAATCGTAGTATTGTATAATCTCTAAATATGACTATGATGTTGATCTCGTTATGGCACAAGAATAATATTATGTTGATTATGCACATTATGCAGTAAAATATGGATAGATGAATTATATTTCCAATGGGCTCAAGATTATGATTTAATTATTCTAATAATGAATGATTAGTATGGATATTGGGTTTGGGGTGTGACACTTACACTTATGTAAATCATGCGTAGTATAATTCACAATCCTTTGCAAGTTGGACGGAAAATTAGATGGACCCTTCAAATTATATATTGTGTCTAAAAGCACCTTCCTTTCCCCACTCGTCAAAGTAAATGCACCAGGGGTAATTATTGTCCTTCCCCTACTATCTTCCTTAGACCATAGTTGTGGCTTAAGTTTTAACAATTTAAAGTCTTTTCGTGCATTTTCTCCATCCTTCGAATGACTTCCCCAAGACAAGTGCCCACAATATGTTCAGAAGATTTACTTACAATTTTTGAACCTGAAAGTTGTCTCGGTGGTAGCCTATATTCAACCCCGCCCGATAAAAAAATGGAACCTTTCTCAAATATGAAACTATGATCCATGGGTAAAAACCTCTTATGGCAATGGTATACATTTTTTGAGCTAGCAAAGAGACAAAGATATTCATTCTCCTCTCCACAAATAGAAAACCCAAATAACCATATACTACACAACTGGATAATGTCCCATAAGCTGGAAAATCATGATTGCCCACATCAACGTAGCTTTCAGCGTAAACTCTTCTTTTCTAAAAGATTCAAATGATTGCACACCCTCTTCCCACAACTCATTTAATTGTTCTACCAAAGGATCCAGGTAGACGTCGATGTCATCACTTGGTGCCTTTGGCCCAGGTATCAATAAAGATAGCATCGAAAATTTAGGTCTTATACACTGTGAAGGAGGGAGGTTGAGTGGGGCTAGGATCACTGGCCATACATTATGATTGGCGCTTAGATTTTCAAATGGATTGAAAATATCTGTTGATATAGCCAAACGAATGTTGCGTTGTTCTCGAGGAAAATTGGGATACTCATAATTCATCCTCCTCCAAGCTGTAGAATCAATAGGATGACGTATGAAATTACCCCTACTTCTTCCCTAGCATGCCAAGTCATTGCCTCTGTTATCCATGGTACTTTAAAAAATCACTCTAATCTAGGCCCAACGGGAAAATATTTCAACACTTTTTGAGGCACTTTTGAGCTTGCGCATTCCTTGCAAGTATATTGGACATATCTAGGTTCATCGCAGACCGGACAACGATCGGGATTTTCATACTCCTTTCAGTATAGTATGCAATCATACATATAAGCATGAATCAATTTATACTTCATTCCCAAACCTTTCAAATTGTTTTTCATAACAGGATAGCTAGTTGGAAGCATATTCTCCTTGGGTAGTAAGCCCTTCACCCAATTCAGAATTCCTATCACGCTATTGCCAGACAAATCGTACTGTGTCTTCAAAATGTGAAAATCAACCATGGCATGTAAAGTTGTTTGATCTTTCTCACAACCAGAGTATAACGGTTGGGTCGCCTTAAATTTTAAACTTTGGTAGTCATCGTCAAGGTTTATCGTGATATTTTCACAAGCACCTGAACCTTGTACATCATCAGTAACCTCATTCTCCTCCGCTTCATAAACTCCGTACGCATCATCAACTAAATCATCTAACATATTATGTTCTACGTTGTCCCCTTCTACATCTATCCTACTTGTTGAAGGTTGTGAAGGTTGTTCGGGGACAAAAGGAACTTTTAATTCACTGTGAAAACTCCAAAATTTATAAATATCTTGCATACCCCATCTTAACAAATATAGTTCAACTATTTTCCACTCAAACACCTTATCATTCTTACACCTAGCACACGGATACGAAAACTCTTCATCATTATGACATCTCTTTGGGTATTTCACAGATTCATGAGCACCTCTGCGAAACACATCCCCCGTTCTATTTGTCTCACCCATCCACTCTTTGTATTTCGAATATCCCATCACAGTTACAGCAACTAATCACATATTAAATGTAAGAGGTGTATATTCATGGATTAGTATAAACACAACTTAGATTTATAGTATGTTTCATTTAATTATGTCTTATTTATATTCGATTTTCAAATTTCAAATTCAAATTCAATTTATAATAGAAATTCCTATTTCCTCCATATCCTCTAAAGGGTGAGTGTTCTTATCCCATTCAAGACCACATATTTCTGTAATATACTTAACAGCTCATGCACATTGTTACGATTTGAGAAAAATTCGGCAGCATACCCCCGTAGTTCTCCAAGTACTCGGCGTAGATTGGCAAGTGTGAGTGTTATTTCAATTGATCAATTGAAATAGCAGTCACACTTGTCAATATAGTATATACCCAGAGAACATTAGGATACAACTGCAGAACTTCCTCCAAAAGTAACAACTTTAAGCCACTAAGAATATTATTATACAGAAATTATGCAGTCCCAAACTGTCCAAACAGAAAAATTCGAGAGATATCATTACAGGGGTAATGACTCTCGAACGGGTCTAAGGGCTATTGAATGCGTACGTTTAAGAACTAGAAGGCTAGTATTTATGCACACTATATGTAATTTCAAGTATGTTTCATTTAATTATCATACTATATATATATATATATATATATATATATATATATATATATATATATATATATATATATATATATTGTTCGTTAAACAAATTAATTTTAAAAAAGGTTAAAAAATTCCACCCCCATATGGACAATAATGCAGTGGTCATGCCAGTTTTAAAATTAACCAACCCAACATCGATTCACTATAATCCAACCGTAATGGCAACAACAAATGTGTATCCCGTACTCCTTCTAATTCATCTACTCAATTAATTCTTTTCATCAATTAAACTAACAATTAAAGTATACAATTATTAATTTACTAATTTACAATGAGGGGTAATCCTACTAAAAATTTAATCAATCAATTCTTTTACAAGGGGTACTATAATATGAGGGGAAATATCTAATAAACCAATAAAAATTTAATTAAACACACACACACACACACACATATATATACACTAACACACGCACACACACGTATACACACACACACACATATACACCCCCCTCACATCCCCCCAGCCCCCCCCCCCCTCCCCCCCCCCCCCCCACACGCATATATACACCACACACACACATGCACATTTACACACACACACACACACACACACACACATATACATACACATACACATATACATATACATATACATAAATGGAGGAGAAATAGATATGAAAGGTACCAAAATCGTAGAGAGAGAGAGAGAGAGAGAGAGAAATGGAGGAAATTAGAATCGGTGGGAAAAAAGAAGAGGGAGGGTTTTTTTACTGACAGAATTTTCACGGACATGTCACGGTCATTGACCGTGATAACTTTACAGGATTGTCACGGTTAATGACTATGACATGTCCGTGACAAGTACAGTTATCACGGACTTGTCACGGTCATTGATCGTGACAAGACTTTGTCACGACCTTGTCATGGTCAATGACCGTGATAAAAAATATATATTTTTTATCACGGTCAATGACCGTGACAAGGCTAGATGCTTGAAGGGTGCCAATTTGACCATTTTGGTGTAGTGGACCCAGCCCCCAAAGATGATGAACTTCCTTTGAGAAGACTTAGGAGAGGGCTTGCAGAGAAGCAAGTCGAACAGGTGACCGAACAAGATCGAATTACCTTCTTCTAATGTTGTTCCTCCATCAATTATTACTTCTGGTTTGGCTAGGAAATTGATCAAGTCTAGAACTCTTCCAGACCAGAGGGGAGTGGATGCTATGATGCCCCGAGGAAAGGTTTCTAAACTCGATACTTAGAGCTTACGTTAGTAAGTGATTTCCATATTCTTGATCCTGTTGTCTTTATATTTCTCATATACTAACTTGATCTTATTCTCTTGCAGTTCTTAGTGCATTTTAATAATATGTTGGAGAAGGATGATGCAATTCGAGATTCTTCTTTAAATAATGTGGAGGAAGATTTTCCTGGCTTGAAGAAGTCTTTGCTCGATTCTCAACAAGCCTTGGAGATTGAGAAGAATACTTGGGCGTAAAAATCAAAAACTGCTAAAACTGCTCGATAGACGTTTAAGGGAAATTCCCTTAAAGCTGAGCACAGGGCTAAGGAAGCTGAGCGCACGGTAGGGGAAGCTGAGCGGAGGGCAAAGACTATTTAGGAGCTTGTGACCTCTGAAAGGTCTAAGACAAAGTCACCTGTAAATCCATTATTCAGTACTAGTTAGGACAAGGGCTGGAACAAAGCCATTTCTCCTGCCTCTGCTCAGATTGAGTATGCAAAGGAAAAATATTTCAGAGATAATTGGGTTGCTTCTCTCCAGGAGTTAAATATTGTTGAAGGCTCTGAAATTTTTCAAAGATATACTCATAGTCCTTGTTAACGCAAAAATTCTCCATCTACGAGGACCAATCAGAGAAGGACACATGTCATCCTACGTGGAAATATTTATACTTATTCGGCACCCGAGGAGAGTTGGTCGGCACCCGAGGAGAGTTAGTCGGCACCCGAGGAGAGTTGGTCGGCATACCAACCAACACATAGCATACCAAGCAACTCAAGGAAGACCAACCATCATAGAAGGCCAACAGTTATATTCATTGTATATAGATATAAATGTCTGAATGTATAAAGATATTGTATCTCTTTAACTCCCATCACTATAAAGACATGTATTCCCTTAGCCAAAGAGGGGGGTGGGGACGACGACGGACGGACAACTAAGAAACACCATACACAAGATATGCACTCTTTCTCTCTCTACGCCATATTGTGCTATTGTAAACCCCTAGGAATAACAGTGGACGTAGGCTTTATTCATAGCCGAACCACTTTAAAAACCTTTATCTCTTATGTGTTTGTTGTGATCACTGTTTCATCTTCAATCATCATCTTCATACCTTCATTTTTATCTGTTATTGATGCCGATAAGATAACATAGATGCTATTTCTAGTCATCAACAGATTGGCACTGTCTGTGGAAACGTGTTACAGGTATTGTTCTCCATCAAAAGCTAAGTTTTTTTATTTTCTCTATGTATAATCAATTATATATTATACATACATCTTTTGATTCAATCATGATTTTTATGTTTATATACATAAATTAATTGTCCAATTTTTATCTGCAAAATATTCCATATCATGATTTTAAAATAATAACTGTTAGATTAATTCTTATTTATAAATCTGAAAAATAGTGGATTTCATAAATCATAACTTTTTGCTTGATTCTCAAGTTTCAATTTTATATCATGGAATAAATATTTTAAATGTCTACATATACCAATATATATGACGATGGTATGATTTGATAATTTTCATTATAAATTTTGTAAGATCTTTGATGTCTATTCAAATTCCCATCACATTTTTAATCATAATGGGAAAGGTTAAAGACAATAAAAAGTTTTCTCATGGAAATCATGACTCAGATCTATTTTCTCTCTCTTCAAGTTTGCGTCTTTTGGCATTCATTTTTATGAGTTATACACTTAATTTGGTTCGCATGCCATCCAGGTTAATAAAGTCTCATTGATTGATTTTGATATAAATTTGGATTCGAGATATTCTGGTTAACCATCCATATTGTTGGTCGGCATCATCTTGGGCCATCTTTTATTAAAGGGAAGCTTAACCAGACCATTTTTATTTGTCGGAGATAAGATGTGAAGATCCATCAGCAACGTTGAAATAATTTTATCCAACTACGAGGTATCTTATTGTTGGTCGGAGACCCATATTGTAGCTCGGTGGAACCAATTGCAGGTCGACGATCATCTACTTCTTGATCGGTGACATCTCAGTCTTGTTCGAAGGGTCCAATTTACTGTTCGGCAACTATCCAACCATCCACTTCTTGGTCAGCGACATCTAATGTTGTTCGGTGACCATCCAACAGCTGGTCGACAATATCAATGCACCATTTTTGTTGATCGGCGAAATCGCTCTGCTGGTCGGGGACCATTTTCTTCTTGGTCGGCACCATATATTCTACATCCTGAGATGTCCTCAAATGTTGGTCGGCAGTAGTATAATCTTAGGGGCTCGGGTAGCTTATTAAAATTCCATAGGGAGGAGATTCAATCCCGGTGAAAGCTCATCCACAATCGTAAACCTCTAGAAACTATTATTGCTCGACATTAGGCAATTTTTCCTCGACATATCAGCCAACATATATTATTTCATTTTTTGAAATTAATATTTTTATTTCTCAAGAATATACATATCATATATTTATTGGATGAGTAAATTATTCTCATGACTAATCAATTCAGCCTACACATATGGTAGGGCAAGTTATTAATTTTTACAGGTACAAGATTTGGTGCCGACGAATGCTCGGAAAAAATCTTAAACTTCTGGAGAATATTATCATTGCTCGACATTGTGAAATTTTTCCTCAATGAGGCAATATTGATTGTATTATTGCTCGGATATCTGCTCAGGCACGAATTATTCTATATATCCATTCGGATTCATATTCTATATTCATCTCAGCATGGAGCTCGACGAGATATATATTCAGCTCCAAAGAGATCTGCAACATTTATTATATTTCAAACCCAACGGATAGTTGGTCGGGGTAATTCTTATTTATATTCAGGCTCAGCAAAGTTCTCGACCATATTCTTATATTGTGGAAAATATTATCCTTATTTGTCATTATGCAATTTTGCCTCGACAGATCAGCAAGACAGTTTATTATTATTCTAAATCATTCTTTATGTCTATGCATATTTTATATTTATCTCAGCATGGAGCTCGAAAAATTACTTCTCTCTATATATATTCAGCTCCGAGGAGGTCTCCAACATTTATTATATCTTATTCCTAACAATCTGTTGAGGAGGTCTCCAACATTTATTATATCTTATTCCCAACAATTTGTTGATGAGGTCTCTAACATTTATTAAATTCCCAACAATCTGTTAGTCAGCGCCGAGGAAGTCTCTAGCATTTATTATCAATTACCACCAACTACGGTTGGTCGAACAAATGTTTACCATCATCTACGGTTGTTTAGTACCTCCAACTACGGTTGGTTTGGATATGTTTACCATCAACTACGGTTGTTCGGTACCTCCAACTACGGTTGGTTGGGATATGTTTACCATCAACTACGATTGTTCGGTACCTCCAACTACGTTTGGTTGGGCTATTTTTACCACCAACTCCGATTGGTCGGTACCGCCAACTCCGGTTGGTTAGGATATTTTTATCACCAACTCCGTTTGGTCGGTACCGCCAACTCCGGTTGGTCAGGCATCTATTACCACCAACTACGGTTGGTCGGTCATCTATCACCACCAACTCCGATTGGTCGATCAATCAGCAAATAATAACTCCGGTTGGTCGGACAGCAGACAATAGTAGGTGGAGCAAGTTTCATTATCTATGCAAAATAGGACACTTTGTCCTTCTACATATATATATTCATCAGCAAACAACGAGGAAAGCATCTTACAAAGTATTTCCAAGAAAATGAAAATGCAAACATGCAAAGATCTCAGGGAGTCATTTCAGGGAACATTTCCTCGACCTTATTTTTCTAGCAAGACCAACGTACTTCAAGGCCAAAAAAAGCACTCAAAGTTCATATTCCACATTTGGGGGCTTCTATTATAGATTTAGTTATTCATTCGGTGGCACATACTCATAACATCATGCAGTCGAGCATCAAATTCAACTCCATAAACTTACACGGTCAGGGCCCCGACCAATCATCATTCAGGAGTTGTTTCTGTTGCTCAGGAATTAGTTTTGATATTGAAGTTCAGGAGGTATATTGAAGTTCAGGAGGCATATTCAGGAGTCAGATTCAACATCTACACCACTGAGATCTTTACTACTACTGTCCCGACTAATATTGAAGAAGAAGTTGTATGAAAATGTTTTGAAGTCCACCACTAGCTTGGTACTAATAAGATTGAAGAGTTGGGTTCAAAAGCTAGTATGTTACTCGACAAAGTATTCAGAGGAGCATAAATCAGAAAAATCAAGCATGTGAAGTTAGCACTCAGTTGCTCGGCACATGAGGCAGTTGGTTGGCTAGCAAACCAATCAATATACTTGAAGATTATGACAAGCTACGAGCTGCATACTGTGACATGGCTGCATCCAAACTCCCAGGGGTGATACATAGCACACATTCGCTTGATGACTAGAGTTCCTCAAAAGAAAGATTAGTAACCATCGATCAGTCTGCATCATGTGTCGTCCAGGAGATAATGCACTTTATGTTAAACAAATCAAGAAGGAAGATCAAGAATTTCACGAGCACCAAGCAACACTGCAGAATAAATACTCCATCCTTTCAGTGAACCATAAAGCATGGAGCATTGGGGGCCTCTGTTGACGCAAAAATTCTCCATCTACGAGGACCAATCAGAAAAGGACACATGTCATCCTACGTGACAATATTTATACTTATTTGGCATCCGAGGATAGTTGGTCGGCATACCAACCAATACATAGCATACCAAGCAACTCAAGGAAGACCAACCATCATAGAAGGCCAACAGTTATTGTATATAGATATAAATGTCTGAATGTATAAAGACATTGTATCTCTTTAACTCCCATCACTATAAATACATGTATTCCCTTAGCCAAAGAGGGGGGAGGAGGGGGGGGGGGGGGGGGGGGGACGACGACGGTCGGACAACTAAGAAACACCATACACAAGATACACACTATTTCTCTCTCTACACCATATTGTGTTATTGTAAACCCCTGGGAATAAAATAACAGTGGACGTAGGCTTTATTCATAGCCAAACCACTTTAAAACCTTTGTCTCTTATGTGTTTGATATGATCACTATTTCATCTTCAATCATCATCTTCATACCTTCATTTTTATCTGTATCGGCATCAACAGTACTCCTCCTTGAAGATGAGATTGAAGATGAAGTTAGTTCTGAAAAATCTTCTCCAGTGGTTGAATTTGCTGTTGACCAACCAAAAATTACTGAGTCTTCTCTTCCTCCAATCGAGCAACTCTAGTCTGTAGCCCCTTATTCCAAAAAGGATAAAAAGGTTGAGAATGATAGGGAGAAGGTGTAAAGTTGTTCAGCATTTACGCATTTATTTTTTTTATTTTTTGTTTCTTTTTCCTTACTTTTATTGTACCTGAACTCTTTAATATCAATAAAAGAAACCTTTTGTTTCTTCTTGTCTCTTATTGATTATGCTTGTTTTTCATTCTTATTATTGATCGGTAGTCATTTCTTCTCGTTAGTTTTGTAGCGAAGATGGAACAACCGTCTTCTAATGATACCGAGCTACTGAGGAAGTGCAATGCTTTTTTCAAACCTGGTCATACAGACTTATCAAAGGGAGAAATTATTAAGTTTCTCGGTGATGATGCATCATAGCAGACTAAAGAAGCGTAAAAATATTTGAAGTACTTACTTTATAGGACGGTAGCAAATAATGTTGCCTACTATGAGATGATAGAAGAGATCCAAGAATAATATACAAAATCCACTGCCCTATTGCACCAAAGCTATGAGCAGAAATATCAAAGCTTAAGTGTAGGTCGGGGTTTTGATAAATTTATTTTTGTTTATAATAAAAAGGAAGCTTTTCTTAAGTTTGAAGTTGAAGAAACTAGAACTGTTTCCAAACTCCTGGAGGAGGAGAATAATAATTTGAGGGATGAATTAAATCTTTTGAAGTCTGCTTCTGGAGCTGCTGTTGCTATTACCAATGAGGGGTACTCCTTTTTAGAAGCTAAAAATGCAACATTAAGGGAGGAGTTGTAAGCCTTAAAAAAGATTGAGCCTGCATCCTCTTCCCGAGAAAGAAATAAGCCTGGACGAGGTACCACAAAGGAAGTTAGGATCCAACAGTACCTTACCAATCAAGCTGCGCAGTTAAAAACTAAAGACCGAGCTATTGCTGAGATATCCCAGAAGCTGCAGACTTTGTCTCAACAACTATCCACTCAATCTTCCTAATTACAAGATAAGGATGGAGTGCTGAAGAAGCTACATTCTCAAGTTGATTAGTTAGATTTTCAATTCCATAAGGAACCTAGGGAAGTCTGGATGGATGCGTATAATGAAGATTTGGGGCATCTTGATGATAGGCTTCAACAAGCTAAGAATGAGGCTTATAAATGGGGTTGGACAAATGCTTTGACAGTGATGAAGGTTGATCAGAACAGTTAATTGTAGGATTAGTATGACCCAGGTTTGCTTGAGCTTGACAATCCTCCTTTCAAGTTAGATGTCAACTGGATTCCTATTAATCGTATTCCTCAATGCTTGATTTTAAAGTACTTAAGAGATTACGAGCTAGTTGATGAACTAGAGATCTTCCGACCTCTTCATTTGCTTGATCGTCCTAGTAGTAGTAATGCCAAAATGCTTTAGGATTTTAACTTTATAAACTCTTCTTATACTTTAAATTATCCTCCAGTTGGCATGGATCATGTCTCTAAGGCTGAAGGGAAACACCCTGTAGAATAAGGATTTGTATTTTGTTTCTACATGTCTAGTATCAAGCAACAATATGTAATTATTTAATTGAATTAATGAAAAGTTTTTATCATCTTATTTGATCAATCTTTGATTGTGAATGGATCAACATTTAGTCAATATCTATGTATGAATGTTTTCTTAGTCTTTGACTATGAATTGATCAACTTTTAGTCAATTTCTATATATTAATGGATCGACGATTTGTCAATATTTGTTTTTCACTGGTTCGATTGATACTTTTAAGATTATCCTAAGTATTGTACCAATTACCAATGGATCACCATGGTTCTATGTATGTACTCAAATTTTTAGATAATTGCATTAGTTACCTTAGTTCCCAAGCATGAGTGGAACATTTGTCCATCTTTTAGCCCAGTTTAGATGAAAATTATTTATCCGGATCTTCATTAACCAAGCATTTGGGACTTACAATTTTGCCTTGCATGGTTTTTATGCATTGACAACCAACATTGTTGGTGTTTTTGTTGCTACCGACCAATATTTCGTTGGTGGTTTTTGTTGACAACCAACATTGTTAGTTCCTTTGTTGATAGCGACCAACATTATTGGTGTTTTTGTTGATACTGACCAACATTTCGTTGGTGGTTTGTGCTGACAACCAACATTGTTGGAGCCGTTGTTGATTTCGACCAACATTATTGGTGTTTTTGTCACCTCTCCAGTGTAGTGCATATCACTAGTACTCTGAAAAGAAAAATAGCAATTTTGGGGAAATCATATTCTTATTAATATTAAAATGAACAAAGTACAATACGATTAAATCACTGATAATATTTCCTCATGTGTTCTACATTCTAGGAATTCTTGAATTCTTCACCCTCCAAAGTCTCAATTTGATATGTGCCTGGTCAGATAACTGTTGTAATGCGATAAGGCCCATGCCAATTTTGCTTCAACTTTGTTGTTCTTATGAATCACCTTCTTCAAAACATAATCACCTTCTTTTATGTTGCTCGGCTTTACCCTTTTGTTTGTAGAAACGTGTAGTCTATTGTTGATATGATGCATTCCTTATAGATGCATTTTCACGTACCTCTTTCAGCACGTCTAAGTTTAGCCTTCTCATTAAGTCACTAATTGGGGTATTGAAATTAAGAACTCTATGAGTAGGTAAGCCTAGCTCGACAGGAATTACAGATTCAATACCAAATTCTAACAAGTATGGAGTTTCTCCAGTAGCTGTTTTAGGGGTTGTTAAGTAAGACCACATGACAGAATGCAGTTCATTGATCCAATTCCCTTTAGCATTTTCTAGCCTTTTCTTCAACCCATTGAACAAAGTTATATTCGTTACCTCTGTTTGGCCATTACTTTGAGGATGTCCAGGAGCGGAGTCTATTTTTTGGACATTGGATTGGTCACAATAAGCAGCAAACTCGTCATTGCCAAATTGTGTGCCATGATTAGCGATAATAGCATAGGGTAAGTCATACCTGCATATGATATTCTTCCAAATAAACTGATAAACCTTTTAATATGACATATCGATCAAGGGTTCAGCTTCCACCCATTTAGTGAACTAATTAATAACTACAACCAGGTACTTGAACCTTCATCAGGTGGTCGACAAAGGCCCAACCAAGTCAATTACCCACATAACAAAGGGCGAGGGTGAAGTGAATGGTGTTAGGAGAGTTTGTGGAGTCTTGCGTATACTGGAAAACCTTTGGCACTTATCACACTTCTTGGCAAAAGCTGCACAATCTGCTCGCATAGTTGGCCAGTAGTACCCATGTATGTTGATTCTTCGTAATGAAGTTCTCCCGGCTATATGGACTCCATAGGACCCTTCATGGATTTATTCAATTAAACTTTTACTTCAGCTGGATGCACACAGCATTATAGACCAGCTGTCAATCCTCTTTTGTACAACACACCATTGTCTAGCACATATCTAGCAACTTTGTATTTCAACTTCTTAACTGCAAGTAGTTCAGCTAGTAGAATTCCATCTTCAATATAAACTCTTATAGGATCCATCCAAAATGGCCCCATGTCAACCACAATAAAGTTAACTATTTAATCTTAATCAATGCTTCTATTAGCAAGTAGCTCAATAGGAATATTTCTTCAAAGCTCAGTTATGGTTGCTGAAGCCAGCTGAGCAAGTGCATCTGCTCGGATATTTTTTAGTCTTGGAATTCTGATCATCTGAACCGCTGGAAAGGTAGAGGTTACTTTCAAAGCTTTAGATAATTATCTATACATCAATTCTCCTTTAACTTCATATAAGTTCAACACATAATTTACCACCAACTGTGAATCACTGTATACCATAATTTGCTCGACATTCATTGATTTGGCTAGATTTAAACCAATAATGACAGCTTCATATTATGTCTCATTATTGGAGGTTAGAAATTGTAATCGTAGAGTATATTCTATCTCTATTTCATCTGGAGTATTGAGGATGATTCCTGCTCCACACCTAGTTGCACAGGATGACACATCAACAAATAAACTCCATATGGGAATTTTAATGTCAAACGCGTGGTTTGTCAAAATCCCTTGATGGAAGATTTTATCCTTTACATCCTCATATACTCCGTTGAAGAGTTCTGGTTGGTTGGTAGTAACTTCGTCTGCAGTTTCTTTTACTTAGAGTTAGTCGGGGGTATCTCCAGTAGGTCTATTGGCTCCTGAGTATTGCTTGGCAGGAGTCCCTTGTTTCTCGGGAACCTCTGGGTAAGTGAATTCTGCAATAAAATCAGCCACAAATTGCCCTTTTAAAGAAGACCTTGGTTCATATACAAGATGATATTCCCCTAACTCCATATCCCAATACATCAATCTTCTGTATTTCTCTGGTTTATGCAAAGCTTGGCCCAGTGGCATGTCAGTGTATATGACGCGACTAAGAATGTGTCTCTCAAGTGCGTTCTCTCTAGGCTCAAGTGAAAGTCTATCACGTTAGTAATAAACCCAGTAAGTCGGGATCGTATTTATAGGGAAATAGGACGAGAAAATCATGACGATGAAAGGATAGACGGTCAACTTAAATTCAACTCTAAGAAAAATGAAAAGATGATTTGTTTGCAATTAATCCTACTAGTAAAAGAAAATAGATTAAGACTATGGAACGAACAATTTAAGCAAGGATTAATAACTAAGAATGAAGTAATAAGTATGATGAAAGAGTGCGCGTGTGTTCAAATAGAGATATTATTTAATTAAACATAGTTTTACCCAATTAAACCCTAAACATGCAACTAGGTGTGATTGAATACGATGTAAAACATGCTAGTACGATCAAACACACACAATTGAGGAAAAATCCCCCAAAGGGGCAAAACCATTTGCTTTCATTATAATATTGTAACATACAATTTCTCGGATTACAATGAAAATACAGTGATAGAGAGTTATTCGCAGGCGTCGAATCTGTAGTCAGCGGTTGGAAGTTTCCCTTTCTAGGAGGGCAGCAATGAAGAAAAAGGACGGTCTTCTCCACAAGGGTATGAAAAGACACACAAATGTGTTCTTGGGTTGCAAACAGGTTCACAAGGGTTTGGCTCTGTGGTGTGAATCAAACAAGAGTCTTGGGACACAAAAAGATGAAAACTTAGAGTTTTAGGACTCTAAAAATCATCTATCAAAGTCTTAGAAAACAAACCCCCGAAGTTGGTTTATAAATGAAAACTTGGGCCGAAAATAACTAAACACGATCTGCACGATTTTATCCCAGGCGGACCGATTCGGATCTAAGGCGGATCAGTCTGAGGTCGGATCGGTTCGTTTTTAAAAGAGGTCTCTTCGATTCGCATTCGATCCGGGGTCTACTGGTTCAAGACCAATGCAGATCTGTCCGGGTAGAGGGCAGATCGGTTCGAGGGTGGACCGGTTCTTTTTCCAAATGAGCGGATCGATCCGGTGCGAACCGGTTCCTTTTTAAAATAGGCGAACCTGCCCGACTAATAGAATTTTGATTCCTTCCTTGAATTCTTTGATATTCGGATCTGTTGATGATGATGCTATCTTAAATTTCTTCAATGATGTAACGGCGTATGACATAAAATAAAAATTGGACAAAAATATCCTTACAATCTCCCCCTATGTCTATGCCGGTACAAATATAAAACAAACATCCGAATTATCAAATATCAAAATGCCTATACAAATATACCCTTCCATGAACCCAAAATTGGAACGATACAAATGAATAAGACTTCGTCGTTTGCTCTTCAAATCTTGAGGAATCTCAACGCTTTTCTCATCAGGGTGTGCAATTCAGAGATCATCAAAGAAGTACCTACACACATGAGACAAAGCAAAATACCAAGTGACATATCGAGTTTGAAATGAGATACACATAGATAACATTATGATGAACTTTATCAAATCTCAAAAACTCAAATCAAAACTCCCCCATAATGATAATTCTTTCTCCCCCTTTTTATGATGTCCCCAAATAGACAAAAATTAGAAATTAAGCAAGCAAAGCAGGGGTGTCACAAGGAACAAACTACTATTTTTAATTTTTCAAATTTTTCTCACAAAACAAACAAAAATCACACCATGAACGAACACAAAACAACCAAGTTGATGATAGCGAAAATGAATGGGTGTGATCAAATTCGATAGGAAAATCAATGCATACAAACATGACATATGTGCATGATGAATATTGGATACTCCTAACGAATGAACTCAAATGCTTCCTTTAGTGTAACAAAAATGGAAATAAGAGACATTGACTCTATCAAATCAACAAATCAAAGCTCACAGTGATTTTCACACCAATAACGTCCAAAACGATTTCATGCTTTTTCAGGACTTTCAAGGAAGTGAAAACCCGTTTAAATTTTCCAACCAAACTCCCTCAAATACATTATTTTTGTAGAGGTAATATAAATTCTCAAACTTTGGAGAATTGATGGTGAAACCTAATGGTCCATATGTGGCATGTATTGCTTTTTATTGCCTTTAAATTTTTCGAACTCTTTTAACCTCTTTGGACCTCGGATAATAAAATTCCTCCATTTTTTAGGTCCTTCCCCGTTTCCAATAATCACACAGTCTCACCAAAATGGTTTTTACATGCATTCCAATCTTGTCAAGTTTTATCGCATATTGTACGTTGTATAGACAGAATTGAGATGGAAATACTTAAGCCAATATGAGATAGACAAGTAAAATAATCAAATATAACCGTGCATGTGTGCAATAAAGGAGATAGGAGTCAAGCATGTAGAAAGATATCACTAATCACATCTCAAAGACTCCAAACAATGTAAAATACATGGATAAAATGAAGTAGCGTCTCAAATCTCTATCAAACAGTCACATGGATAAATGGAATAAAATTATGACTCGGCTATCTTAAATGCTCATCCATAAATGGTGCAAAAAAATCTTTTTGGATTTTTCAAAAATTTATCAAAATAAAATCTTTTTGAGCTTTTCTCAAATTTTATAAAAAGAAAATCTTTTTGGATTTTTCAAAAAAATAAAAAGCAAAACAAGACAAAACAGCATATGATACAATCTAGTAATAGGCATCAGATGATATGAAAACGACAATGCAACCTATGCTAGATACGGACCAACCCCTCAGTCAACTGTGCAAATCCCCAAAGACTTCCTAAGACTCTCGAATCTAAGGTCATCTAAAGGTTTCGTGAAAATATCAGCTAACTGATGGTCGGTGGGAACGAAACTCAGGCATACGACTTTCTCCTCAACTAACTGACGTATAAAGTAATCGCATATCCTGATGTGCTTTGTGCGCGAATGCTGCACTATATTGCGAGATATGTGTATTGCGCTCGTGTTATCACAGAAAATGGTCATGGTGTCCTATGAGATCCCATAATCCTCCAGCATCTGCTTCATCCACAAGAGTTGCGTGTAACAACTCCCGGCGGCGATGTACTCAGCCTTTGTAGTGGACAAAGAGATGGAGTTTTGCTTCTTGCTCAACCAGGAGACAAGAGCAGAACCAAAGTAGAAACACCCACCAGAAGTGCTCCTACAACCATCTACATCCCCGGCCCAATCGACATCCGAATAGGCGGACAAACGGTCATTGGTATCAAAGGAATACCAAATACTATATGAGAGGGTCCCACTCACGTATTTGATAATACATTTTAGAGCGAGTAAGTGTGAATCTTTTGGGGATGCCTGATATCGCTCACAGACTTCAACACTAAAGGCTATATCGGGATGACTAGCAGTCAAGTAAAGAAGACTACCTATCATACTCCGATACAACGTTTTCTTTACGTCCTCGTCTGAAGTGTCCTTACTAAGCTTGATAGAAGTACTCATAGGTGTACGTGCATGCTTAGCGGAGTCTAAACCAAATTTCTTCACTAGGTCTCTTGCATACTTAGATTGGGAGATGAACATCCCATCTTCTAGCTGACGAACCTGGAGAAGGAAGAAAGTAAGCTCACCTACCATGCTCATCTCAAACTCACTTTTCATCTCCTCCTCAAAGTGGGGAGCATGCTGAGAGCACGTGGATCCAAAGACTATGTTGTCCACATAGACCTGGGCAACTAAAATAACACCGTCATCTCTCCTGACGAATAACGTCATATCAACTCCCCCTCTCTTGAATCCACGGGCTAAGAGATAGGAAGTAAGCCTTTCGTACCAAGCACGGGGTGCTTGCTTCAAACCATACAAGGCTTTCCGCAGATAATAAACGTGCTCAGGGTGTATAGGGTCTTCAAACCCTTTTGGTTGTTCCACATAAACCTCCTCCTGCAGAATGCCATTCAGGAAGGCACTCTTGACATCCATATGATATAACTTAAAGTGCAGATGACATGCGATGGCCAGTAGTAAGAGGACGGACTTAAGCCTCGCAACCGGAGAAAATATCTCCCCAAAGTCTACACCCTCTATCTATGTGTAGCCTTGAGCGGCCAATCTATCCTTGTTTCTGATTATGGTACCATTTTCATCCATTTTATTCTTGAATATCCACTGGGTACCTATCACATTCGTCTCACTAGGTCGGGGGACTAGTTCCCAGATATTGTTCTTTTTAAACTGAAGCAACTCATCCTGCATAGCAGATATCCAGTGTTCATCCTTGAGTACTTTTTTATGATTCTTGGGATCGACTTTGTACGTATAGCAAAAATGGCTAACAACGTTCTCTAACTGAGCACGAGTCTTGACCCCAAGAGTTGGATTACCTAAAATGGATGAAGGGTCATGACTCTTGCAAACCCAAGAAGGTGTGTCCCCTAACATAGGAGTAGGGTCCACAAAGTGTGGGTGAGGGACAAGTATATCACTGTCAGAAGAGTCCTCATCCTCATACTGAAGGTTAGGATCAATAACCGTCGGAGGTTCGTCATCTTGTACGGTGACGTTTATTGATTCCATAACCTTAGAGCTCTTCAGGTTAAAAACCCGGTACGCTCTACTATTCGATGAATACCCTAACAGTATTCCCTCATCGCTTCAGGAGTCAAACTTTCCTAATTACTCTCTATCCCGTAGAATATAGCATTTTCTCCCCAAAACACGAAAATATGGAAGGTTGAGTTTCTTGCCAGTCCACAATTCATAAGGCGTCTTAAGTGTGTGTGGACGCAGGTAAACCCTATTCACCATGTGGCATGCAGTAGACACTGCCTCTGCCCAAAATCTCCTAGAAACATTACGACCTAGAAGCATAGATCTAGCCATTTCCTGGATCGTCCTATTCTTTCTCACAATAATCCCGTTTTGCCGAGGAGTCTTTACAGCAGAAAACTCATGTTTGATCCCAAGGCTATCATAGTAGAGATCTACTTTTGATTCCTTAAATTCTGTACCGTTGTCACTACGTATCCTGTTAATAGTGACTCCGTGTTGATTTTGCAAGACACGAAACTTGGTCATTAAAAACTCAACAACATCGAATTTCTCCCTCAGAAATCCGATAATAGAGTATCTGGAGAAATCGTCTACCATCACGAGGATATACCTCTTACCACCCAAACTCTCAGTACGAGTAGGACCCATAAGATCCATGTGAATCAGCTCAAGTACTCGGGAGGTGGTAATGGAATGCAACTTCCTATGAGGGTTTCGAATTTTCTTTCCCAACTGACAGGGTCCAAAAACCGTGGAAGTTGACTTTCCAAGAGATGGTAAGCCACGTACTAGGTCCTTTTTGACTAAACGAGTCAAATCTCTAACGTTCACGTGACCTAGATGTTGGTGCCACAAATCCATAGGAGTGATCGTGACGCTGTTGCATACAAGTGAGGAAGTGGGCACAGTTCCATAATAATTATCCTCGGTCCTCACCCCTTGCACTAAAAGTTTACCGGCTTGATTGTAGATATTACACGCGTCACGGTCAAACTTTACTGCAAAGTTTGCGTCACACAGCTGGCTAATGATGAGAAGGTTTGCTTTCAAACCTTTGACGTTCAAAACATTCTCTAGCTTAGGAAAACCTGGTAACTCTACAGTACCTCATCCTACAATGCTAGACTTGCTCCCATCTCCAAAGGTGACTCTACCTTCCTTATATTCCTTTAGGTAGGTAAAAAAGGAGACATCACCTGTCATGTGTCTAGATCACCCACTATCAAAATACCACTGTGAGGTATTATGAGCTTTGAGAGCAATATGAACAATAAGGTCTTTTTTATCTTTCTTAGGCACCCAAGAAGTAGTAACCTTTTGTTTACCCTTGTTGTTGTTGGTTTTAACCGGAATGTGAGAAGCATTCACAGACGACAAAGACATCCGTCAAAATTCCTCCATCAAACTTTGTGATGTGGCGGCTAAAAACTTAACATGCTCTCTCAGACTGGCAAACTCATCAGTATGACGTGGTGGAGCAGAAGTACGTCGTGTCCGACCCAAACTATAGTAAAACTCCCTCAGGTGGCCTTTTCTTTTGCAATATGTACAAAAGAACACATTCTTAAGCGAACCTTAGTTTGCTTTTCTTGGTCGAACTCTCCTTCATGGTATTTGGCGATGGCCATAAGGAGTTGTAGTAAACTCAGGGACTGGTCCAGGTGAAATTTGAGACATGGAGGCACCACCATAACCAATTCCCTGCCGATCACCAAAACCTAAAGCGGGGCTGAGGAGCATCTTTCCCATCTTCCCAGATCTGTCCTCGATTTGAACCTTGACTTCCCATGATTTCTCAAGATCATGAGTAAGCTGTGCAACAAGGGATTCAAGTTTCTTCCGAGTCTCCACGGAGGAATGGAGCTCACTCGTAATACTAGACACTTCTTTAGTCAAGTCCCCTTTCTCTCTCTCAAAACAACTCTCTCTCTCTCTCTCTAAACAAACTCTCTTTCTCAATACAGGTAGACTCTCTCTCTCTTAAGGTAGTGCATGTGGAGGACTCTCTCTCTCTCTCTCGCTTTTCTTAAGTCTTCCTCTAAAGCGGTGATCCTAAGAACTAACGCTTTGTTACGCTTTTTAGTTTTAAAAGACTCAGAATATAGCTCAGTGTAGGCGCGTTGAAGATCACTCTCGCTCTCACTTGTGTCATCCTCCCCCTCACTCACATCGATCTCACTGTCGAGGTGTCCCTGTGATGCATCATCCTCATCGTCGTGAGGAGTACTAGAAGTACTCACATGACTAGCCATGAATGCGGTGAAGTTACACTCATGCGGTGACTCATCTCCCGAGTCCACCGACTCGACCTCACTGTCGTCGCTAAGGGTAGCATTTAGGACAACTTTGCCCTTTTCTCTATTCAGACGTGTGGCACACTCAAAGGCTCTATGACCCCTACCGTCGCACTCAAAGCATCTCTCACTTTCTTTCTTAGGAGGATCTTTAAAAACTTTTTCATTTTTCTTTTCAACCTTATTTTTCTCAAACTTCTTTTTATCTTTAAAATCACCAGTTTTCTTGAATTTGAGGATTCTCTTGAAATTTATAGCAAAAAGAGCCAAATCATCTAGGTCAAAATCGCACTCAGAATCTGACGAATTTGTCTCTCCTTTTCTAAACGACTCTCTCCTCTTTCTTGCCGACCCCTCACTCTTTCTCTCTTGGGCATTAAGTGTAATTCCCTTATCTTTAGTCTTAGCAGCTTTAGGAAACATATCAATTTCATATGTTTGCAAGTCTCCTACAAGTTCCTCCAATTTTAGCGTATTTAAATTGCCCATAGAATTTAGTACAGTGATTTTAGGGATAAAACGCTTAGATAGAGAACGAAGAATCTTTTTAACAACTCTAGCATTAGGGATATGTTCACCAAGATTAAAGCTAGTATTAACAATGTTAGAAAGCCTAGCATAAAAATTATCAAAATTCAGTTTCATGCATGGTGATGGTCTCAAATTGAGTTGTTAAATTTTGTAGTTTAGACTCTTTCACAGCATTCGTACCCTCATGGGTAAGTTGCAAAACATCCCATGCCTCTTTTGACGTGCTACACGTCATTATACGTCGGAACTCGTCAGGAGTGACGGATCCGGAAATGGCACTTAACCCTTTAGAATTAAATGACGACCATTTAAATTCTTCTTCAGTCCATGAGGTGACATGTTTTAAATTAGTCACATTTTCACCAGTGACGGAGGGAGGAGTCCACCCTATTTCAACCAAAATCCAGACACGTTCATCAATGGATTTTAATGCAGATCTCATGCGGGTTTCCAATATGCATAGTTTGTCCCGTAAAAAACTGGCATTTTATTATATAATTTCTCCATTATGAACACACTTGTTTTCAAAAACCAATTTTTCAGAAAATTGATATCTTAGAAAAATTTCGCGGAAAATTACACGGTAAAGTTGTGTAACTGGCTCTGATACCAATTTGAAAGAGTGCGCGTGCGTTCAAATAGATATATTATTTAATTAAACACAATTTTACCCAATTAAACATGCAACTAGGTGTGATTGAATACGATGTAAAACATGCTAGTATGATCAAACACACACAATTGAGGAAAAATCCCCCAAAGGGGCAAAACCATTTATTTTCATTATAATATTGTAACATACAATTTCTCGGATTACAATGAAAATACAGTGACACGGAGTTACCCGCAGCGTCGGATCTGTAGTCAGCGGCTGGAAGTTTTCCTTCCAGGAGGGCAGCAATGAAGAAGAAGGAAGGTCTTCTCCATAAGGGTATGAACAGACACACAAATGTGTTCTTGGGTTGCAAACAGATTCACAAGGGTTTGGCTCTGTGGTGTGAATCAAACAAGAGTATTGGGACACAAAAAGATGAAGACTTAGATTTTTAGGACTCTGAAAATCATCTATCAAAGTCTTAGAAAACAAACCCCCGAAGTTGGTTTATAAACGGAAACCTGGGCCGAAAATAACTGAACATGATCTTCACAATTTTATCCCAGGCGGATCGATCCGAGGTCGGATCGGTTCATTTTTGAAAGAGGTCTTTTCGGTTCGCATTCGATCCGGGGTCTACTGGTTCAAGAGCAATGAGGATCGGTCCGGGTAGAGGGTGGATCGGTCCGGGGGCGGACCGATTCTTTTTCCAAATGAGCGGATCGGTCTGGTGCGGACCGGTTCCTTTTTAAAACAGGCGGACCGGACCGACTGACAGAATTTTGAATCCTTCCTTGAATTCTTTGATATTCAGATTTGTTGATGATGATGCTATCTTGAATTTATTCAATGATGTAACGGCGTATGACATAAAATAGAAAATGGACAAAAATGTACTTACATATGAAGAGCAAAACAGGCCGGGATTACAATCCCTCAACCCTAGTGTATTGCTAGTATAAAATTAATCGTAAATCTAAGTGATAAATCGGACCCAAACTTTAGTACTCCCAAGCATTACATATATGAGGTTTAAGCCCGTACCATACATAATCAGAGGACGAATAAAGAGGTAACGCGATACCTACACTCGCATTGCATTCTAAAGCATCCCAGTTACTCCGAAGTAAACGAGATCCAACAATGGTTGTGTTCGCTACACAATACGGTCTAATAAACCCTTAAGCTTAGAGGATTAATTTCATAAACATGCAACTCTCACATCGGGTTGAGTTCATGCATCCCAACCCTAAATAATCTAGCCAAACATATTGAACCTAAAAGAAAATATGTTTTGAATGAAAGAAAACATTTTTACTAGTTATGGAAGATGAAAAATAAGGAAATTACTACTGAAGAATTAACTACTGCAATTATTAAAGAAATACTTGGTATGGATTTACTTGAATTGCAATCTGAAATCAATCTAGGGTTTTGTTATTTCTTCTCTATTCTAATTACAAAGCTTCTCTGAAAAAAAAACGAATTAGAAGCCTCCTCTTTTCTGGGAGGAGTTAGAAATTTATATCCTACGTAATTTACAAGAGTTAGATTGATACAAAACTCTAAGAAGAAGAAGAAGATTAAATCAAATCTCGAGCACCGGATCGATCCGGTCAAGACATTACAGACTGGTCTGGTTAGCAACCGGACTGATCCGTTTTCTAAACAAATCGGATTGGTCCGCTAGATGAGTTATTATGCAGTGATTTTAAGGGCCGGACCAATCCGCTTTTTTTGGATACCAGATTGGTCTGCTAAACGTCCATCTTTACAGTGATTTGGGACCCCAGACTGATCCGTTTTTGTATTAAACTGGATTGGTCCAGGTTATCTTCTCAGCTTCTCTTCAATTTCTCGTGAATCTCTCGTGATTTTCTCACATCTTCGGGTCTTCATAACTTCTAATCCAGAACTCAGATTGGGACGCCGTTTCTTCCTACGTGTTCACAAAAGCGAGATCTTCGACTTTTATTTTGGGTCTTCAACCGCATTCCTGGTAAAAAATACACTTTTTCCCTTTTGATTCGTCTTTTTTCTTTTCTCTTGTTTCTTCTGGTTTCTTTCTTCCTTTCATGTAATAAATACATGTGAAATTAATAAGAAATACACAAAACTCAGGGTACTTGTTAGATGAAATCGTTAGCCAAGATATGAGATAAACCAACTCATTTTACGTTATCCGAGGAAATAAAAGCCTCTAAATTAAGGGGTAAATTCGGAAGAATTTATGCCTAATCAAACCCCCCTAACTTAGAATTTTGATCGTCCCGAGCAATGTAAAATAAATTACACTTATGGATGTATAAATCGAGACGTGCCGACACGATGAGCCGAATCTCCAACATCTCCAAAGTTCAAGAATTCTTCACATTATGGATGTATAAATCGTTTAGGATCTAAATTTATTTACATTTATATTTGAGAGATTTTTTTATAAAAGTTTTTTAAAAATCAAGGCAAATATTTTCTAAGTTAAAAATTAATTTTTATTTTACATCGTTCGAACAAAATGGAAATTTCATTTGAAGGCTCGTTTGATATTTTCTTGAGAATGCTAGTGTGATATCGATCAACAATTTAATTCGCAATTTCCAATTTTTAAACTTATTTAATTAGATGCCAATTTTCGATTAAAAAAACTAACACATGCATCTATTTGGATAAATTAATTATGTCATCACAAAACATAGATTGCTGGATACACAGATTTCAGGAAAAAAAACCTTTCGAGTAGAACTTTTATTTCACTATGAAGAGTAAATTGCAACTTACATGTACACAATGAAATCTGCAATGAATATTCCTCAGAACACTCACACAGGCTGCGACCTAGAACCAGTAATGAATTTACCGTAGCAAACCCACAAGAATCGCAACTTTGTCTTCAACAACAAACACTTTCAAGTATTCCCAAGTGACAGCAGTCGTCAGCCAGAACTTCCCTCAAGAGACCAAATCAGCGGTAGAGAAATCTTCCCTACAAGATAAACTTCAACAAGATCGTGTACGACCTATAATTTACCTATTTCGTAAAGATTTTATTAGAGAATTTTGATAAAACACAAACTGCATATTTGTTGCAAAGGTTCTCATTCCTTTTAGGTCAAAACACCCTTTTGATTCATAAAACAATCTCCCTAATATACTTGTAAATCCTTGTGACCCGTGGAATCATTACTGAAAAGAAGGCTGAAGAAAGGTTGATCGGTAAATATCGAGGGTGGACCGCTACCTGTGGACTGCTTCGAATCCGAGTGATTTTCTTTTGAGAGTTTTGTAAATAAGTTGTCTTGTAAAACTATCTTACGTGCAAAAATAAAGGTTTTTCTCTGAAAATGGATTTTTCCTCATATATGTTTGTGACTGCATGCATAGTTTATTTTCTGTGTTTGGAACGATCATCACATGTAAACCTAATTTAATCAAAGATTAAAATTTGGTAAAAAAAAATCGGATTTGTGTTTAGAGGGATTTAATTAAATAAGTTATTCCATTAAGATCGTGCGCACTCTCGGGTTGATAAGGCGAGACATTTTTTTAAGTACCTAAGCATATCTAGAAGAAAATAAATAAAAGCAATATCAAATTTTTACACCAAAAAAAAAACAAAGCAAAGTGAGATTTTAACATATAAATAATTAAATAAAAGCAAGTTTAGATTTTGACACTGAAAAAAACAAAACAATAGTTCAAATTTTTACACCAAAACAATAAATAAAAGCAAGATAAGATTTTTACCCTAAAAAAATCAAAATGGGATTTTAACATACAGAATAATTAAATAAAAGCAAGCAAGTTCAGATTTTTACACAGGAAAAAAAAAATCAAGTTTTACATGAAAATAAAATAAAAGCAAGATGAGATTTTTACACACAAAAAAAATACAAAGCAAACTCAGATTTTTACACACAAATAATTAAATCAAAGAAAGTCCATATTTTTACACTGGAAAAAAAAAGCAAGTTCAGATATTTACACCAAAAAATAAAATAAAAGATGAGAGTTTTATAACAAAAAAACAAACCAAAGTGAGACTTTAACATATAAAAAATTAATTCAAACAAAACTAACCTTGGACAAGAACACCACACACTGCCTAACTTTATTGCATTGAAAAAGACTATACTATAACTATGTTATGGGCCTCCCTTGTTCAATGAATTATTTCAGAGCAAGGGTTACTATTTGTTCTATTCTGTTGGTAATAATGAAACAATTCCGTAATAATAAAACTATTTCGTTCGTAGGAACAAAGAGAAGCATATTTATTCTATATTCGATAACTACCAATACGCAATTGGGATATTGATACCGTTTTTTATGAGTGAATGCATCCATAAAATCACACAAACAAAAAGGAGCTAACAACCAAACTTTTCAATTATTTAGGGACTAATTTTATGATTTTCTCAATCTCTTTGTACAAAAATTATTTTATCTTACCTTGGTAGATAAAGTGGGCATTTACTTCTTTACTCTAAAAACTTTTGACTTATTACAAATTTGTCCTTGAGTTTTTTTTTGTTGCCCAAAAGACAAGGTCGGCAGCTGACCGCCTCCGCACGTGTATAAATATAATCCTTTTCTTGTTAGAAAATATATAAAAATTGTTTTGTGAATTGAGGTTAAAGATGAGCGGTGGGACCGGAGAGGATGAGTGCATGCGTATGTTGCAGAGTTTAGGGAGAAAAGAGGTTTTGGAGGTTTTATCTCAAGGGTTTTGCCAACACTGCCAGCCTCTTTTAAACAGTCGTGTCCGAAACATCTTTAACAGTAACAGTACAATCTCTCTCTTTCTAAATTCTATCTATTGTATCTATTCTATAGTTATGCACATATATAATTTAGCAAAACCAACCAAGGATTTATTTGCTCGATTGAATCAAAACTGATATAAAAGATGGTTTATGTCACTTGTTAGTCTTTTATATTGGTTTCATTAAGAAAAATCACAAAAATATGTTTTTTTTTTCTTTCTCAATTTTGATTTAAACCCCAAACGGTGGATCTGCAATTTTCATAGTCTTAGAAATTGATCTCATTTGTATATTAAAAGACTAGGCCCTGTTTTTGTTTTGGAAAAATATAAAACTTGGATCGCATTTTCTAATTTTCCGAAAAATTCGGAATTTTTTTCTAGAAAACAACCTTGTCATCCACAACTAAAGAGGGTTTTAGAATTTCATACTATGATTCCGTAATATTACCAAATTTTTGTGTTGCAAAATTCCCCCCCCTTCTCTAAGATATAATAGTTCCTCCCAGGCCCATACACATAGTTGTTGAATTGTGAATAGAATCGTAAATCGAAACGTACGAATTACAATAAAATGTAGTAAATAATATATGAATGCATAGAGAACACATTAGAATATATAACAAGACATATTTTGACCTAAAATCGATTTTAGGACACGATAACATGGTTGTATATATACGTTTCCAATTTCTTATTTCCAGTGGAATGGTGGGAAAATTCATATACATACATACATACGTATATAAACCTATTGTCAACTAGCATTTCAACTGTATATGGATAACTTTGGACACCAAATTCATTTTCTCCAAAAGAGTTCTCGTCTTAGAACTTAGAACTAAGAACAGGACACTTTAGAATCCCATACACATCTATACAGATAATGAGCACCATAATTATTTGTTTAACTGGAATTCATATAATGCAAAAATACCAAATTCTTTAGTCTAAAAAATCACTTTTCAACCCACAAATGGTATCCTGTCATTAATAACTCAATAATACCAACTTCCACTGTCAATGAATTCTGATTTTCATTGTAACTAAATTATTTTCCTTTCACCTTTTGTACGTGCCCTCCACCAATCAAGATGGAGGAAGGATTATGAGAGAGGAAGGGGGAAGATCAAAGTAGAAAAAAGGTTGTCGGGGATGAGTGAGGGTAGTAGGAGGTAGGGCCCTCTGATTTTATTATCGAGGAAATTTTGCTGGTAATGGAATTATGATTACTGGGTAGCTCAATTTGGTTATTGGATAAATGATTGAATATGATTATACCATTTCCGAGAATATTTTGAACAACAATGTTCAATTTGGTTGGATCAACAATATTTGATTAGATCATTGGAGATTCTTTAAGCTGTGTGCTTGTGATACCTTATCTTTGATTGTTTTTTAAAATCATTTTTAATATGACGGAAACTTCATTGTGTTGATTTTAATGAGTCGGAGAATAGGGTTCTGGCATTGCCAAGAACCATCACTCTTATAATATAATAAAATTGGATAAAATAAGTAGGAGAAGACAAAAAGGAACACGACTATAGTCTTGTTGTTCACTTGTTTTCTTATTAAAGAAATTTTGTCTGCCCTCTAATCATGGAAACCATGGAGGAGAGAGTGGTAAGGGAGTGGTAAAGGCAAAGATAATAAGGAATTTAAGTTGTGAAGACTTATTTTTTTCTTTTCATGAATGTTTTAGAATATATCCTTGATATTTACAAGGAATATAGGTTTGCTAACATTCTAAATTTTCTCTCTAGTGATCTTACAAATTTTCTTACCCCCATCTTTCAACGCAATCAAGCATCATTCCTCCATATATTTTCTTTTCCCTCCTACTGACAATCAGCTTCTAAACAAATCCTTAAGGTGTTCGAGTTTTTTAGTGTCAATTAGGCTTCATTCACCAAAATAAACAATATTCACTGCAATGTTCTTTTTTAAAATAAACATTGAGCAGGTATGGATATTTCCAACTAAAACCAGAATTGAAAGGCAAGATGAAACATGTTTTGTTGGACTGTCATCAAGATGAACTAATAATGATACAGGCTTCTGCCCCATTTTTCTTTGTTTTAATGTACAGCTTATCAAAAGAAAAAGAAGATATAATGTGTGATCCTCAAAGTCTACTTCCTAAAAAGTTCTCAGGTGCTATGTACATTGCATTAGGAATATTGGAATCTCAATCTGTTTTATGTTTCTGCTTTCATCAATTTTTTGATAATTAAGACTTGGCCTACCCCTACCCCGCCACACACACACACCCAACTTACAATTTATTGGAAAGAAGCCTCTGAAATATGCTTAGTGTTACAAAAACTCCCTACGTGTCACTGAATAATGTCCACATGAGGAAGTATAATTTGCATAGTTTTGAATATTCATTTTTTCCGCACTTTAGCCTTAACAATTTTATTTACTTACAGTCCATCTTATGCACATTTTCTTCTGGAGGCGATACTGTATCCTTACATTATATGTTAATCTTGCTGTTTTTACAGGAAAATTTAGTGAGCTGTCGGTATCAAATGGTAACAATACTGAACGTTCTGAAGAAGTCTGGTCTGCTGATTCATCTATCGTAGAGAGAAGTTTAGCATCTTCCCGTAAGAGCACTTCATGGGGATCCACACGAACCCCAGTATCTGTTTACTCGGAACGGCAGAACGGTCATTTTGTCCATTCATCCCCTTCATCAGTTAACAGAAAAAAGCCATTGAAAAATTCAGGCTCTGATGTGTCGCAAAATGGGGGACTTGGTGTAGTCAATGGGTCATCAGAGGAGCTTGTTAGGTTTGGACAAGTTGGCCGGAAGAAGGATTTCTCACATATTGAGAGGATTGATGGGAAGGCAACTAATGTGGTAAAAGGGCTTGAGCTACACACTAGGGTTTTTAATGCTGAGGAGCAGAAGAAGATTGTTGATTGTGTTTATGACTTGCAGCATATGGGGCAGAAGGGGCAGCTTAGAGGTATGTTTTCTTTTCTTTTTCTTTTTTCTTTCTTTCTAATATATACTTTGTTTGTAAGATATTAAAACCTTTAACTTGAGGTTTCAGTGGAGATTAGGTCTTTTTAATTATAAATACATGCTCGTACTTTATCTCATTTTTCTTCTAAATAAATTACAGAACGAACATACTCGGAACCAAGAAAGTGGATGCGAGGCAAAGGGCGTATTACGATGCAATTTGGATGTTGTTACAATTATGCAGTGGTAATGTTTCTATCATTTTTTTTATATTCTTCTGATAATTACTCTTTATTTTTATTTAGATTATTCATTCTTTTTTGTCATTTTTTTAGGACAAAAATGGGAATCCCCCTGGTATAATAAGAGACGAAGAAGTTGATCCCCTACCGCCCTTGTTCAAGAAAATGATTAAACGGATGGTGAGATGGCACGTTCTGCCTCCGACATGTGTCCCCAACAGTTGCATTGTGAATATATACGATGAAGGGGATTGCATTCCTCCTCACATTGACCATCATGATTTTCTTCGACCTTTCTGCACTGTGTCGTTCTTAGCCGAGTGCAATATTCTCTTTGGTGCAAATCTGAAGATTATTAGTCCTGGAGAGTTTGCGGGTCCTGTCTCTATACCCTTGCCTGTCGGGTATGTAATAATTAACTTTTCTTTTGCCAGCTATCTATATATATTCCTCTCCATAAACAATGACTCATTTCTTTTTAAATAATGATTTTTATGGGACTTCAATAAATTCATTGATATCTTACCTTTAAGCTTAGTTCTCATCAATATTCTATTCTCTCGAGTTCGGGTTTAAGCAAGTGAAAAATGAAGAAAAAGCAAGGGATTTTGGGACGTGAAAAGGCATTATCTTATGTATTATTTTCTTTTGTAAAATGGAAATTGTTCTGGGATACTGAATGAAATATGAAATAAGAGAAGTGGCTAGGTAGAAGGGTAATTCTTTTTGGTGCTTTTAGATACTGGGCGTGATTTATAAGTTCCTCTGCCAAGAGCTTGTTTGATAACCCCCTGAATCCTCTACCTTTGGTTCAATATAACTAAAATGAGAACCCCCCTCCCCCCCCCCCCCCCAACCCACCCACAACCTTCCTTAAAACAGGGGTAGCTTTAAAATCAGTAGGGTAACTAAAAAAGACCCTTTAGTTTTATGGTTTACACGTGACAAGGAATATCTGCATAATGTCATATTTCTTTTCTTGTGTGTTCTATTTCTCTGGTTTGTTTAATCGTGTCAAACTTCTTGTTGTTCTCATCACAAGTATTTTTAGCTAAATCAAATAACTTCTATGAGATAGTTGGAAATGATAAAAAAAATTATTTGAGAAAAAAGTAACCAAGTTCATGTTGCTGTAAGTCTACAAGTAGTGTTGCCGTAGGTCTAATTATGGCATTATCTCAAGGGGAAAAGTCAATAAACCTAGATTTATAAATGTTGTTTGAATCCATGCATCTCATGAGTTGTCATAGGAAACAATCTTGTCTAAATACACGAGTACCCCTTATATGTGTGTGGCAATTAGAAGACTGCTTTATCTGAATGTTAATAATTGTTTCAGTGTGCGTGGTCTGTGCGTGTGAGAGAGAGAAGGGTTTTCCTTTAATTACTTTTAGCTATTTTTTTTAATAATAAGGACTGATGGTTTTAAAAATAAAGGATGGAGCAGCTTTGGCTTCTTACTATAGGATAATTTTTATTTAAAAAAATCAAATCTCATTGGATATTTTGAGCACCTTGCTTTAACCTCTCTTCCCATTTCGTGGTTTATATTTTTTCCCTTTTTATTTTGCAGGTCAGTACTAATTCTAAATGGCAATGGAGCTGATGTTGCTAAGCATTGTGTTCCCGGCGTCCCAGCAAAACGGTATATTCATATTTTCTTTTTGCTAAAAATGGATAATTAAACTTTCTGTCTCTTTGCTAGATGATTAATAATATTTCTCATTCCTTTTTTTTCTCCAGAATTTCCATCACTTTCAGGAAAATGTATGACAGCAAGCTACCGTACCGGTTTTCACCTGACCCCGAGTTGCTGGGAATAAAACCCCTTGTCCGTGATCCATTGAACAAATCACCAGCTCCACAAAGCCAGCATGAGAATAAAAATCTCTCTGCTCAAATTGTTGCAAAAACGACCAATGTGCCCTTTGTTGTGGAGAGAGATGATTTTCCACCCCTTGGAAAAGATGATTTCCCTCCCCTTGCAAGTTTGAACTCCGGTAAGCGGCAAAGGGCCGACAGAAATGGCTTGAAGCCATGAAGGTTTATGAGAACTTACTGCATTGGTTACTTAGGTAAATTTTGTATGGGATGATTTTTGATGTTTATAATCTGAATTAATCTTTCTCACCTGTTAAATTCTTGTTGCATCAAGCTAATTTTTTTGATTTATTTTATACACAAGTGAACAATAAGGATATGTTTATGTCATGCGGGAACTGGAATGCTTATTGTCCAGTTATAGCAAGTGTTGTTAAGGATTAAGGATCACAAATATGTCAATGCGGGAACTGGAATGCTCATTTGTGTTGTGAGGTTTGTTGCTTTTAACAACACCCATAGTGTTAATTCAGCATTAGGGTGTATTCTATTTTACTTTTTCTTAACGGGAAAATACTTATTTTGACTCCATTATTTTTGGGTAAATTACAGCAAACCTCCCTGGAGTATAGATGGTTTACAAACCATCCAAAATGTAAAAATGTTAAGAGTGATTTATAGAAAACTATAGTTCAGGGGGTTTACTGTTATTTCCCCTTATTTACGGAAAGATGGTGAAATATTACTTAACTCTTAACGTAATTAACATTAAGGACACCTGATTTTACATTTTGAGTGATTTATAGAAAGCTATAGTTCAGGGGGTTTACAGCTATTTACCCTTATTTATGGGAAGGTAGTGAAAAATTTCTTAACTCTACGTAATTAACATTAAAGACGTCCGTTTTTTAGACTTTTCAATGAGTCTACGTGCAGGGGCGAAGACACCCCATGGCAGGGGTGGGCCATGGCCCAGTCCAAGGTTCTGAAAAAAATAGTCTACATGTGTTATATCTCACCCCAAAAGCCCAAGCCCAATCCATTTGATTCATTTATTCACTTGAACCTAATTTAACCAAACTCTTTCTTGCCCTTTGTAAACTTACGGCTACTGCTAGCAGCCAACAAAAAACAAAGGCTTCTCATCTATCTTCATTTTCAAAGCCAAACCAAGACTTCTTCATTTTCAAAGGTATCTCTCTTCTCTATCCGTGTTATTACTCAAAGTAGTATTAATAAGTTTAATAATAATTAATAATAATTAATAATAACTGTAATTAATAAATATAGTAAATGCTTATCGTTATAATATTGGATCTTAGTTATGGAGAAAATGTGTTTTGTATGTGGTGCAACTTTTGTATTTTGATGGTGTATAAATAAGATATTGTTAGAAAAAATGATTATCGTTAATATATTTTTAGTGCTAAAATATTGCATAAAAATACAAATAACTCTAAAAAAAATCGCCTCAGGGGCTCCCGCCCCCGAACCCCCGATAAATTGTGGTCCCCACCAACATACAATCCTGGCTTCGCCCCTGTCTACGTGTGTTACAATTATTAATGTAAATAATGTAGGTAGAGTTATAATTATGAATAAAATTACAATTGCAACTTATCTACATTAATTAGTATAAATTGTATCTATATTAATAAGTGTAATCGTATTGATTGGACTTATCTTTAATAAATTGAAAAATTTATGGATTTACGATATCAATAAGATTGTCGCTTAGACCGATGTGTAAACAAGAGATTTATTAGCTAATGCCACTTTTATTTATTTATTTTTTCAATCTATTGTGACACTCAAAAGAATTAAATATAAAGGAAAAAATAGCGACGAGAAATATTATTATTTTTATTACTTCTCATAAAGAAGTGATGTTACCTTTTTTTCAATGTTGTAATCAAAATGCATCCTTAGCATGTTTTCTATCTTGGGATTATATGTAAAAATCTAAAAGTCATTCACCATCCATAATTGAATTGATTAATATGTTTCATATATTAGTTTTTTCAATTTCGATAAATTAATGCAAAAGGTTATTATAGTTACTTTCTTAATTGGGTCATTTACTGTTTAGGGGACATTTGTTTACATTATTTTATTCCAGGGGTACGTTAGTTTCCATTATTGTTGAATAAGTATTATTTTAACGGTTGGTGTTAACATCCGTTTGTCAGCTCACTATTTACAACCCCTTACCAATAATACCCTTGTTTATAATGACGGATCTACCCTTGTTACAAATCAGAACACTAATTAAACAATCAACCCTCAAATCCTCTCTCATACCCACTCTCTCTCAACCGACTAAAAATATGAAGTTATGCGGAGGTTTGTTCATGGCCGGAGCTTTGTTCCCCGGATATTTGTGCGTTGGACATTTGTTATTAGAGTTCGAAGGTTTGTTTTCCTTTTTTTTAAAAAAAAATTATTTTATTCGGAGGATTTTGTTCAAACATTTTGTTGGATTTTTTTTTTTTGAAAGTTTGAGTTTTGATTTTTTTGGCCGGAGGTTTGAGGTATGATTTTTTTTGGCCGGATGTCGGGGTTCAGTTCATGGCTAGAATTTTTGGGTTTGATGAACAGAGTTTTGATGACCGGTAGTTTTTAATGGCTGGAATTTTGTTTTTGGTCGGAGCTTCTGTCATGAGGTTTTTCTTCATGTTGATGGCTGGAATTTTGTTGATGGCCGAAGCTTCTGTTTTATTTTATTTATTTTTTTTCTGGAGGTTCTTGTAGCTGGAATTTCGGCCGGTGTTTTATTTCTGAATTTTTGCCGGAGTTTTATTTCTGGAGTTTTTTTTTTCCAGAGGTTTCTAAAAATCCGTTTTTTTTTGGCTTGAGAATATATTTTCTTGGTAGATTTTTTTTTTCTTCTGCAAATAAATTTTTTAACTAAAAATTCGTTTTAAACAGTTTTTTTTGAGTCATTTAATAAACAGTTTTTTAACATATATAAATATATAAACTGTTTAAAAATGAGTTTATATATTTTTTAAAAATCAGTTCATATATTTTTAAATGTATAAACAGTTTTTATAAACACTTTATATATTTTTTAAATATAAAAAAAGTTTTAATAAACACTTTATATATTTTTAACTATTTAAATATAAAAATAAGTTTTTTAAATGCATTTTAATAAGTTTATATATAAAAGTAGTTTATATATTTTTTAAGTTTGTTTTTTAAATGTATAAACAGTTTTAAAATTTTATATATAAAAAATCAGTTTAAACGTTTTTGTTTTTAAATAATTTTTTTTGGTTATAAACTTTTTTGTTTTCTTGAAATACATATATTTTTAACTGGAATCAGTTTTATTTTTTATTTTTTTGCTGGAATTTTTTTTTGTAGTTAGAAATCTTTTTTGGGTAGAAAACAAATTTCTTTTGAAGAAAATCAATTTTGTGGTTGAAAACATTTTTTCCTTGAAATATATATTTTTAATTGAAATCAGTTTTATTTTTAATTTTTCGCTGGAGATCTTTTTTTTGAAGTTGGAAAGCATTTTTTGGGTGGAAAACAATTTTTTTTTTTTACTGAAGATCATTTTTTTGGTTGAAAAAGTTTTTTTTCTTGAAATATTTTTTTTTTTAACTGAAATGAGTTTTATTTTTTAATTTTTTGCTCGAAATATTTTTTATGTTGTTAGAAGGCATTTTTTGGGTAGAAAACAAATTTCTTTTGTTGAAAATTAATTTTTTGGTTGAAAACGTTTTTTTTCTAGAAATAATTTTTTTTAGCTGAAATCAGTCTTATTTTTTAAATTTTTGCTAGAAATTTTGTTTTTTTGTTGTTGGAAAGTGAAAAACAAATTTATTTTGTTGAAAATCATTTTAATTGGTTGAAAAAGTTTTTTTCAAAACATTTTTTATTTCAGGAAATAATTTTATAAACTGAAAATTATTTTTCTTTTTTTGAAATTCTGTTTTTGAAAATCATTTAAAATGTTATTTTTAAAATAATTGTAAAATTATTTTTAAACAGTTATAAAAAACAGTTTAAATTGTTCAAACACTTATAAATTGTTGTTCAAATTGTTCAAACAGTGTGTTGTTCAAACAATGGACTTTTAAAATTGTCGTTCAAATTGTTGAGATAAATAGATATGGGCAAATGAGTCATTTGGTAATTGAGTGATGACTGGCAAGTTTAACAACTTCCGTTAAAATAACACCCATGCAACAATAATGAAACCCAGCGTATCCCAAGAACCAAATACGGTAAACAAATGCACCCCATATAGTAAATGACCCTTATTAATTTAGTTCACTCTTAATTTATATACGAGAGGTCCATGATAAAAAAAAATAGTTCAACAGTGGAGTGAGATTGTTAAATTGATCAAGTGTGAGATTTCGCAAGTGATATTTTTTTTTTATCAATTATTCATCTTTATTAAATATGTAGTTTACTAGGTTTCGCAATTTTTTTGGGGTGTTTCTAACGGCATCACAAAAAATGCTTCAAAATACCAAAAGAGATTTTTTACATTTTTTTGTTAACTCCCACCACATAGTATGTATATATACTTTTATTTTCTCTTAGTCATTCTTTTAAAACGTTTTCTCTCTCAAGATAACTTTCTCTCAACCATTCACACTCAAAATCCTACATAAACTTTCCATTCAAACACTATACAAACTTCACTAATAAATTACCATATTAATTATTGAAATAATATGGTAATTAGCTTTTTCAGTCATTGAAGTTACCATAATAAAGTTATAACAATTAATTGAGGTACTAACAATGGATGTGGCAACTCTAAAACTAATGAAAAGTGCCAAAATATTATGTTTGAGGTAATTTTTACTGCACAAATACGTTTTTTTTCAACCCTAGAAAAAATTAAACCCAAAAATGAAACTTTGCAATGGTTCTGTATTGGGACCCCGAAGAAGTAGATAATTTTCGAGGTGATTATCCTAAATCACCGAATCAAAGTTCATTTTGTTTTGAATTTTTTTTTCATTTGGGATGATTATGCCGAAAGAAAAGCATATATTCAGGGTGATTATGCTGAATTAAATGCATATATTTGGGGTGATTATGCAGAATAGAATGCACACACACACACACACACACACACACACACACACATATATATATATATATATATATATATATATATATATATATATATATATATATATATATATTTATTATTGTTTTTTTTGGTTGAAAAGTCTCATTACGGGTAATTATGCCGAATTAAATTAATATACTCGGGATAATTATACCGAATGATGTTTGACTCTGATTTTTCATGCCATATTGGGTTCGGGGCAAATATGATTAGTATTGGGTCTTTATTCGTTATCGGGATACCGAACCACTGGGTTATCAGTTAGGGATTTGTATGCTAGGTTTATTATTTATGTGGTGTTTTTTCAACATATGAGGGATATTAAATGTTCTTTGGACAAAAAATTAACGCATTATTATTGTTCAACATATTTTTAATATGTTTAACAAGTTTTTCAAGGGTTTAACATATTTTTCATAATGAATAATATATCAAACAATGTCTATTACATATGTTTTGATGAGTATAATCTTGCTTGTATCGTGTTGAATGGTGATTTGATGATCTTTGAAGCTTTGAAGGTTTTGAAGTTGAAAGGTTGAGAAGTTGATAGGTTTGAATGTGTAGAAAGAAGGATGTAAAGTGGGTAAAAAGATTTTTTACACTTTAAATATGTGGTAACGCTCGATGTGATATTTTGAAGTAAAAATTAGATTAAGGTGGTATTTTGTAGTAAAAGTAAGCTAGTAGTATTTGAGAATTATTTTTGAGGTACCCCCCCTCTTTTTTGTTCTAACAAATTCAATGAAAAAAATATTTTTATTCCAATAAATTTTATTCGTAAACATTACTGTTTTAAAAAACCTGCCTATGCTTAACTCTTGTGAGAAACGTCCCGCCTTATATTTTTTGCGCCTTATTCTTCGTAAAACCCTTAAGGCGCACTTTTTTCTAAAAATAACAATGCTTTAGTGAAATGACATTGTCTTTAATTTTTTTTTTTTTTTACTAATCAGACCATTATCTCATCCAAAATAATCAAATAGTATTTTAATTTGCATATATTCAGACATATTTTTATGATATGTACAATTTTAGTATTTTAATAGCTTTGTTATGGTTAAAAAATATTAAAATATATTAAGAAGGCCTAAGCGCCTTTTCACGCCTAAGGCCCGCCTACACTTCTAAAGCTTAAGACTTGTCCGCCACGCCTCGATCACGCCCGGCATTTTTTAGAACCTTAATAAACATATTTACTACATATATAAATAAGACCATTGAGTTTTTTTTTTAATAAAACCTATCATAAAATCTATTATATAAATAAAACTTATTTATCTTGCTCCGATTTTGTCAAGACATCCTTAATAAAATATATCCCTTTATTGTTAGACGCGATAGCATATGATCTTTTGATTCTTCAGCTCTAATTGAATTTGTAATCTTCTCTTTAGAATAATAGTGTCTTTAGGCTGACTACCAAGTCTTTCTTTAGCATTCATCGTTAAAGGAATGTGCTTTCCTTTTATACCAATCAAGGTTTGGTATGGACTTTACCCTATAATCTAAAAGATAAATTTTTTGCGTGGTTTCTTTACCATAATGGATTACCTATGATTATTATATCACAGGGTTCTTATATATTAAGTTTCATTTAACAGATTTTTTATCATATTACTCATATTAAAATAAGGTGTTTCTAAGGGCATCATAATTTTTACTTTAAAATACCGCAAGAAAAAAAAAGGATTTTTTACTAAGGGCGACCCCATCATATATATATATATATATATATATATATATATATATATATATATATTTAACACACTATTTTCAGTACAAAATACCACACATTTTCCCTCTCTAAACTATACTCCAAACTTTTCATTTATCTTCATTAACAAATCATCTTCAATATTATTAAATAATTAGGGTTTGTTATTTAAATATTCAAATATCAATGGATATTCCCCCAAAAGATAATGACAACACCACAAAAGCAAATGAAAAATTTACAAATCACATTTTTCTTCTAAACTTTGGGTCCCATTATATATATATATATATATATATATATATATATTTGTTTATTCATAGGGATTGAAAATATAAAAAAATCTCAGAAATCGTCCAGCGGTTCGAGGTTGGGCCCCCAAAAAATATGATGATTTTCGGGGGGATTATCTTGAATCAAACTAAAAAAAAATTTGAAGAAAATTTTCATTCGAGATGATTATGCCGAAAGAAATGTATATATATTTTATTTGAAGAAAAAATTTCATTCGGGATGATTATGCCGAATGGAATGCATACATTCGGGGTGATTATGCCGAATTAAATGCATATATTCGGGATAATTAAACCAAATGAAATTTAAATATAATTTTTCATACCATATTTGGTTCGGGGCAAACGTGACGAATGTTGGGTCTTTATTCAGGTCTTTATACCGAACCACCGGGTTATCAGTTAGGGTTTTGAATGCTAGGTTTTATTATTTATGTGGTGTTTTCTCAACATATGAGGGGTATTAAACGTTCTTTGCACAAAAATTTAACACATTATTGTTGTTCAATATGTTTAATATATTTTTCAAAGGTCAACTAATAAAAGATGAAAAGATGAAATGAGTATTTTGTTCGTAACTTTAAAAACTTTTGGGATTCAATGGGTATTTTGTTTAATGTACTTTAATCTTTAGTTGAAGTAGAATGAATTTGAAAATGAAAGGTTTGAAAGTTGAAGATGAAATGTTTAGATGTTTGAATGTGTAGAGAGATAAAGGGAAAGTGTGTAAATGAATTTTAAAACTTTAAATATGTGGTGACCCTCTATGTGGTATTGAGAAGTAACTATTAGATTTAAGTGGTGTTTTGTAGTAAAAAAAAATTGTGGTATTTTGAAGCAAAAAATGTGGTGCTCTTAGAAACACCCTTAAAATAAACTATCAAATAAATTCTATTAACTCAAATTAAAAAATATATATGACAAAATACCCATAATATATATATTTTTGAAGCCCTGAACCTCCACACGAACGAACCCTTTGGACTCCCTCGTGTTTGCTAAACAGGGGGTGCAAGTGCTAGAGTCACCCTAACACACACCCTAATTTAAATCTGGCAGCCGAGGGGGAATCGAACCCAGACACCTTACGACATACCCGCACGGCTCAGAGCCCGCCCTTACCCTCAGGGCAGGTATCCGTTGGGAGGGATCGAACTCACGACCTATGGTCTAGAGAAAAACGCTCCTTACCACTGGACCAAGCCAGGGTGGATAATATTTTAAAAAGCACTAAACCCTAAATTGTTTATCAACGTTGCCATTACTACCACCACCACCCGCCGCCGCCACCACCTGTTGTTGCCGCCGTCACCAAATTTGCTATCACCACAACCACTACCACTAGATCCACCACCACCACCACTGCTCTCAGTATCTTCACCACAATTATATTTACTAAAAAGCTTAAAAAGAAGAAAGAGAAGATGAAAAAGAAGAATAAAACTTAATGTAAATATTTACTACAAGCGCAAATATTTACTTTCACAAGAAAAAATAGGAATAAAAAAGAAAAGACAGGTGAAACAAAACTTAGAGCATTCATTTAAACAAAGTAATTATTTACACTTACAACAAACCTTTTTAATAAGAAAAAGAAGGGAAAGGAGAACAACTGGAGAACAAAAAAACCTCATAGTAAATATTTAGTGAGAGAGTATTTATTAATATTACTGCAAAAACTAATACTTTGAGTGTAAATACTTACTATCACAAAATACTATCACTTATGAAATTATATTTGTTCTTCTATTCATTCATCCTATCATTATTATTCCCTACTCCATGTTCTTTTTCTTACTAAATAACTACTTTAGAGTGTAAATATTCACTCTTTGAGAGTGAAGTAAATATCTACACACTAAGTTAATATTTACTTAGAATGCTTTTATATACACAACACACCAACATATTCTCTCTCTCTCTCTCTCTCTCTCTCTCTCGTGCGCGCGCGCAGATACACACACACACACACACATGCACACACAGTAAAATACACATATACATATACACATTCTCACATATACACACACATATATATGTACATATATACACACGCTCTCTCTCTCTCTCTCACACACACACACACACACACACACACACACACATATATATCAAGGTTCTAAAAAACGTGGGGCATGATCGAGGCGTGGAGGCTAAGCCTTAAGCCTTAGAAGCGTAGGCGGGCCTTAGGCATAAAAAAGCGTGAAAAGGCGTTTAGGTATTTTTTAATATATTTTAATATTTTTTGACTATGACAAGGCTATTAAAAATACTAAAATGGTACACACCTTAAAAATATGTCTAAATATTTGTAAATTAAAATACTATTTTTTTAAAATACAAAAAAAAATAAAAAAAAATTGCGTTTTTTCACGCCTTACTTTTAAAAAACTCGCGTTTTTTCACGCCTTACCCAAAAAAACGTTGACCATCGTTGACCACACCTTGATCCACGCCTAGGGCCAAAACTTGGCGTATTTAAAAATCCTCGCGCCTAGGCGCGTTTTTTAGAACACTGATATATATATATACACACACACACCACCACCACACACGTATATACACAAAATTGCACACACACACACACACATATACAACAAATCAGAGATCGAAATCAAGATTGAAGAGAGAGCTCGAGAGAGAGACTAATACGAAGATGTATAAAATGAAAGTCGCGATGTGTTGTTATTGGAACTTGGTAAGATATGTGAGTTAGGGTTTATAATGGGTATAATAGATATTTTAGTTTAAGATATTTTAAAAATAGGACTATTATAGTTAAAAAAAAAGTCAGTAGGACTTAAATAAGGATTAACCATGGAAATATGACTAAAATAAGATTAACCCTTTTTTATACTAACAACATATTATCTGAATCTAATATGCTTTGTTTTCAAAATTGGTTTGTATTTATTAACATTATTAATCAAACAAATTATTTTGTATTTATTAACATTATTTATCAAATGTTGAGCAACCCGGATGAAAAGTTTAGCTTCATTAAGTTAAATTTAAATATAAATAATATTAGTTTGTCGAACCACACGATTTCGAGAATTTGGCAAGCCCGGAATGTTTTGATATTTCATAATGAATCCATAAAACTGCCTCTTCTTATATTAAGTTTGTAGTGATTTAGATGAGAAATCTATGACCTCTCTTAATTAAAATTCGAGTGTTAGTATGAGAAAAAAGATAAATTATCGTCAGTGTAGCCCACCTCCTTATACCTTTAAACATAACACGAATGGTTCAGTTAATAGAGATATTATGTCTCCAGGAATATGAGTTTTGCAAAAAAACGAAAATGCTTCCAATAATAAAGTTGAATTGTGGACAATAAGAGAACGATCAACTTTAGCAAAATTAAAATGGTTAAAGTATATTCATATTGAAACATAATCAACCTTTACCTATACCATGTGATGCAAGTGCCTTTCTTCCAACCAGTAAATGCTCATAGACTGACTCGCACTGGTCAGGGTTGGGATATCTTTTGGGTACAAGGAAGTTAATGGCATTGCTAACATCTTGGTGAAAACGGTTTCTAATACTCCCAACTTAAACTGTATATTTTATGTAACTCATGCTTTTATTCACCGTGCCATGCTTTTAAAAATGGTTGGTTATGTATACTAATGAATGGGGAAACATTAAACTTGTACTATGTTTTAATATAACACGATCTTTCGTTTTGGCAAAAGCATACCATGGTTGGTAAACAGACGAATAAATAGTATATACCATATTATCAATTATTCGTATTGGTTTAACAATGCATTATTCTTAGTCGTATCCACCGAGATAGTACATACAATTATTTATATCCTTATCCTCCTAAAATTCTGGATTTCGATAATATCCTTATCAATTTACATTGCTTATATCAGCATATATTACTTATATTAGCATATATTGCACTCATATAACTCTACTTCCTATTTATCAAAACACCACTCTACATTTTCCTAAAAAAAATCTCTCAAATCTTTGAATTTTATCTAGTATGGAAGAATAGAAACTTGTCTCATCGTTTTAAAATTGTTGTTTACTTAACCTAATCATTTTTGTAAAAAATATTTTAGGTAGTTATTTTTTTTATGATTTTGCTAAGGTAAATGATCACCGTTTTTAAGCCTACACAAAATACATCACATTTTATATACCAACATACAGATAGAGAGTTCAGAAGAACAAATAAACAAACGAAAAAACAGAGTGATAGGGACTTGACTCATATTTGTCAATATTTCTTGAGGAAGAGTAGAATTTCAAATGGATCAAAGAAGAGTTGATGAGATGATGCACCTATGTGGTGAAGTGATGAATTCCAAGACTAAATCATACTTTGTATTTCTAAGCAATCAAAACCTTTTTTAAATTTTATATGTTTTTATTTTATTTTTATTTTGTTAACTCAACTTACCATGACATTGACTTTAGTTAGACTTCAAATAATTGGCTAAGATCATGTTAAATCAATGGTGTAAATATTGTCATTGTAAAAAAATTTAAATTATATAATGAAGAATTAAATTATAAAAATTTAAATTTTAAATATTCTATAAATACATATATTCAGAAAAATGAATAATGCGAATACTCCACCTCAAATACAAATTATATTTTATGGTTACATATAATATTAGTATATGTATCAATTTTCTTGAATATTTAGATGTGCTATTCAAATCCGCTCCTCCGAATACTTTTTCAGATATATATCTACAAAATTCATAGTTAACTACATTATGGATTCAAAATTTTAAAGTTTCGCTTCAAGCAAGGCGAGGTTTTAAGGCTTAACACTAGCATTTGAAATGATATCCTCATATTATAAATATGCATAAAATATTATGACACCTTTTAAAAAGTTTCAAGATTATTATTTTCTTTCGAGATTAAACACTTATAATGACAATTTGGAATAATTTTTATTTTAGTTTTGTAAAACCTGCCATAAATTAAAAAAAGTCGTGAACAAGACTTGACTGTAATTAAAATCTAACATAAGTAAACAATAAATATGATTAACAACGGGGGTATTTTAGTCACATTTACACTTACAATAAAAGAACTCGATTTTTTGTGTTAGTGTCACGAGTCGTATATTTATGGGACACTTTGTCAGGTTCTTATATGAGAGATGGAATAGTTCAAGGGGTATACTATAATTTTTGTTAAAAGGCACATCATCATTATCACTGTTATCGTCAAAAAATTGGTGCATGGTTGATCTTAGCTAAAATACTCTTATAACTAACAGATAAAAAGATAAGAGGCACAATTAGTGAAATACCAACACATAAAGAGAATCAAAGAGTAAAGCGAGAAAGGAGAACTGAATTTACGTGGTTTGTCTCAACTTGGTACCTACGTTAATAAGTGACAGTGTTTGTATATTAATTTAGTGGGCAATCACCATTGTAGAGAACAAATGAAAATCTCTCAAGTTCTCTCTGTATTTTGGCAGTATAATTGTAAGGGAAAATATCTCATACCTCACATGAGGTTAGTGTGTGCTATTTATAGGCTGTTAAAGGAAAGTGGAGAGATAACACGTGCCTCACCTTTATGGGTGAGGTAAGAGTATGCTTTATAACCATAGTGAGAGAATGATCATAAGTTACTTATTGGCACATGGGGGATAATATCTGCATATCTTCTCCAACTGCACGTGTGTTGAGCTGCTGATGTCATCCAATCTTGAAGTACTTGCCTACTCTAACTGTGTCAACTATCGAGGTCAAACCAGTTTGTTAACACTTGAAGTCGCTAGGAAGTATGGAGGGTGGTCTAATTGGGAAGATGTTCAAACAAAAGTTAATTTTTCATTTTTTCAAATTAAAGATAAAACTTAAACAAGTTAAATCCAAAGTAAAACTTAGCACCAATTTTAAACAAGTTGATGTGATTAAATGATTTAACCAATTTTATCTTATCCTAAGAATGCATCTAGGTGAGTATAGAAAGATAAAATAAATCAATCACATAATGCCCTATGTACGAGGAAAAGCCAAATGGGAAAAACCTCAGACGGTCATTCCAACACAATTCACTACGATACGAATTTATTCAAGTTGGCAGATGATTTACGCGATGACTCGAATCCCTTTCCAGCCTTGACGCATCTTTAATCTTCAACTACATATCAATAGCGACAATGCAAGAATCCACCCATGCAAGTTCCATAACGTGTGAGTCCACACACGCCTCGGTATCCGTCGATCCAGGCTCAGAAATCGTCACATAATACGGAGTCGATCGTATGTAAACAGATCAAGCACGAAATCCACCACACGAACCTTTTCTCTATCAAGATGATGAAAGAAATAAACTATGATGCCCACAAACTAGATCTCAAATCATAATATAATGACTCTTAGATCTAAAAACTTTTTGGGTGTAAACTAAAGGTTTGGGTAAAACCGAAAAGCTTTTAGAAGAGTTTTGGAAACTCAAAACATAAGAATTTCTCTCTAAATAAAATGCGGCGCACTCCTATTTATAGGAGGTTTGTTGAAAATGAGATAAAAATCTTAAGATTTTTAGAAAATCTCGAAATCTTAAAAAATTTGCGTACTCGTTTGAACGATATTATATCACATTTGAACGAAGTGTAACATCTCATTCAAACACAGTTTCAATGACACATCCAATGATATTCCAGCGAAGGGTGAAAAATATCTCGTTCGGATTTTCGTTCAAACAGTAACTAACGAGGTACCATGTCTCGTTCGAACGACTTCCCAAAATCGTTCTAATGAAGTCTCGAAAAATTATTTTTATTCTAAAAAAAATATAAAAAAGATAAAATCATTTTAAAACCATTAAAAATCATTTATAGAAATCTTAACACCCAAAAGTAAAATATCCAAGGATAAAATTATATATGCATCCATACCTAAGAGATCGTCAGAACATGAAAACAAAAATGAGCATGAAACACAACACGATGATATAATCTTTGAAGCCTGGTCGCTACTTCTTTATCCAAACACATCAAAGGGTTGTAAGGGAAACGCCAACCATAACCTATGACTCAAAATGTTTTGTTCGAAACTAAGCCAATGCATACAAATTGACTCAATAAAAAATTGTCCTTACAAATATCCTCCTATGTCTATTCTGAGACCGAAACAAAAACAAAAAATCTTATGGGCCATCAAACTCTCTAAAAGACTTAATTCCCAACTTAAAGGAAAAAGTATAGACTTGACATACATGTTGAGTAGCTTTACTCGTTTGTAAACTTTATCGCATGTTGCAAACATGCACACTTAAACACACCTTCAAATGCAAAGAGAATATATAAACAACATAAATCTACATATGAATAAACTCTCCCTATATCTAACGATCCTCACCAAAGTGAGACGTCTCCCCTAAAATAAATATGTCCTCCTAACACTAAAGTGAAATATACCATTTCTCCCCCTTCTTGTTTAGGAATAGACAAAGTAAGAATGCATAATAAAAATTTTCTCCCCGATAAAACATATCTCCCCCCCAAAGTGAGACATAAGATATCAAGTGAAATGAAGGAAGAAAGACTAATATCATTTAATAGTGTAAAGTATAATAACAACACAACATGGCAACACAAGCACAAATAATTCAAACAATGGTAATTTAATACCATTATTGATGCAAATATGATACCAACTTAAATACACAATGAAGCACAAGATATCAATGTAAATAACCAATGAAAGATACCAATATGATCATATAGTATGCCAATTTGATCCAAAGATAAACGCACATGGAAAACATGAATTAAATGCAAACGTAAGGACTCAAAACAAAACGATACCATACATATAAATATGGAAAACATACTAGTGACACTCAGGCACATATATATAGGTATAAACAACCATAAATGACATAAAACACATAAGATTTACACACTAGCATAGTAACGATGTGTTTAAACACGTAGAATGGAGTGAAGGGGTGGGAACTAGATATAAATAAATTTTGACCCAATTAATAAAAAATGTCCAAGGAGTTCTCGTTGACCATAAAACTTTATCAAACTAAGATTTAGCCTCAAGTGACAAATGAAGAGAACTCAATGAACAAATAAGCACAATGCACACAATCCTAGAATTTTGATGATTCTACGAATTAATAATGTCATGACACGATAAGAATATCTAGGACATATCTTGCAAACCCATTGATCTTTAACCATAACACCTTAAAAATCTAAACATATATCACATATTTTTTTTACTCAACTCTTTTGAAGATATCATTTTTGAAAATGAAACAAACAAACTAGTTGGCCATTAATCTTTGCTTTTTGCCTCTCATTTCTTAGGCTCTTGCCAATAATGGCTTTCCCGCTAAGGAGATTTGCTCATTTCGTAGCCCTTTCTCGTTCACCCTCATATTTTTAATAAGAATTAATATACTCATGGGCAACGGTTCAGTGGCCATCTCGGTCGGCGTGGTGTTCTTTTCGGGGGGAGGTAGGAGGATCCCTCAAGGAAGAACTGTGTCGCGGTCTCACACCCTTCTCCTTGAAAAAGGTGCTTCGGACGTCGTCGGTGTGAGGTGAATGTAAAGAGACAGAGTCGCCAGCCTATTTTACACAAAACAGGCAAAAGAACATGCTGTCACTTCGAGAGAGTGGCATCAAGGACAAACTGATGCATACAAAACCAATAGATCAAAGGTCTGGGGGCTAAGTTACAGAATGGAAAGGTGTTAGGCACCCATCCCGCCCTTTCGATCTCTCATGGGCAAATGTCAATATTTTACTTTATCCTCATGAAGCGTTGTATGTGTTTATATATTGGAGATTGGAATTGTTCGACACATACCATGGAAAAGATAGGGTGAGGTCATCCACATGAATATTCCCAAAATAATAATAAACGTAGAAGATGAAATATGAGCGTTCATCGCGATATTGATTATTTTTGGAAAACGATAATATGTGTTGGATGAAACGCGACCAAGCATATTATATGTATATATACGATAATTATGAAAATGAAGGATTTTGAGAAATTTGGAAAATGAGAGAAATTGAAAAATTAGAAAATTGGACCCGAGTCTTGAATTTTAATCTGAGAAGCCTACGTAGACTAGAAAGGCATCAAAGTCCACGTAGTTCGAATGTGGAATAGGGGTGAGGCTTATCCCATATATTCGAATGGAATTTTGTTAGGTGTGTATGTGTAGAAAATATGTTTTTGGTTTTGGAAAAAATGTGGTGGATAACTTCGTTCGGAATTTACGCGTGTAACCTTATTTTATTTGTTTTTGAATTTTTTATAAAAAATAAAGTACGTGCAATATAATAATAAAGCATAGATGTTAATGTGTATGAACTAAAATGAAACTAGATTACGAATCTGAAGTAATTTATGCAAAAAATAAGAAATTTAAAAGAGATGGGGGAGGAATTGAACCTTCCTTGAATCTTGAGCTTGGATCTTGGATGAACTCCTTTGAATCTTAATGGATGCTTATGAAAGAGAAAAGTATTTGCCAAATTGGGTGTGAAAAGTATGGGTATTTAGTCCTGAATGGAACTTCTCATATGGAACTTCACTAACTTCGAGAGAATGTTGCTGAGATCATTGATGCTGATGGGTTTGTTGTATGTCTTGGGAATGAGGTCATGACCCTTATTTATAGGGAAAAAGGTGGGTGCCGATCGACCTACCCTAGGGGGTGCCTATCGATAGTCCACCCTTGACACTGTACCGATAGGCAGGATTCAGGACCTGCCAATTAGTAGTCTCGTGCGGACTTTTTTGGAAAAATGACTATAGTGCACAAACCATTTATCCGAATCGTGTATGGGGAATATCGTTAGAAAGGTATGTTAGAGACCCTCGAGAGTCCTTTGGACGATCCTTGGGTCTGGGAGTTGAATTTGGGTCAAATGTGGCTCGGGAGCGCATGTCTATCTTTTGGACGGGAGATCGCCGAACACAAACGAATCGTTTGTCCGTAGGGGAAGTTTGAATCGCGCACGGGGTGGAATGTTGGAAAGTTTAGGAGATGTACTTAGACATTCCAAAGAGTTTCTCTTGGTTCAAAAAGTTGGCCTTGGTCAACCGGGGCTCAAAAGCGCCCGGTGACCTCTCAGAGTAAAATGGATTGTTCGTTCGTACCGTAAGTCAGAATCACGCACAAGGTGGATTATAAAAAATGTATGAAATGGCCTTTGGAGATTCATTTAGTTTCATTCAAGCTGAAGAGTTGACTTTGGTCAAATGGAGTCTAAGAGCGCCCGATGGCCTCTGGATTGTTTTTTGGGGGTAAAACTGATCGTTCTTTCAAAAGATGCTATGTGATGCACGGGGCGGACCATTGGAAAGGGGTTTCAGTGCCCTTCAAAGATCTTTCACTCTGACAAAAGAGTTGATCGAAGTCAAATGGTACTCGGAGGCTCTCGATGGTTTCTAAATCGGTACTCGGAGTGCAATTTAGGTTTGTGATGGAAAATGGAAGTGCTAGGGGTATAAAAAGAGACTTAGGGGGTCCTAGAATGTGGTGTCTACAGATCCCCTCAATGGGTGAGCATAGAATAAGCGATGCACATCGAATATACACTACATGATAGAGGAACGTCAGTTTTACAGACCGGAGGGATGCACATGACCGATTTAGAGGGTCGGGGTCAATTTTGACCTAAGAGAGGTGAAGATCCAAGATCGAGGTCATTTTTGACCTAACATAGGTGACGAACGAGGATCGAGGTCAATCTTGATCTAAGAGAGGTGACAACTAAGGACCGAGGTCAATTCTGACCAAACTGAGGTGACGATCCAAGACAGAGGTTAATTTTGATCTACTGAGGTGATGACCAAGGACCGAGGTCAATTCTGGCCTAACTGAGGTGAAGATCGAGGACTGAGGTTAATTCTGACCTAACTGAGGTGACGATCTAAGATCGAGGTCAATTCTGACCTAATTGAGGTGACGACCAACTGAGATGACGATCCAAGACCGAGGTCAATTCTAACCTAACTGAGGTGACGACCAAGAATCGAGGTCAATTTTAACCTAACTATTGTGAAAATCCAAGAAAGAGGTTAATTATGACCTAAGAGAGGTGACGACAGAGGACGGAGGTCAATGCTGACCTATCGAGGTGATGATCTAAGACCGAAGTCAATTCTAACCTAAGAGAGGTGATGATCGAGGATCGAGGTCAATTATGAGCTAACTGAGGTGATAGTCCAAGATTGAGGTCAATTCTGACCTAACTAAGGTGACAAACAAGGATCGACGTTAATTTTGACCTAAGAGAGGTGATGATTGAGGATCGAGGTCAATTCTGATCTAACTGAGGTGACGGTCAAAGATCAAGGTTAATTCTGACCTAAGAGAGGTAACGATCAAGGAGTGAGGTCAATTCTGACCTAACTGAGATGACGATCTAGGATCAAGGTCAATTGTGACCTAAGAGAGGTGACGATCAAGAACCGAGGTCAATTCTAACCTAAATGAGATGACGATCCAAGACTGAGGTTAATTTTGACCTAGCTGAGGTGAGACCGAAGACCGAGGTCAATTTCTGACCTAACTGCGATGAAATCTAAGATTGTGGTCAATTCTGACCTAAAAGAGGTGACAGCCAAGGACCAAGATCAATTATGACCTAACTGAGGTGACAATGCAAGGCTGAGGTCAATTCTGATCTAAGAGAGGTGACGATCGAGGACCGAGGTCAATTCTAACCTAACTGAGGTGACAATCTAAGATCGAGGTCAATTCTGAACTAAAAGAGGTGATCGAAATCAATTCTAACATAAAAGAGGTGATGACCGAGGACCGAGGTCAATTCTGACCTAACTGAGGTGACGATCCAAGATCGAGGTCAATTCTGACCTAGGAGAGGTGACGATTAAGGATTGAGATCAATTCTAACCTAAATGAGGTGACGATCTAAGCCCGAGGTCAATTCTGACCTAAGAGAAGTGACGATTGAGGACCAAGGTCAATTCTAACCTAACTGAGGTGACAATCTAAGATCGAGGTCAATTAAAACCTAATAGAGGTGATTACCAAAGAGCAAGGTCAATTCTAACCTAATTGAGGTGACAATGTAAGACCGAGGTCAATTTTGATGACGACTGATGACCGAGATCAATTCTGACCTAACTAAGGTGGCAATCCAAGATCGAGGTCAATTCTGACCTAGGAGAGGTGACGACCGAGGACCCTGGTCAATTCTGACCTAATTGAGGTGATTATCCAAGACTGAGGGTAATTTTGACCTAAAAGAGATGACGATCGAGGGTCGAGGTCAATTCTAACTTAACTAAGGCAACGATCTAAGATCAAGGTCAATTATTACCTAGAAGAGGTGACGACTGAGGACTAAGGTCAATTCTGACCAAACTGAGGTGACGATCCAAGACCGAGGTCAATTTTGAGCTAACTGAGGTGATGATCCAAGATTGAGGTCAATTCAGACCTACGAGAGGTGACTACTGAGGACCGAGGTCAATTCTGACGTAAGTGAGGTGAGGATCCATGACCGAGTTTAATTATGACCTAAGAGAGGTGACGATAGAGGACCAAGGTCAATCCTGACCTAATTAAGGTGACGATATAAGATTGAGGTCAATTCTAACCTATGAGAGGTATACTTTTCCTTCAGAAAATTTGGGGGCTCCACTGGGGATGAGGATTGTATTTTAGGTTTCACTGGGGAATAGTGAATGATCCGAGGATTTTGTAGCTGGGGGAAAATCTAGAGTGTCCTTTGGAGACGTTGTCAGGGAGAATGATTCTCTGGGATTTCGCTGGGACTGTAAAAGATGTTTTCCTTGATGAATAAGGTGCTAGAATGGATTTGGCAATTTTAGAGTTTTTTTTAGAATTGTTCGGGCTTTTCTGGTATTTTTTCCAACTTTTTATACAAAATTTTAGAGGGTGTGCCGATCGCCATGGATGGAGGTGTGCCAATCGATATTGGCACGGTCTTTTGGGGTACCTCGAGTAGGTGAAAGTCTCAATGCCGATCGGTGGGTGGAGGGGATTAACGATCGGCATGATCCTTAGCTTCCTATAAAAAAGGGGCGGGTTCTCCTCATTTTTCATAGCTTTTTAACTTCTTTTCTTCTGCTATAAACCTCTGCAAATCATCCTAGCATCTGAAATGGCTGACTTCTCAAGTAGTCCAACCCATATGGAATGTCTTAATACCGATGACTGGGTAGGGTTAGAGTGGAGGGCTAGGGTGCCCCTCGCATTGGGCAGCGAGAGCTCTTTTGACTCATTTGAGTCGGTGGCAGATGATCAGACTCTTCTGCGCGAGCCTTCGCGTCTCACCGCTCTTCAAGGGTGGTCAACCCTGGTGGGTATGTAAGTATTGTATGACTCTTGGTATTCCTTTCTTCTTTGCTTGATGAATTTGCTTTATTTCTTGAATCTGACAAGGATTTCCTTCATTTCTTGACAGTTCGATGTCTCCATGTTGACTATTCATGCCCATGGAACAATAGGTCTTAAAGATGTTTGGGAGTACCTTCCTGTTGTGGTGCGCTAGAAGGTGTCCTCTACGGGTTTTGGGAGGCTCGCGTCGGATTTATGTGAGATGCCCCGCTCCACTGCGATTCTATGTGCTTTGGGAGAGAGGCGGTGGCACACTACCCATACCTTCCATTTTGGCTTCGGAGAGAGTGTTCAGCAGTTCTTAGGGCTTGATTGCGAGGGTGCCCGGTTTGAGGTGGATAAGACATTGAGGATAACGCCGGAGGCGATGATGGCGGCTCTGGGTGACGTGGAGAGGGTGGTTTTTGGAGATTCCCTCCACTTGTCTTCTTTGAGGGAGATTTTGCTGAGGAGGATGGTTGATGAGAACAACGGTCAGCACGTGCGTCAGATGGCCCGCTTGCTTATCTTGCTGGTGTTAGGGGGTTTTCTGGTGGCGACGTCGTCCACTTATGATTTTTGCCATTTCTGAGGGTGTTTTCGAACGTTCGCTTCTATGGTTGGGGGAGCCTGACTTTGGAAACCCTTTACTATTCTTTAGATGCATTCAACTGGTACTGCCGAACGACTTTTACTGGGGACATGATTAGGCACATATTCTTCACATTTATCCCCTTAATTTCTGTATTTTTATGATCCCTTGTAGAGTAAATAGCTTGGATTTATCTCGTATTTATGCTACTAACCTCTTTTGGCAATTATTTCATGTTTTGTGTAATTCTCATGTGCTTTATAGGTATTTCATGCAAGTTAGTGCGAAGGAGAACTCAGAACAGTGAAAGAAAGCAAGAAATGTGAAGTTCAAGCGAATTTTTGTAATTTTTAAGCCTTAGTCTGGAGGTGGGTCCAATTGGAAAGTTGAAGAGATTCCAATTAGAAGAACACTGGAAAAAATGGCACCTCAATCCGAGCTACAGTGAAGAAGTTACGAGGTTTTGAAGTTGCGAGATAATGAAGCGTCATTTTTAGAACTGAAGAGTCACAACTCTTTAAATTTCTTGTTTAATTCATTTTTATTAGTTGTAAAACGTGGGGAGGCAAGGGAAGATTCACATTTAGGTATTATAAAAGGGTAAAATGTGGGAGGTAAGGGAGGAGTCACATTTAGGTATTATAAAAGGGTAAACCCTCGAGAGGAGTTTTTTTTAGTTGTTGTTTTTGGTTAGAATTTTATTTTCTGAACCATTAGTTTTCTAGAGATAGTTTGTAATTTGGATTTCAACCCAAGTTCACGAAAATCCCATTGCTGAAGCTAATTCTGACAATTCTCATACCACCGACACTCCACACTTTTGAGTTTCACCTCCTTCATCTCATAATTTAATCACAAGTTGCACTTTGAGTCAAACACTGAGTGAGGGTTCTGAATCGTTTGGTAGCAATATGTATGTGCACGGTAGTGTTGGTGCTGGTGCTGGCGAGGAAGAGTTACCGTATCTTCCCATGAAAAATCTCTTATTTCCTGAGCGAACTATCACCCCTGGTTGCATTTTACTCCCGTATAATGCCGATCAGTTACACTTTCGTAATGGGATGATTCAAATTCTTCCTACATTCCATGGTATGGATTCTGAAAAGCCATATCTCCATATTAGATAATTCGAAGACGCGTGTGAAATATTTGGTGATCAAACCTTCCCACAAGATGTCATCCGGCTAATACTTTTTCCTTTTTCCTTAAAGGATAAAGCTAAGACATGATTATGGTCTTTAACTCCGAATTCTGTTTTATCCTGGAGAGATATGCAGACTAAGTTTCTCTCAAAGTTCTTTCCACCGCACAAAACCAAATCTGTCAAAGCCCAAATCCAAGCTTTTCGGCAAAATGAGAATGAAGCTTTCGATAGGAGTTGGGAATGTTTTCAGGAGTTAGTTAGCGCTTGCCCACATCATGGGTTTGAAAAACATCATCTCATTTCATTTTTTTCATCAAGGACTTACTGTAGCGTCTAAACAACTTGTGCAAACAATGTGTGAAAGATCATTTTGGGAGCTAGACTTGAGCGATGCCGAGGCTCATCTGAAATACGTAGCAGAGACTACGCAAGCCTGAGATGTTTCTGACCCAAATAGGCAAAACAAAAATCGACAAGTGTCCAACTCGCCTGCTGCATCCGGTATTTATCACTTGTACAAGGACACTATCTTAGATCGTCGATTTGACCAATTGGAAAAGAGTTTCAAAGACATACTTGAGGTACGATTGAGAGAAGCTACTGGACCCATCCAAGCATAAAAGGAAAAAGTGTGTGTCATTTGTGCTGCTGGTCATTCTACCAAAGGATGTCGTGCAATACCCGCCTATAAGGTGATGTACACTGAGCAAGTAGAAGCTATAGGGGGTTTTGAGGGAATTTTAATGTACCTCAAGGGACTGGATACAATCAATCCTAGAGGAATCATCCTGGTTTTAGCTATGGGCAACCACAAGGTGTGACTAATCCCAATTCACATGTTGCTATGCCTCCACCTCCTCCGCAATTTCAGCAAAAGCCCTAAATGCAAACCCCCATGCAAGTACCATCTCCTGGTTTGTATGTTGCTCCACCTAGGTGATCTCTTGAAGATAATCTGAATCAACTCATACAATCTCAAAAGGAGAATAATTCTAAGTATGATCAAATGTTCTCGAAAATTCATACTAGTATCTCTAGGTTGCAATCTGCCTTGAATATCCAAGAGAAGGGTAAATTCTTGGCTCAAGGTCAAAGACCTCTTCAAGAGCAAACTAGGTTTAGCTCCACACCCCATGACCATCCCGAGCAACGTAGCATAATTACCACTCTACGTAGTGGGAGAGTAGTTGACTTGTCACTTCCCCCACAAGATGTACCTAAAAATAAGGAGGTTTTGCCCAGCACGAAAGAGGCCGAAGATGCCCCTTTACTTGAGAGTGATAAAAAAAATAACACTGGCGGATACAAGGTCATGGTAAAACCCCCCATCGCTGCCCCATATCCTCAAGGATTGGTCCCGCACTCCCAAAATACTTCCCGGGACGATGTTTTGGACGTCCTCAAGCAAGTAAAGATTAATTTACCTTTTCTCGAGACTATACAGAAAATTCCCACATACGCTAAGTTCATTAAGGATTTACTCACGATGAAACTCAAGCTAAAGGTAAATAAGAACGTCTTTTTGGCCCAAAATGTCAGTTCGGTTTTATTGAGTGACCTTCCGTTAAAGTATAAATATCCAGGTGCACCCACCGTCTTGTTCATCATGGGGAAGAATCGAATCTAAAGAGTGCTAATAGATTTAGGGGTGAGTGTTAACATTCTACACTATTCCATCTATAAGAAACTAGATTTGGGAGCCCTTAAGCCCACACATATGACTCTCCAGCTCGCGGATAGTTTTGTGAAGATACCTCGGGGAATCATTGAGGATGTGATCGTCTAAATTGACACTTTCTACTTCCTGGTGGATTTTGTCATTTGGGATGAGGAGCCCTCCATTATCCCTAGAAATCATGTTCCCATTATCCTTGGTCGCCCATTCTTAGCTACGGCTAATGCACTCATCAATACTCGGAGTGGGCGAATGCAATTAACATTTGGGAACATGACCCTCGAGACAAATATTTTTAATAATATTAAGAACGAGGGTGACGAAGGAGAACCGCGAGAGACGGATCATTTTGAGGCAGCACACGAGCATGGGAAGACCCACACGCAACAGTAGAGTTATGCCTTGTACATCAAGTGAGAGCGCCGGTTGCAACATGGAGCGAAGGGTAGGGGAGGTATGCGTAGTAACTGAAATGAAGAGTGTGAGAGAGAGCGACAATTTAGAGGGCATCGGGAAAGGTTTGTATGAGTTCTTAAAGGAGAGCGAATGGCGAGACACGATAGATACTTTTCTCTTCGATTGCTACCCACCCACACCACCTAATAATTTTGAGATGGAGCGAGGAAGGAAGGATGTGGAAACAAATCAAGAAAGAGAGCTAGAGGAATTGAGCCTCACGAAATTTGAGAGAGAATTCGAGCAGGTGGATGAGAGCCTTAATAACGAAGTCCAATCTCTATTGGACTCATGGAGTCATTTAGGAGAGAACGAATGGAAAGATAAAATTGATGGGTTTCTTCGCAATGACCATCCACCCATGCAACTTGAGTCATCGGAGGTAATTGAAAATAAGACTCAAGTCTTGTCTGATTTATAGCCCGACCCACGTAGTACGCATCACGAGGATCCCTTTTCGATTAATTACAGTGAGTCTCCCAGTCTTTCCTTTATTTACGGGCAAGGGCCCAACTTATTCCGGTTATTGGTGTATGACAGGCAGCGGGGAGAGACTAGGAGAGCAACGAATCCCGTGCAAGGGGGTGGGTGATTTTTGGAGAGAAATGAGAGGTCGTCACACCCCCGACGCGTATGGGGTGATTTTTGTTATATTTTTGAGTCATGTATGAGTGTCATATAGTGTCGTGGTGCATTTTGATAATTTGCTTGTTTTATTTGTATCACTTATTTTTTTTTCTTCTTTAGATTTTGGTCCTTTTGATTGAGGACAATACAAAAGTCTAAGTTGGGGTGGGGGGTGGGGGTGATAAGTGCGTATTTCTAAAACTTCACAAATCTTTAAAATGGCAAAAAAAAATTGAAAAATTTTGAGAAAAAAAATAAAAATATTTTTGTTTAAAATGAATAACAATTGGAATTTAAAATTTTCAAAAATATCACCTTTATTCTATTTAAAGTCTCAAATTGTTAACAATCAAAATGCACTATGCCAAAATTGACCGAAGATGAAAATTGAAAGAAAATTGACGACTTAACGAATAAGTGTGGAGATGGATCAAACCCGGTGAGATTTCGAGCCTTTCAATTTTTATTGAGTTTTTAAATCAATCCGAGTTTATGATTAACTCAAAGCTCTTTTCAGCATTTTAATAAGTCGTTGATGATATCAATCCTTTGTTTAGATCATTTATGGGAAATGTGTGAAATGTTGTCTCGAAATTTGTGCTAAATATATCTCTAAACTTAATTAATTTCGAGATGCATATGGTAATGTGATTAGCAATTTGGACAATGAAGTAGGCCCTCTTTTGTTTAACCCAAAAATATTAGCCATAATAAAGTTGTGAAAAAATTATCCCTTTGCAACCCGTCTTTGAGCCTAATAAAATATTCCCTTTCGTTTGATAACTCAAAAAATCCAAATAGCTCGAAATTGTGAAAATTGAGAAAATTCATCAAGTACGTCCAAATTGTGCAATAAAAAGGGGCAAGAAAAGAAAAATAGCAAGAGAAAAAAGAAAAAATGAAAATAGAAAAAGAAAGAGAAAAATGAGCAAATGCCCGAAAAAGCACTAATGGACGTCATAAGGACATTTTCTAATTCCAAACATTCCGTCCATTCCCATTTTTACCCTTTATACTTTTTAACCCAAAAAGTTCTAACTGAGTCCGATTGGCGAAATTAATTACTGCATGGAGAGCTAAGACATGAAAAGATAATAAAAGAGATTAAAATGGTGTGGTTAAGAGATAATGTTTCCCATTTCCTAATAACTGTATTCCGATGATGAGATCTTTTCACCATATATTTCATTCTTTTCAATTTTTTATGCATGAATTTATGTCCATTATATTTACTCTTTATATCATGCATACCGAGAGAAAATAGCCGCAATCCGAGTGATTCGTTTGTGAGTGCATCTATAAGAATTTGAATCAAAACGAATTTTCAGAAAGTAACGTAATGCTCAATCGGTGGATATTTGAGGTTTAATTTCTGGCTTTGCACACACACACACACACACACACACACACACTATGGTTTGAGACATTTGAATATGAATTTATGGTGATTATTTTTCAAAAAGTTTAAATTGTACAATTTTTAAGTATTTTGATATTTATTTGAGTCAATAAAGAATTTTGTGGGTGTATTCACTGCAAACCCTCACGTGACAAAACTCGTCCTACTAGGGTAACCTAAGGGGTTTAAAGGCTTATTTCATATGCTCAATGCAATCTCTTGCCAGCGAAGGTGGAATTTTATTTTAATAAAGGAATTTTCAAGAGTAGAATTTTGGTTAGATTCATTTACATTGCTCGGGACGCGCAATGTTCTAAGTTAGGGGGTGTGATTAGGCACATATTCTTCATATTTATCCCCTTAATTTCGGTATTTTTATGATCCCGTGCAGAGTAAATATCTTGGATTTTTCTCGTATTTATGTTACTAACCTCTTTTGGCAAGTATTTCATGTTTTGTGTATTTCTCATGTGAAAGAAAGCAAGAAATGTGAAGTTCAAGGGCATTTTTGTAATTTTGCAGCCTTAGTCTGGAGGTGCATCCAATTAGAAAGTTGAAGAGATTCCAATTACAATAACACTGAAAAAACGGCACCTCAATCCGAGCTACGGTGAAGAAGTTATGAGGTTTTGAAGTTGCGAGATAATGAATAGTCATTTTCAGAACTGAAGAGTCACAACTCTTGAAATTTCTTGTTTAATTCATTTTTATTAGTTATAAAACATGGGAAGGCAAGGGAAGAGTTATATTTAGGTATTATAAGCGGGTAAAACATGGGGAGGCAAGGGAGGAGTCACATTTAGGTATTATAAAAGGGCAAACCCCAGAGAGGAGTTTTTTTTAGTTGTTATTTTTGGTTAGAATTTTATTTTCTGAACTATTAGTTTTCTAGAGATAGTTTGTAATTTGGAGATAAAGGAATATTCAATACTCAAGTTTCATTCACCGTCCAAGTTTTGATTCTAGATTTAAATCTTCATTCCAAGGATCAATTTCTGTTCTCTTATTTGTTTCTCTATTTTATTTTCAATTTGATTCTCAATTGTTTTACAATTTTCTTTTAAAGCAATGTTTCTTAGATACATAATTCCATGCATAGTTATGAATTTATTTTCTTCTCATAAAACCATGTCTAGCTAATTTTTCAAGGGCTGGGATACATGAACCCATCCTGATGTAAATTACCCATGTAGGAAATAGAATTTAAATTAAAAATTGACAGAATCGTGTGGGAAATTATACGACCATAGTAGATATTTTAATCTCTCTTTCCCTAGGTACTTGGGATGTTTAAGAATACTATGCAAGTGTAATTACTCTACACCGCTTTATAGTTGCCTTTGATTTCATATGATGCGGGCTAGTTCCCTCATATATGGAATGCTTAGGATCTCTAAAGACTGGATTCGGTTAAGAATTTAATTTACAATTCTAGTATTCTGTATGGTAAATTACCAGGGATAGGGGGATTGTATTCCAACCTATTTCCCCTCATATTCATTTCTATTCTCTTTACAATTCTTAGTTGGTTTCGTACAAGTAGTTCATTCTAAATTTTAATTTCATTACCAATTGACAATTTAAAAACCACAAATCATCATCATCATTATCTTTTCTTTTCTTTTGAGGAATCATTTGAAGGTTAGATAAACTTTTCCTACGTTATTAAGAGTTGTCATCCTTTGTTCCCTGTGGATACGATCCCGACTTATCAGAATTATTACTAACGCGACTTGCACTTGAGCCTATAAAGCACGCACTTTAGACACATTTGTGGTCGCGTCAGGACACAAATCTTCTAGAAGTATGCTTTATTTTGCGCATTTTCCTTTATGCATTCACATTTTCCATTCATGCACTTCTTTTTGATTTCTTGAATACTAATCCTTGTACTTTACAGACGTGGTTGTATGAGGTGATTGTGTTGAATACCTAACTGATTTCTTTGTAGGATGAATCTGTGGAGGACTTCTATTGGATGTTCTGATAGCGGACGTCCAATCAGAAATCGAAGAAGAACCTTTCTTTGGACGCAGTGCGTCAGGTCTTGAATGGCCTGACGAATGAGCGGGTAAGCTTTCTTTTGTCGTTGAGACTGTTCTTTTCTTTTTATGACATTTTATTGATACTGATCCTTCGCTTTTGTTAGGGATTTACAAGTGACCTTTTATCCCTGGGGGACGGCTATTCAGCACAACGGGGTGACGACTGGATATGCGCAAATGCAGCACCTGCTGGCTCATGAGTTCGGCTACTTCTGGTATCTCGGGGAGAGGGTAGTCCGACAGATTGTGGAGGATGAGGTTGCAGTGATACCGGAAAGGCCCCCTATGTTCATGAGGCACGTGCGGGAGATGTTTGATTATGCCCGAGTGTAGGCTCGTAAATTGAGCGCCCGAGGCCCAAAGCCCGCCCGTTTGGCCCATTATTTTCGGGTCGAGCTTGAGCCAAAATTTCAAGCCCGAATGAATTTCGAGCTGAGCTTGAGCCACACTTTGCCAAGCCCGAACGTCATATTTATAAATAAATAAATAAATAATTTATATAATATAACATATTTATGGTAACATTGTTTAATTAGGTTTCGTTCTTTTATTTCATTTACTAATTTAAAAAAAAAAATCATTTCTCATAATACATTAGATTAAATGTGATTTTCAATTTTGTGATTTTATTATTAATCTCATTATGGGTATTTGATTTAATAATTGCTCAAGTCACAATAGACTTTTATTGGTGATCAAATTTTGCTAAATGTATGAAATTTAACAGGCATTTGTAGGTTTACACTCTTATTTTCCTTGTTTTTAATTTAATACATTTCATAATTATACATTTTATTTCATGAAATATCAATTAGATTTTAATGTGTAATTTTGTCCTTGATGGAAATATAAGAAAACAAATTAATTCAGACTTTTTTAACAAAAAAAATGAAATCGGGCCCAAGCCCGTAATATTTATGAGTCGAGTTCGGGCCTAGGCGGGAAAAAATAATTCGGGCCGAGCTCGAGCTTGAGCATGGCTAAGTGAGTTCGGGCCGAGCCTGAGCAACCCCAAGCCCATCTCACCCAGCCCTGCCCGGGTGACTGCGATGATGGAAGAGCCATACTCCCTATACACTGACATAGTGATGATGTACGGATATCTGGACTTCGTCTCGATTTGGATGATGCCTCCTAGTATATATGATGGGATGCCTATCCCTAGGGTGGGATCTAGTAGGCAGGTGGGGTCCTCTCATAGCGCAGGTGGTACAACCACGTCCGTGGCAGCAGCGACGACGTTAGGGCCTTCTTTTGTGCGGCTGCATTCTCCTAGTTACAACCTTCGGTGAGCTGATGGGCGGTCGGTGCATTTATAGCATCGTCCTCATGCGATGGACCCAGAGGAGTTGGGTCTGACAGAGGAGTTCCTTAAGCCTACAGAATGTCTTTTTTGATTTTCTTGATTTCCTTCTTTTTCCTCATGCTTGACTAATTTGATCTTTTCTATTCTTCCTCGCAGTATATCGGTGTTTCGACCCCTTGGATGAAGGACATTAGGGACTGGATATCTTCAGTGACTGCTTATATTTGTGAGGCCGTTTCGGTGCCTTCTTGCTTGGTGCCGTTTGCCTCGTCCGGGGAAGGGTCTGGCTCTAGAAGTGGGGGAACATCATCTCGCCGTAGGGGGGAAGAGGGCGCGCTATAGGAATGGGGGATCCTAGAGAGAGAGAAGAGAGAGAAGAGAAAGAGAGAGAGAGAGAGAGAGAGAGAGAGAGAGAGAGAATGAAAATTGGGTTCGGGCTGAGTCCCGTTGTCTTTCTACTTTTCCTGCAAAATATCAATGCAATACAACAAAATATATATGCAAATAAAGAATGATGTTTTTGTTAATTCTCCTAGTTTAGTGATTAATGCACATGCTCTTTTTATTTTGCTGCTGAGACCGTAAAAAGAATTTTGAAAATTGATTTGAGAAGGATTTTATTTAAAATGAGAATTAGTAAAAGCATGAGTATAAAGAAAAGCTAGAATTTCCTTAAGATAATTTTTTTTTTTTTTGACAAAAGAGGAAAAAGGTAATTTTCCCAAAATAGGGGGTTGTCGATCGGCATGACCCCTGTCTTGCCTATCGGCATATCTGTCTTGTCCAATCAATCCAAGGCTTTGATTGCACTTTCTTCAATTACTTGGTACTTGGTGGGGGCAAGTCTTACTCCGATTTTTGCAGGGTTATCATTTCTTGAGAGTTTTCATGTATAAATAGGGGTGTGAATGGGGCTTTTCTCCTCACACTTTAACTTTTTTTCCCTTTTCACATTCTTATTTGATTATTGTCTCTTGGTCTTGTAAGATGTGTCTCTTGGTCTTGTAAGATGGCTCTCCCTGGTAGCATTGAGTTTGCTAACGACCTCGAAGCCTTGGAAGCTATGTGTTTTTACAATGTTAATTATGACACCTATCACATGCGACAAGTCTCTTTGTGGAGCAACCGACACGTTGAGTGGAACATGATGATGGAGGCTGTCGAGTTTTGGTATCACGAGGATCATATCTTTCGCTTCGGGTTGGATGAGATTTTTCCTACCTACGAGGAATTTTCTACCATGCTGGGAATAAATCCCAGCGTTACCGCAGCTCTGCCTGAGTTTTACCGTGCTCCCATGGAGTTACTGGCTGAACTTCTTCATATTTTGCCTTCGGCGGCCAGGCCATTGGTTACGGGGGGAATGATTTCCCTTTTGACAGTCTTACAGTCCGTGCATTCGAAGGACTTGGATGATGCTAGATATGTCGGGGCCGTCATCCTAGGCATTATTTCAAAAGTTTTGTATGTGACTGGGGAGACGCTGGTGGACCCCCAACTGGCTGCTATCGTTTCCTGGATGTCGTACCATCGCAATCCTGTAGCGGTGATATTGGTGGATACCCTGAATGGCCTGGATGCCTCAGAGGGGTAGCCCTATAATGTTGTTTATGTGTCTGTCAGAGAGGTTTCGTATGGCGGTCCCGCTTAAGTATCCTTTTTTGGTGGTTCTAAATTTCTTCTCACGCCGTATAGGCCTGGACATTGAGAATTGGGGGAACTGGTTTGTAGAGCACGAGGCTCAAATATTACGTTGGTCTGTGCCTTGGTGGGGGGAGTTGTTTCCCATTTTGAAACTCAGGGAGTACGAATATGTCCAGTTAGTAGGCCTCAGGCAGACCTCTTTCTACTTTTCTTGGCAACTTGCGTGCCAATTTGGCTGGGAGAAAATTATGCCATTGCAAACACCGAACTTCTTTCTCGTGGAGGACCTAACAAAGCATATGCGCATGCGACTTGGTTCTCTGTGGGATAATCGGCGTCCTTCGACCCGTCCTTCTCAGTCTACTGGTCGAGTCTGGCATGTTTTCGGGGACTATATGGAGTGGTTGTGAAGGAAGGTAGTGGACAGGATGCTAGCTGTGGAGACCAGTTAAAGGTGGTTTGCCATATCTAACACCATAGAGGGAGGCGTTGTGGTCTACCCCAAGCTAGTCCGGGCTTATCACTATATGGAGAGTCAGCGATGCTCCATTCAGGCAGGGGAGGTTTAGGGAGCCCAGGATGCAGGTGATGATGGTGCTGGTTCCTCTGGAAGCTGCATGTAGGGCTTTGTGAAGCTTCTTGTGAGAGATGTGGTTTTGTGCTTTGTGGGAAAAATTAGGGGTGATTTTCAGGAGTAGTGGGGCTTGTTATTGTTTGTTTTTTTAGTAAGTGTAGTGCTAGCAAGGGAAGTCGTTTGACTCCTTACGCCGATGTAATCGTGCGAAAATTTCAGATAAGGAAATAAATAAGTGTTTGGTCATCTAGTTGTGCCTCTTGATGACTTTTTGCATTTTGAACTATCTATACTTATCGCTAAGGCATACATAATCCTTTTGTTCATGTATATGTTAAAATGAACTGTCATTCTCTGGGATAAGAAAATAATAGTGTTTTATGAAAAGAAGGGGGTCGCGCTCATGTGAAGCGAATGAGCTGCCTACGTACCTCTGAGGGTTTTAAAAAATTTTGAAATTTATTTTTGAAAATGTTTTTAGAGGATCAGGCCCACGTGTTTCTGGGTAGGGGGAAAAGAAGAGAGATTTTTTATTTATTTATTTATTTATTTTATTTATTATTTTTTTAGAATAGAGGGGAGATGAGAAGAGTTGTAGCACACCGAGATTTCGGACTAGGGGTAGAATTTCTTGAGACAGTCCAGGTTGAATAGACGCGCCATTTCTTCTCTGTTGAGGTCAGTGAGCACAACGACGTCTCTCGACAAGATCTTCTTCATAATGTAGGGGCCGCTCCAATTGGGCTTGAACTTCCCTCTGGGTCCCAGATGGGCTCTACTATTTCTTTGTGGGTTTAGTCCCCTTCTCGGACACTGCGGTACTTGACTCTCATGTTAAAGTATTTCGCTATGCGATGATGATACCCTTGTATGTGATATAGAGCTATCAATCTCCCCTCGTCCAAGAGGAACAACTCATCAATACGGCTTTGGTGCCAGTCTTACTCGTTGACTTTGCTTTCAAGCATGACGCACAACGAGGGTATTTACAGCTCAACAGGTAGGACTGCTTCCATGTCGTTGACTAGAGAATAAGGGGTACCCCCAATAGAGGTTCGAACTAAAGTGTGGTAGTCCCAGAGGGCATAACGGATCCTGTCAACCCAATCACGACATCTCCTGGTCATCTTGCGGATGATGGATTTGATATTCGTATTGGCAGCTTTGACTTCCCCGTTGGTTTGAGGTCAGTATAGAGAGGATTTATGTCTTTGAATTCCATACTCGTCGACCACTTTCATAACTTTTGCCTCAAAATGTAACCCATTGTCTGATACCAGCTCGTGTGGGACCCCATATCGGCAGATGATGTTCTTCTTAATGAATTTGCATACTTTCTTGGCATTCAAAACTACGTATGACTCAGCTTCAACCCATTTAGTGAAATAGTCAATAGCAACTAGGATGAACTGATGACCATTAAATGCCTTCGGTGTAACTTTCCCTATGATGTCGATGCCCCATGTGGAAAACGGCCAAGGAGAAATCATGTTGTATAATTCTCGCGAAGGCAAGTGTTGTAGGTTGGAGAACTGTTGGCATTTGAGACATCTTTGAACATAGGTTGTGCAGTCCTGAACCATGGTAGTCTAGTAGTACCCCTATCGAATGATCTTTTTGGCGAGCATATGTCTATTCATGTGGGTTTCACATTCCTCGTCGTGGATTTTTTGCATCATTTCTTCAATGTCAGCCCCTGCGATGCAGTGTAAATGGTTTCCATCGAAGTTTCTCTTCAACAGTGCTTTATCACAAATAATGTACTAGGCGTCCAGTCTGTAGAGAGTTTCTCAGTCTTTCTTATCATCTCCCTTGGGATACCTATCATATTTGAGGATGTGCCAAATATCATAATACCTATAATCGGCTATTTCGGGTTCTTCCTCCATGCTGAGCTCGATGTGGTAGCAGTGGGTTGGTTTTTCTTATTTCTGGGCAAGGAAGGGGGCTATAGTTATTCCTTCAAGCATGTAAATCATGGAGGCTAAGGTGGCAAGGGCATCAGCTAGGTTGTTCTTTCTTCGGGGTAGGTAGTGGAAGGTGATTTCTTAAAATTTGGAAGATAGTTCTTCAAGGTGGGCATAAAAGGTTAAGAGTTTCTTATCCTTGACCTTACACTTATTAAGTATTTAACCAATGATGAGGGCTAAATCCTTGCAGAGATCTAGGTATCGAACTCCTTTCTTGAGGCCAATTTTAAGGCCTACCGTGCATGCCTCATATTCAGTCATGTTGTTAATGCAGGGGAAATCCAATTTGATGGCAATGAGGGTGTGGGAGTCATCAGGGAAAATTAAGAGGATCCCAATGGCATATCCTTTTTTATTGGCAGTACTGTCAAAGAACGTTTGCCATCGAAGATCTTTTTGGGATGCACAAAGGATATTCTAGTCTGGGAACTCGAAAATCCAGACATCGACTTCTTCCATAGGGTAGTCAGCATGGTAATCGGAGATGGCTCTTCTTTTAATGGATTTTTGTGTGATATAGGTGATATCAAACTCGAATAGAAGCATCAACCAACACGCCATTCGGCTGGACAAGGAGGGCTTCTCGAGTAGGTACTTAATGGGATCCATCCAAGATACGAGTCTGATGGGGAAGGTGAGCATATAGTGTCGTAACTTTTGGGTAACCCAGACAAAAGCGACATATGATTTTTCCAAAGCAGTGTAGTTGACTTAGTAACCAGATAATTTTTAACTAGCATAGTAGATGGCTTTCTCCTTACGGGTTTCTTCAAGGTATTGAGCTAATAGAGCCCCGATTATAGTATCGGTCATGGTTAGGTGTAGGAGTAAGGGAAGACCAGGCTGCGGTGGCATGAGAACCGAAGGTCAGGTTAGGTATTTCTTGATTTAGTCTAAGGATTATTAGTTTCATTCCAGACTTTAGTTGAACCCTTTTGGAGGAGTTTGAAGATGGGTTCACAGATGGAAGTCAATTGGCTGATGAATCGACTGATGTACTATAATTTCCCAAGGAAACCTCAGACTTCTTTGTTCGTTCAAGGATGTGGCATCTTAAGTATGACTTTCATCTTAACAGGATCTGCATCTATCCCTTTCTCACTGACCATGAATCCCAAGAGTTTTTCTTTAGTAACACTGAAGACACATTTCTATGGGTTAAACCGCATGTGGTACTGTCACAGTTGTTCAAAGAATTTTCGAAGAGCGAGAATATGACCTTCTCTAGTCTTGGACTTGATAATCATGTCATCTACATAGATCTCTACTTCTTTGTGCATAAGATCATGAAGAATGGTTACAGAAGCCTTTTGGTAGGTAGCCCCAACATTTTTGAGACCAAATGGCATGACTGTGTAGCAAAAGGTTCCCTAAGGGGTGATGAATGCAGTTTTCTCTTGATCATCAGGGTGTATCTTGATCTGGTTATATCTGGAAAACCCATCAACGAATAACTTGAGAGCATGTCTGGCTGTGTTTTCCACAATCATATCGATATTGGGTAGTGGGTAATCATCCTTCGGAGATGCCTTATTCAAGTCTCGATAGTGGACATACATGCAGACTTTTCCTCCTAATTTTGACATGGGTACAATATTGGCTAGCCATGTGGGATACTCAATTTCTAGAATGAAGCCCATGTTCAAGTGCTTGACTATGTAAGGACATAAATTTCCAATTGAGTCCCTGTATTGTTTTGACTTACTTCTGTGAACAAAACTGTGTTTGTAATATGTCATAGGGAGATGTTTTTTTTGTCACGATCCCACTTGGTCTATGACGTATTGAAGAAATTGAAGACGTTGCGGCAAAGCTTCAAAGATTTAATCATGCTGATGTTTATTTGGTGCAAGTTTAATCGTCTTCAAAGTTAATTTCATTCCGAGATCTCTTAGGTATGAATGCGTATAATTAATGGTGCTCGGAATTATTTTATAAAAAATAAGGATGTAATTTTTATGTAGAAAAATGATTTTAAATGTTTTAAAAGTGTTTTTATGGTTTAAACTTCGTTTTATGATGGTAAGCTCGAAATAGAGTTTGACTAATTTGAATCTCTTTGTTAAGAGATGTTTTTATCCAAAAGTCAAAGAAAGTCAAACTTTCGCGAGGTCGCTGGAGCGACATTGGATCTCGTTAGAACGAGATACAATGTTGCGCGAATGACATACTTAAGTCGTTCGAACGATACGTTTTTTGAGGCGGCATTTAAATCCTATTTAAATAGTGTTTGCATCATAATTTCGTAAGTGTGCTTTCTGGAAAACTATTTTACAAACCAGAACCTTGTTTGCACATGTTTTCTAAGGTTTAAAAGTCTTAAACACATCCTTAGAGTTTGCAAAGATCCGAGTTATCATTCTTATATGTTTACGTGATCTTGCTGCACCAAAGTTGTTTGTTCTACACAAAGGGTTTTGCGGTGAAGAAGCGACGGACATCGTAGACGTATTAAAGCCATATCGGTGGACACCGAGACATACGTGGATGCGTGTGTTGTGGACAGAGATCGTGAACGACGGAATTTCTACGTGGGCACTAATGAAGAACGTTTGAAGATCAGAAGGAGCGTCAAGACTCGTGGGGATCGAGTCTTAGTGTAAGGCTAATCTGTCTTTGTAAAACCATTATTCATAGTGATTGTCTGGCTTAGGCCGTCCGAGGTTGTTTTCCCCTTTTGGGTTTTTTCCTCGTACATCCGGCGTTGTGAGTATTCTTTACTTTATTTTACTTGCTTGAATCACTAGATGCATGTTTAGGATTAATCAAGATAAAATTGGTTTAAAGTGAGAATTGGGTTTTCACAACTTAGTTTGGTGCATAATTAAAAGTTGGATCCTTTTTGGTTGAAAAAATTGGTTTTGTTTCAAAACACACACATATCGGGCCACTCACGTTTTCAAATTGGTATCAGAGCGGGTTACGCTAATTTATCGCGTGATCCTGATTTTTTTCTGATACAATTTGTCTACTTACATTTTCAAATTGGTATCAGAGCTAGAAAACATTTTTATTTGTTTTGTGATCCCGTGTGTTTTCAAAGATGAATTCTGGATATAATGAATTTTCTCGAACTCCTGTTTTTGATGGCACTAATTAAACTTATTGGAAGATGAGAATGAGATGTTCTTTAAAATCTATTGATGAGCGTGTTTGGCTTGCAGTTGAGAAAGGTTGGACACCCCCTATCACTATTGTAGGTGAGGTCACTAGTTTAAAGCCTGTTGAGTCATGGATCGAAATGAAGCAAAGACGTGCACAATATAATTCTAAGGGTTTGTACGTTATTTCTTCACATGTCACACAGGAAGAATATAACAAAATTATGTCTTGAGAAACATCAAAAGAGGCTTGGGATATTTTGGCACTCACTCACGAGGGCACTAGCACGGTTAGGGCGTCAAAACTTCAAAATCTCACTACACAGTTTGAGACCATTAGGATGTTAGAGAGTGATACCTTTGATGAGTTTTATGCTAGGTTGTCCAATATTGTCAACTCGTCGTTTAACCTAGGTGAGAAAATTCCCGACAACCGTGTCATTAAGAAAATCCTTAGGTCGTTGCCTAGTAGGTTTGATGCGAAAGTGACCATTTTAAACTCCTTGGGTAGGTTAGAGTCAACGAAACTAGAAGAGATTGTAGGTGACTTACAAACCTATGAAATCGACATGATTACCTCCAATCAAGTGCCTAAGAAAGAAAAGGGTATTGCTTTGAAAACTCGGAAGGAGGAAATTAAAGTTTCGAATTCTGATTCCGATTTTGAGGATGTTGCTTTGTTGGCAAAGAAATTTAAAAAATTTATTAAGTTTCAAAAGCAATCGAAAGATGCCAAGAAATTTAAAAAATTCAAGAACAACAAAGTGGATCCCACCTCTAAGGATAAGTTTGAAAAGCCTAAGAGAGATGAGTCGGATAAGTGTTTTGGGTGTAAGGGGTACGGTCACAAAGTTAAGGAGTGTCCCACTAGACTTAAGAAAGAGGGTAAGCAACCCGTTGTCTATAATGCCACCTTAAGTGATAGTGAACCGGAAGAGGGAGAGAGTTCTCCCATTGAGCATAACTTTGTTGCATTTATGGCATGTCATGTTATCGACGACGATAATACTCATGTGAATGACACTTCCGAGGAGGTTTTGAGTGTATCCCATGTTAGTGAGGGTGAGGAGAGTGACGAGGAGGAGATAGATGTGAAAGAATTACAAAATGCGTTTAATGAGTTGTATGCCGAAAAGGTGAAGGTGAAAAAGGCTAACTCAAAATTGCAATCTAAGTTGAATGAGTGTGCCATAGAAAATAATGATAGTTTGATTTAGGATCTTAGGGCACGAGAGAAGAAGTTTAGGGAGAAATTAGAGTTTGTGGATAAAGAGAGAGATAATCTCCGTGGTTTGATGGAGTCCTTGAAAAAGGAGATTTTAGAGTTTGAGGAGACTAGGAATTTACTCGAGTCTAGGATTCATGAGTTGGAGGAGAGATTGAAAGACTCATCTAGAGTCAAGTTTGATTTGGAGGCTAGGTCGGAAAAGTTAGATAAAATCCTAGGCACCATCCAAATTAAGGGAGATAGGGGAGGTATAGGTTTTGGTGAGAGAGTTGTTCCCATTCCCCCCGCACGTGTGAGAAATACTAGGTTGGTTAGAAAAGGTCCGCATAAAGGTAATCATTCCCACCACCGCTACACTTGCACATTTTGTGGTAGGAAAGGTCACCTTAGGCGTTATTGTTACGACCTTAGACAAGCTTCTAGGAAGTTTAAGAATAAAGTTTCCCCGGTTACCCAAACCCCCATGCGCCGTTTTACACCTACTTGGGTTAGGAGATCGGATTTAGTGGCTTTAGGAATTAAACTTCATGATTCTCGTTTGGGTGCACTTGATTCTTCCCATGCTAAATCTAAAGGATGATAATGTTGCCATGTTATGCTAGTTTGCTTCATGATATATTCATTGCTAGTATTATGACATGTGTATCATTTTGTATTATAATTTTCATTTGTTTGAGTCCTATTTCAAAAATACAAAAAGATTTTGCTTTTTTTTGAGTCAAAATATGTTTGAAAAGCCAAAAATATTTTCAGTTTTTGGTCTTGAGTTTACATGTTTGATGTGGCATATTGGTGTGCTTGGACCCCCCCCCCCCCCCATCGTTTCATTATCCATGTGGCTAGGACATTTGGTCATTATTATCGATGCTTAGAATGATCTTAACCATTGTTTATATGGGGTTGTTTCGAAGTTGATATGCATCTTGATTCGACTTTGTATATATGCCAACATCGCACACATGCACGAGTTTATATGGATGTTTGACTTCTCTTGCATATTTGAATTTGGTGAGGCGTTCTTATCTCAATCTTGTCATCTATGCGTAAGTAAACTTAAGGAGAAGTGTGAATGTAATAAGCATTTATCGTGAGGATTTGAATTGAAAAATGATGAGTGCTTCACGGGAAAGGGCTACGAGAGTTCAAAATTAACTCGTCAAGCTACCGTTTAAAAGAGCCCAAAAAGAAAAAGCAAGTTGCTAAGAAAAGGGCCAATAAGATTTTCTCTAAGTTAAGAATGTTAGAAACCTCAAAAGAACTTGAAAAAGTATGTTTATATGAGGGTGTTTGGTTAGAGAAAATTTAAACGGATTTGAACAAATAATCCTAATGTTGAAACATTGCAATTTGACGCTATTGTTTGTAGAATCGTCAAAATTCTGGATTTGTGTGCATGTAGTATGTTTTGTTCATTAAGCTCACTCTTTAATTGCCATTTGGCTATGATAAAGTTTGATGATTTATCACTATCAATTAGAGCTTCTTGATCGTTTCGATGTGTTGGAATTGTGACTCATTTGTTATAGTTTCACGCCCATTCATTCCATGTCCATGCTTGAGCACATCGGTACTATGTTTGCATGTAACTCGCATTTTAAGTTTTTATGAGTTTTTGCATTTTGTGTTAAATGATTACTGCTTTAGCACTGTTTTGCATCTGTTGGATCCTTCCTGGAATTTTTTTGTGGAAATTTTTTCACTGGGCAATACTTTATAACATTTCTGGGATATTGGGAAATTTTGGCAGGTCGCGCGAAGTCGTTCTAACGACATTGCATCTTGCGCGAATGACTTTTGTACTTCGTTCGAGCGACTTCGTCATCTCGTTTGAGCGAAGTCCCTGGCTCATTCGAACGACAGGGTGAAAAATTGCTTCTTATTGGTTTGCAGTCCTCTGGCTTAATTTGATATTTTTTTGGTACTGCAGGAAGCATTTTTTGGATTAATTGGTTTATATACAGGTCCTTCTATGTTCCAATTTGGTATTTTGGCATATATGACCGTGTATTACACTTGATTTAATTGGTATACTCTTTGTGTGATTCCATGGTTTACTAGCTACTGATTAGTCATCTTTTCATCTTTTTTAGCTGGTTGATTCATGCTATCTAGCGGTTTTCATTTTTCATAATTGGTATCAACTTGATTCTATTTGGTATCATATTCTCAAGCTAGATATTTCATACTGGTTTATGTTTTCACCGGACTGTCTATTCGAGACAAAAAGGGGGAGAGATGTATGTGATGTAGGGGGAGATTTGTTGATATTTGTTTTAAATTGGTAACAAATTGGTATCAAATAATTGCTCACATGTTTCAAATGATATGTTCTTATTGTCTATATAAATTGGTTTCATTTTTTCCTCCATACTTCACTTGGTATTTGTTTGTCTATTTGATGTGTGTAGGAATGCTTCAGCGATTCGCGATTCGAGATTTCAAGTCTACATCACATTCAGACAGTTCATGCTTGCCGGTGCTACATATATTAGTCTGTGTCCTGTATCTTTGATTTTAGGATTATGGGATGGGATTTAGGCATCATACGGCTTGATGACCCGGTTAGGCATTTCACTGGTTTAGTTTTGTCCCGGAATAGTCAAAGGGGGAGATTTGTAAGGACATAAATTTCCAATTGAGTCCCTGTATTGTTTTGACTTAATTTCGTGAACAAAACTGTGTTTGTAATATGTCATAGGGAGATGTTTTTCTGTCACGATCCCACTTGGTCTATGACGTATTGAAGAAATTGAAAACGTTGTGGCAAAGCTTCAAATATTTAATCATGCCGATGTTTATTTGGTGAAAGTTTAATCGTCTTCAAAGTTAATTTCATTCCGAGATCACTCAGGTATGAATGCGTATAATTAATGGTGCTCATAATGATTTTATAAAAAATAAGGATGTAATTTTTATATAGAAAAATGATTTTAAATGTTTTAAAAGTGTTTTTATGGTTTAAACTTCGTTTTATGATGATAAGCTCGAAATAGAGTTTGACTAATTTGAATCTCTTTGTTAAGAGACGTTTTTATCCGAAAGTCAAAGAAAGTCAAACTTTCGCGAGGTCGCTCGAGCGACATTAGATCTCGTTAGAACGAGATACAATGTTGCGCGAATGACATACTTAAGTCGTTCGAACGATATGTTTTTCGAGGCGGCGTTTAAATCCTATTTAAACAGTGTTTGCATCATAATTTCGTAAGTGTGCTTTCTGGAAAACTGTTTTACAAACCAGAACCTTGTTTGCATATGTTTTTTAAGGTTTAAAAGTGTTAAACACATCCTTAGAGTTTGCAAAGATCCGAGTTATCATTCTTATATGTATACGTGATCTTGCTGCACCAAAGTTGTTTGTTCTACACAAAGGGTTTTACGGTGAAGAAGCGACGGACATCGTAGACGTATCAAAGCCATATCGGTGGACACCGAGACATACATGGATGCGTGTGTTGTGGACAGAGATCGTGGAAGATGGAATTTCTGCGTGGGCACTAATGAAGAACGGTTTAAGATCAGAAGGAGCGTCAAGACCCGTGGGGATCGAGTCTTAGTGTAAGGGTAATCTATCTTTGTAAAACCATTTTTCATAGTGATTGTCTGGCTTGGGTAGTCCGAGGTTATTTTCCCGTTTTGGGTTTTTTCCTTGTACATCCGGCGTTGTGAGTATTCTTTACTTTATTTTACTTGCTTTAATCACTAGATGCATATTTAGGATTAATCAAGATAAAATTGGTTTAAAATGAGAATTGGGTTTTCACAACTTGGTTTGGTGCATAATTAAAAGTTGGATCCTTTCTGGTTGAAAAAATTGGTTTTGTTTAAAACACACACATATCGGGCCACTCACATTTTCAGACTACTTCCTCTTTTACTTTGAGTGACCATTCGGTGTGGAGCTTTCACAACTTTTGTTTGACTAGTTTACATTCTGAGAAAGTTGGAATCTCATGCTGTGCTATCTCAGGGTCAATGCCGAGCATATCATCATAGGACCATGCAATGACATCCAGGAATTCCTTCAGTAGCTCTTCGAGTTACGTGCGCTCATGCTCATCAAGGTAGCCCTTACCCTAATCTCGCGTATTTGGCTACTAGAACCGAGATTAATAACAATAGTTTCATCTTTATTAACTTGAACGCAGTTATGCTGTTTATTATTAACCTTATTTAGACCAGTTAAGAATTATTCATTTGCAAAGTCATCATCATTAAGAGTTTGATTAGAATCATGGCAGTTAATGTAAGGCACAACAAGATACTCAAAATCTTCATTTATTTCATTGATAGGAAAAACAACATTGAGAACCTCATCAAAGGAGGTCTTCATTACATCAGAGTGAGAGGAAAAAATTCAAGGCGAAAGTGGATAAACATTAGGGTTAGGTTGAATATCAGCAGGTGACATAGGTGCAGCATGCCAGTTGAGAAGAGATGTATCAGCATCTTTAATGAGGTAGTATGAATCAGATGATTTAGTCCCTGAGTGGATCATGTAAAGTGCCATCCCCAGTATCTGCAAATTGAAAGAATCCTCAGAGTCGATATCCTCAGAATCCACGATATCAACTATAGTCTCCTTAGTGAGTGCTTGTACACAATATTGGGAACTTTCGCCCCCCGAGTAGCTGTCTTGAAAAAATATCTCCATTCATAGTTTCGTCTTCTTATTTATAGGGTCATACCAAGGTTCATGGAAGCAGCAAAAGGAGAAATCTTCACCCTCTCTAATGAATCTTCAATTTAGGTAATCTCCCGAGATAGTTCTGGGGCATTCTAACAACCTCTTTGGTCGAGGCTAACAGATCAATCTGAGTTATTCTTCTGATGACTGATAGCCTAAGCCACAGGGAGGAAAGGCCTCCTTTAGCACAATAGGTTTCATTACCCCTTGTTGTCTTTACCCTAGCCCCAGTCTGAGCATAAAGTGCATGTTTTTGAACATTTGGATTACATTGATGTTTCTATGAGGATCATATTTTGACAAACCTTATCTTTGAATTCTTCCCTTGCTGGGAGCAGGAGGGGTTCGACCTGAAAGCCTGATAGCAGCATATCGTTTGCCCCGTTTTATATCTCAAGTACCAAATTACTGGTGCTCACATTCTCGATGTTGTCACTGTCCCTCAAGTTGGTGATAACTTCTCCATCAGTAATGATTTTCAATTTTTAATGAAGGGAAGAAGACACTCCTTTGATATTATGGAGCCACGATCGTCCGAGCAGCAGATTAAAATAGGTTGGGATGTCGATGACTTGGAATTCAATAATAGGATTTATAGGGTCAATCCTTATTACAAGATTAATAGAACCCATTACTTCTCGGAAGGTGTTGTCATAGGCATGTACGATAATAAAGGTTGGAGAAAGGTCACTCACTTTCAATCTTAGACAATTGAGGGTTCTTAATAGACAAACATTCAGAGATGATCCATTGTCGACGAGTGAGAGGGGGACAATTTTCTCCATGACTTCAATAGAGATATTGAGAGCATGATAGTGGTTGGGACCAGTTTTAGGGATTTCCTCTTCAGAAAAGGAGAGCATTTGAGTAGAGGTCAAGGATCCAACTCGGTTCACTGCTTCTTCTGGTGTGGTTGAGGGAGGAACTGCGGGTCCTGTAAGTAGCTTGATTAGAGCGTTTCATTGTAGTTGGGAATACATAAAAAGTGACCATAGAGCGATGTTCGCTTGGGTCTTCTTTAGTTGATCAAGGACCTTACTTTTTTCAAGGGTCATTTTTAGCATTTGGAGATTCTCACACATTTCCCTTTATCGCTTGCTAACGGTTGTAAGTTTAGGTTCTGGTGATGTCTCCCTGACCTGGTCATGTGGTTCACGAAAGAGGGGAGAAACAGAAACCCTATTTCTTCATCGATATCAGGATGCTCAGCTTCCTGGTTGATTTTTCCTAGCAGCTCCTTGAATGATATCATTCCGCATAGGTTGGCTATTAGACAAGTCTTTTTTGAATCTGGATCTTCATCTGACTTTTCGGAATCATCCCCCTATTCGATGGTAACGATATTGTCTTTCCATGCAAAGTCAATACATTCTGTAACTTTTATAGCCTCTTCGTATAATTCTTCTCATTCGGCAGGGAAATGTAAGACTGAAGTGACCGGGTGCCCTTGTAATTTCAAAGAATCAAGTAGCTCGGATATATACTACAAATATCACCAGTTTATCGAAACAAATATGCCATGATCTGGACCAGGTCATTTAGACTGACTTCGTCGGCTGGCACTACTTAGTTGTTTGACTCTCAGGCCCATTTTTGAGCTTCTAAGATAACCCACTGAATCTCTGACAATCGATGGTCATCTGGGAGGGCAATTTCAGGCCGAACTCTAGGAGTTGGGTCAGCACTTTTGATAATTCCATATTTTACCTCCCGAACGGGTACGGACAACGATGCAGGATCTGGTGAGGAGTGATAAAGTTTGATCGACAAGGATGGTAGGGTGTAAGATGAAATATGGGCATGTTTAGAGAGGTTTAGGAGAGTATATAGGTAAAACTGGTGATTTACTTGGAATGATTTGGGTAGATGGGTCGAACTCTGAGTCTTCTTCTAGGAAGATAGAGTTTGCATGATTCGGGAGTGGATTATGGGTAATGTTTGGTTTAGGATTAGCTGGTGGGGGTAATGATACCCCTATTAATCAGGCTTTGGATTGTGTTTCGAACATGGAAACATTGTTTTGTTGGTATGGCCAGCAAATTGGTGAAAGTCACAACAGGCATCAGGTTTGAAGTTTTTCGGAAGTGGATTTAGCAACGGACGAGGGTCCAATGGTTTGATCAGGTTTTGATTTAAGAGAGTCGGGTAGACTTTGGTGAGAGGAGGGTGAAGCTCGGTATATTCCTTTCGAATTGGGTTTGGATGAATTTCTGGTGCCCATGAGTGGCAAGCTAAGAAATGTTGTTGATAGTAAGTCTGGGTATTAACAGGCTTTTCAAACTTTCTAGGAGTAAACTGTCAAGATATTTTCTTTGGTACAACTTTCGTCTTGGATTTCTACTCTCGCTTCTCGGAGGGCTCAGAAGTGAGGGTAATACTATCCTCCCATTATTTCTCGGACATGGGGTAGAAAGTTCTTCTTCACAATGCTGACTTGTTCTTCTTCAGAAGGCCGATTGGTCATGGTATCTTCTTTTCTCTCCATCTTGCTATGAAGTTGCTGACTAATACCCCAAGATTTTATTTAAGTAGCTCTAAGTCACGACGAGTAACCTGTAGCTCCTCGTTGTTCTTGTACTGTGACATGAACTTGCGGGCAATGTCTACCCAACTGTGGATTCTGGATCCTTCAAGGGATAGGAACCAACGGAGGGTGCTGTCTTTCAAAGTGTGATGGAACATCTGAGCCATGATTTCTTCGAAAGCCCCTAGGATATTCATGGCTCGGTGATAGCTACATAGATGAACAATCGGGGGTCCACTGCCTCCAAACTTCTCAATATTGGGCATCTTGAATTTTTCTAGTAACCTGGCTTTAGGATAGGGAGTCATGTGGGTGTAGTCCATGTAGTTCCCAGAGATTCTGACTTGGTCGAATTTTTGGTTAGCATCTTGAGGTCTTCCTTGACCTTGTTCAGTTCTTCCTCTTTCGGATCAACAGTCTTAGGTAAATTAGCCCCGATCTGTGCAAGGTTTAGCCTAGAAAGCTGGGTTGGTGGCGGCCCGTTAGCAGGAGGATCACATGGAGCATGATGACATTCTTCAGGTCCCCAGATAGGCTCGAGTGCAGGCGGATCCATGGCTCGAGGGAAAATGACCTCAGGATCTTCAGGGACAGGGACCTAATTTCTTTGCATCTCATGAACCTCGGTTTGAAGGTTGTCAATTTTGGCAGTGAGTTGAGCCAAAATCGTCAGCAAATCCAACTGTACATTTGACACTTGATCCATATCTCCATAGAAGGCAGGTGAGTCTTGAACTCGAAGGAAGTAAGGGGACTGACATAAATTTGGGGTGGTTCGACTGAAGACCAAAGACAACAGGGAGCCAGGCCAAGGGTATGTGATCGACCTAAGAAGGAGAAATATTGGAATTTATTTTCCGAAAAAAAGGGAAATTTTTTATTTTTGGGAAAGAAGAAAAATATTTTTGACATATTTGGAAAATATGAAGACGAAAATATTTTTTTCTTTTTTTTGAGGGAAAAATATTTTTGGTATTTTTGATAAAAGAGGGAGAAATGTTTTTGGAAACTTTTGTAAAGAGAGGGGAAAATACGAGAGACGGGTCCCATCATGATTATTATGTTAGGTTCTCACTTGTATTAAGTTTACCTAAATGTAAAATGAAATGCCGGATGGGACCCGAGCCTGTAAAAATTAGGTTTGCCACATATGTAAAGTTATAGTTGGACTTGTAACCAGTCTCACGAGCAGGGTCCCGTTTTAAAAATTGCGTGAAAATTTAGGCGGCAGGCCTACCCGAAATTTTACAGAGTTTCGAGTCAAAACCGGCAATCTAACATGTGTGTCCTAGGTTTGACACCTATATGCGGGTATGCAGTTGTTTGGGTGAATTGGAAACGGTTCCTCCATTTGGCGTGACTTCCACGATATACCTCTTGATTTTGAGGGAAATCGGTACATGTGGACAAGCCATTTGATATACCTGAGTGTACGTGAATTACCTCACTATATACCTCATGGGGACGGTATACGTGAGAGAGAATTTGATATATTCGATGTGCGTGAACGAGTTCCCTGCGATATAACTCCCGTTATGACTTCGATCAAGTGGTATGGTGTGGGAGAACTGTTCGATATACGTCTAAGTCACTTGACCAATGGGAGGTGAGAGTCATATCGCTTAGGCTAATTGCAACCTGTAAGACCAATGCCCATCATGAAGTGACTCTCTAGTTACGGGAAAAAATTTGGTCAATAACAATGCTCTTTGGTGATGTCGTGTGAATCATGCATGACTCATTTATTAGTATCTTATGGAGAGAGTATCTTTTTCTTGATCATGCCAAATAGGGATCAAGGTATAAGTACCAATAGTAAAGTTATACCATGCATGGATAAGTGATGTGTAACTAAGTGAGTGTGTGATGGGTGAGCATGGATATATACAAGTGGAGGTGTGTGTTGGCGACACACCTAAGCATGGATTTCTAAGTGATGTGTGTAATATGTGGATATACGTGATCCTAGGTGTATGTGGTGTGAAGTGTACATGCAAAATCTTCTACAAGTGTGTGAATAGTAGCACAAGCATGAGGTATATATGACTAATAAAGGGGAATATGCAAATAGGGGAATATACAAGAAAATAAAACATCCGTGTAAATAGAGTCTAGCCCTCTTAAAAATATTCCCCAACGGAGTCGTCACTGTGGACATCCCGGCCGGCGGGGCATTGGTTCTGGGGGGGGGGGGGGGGGAGGTACGAGGATCCCTCGAGGATTAACTGTGTCATGATCTCGCACCCTTCTCTTTGAAAAAGGTGCTTTGACCATCGTCGGTGTGGGGTGAATGTAAAGAGATAGAGTCGCGAACCTATTTTGCGCAAAACAACCAAAAGAACATGTTGCCACTTTGAAAGAGTGGTATCAAGGACAAACTGATGCATACGAAACCAATAGATCAGAGATCCGGGGGCTAAGTTACGGAATGGGAAGGTATTAGATACCCATCCCGCCCTTTCGATCTCTCATGGGCAAATGTTAATGTTTTCCTTTATCCCCGTGAAGTGTGTGTATGTGTTTATATAATGGAGATTGGAATCGTTCGACCCATACCATGGAAAAGATAGGGTGAGGTCATCCATAGGAATATTCCCAAAATAATAATAAACGTAGAAGATGAAATATGAGCATTCATCGTGATATTGATCGTTATTGGGAAATGATAATATGTGTTGGATGAAACACGACCAAGCATATTATATGTATATGTATGATAATTATGAAAAAGAGGGATTTCAAAAAATTTGTACAATGAGATAAATTGGAAAGTTAGAAAATTGGACTCGAGTCTCGAATTTTAATCAGAGACGCCTATGTAGCCTAGAAAGGCATCAAAGTCCATGTAGTTCGAATGTAGAATAGGGGTGGGGGTTATCCCATAGATTTGAACGAAATTTTATTAGGTGTGAACGTGTAGAAAATGTGTTTTTGGTTTTGGAAAAAATGTGCTGAATAACTCCGTTCGAAATTTACGGGTGTAACCCTCTTTTATTTGTTTTTGGGTTTTTTTATGAAAAATAAAGTATGTGAAATATACTAATAAAAGCGTAGATGTTAATGTGTATGAACTAAAATGAAACTAGATTACGAATCTAAAGTAATTTATGCAAAAAATAAGAGATTTAAAAGAGAGGGGGAAGGAATTGGACCTTACTTGGAGCTTGATCTTGGATATTAGATGAACTCCTTTGAATGTTGATGGATGTTGACGAGAGAGAAGGATATTTTCCAAATTGAGTGTGAAAAGGATGGGTATTTAGGATTGAATGGAACTTCTCATATGGAACTTCGTTGACTTCGAGAGAATGTTACGGAGATCATTGATGCTGATGGGTTTGCTGTGTGTCTTGGGAATGAGGTCATGACCCTTATTTATGGGAAAAAGGTGCGTACCGATCGACCTACCCCGGGGGGTGCCTATCGGTAGGTCAACCTTGACACTGTGCCGATAGGTAGGGTTCAGGACCTGCTAATTGGCAGTCTCGTGCGGACATTTTTGGAAAAAATGATTGTAGTACACAAATCATTGATCTGAATTATGCACGGGGCATATCGTTATAAAGGTTTTCCAAAGGACCTAGAGAGTCATTTGGACCGCTCCCGGGTCCAGGAGTTGACTTTGGATCAAATGTGGCTCGGGATCCCACGTCGGTCCCTCGGACGGGAGATTATTTGAACGCAAATGGATCGTTTGTCTGTATGGTAAGTCAGAATCGCTCACGGGGCGGACCGTTGGAAAGGTTAGAAAATGTACTTCAATATTCCAAAGAGTTTCACTCAGTTCAGAAAGTTGTCCTTGGTCAACTGGGGCCCAAAAGTGTCAGTGACCTCTTGGAGTAAAACGGATCGTTCGTCCGTACCGTAATTCAGAATCGCGCACGGGAAGATCGTTAGAAAGGGTATGCAGTGACCTTTGGATATTCATTCAGTCTCATTCGAACTGAAGAATTGACTTTGGTTAAATGAATTCTGGGAGCCCCCGTGGCCTCTGAATCGATATTTGGGGGAAATTTGATAGTTCGTACGAATGGTTGTGTTGTTTCCCGCACGGGGTGGACCGTTGGAAAGGGGTTACAGTGCCCTTTAAAAATTCAAAGAGATTTCTCTCTGGCCAAAGAGTTGACCGGTGTCAAATGGGGCCCGGAGGTACCCGATGGACTCTACATCGGTACTCAGAGTGCGACCTAGGTTTGCGGTGGAAAGGGGAAGTACTAGGGGTCTAAGAAGAGACTTAGGGGGTCCGAGAATGTGGTGTCTACAGGTTCTTTCATGCACAAATAGCCTATAGTCAACAGACCTGTAGATAACAAAATTGATGGGAGAATATATCACTTGCCTCAAATATAACATGTGAAGTTAAAGTTCAAAAGAGCTCGTACATGTGTGTGTAAAGGCATATACAAAGTGAATCCATTAAGAAAATCAAAATTCAACAACTCCATGCAAACATGATTAAGAACAATTCGAAACCATAATCAATTTTCCTAACCACATGGAAACATGGAATGTAGTGGATTGAAACACACTAATAGGCTATACAAAATGTGTAAAAATAAACTAAACATAAACCAAAAATCTTTTTAAATGTTCAAATATTTTTCAATATGATACCAAATTAAAAAAGACAAACTCAAAAGACAAACAAAATCGTTTTGTATTTTTCAATAAGACCCAACAAATAAAAAATCAAAATACAAAAGACTTAAACCACATACAACTTGTAAATGCATGTAAGATGAAGTAGAAATGCTAGTGTATTTAAACATGAAACCATAATCAACCATTAGATATAGCATAAGAAGTATCATGTACAAGTAGGGGTGGTAAATGGATAGATGCAAAGCGGATACTGTACTATCCATATTTATATCCGTTATCTCAATACACTATCCATATCCATATCCGTATCTACTCGGATAGTAAAAATAACTATTCATATCCGTATTCTCTCGAATACCTCAGATTCGAATAATACTCGTCTCCGTTTACATTATTTATGCATTGTAATTAAAATTAACTAAAATTCACATTGAATAAAAATTAGACAATCAAAGTCCATATTTTTTTGCTATAGTTAACTAAAAAAAGAGATAAAATAAAATTTAAGAGAATGTTTGAAAGCAAGTACTAACCTTTAAAGCTCATAGTCATGAATTATGAGTTTTCTTTTCCTCTAATTGAATAATCCATAGTTCCTCAACACTCATTTCTTCTATATCATGGGAGATCTTCTGCACATCCATCTTCTTCTGTATATCAACCATATTTTTCTCGGCCTGCTCGGCTAGCTTAATCTTTGGATCGTTCTTCTCAACCCACTGATAAAGGTGCTGGAAAGAAAGGACAGACTAAAACTAGGCAGATACGAGAGTTAGATTCAATATGAGATGAGACAACACTTCGAGAAAATTATGAAAGAAAATTGTTGCTTGAGTAACTCTATGCAGAGAAAAGCCAATGACCCTAGTGCTACTCTAAGCATCAAAGAAATAGTTATCAAAGGTGGGAGTCACTGAGGAGATGACTTCTCGGGCTTTCGACTGACTTTCGAGAAAAGACTAAGGGTTAAGTCCGAGCTGAAACAGGCGTGCTGCCACCGATGCATCATCCGAAATTAGGACATTGAGGGATATGGGTCTTCTCAGAACTTTGGATTTCTTTTGTTGTTGAGACACAACTACAAGCCCACCAATCTCTTTCATCTTTTTCTAGTCTTCAGCATTAAGGCCAACAGTTTTTGACTTATTCTTGTGAGGGCCTGTCGGTTGACCCGCAGTCTTTCCTTTTAGCTAGGCGAGAAGATTTCCTATGATCGGGGTTACCATTTCCTATATGTGGTCTATTATGTTCTTGGGACGATCTGCAAAATGAAAAAGATCAACACCTATCAGTATCATCTAAAGAATGAGATTACAAGAAAAAGTTAATAATATTTCAATAGCAAGAATCTTATGAAGAGACTCTAATGGGGCTAATCTCATCCCTACTTCTTGGAGAAATTGAGGATTGAGTAACTCCTCAAATATTATCAGACAATCGTCTCCTCTTAGTTGGTCAACCTTTTTTTTATTTCTCATACTGGGCCCTGGGCCAACCTTAGCTGAAAGACAGATCATGTCCCACTTTCGAGGCATTTTATCTTCCCTTCAACGATTCATCGTCGTCGAACTCCCACAAACCCAGGACAAAGAAATATCGAGATTTCCAATCATTCACCATGAGCTTTCGGTTAGGTTTGCATGTGATGAAATGGTAATAGAAGGGAGTGAATTTTGTAGTGATGATAGAATAGCATGCTCAAAACACATCTAAATCTTCCACGTAGGCAAGTATCCAAAGGATGACCGACCCCATAATCATCCTTTAAGCGCTGAGGACTAATTGTATCAGAGCAAGATCAATAACTACATAATGGGGAAAGCGGAAGAGATAAAGGAGTTCTAGAGAGAGAAGAAAGTTGCTCTAGTTTAAAGGTTTGACGAAAATGACGAAAATGGGGGGGGGGGGGGGAGCCCTGTCTAAGGAAATTTTCGAGTTAAGTAGTGTGGAAATAATGAGGTGCACGTCCCAAGGGATAGAGAATCATAATGGACTGTGCACGTGGACTGCACACGCCCGAAATATCGCACCAAATCCTCGAGAATCATGTAACCTCTGACATGACCAAGGGATAGTTAACAGGTGGAACACTTCTCATCATGAAAAGAATAAGAAAGGACAAGGGGTGATAAGACCATTACTTCTGATGAGACGACCGTTACACCCCAGAGATTCGATTGACAGCTCATGGACAACTAAGCCTTCAAGATTTCGGCTGTAAACCCTCCATCAGACTAGATGAGACACCAAGCTTAATAAACTTGAGGCCAATGAAGACCAATATAGACCTCCTCCTACTAAAATAAAAGGCTAAGGTCTAGGGATAATTGATATACAAAAAGTATAGTCTTATTTAGATGACACTACAGACCAGTCAGCCACCATAAATATTTATCTCTTAGATGAGACTAGACATTTCACTAAGTATCACCATCAAGGTGTCGGCCTCAGATGACATTCATGTTACAAGGCACATGACTCAAGAGCTAGAGATATGTGTGACTGGCACAGACGACCATCCTATCTCGTCTTGGTTAGGAGCATGGAACCAAGTACCAGACAGACTCTCGACTAAACCGGTGCATCTAGTGTCAGCCTAGATGACATTGCTTCCAACAAATATGTTCAGCTAGTCATGAAAAGCATGACAGGGTATCTCAGTCATTCCAGCACAAAACCGTCAACGAGAATCACTCATCCACATGAGGGGATTCACATTATGATTACTTCACCATTGGAATGGACATGTGGCGCATGGACACATGGCGCTCTCTCATAGGTCTTGAACATCAGTTTTGGGCGTGGAATGTATGATGGGGGTGACACTGCGCACCCCCAAGCCTATAAAAGCTCATTTTGTCTTCTTCATTAGGGATCGATCTTCTACACATTTACTATGTTCAAATTATTCTAGAGAGAGAAAGCTTGTATTTGTACTCAGCTATGACTGCTCATGCCTCATTTTAGTGAAATACTCTCACACCGTGCACAATGGATGTAGGTCAACGGCCGAACCACTTCAATCCTTGTGTTATCTCTCTGTCTTTGATCTCTTCTCTTGAATTGTTTGATTATTACTGCAAATAGCGAATTCTTGCTCATCTATGCGTAAAACTCTTACTGGGTTGTATGATTTGTGTATCATCATACTAGCTTTATTTAATTTCATCCATGCTTATCACAAGACAAAATGTATACTAAAATGCAGTCATATGTCAAAACTAATTATCTTTGTGATCAATTGTAAGTGTCCAAAAGAAAAATAAATAAAATATATGGTGGCACCATAAATTCAGCACTTGCCTCTTGATAGAATAAAGATACGAGAAAGTCAGCAATTATTGAGATAAATAGTGAGCATTGAGCATGAAAAGAGACCAAATGTATAATAATCTTAATATTGTCAATTGCCAAACCTGACAATGGTCATCTGTCAGTGCTTGATCATAACTATAATTTGATGAAGATCGGTGTCCATTAATTCGTAAATGTTGTATACGTCATTAAAGGTCTCCTTCTTTGGGGGTCGTATAATATCCTTGATGGCAATGATCTGTGAAGTGAAATGACTAAGTATCAATCAAATAGTTGAGTTCATGTAACAAATAACCCAAATAGTTTAGGCCACTACATCATATAAGCAGAGAATAAAATGTTTACTGGCATTTCCATAATAGGAGAATGAAATTGCATTTTCCTTAACATACCAAGAATGATGGCAGGAACATTCTAATATGGACACGCCAAGAAATATATTATTCCAACCCCTTAATCAAGGCGTATTGGAGTTTAAAATGCTACGTGTTGTAGCCATAGAAACTGATTTTCAATTTAAAGATTCAACCCCACAAAAGGAGAATGTGGGTGTTTATGAACAAAGCTAATATTAATTGACAGTATAGATCATCTGAGGTTTTGTTAATTTCTTGTATTCTTTAAATATTTAACTTCCCCGTTCTGTTATACCTTTTAGAGTATGTGAAAACTTATAAACCTGAAGTCTACTTTTGCACCTTGCAGAAGGGAAATAACCAAAGCCTTCTGCCATATTCGGTACTTACTCACTCAAACATTATAATGACATATAAAAAAGTATATGAAGAAAATCCATCATTAGACAAAAAGAATTCTACAGAGTATTTTCCACTTCATGCAAAACCATATCTCTAAATTTTCTCAAATAAATAATCAAAATATTTCGCAGGTAAATATTAGACGTGCATATGAAGCTAGTAAGCATGGTCTCTTCTAGGAATGAAATATGTCCATGTTGGACGCGGATCAAACACCGATGTTTCTAAAGATTCTCTGACACATTTCCAACATGTTTGTAATTTAAATATAAATATAATTATTTTGGACAGATCTTTCACACTTGCTGCCAAACATAACCCTGAACCTTTAAATGTCGAGAAGAGAAATTATTTGAATATAACCAACACTATTTAATTAATATTCAAGAGAAGTCCTTATTATCATCTCAATATTATGGATGCACACTTTATTATTAGATTATAAGAGGTCACTTTACTTGCAAGATTTCTTTCTTTAAACAACTCCACCCCGCACACCCTTGCACAAGGATTGTCACCAAAGCTCAACATGTGACATGCTCTAATGCTCACCATCACGCTAACCATCAACGTCACATAACTGTTCCTGAGTCTCCACTAACTTGATAATCATGCTCAATTAAGTCCTATGACTACCTTTTCTAATACCAAAAGCATACCGACGCCTCTAACGGGCAACCCTTTTAGTGATCGATACTCACTCAAGAGTGAACTGTAATACAGCCAATCATCAAATTCATCACCAAAAACCATTTCCAATCTTAGGACTACTCCCTCCTCTTTCAACACACACCCTCACACACTTTGTTATTCTTATAATTCAAAAACCATTAACTATAAACTGATATTAAAGCAATAGTTGACAGTAATATATCAATTCTTCAGCATTGATGTTTCTAATTGTGAGTTCGCTAAAAGAAGTAGGGTTGTACAAAACATTCTAAAATGAAAGCGGGAAGATCTAATTGGAAATACATTCAATATTAAACATAATTGTTGATTCAAAAGTATGATATTTCAAATCGCTGGGTGTTAAAAGACAACAGAATTCTCGGTGCCCCTTAATATGTCATATTCTCAACAGATGCTAAATCAAGAGCAAAAACTACCTCATGGCTCAAAAGCAGTTGTGCACTTGATCTGTGATACTCTAATATGTGCTTCAATGACCTCACCACCAAAAAAATTACTACGTAAAATAAAAAATATAAACTAGGATTGTGGATTTGTAGAATTAGAGGATACAGAGTGTAATGTTTCGAGTTTTTTAGTGAAAAAATATGTACGAGACTAGACCCTAAATTTAGTTTCTAGTACTACATGGAATATTTCTCCACCTATTTGAATAATTGGACCTATTTGTAGGAGGGTAGTGTGTGGAGAGCATGTCGAAATATCTACTATAGTACTATTCATATCGAGAATGCATAATACTTCTTCCAGTGGACCCAAGGAGGTTGGCTTGATGGAGGAGAGAGAATTAAGGTGAGAGTAGTCTCTATAAGGAGAGAAATAGCCCCCATAAAGCGGGTACGAAACTCTTTATGAAAATGAGGTAGAGACCTCAAAATATGAATCTAGTTCAATGAGGGTTCGACTCTCTCTCCTTATACCTAACTATGATTACTAATGATTTTTCTTTATTAGATCAATGTATGCTCTTTATGATTACGTAAGATGTAGTATGTTTTGAACTTGATCCAATAAAATGAGAAGCTATGCCTACTACATATGGTAACATATAGTTATCAAATCGAGCATTGTTTTTGTCTTTTCAAGGTTTGAAATTGTTAACATTCACATTTTGTCAAAAATTTATTAGTAAGCCATTCGAAAAATCATGATTTAAAAGAAAATAATTGAGTTTTCTAATGATGTCCCAACCACAAAAACATCTATCTTGGCTCGTATTCTAACCCTAAAAAAGAAGAAAAAAAAATGAAAATTAACAACAGAATCAAGTCAATCAGTACTACAAAGAGATATGAAGGAAAAACTTACATTTTCATGATTCATGTGGCGAAGGAGCTTAATTTATCTTAGTGTCCGTTTGGCATCTATTCTGTTGTCAAATGTATTACCAATCTTCTTAATTGCAACCTCCTCATGTGTATCTGAATTCACAAGAGAACTGAAAAGAAATGAATGATGTCAACTCCCCTATTATATAGAACTTGAGTTTCTACCAATATAAAAATTAGAGCCATTCGGGAAGCCTCTCTCGAGTCTTCACGGGAGGTCGTTCGAGAGGTATTTGTCTGCATCCTTTAGTTAGTATTTTACTAAGTGTAGAATCATCTCGGCTAATCAACCTTTGGTGAGGACTCCCCCCACACCGCCCTTCAAAAGTTCTTTGAACGACGATGGCAATACCAGATGCGGTTAAACCCATATAAATGTGTTTTGGCATTACGAAAGGAAACATTTTAGGATTCATGGTGAGTGAAAAGGGAATCGAAGCAGACTCAGCTAAGATGAAAGCCATACTTGAGATGCCACCACCACGGACGGAAAAGGAAGTTCGATATTTCCAAGGTAAATTATAGTACATCAGCCTATTCATCAGCCTATTCATCAGCCAACTAATTTCTATCTGTGAACCCATTTTTAAAATTATCCGAAAAGATTCAACTGAAGTCTGGAATGAGGCCTGCTAAGAAGCCTTTAATCGAATCAAGCAATATGTCACCCGACCTCCAGTGTCTATACCTTCATAGACATGTCTCTCCCTCCTCATGCACTTGACTGTAACAGATACTACAACAGGGGCTTTTCTAGACCAATACATTGAAGACTCCCGTAAGTAAAGATCCATTTATTACGCAAATAAAAAATTAGTCAGGTACGAAATTAACTACACTGCTTTGAAGAAAGTGTGTGTAGCCCTTGTTTAGGTCATGTAGAAGTTATGGCACTACCTTCTTTCCTTCCCCATAAAACTAGTATCTCTTATGGATCCTATCAAGTACCTGTTAACAAATCCCACTTTGTCCAACCGAATGGCTTGTTGGTTAATATTGCTATCTGAGTTTGATATTGTCTACGTCACACAACAAGATCTGAAACGGAGATCCATATCCGACTACCTTACTAATTAACCCATATAAAGGACCGATGTTTGGGTTTCTAAATTCCCAGATGAAAATATTCTATGCACCTCTCAAGAGAACCTCAGATGGAAAATGTTCTTTGATAGATCTGCCAATAAAAAAGGATACGGCGTTGGGATACTCCTGATCACCCATGATGACTCTCACACCCCTATTTCCATCAAACTAGACTTTCCCTGCACCAACAACATGACTGGGTATGAGTCATGCACCGTAGGCCTCAAGATTATCCTTAAGAAAATAATTCGACACCTAGACATATATGGAGACTCTGTCCTTATCATCGACTAAATACTTAAAAAATGGAAAGTCAAAGACACGAAACTCCTACCTTTCCATGACCACCAAGAAGAACTGGCCTCCCAGTTTAAAGATGTCACCTTAATACCTTCCTCAGGCAAAGAACAGCCTAGATGATGCCCTTGTTACCCTAGCCTCCATGGTTAACATGCCTGAGGGAATAACAATGGCCCTTTTCCAGATTCGGAAACAAGCTAAGCCCACCCACTGCTACCACATTAAACTCGTTCTCGAGGAAGATTATGATATGGCCATATTATGGTATTATGATATTTGGTGCCTCCTCAAATATGGTAGGTATCCCAAAGACACCAATGAGAAAGACCGTGCAACCCTTCACAAACTAGTTTCCCAGTACATCATCTATGTCAAAGCATTATTAATGAGAAACTTTGATGGAACCCAATTGTGTTGCATAGAATGGGCTAATGTTAAAGAAATGATACAAAAGATCCATAGTGGGGAATGTGGGCATCACATGAACGGTCACATGCTTGCCAAAAATATCATCCTTTAAGGTTACTATTAGACCACCATGGTTCAAGATTGCACTACCCAAGTTCAAAGATGATGCAAATGCCGACAGTTTGCCAATCTCCAACACTTGCCTCCTCAAGAACTATATAACATGACCTCTTCTTGGCCCTTATCCACCTAGGGGCATTTAAATCATAGGGAACGTTGCTCCCACAGCTTCAAACGATCACAAATTAATCCTAGTAGCCATTGATTACTTTACCAAATGGGCCAAAGCCGAGTAATACGTGGTGCTGAATGCTAAGAAAGTGGCCAAGTTTATTAAAAAGAACATCATCTGCCAATACTAAGTCCCTCATGAGTTGGTATCAAATAATATGCTCCATTTTGAAGCTCATGTCACAAAAATAGTCGATGAGTATAGGATTCAGAGACATAAATATTCTACCTACCGACCCCAAACCAATAGTGCTATCAAAGCTGCTAATAAAAGCCTCAAAACTATAATCAACAAGATGACTGAGGGTTACCGAGATTAGGCCGACCAGATCCCTTATGCCCTCTGGGGATACCAAACTTCAATCAGAACACCTACTAGGGCTACCCCTTATTCTCTAGTGTATGTTATGGAAGGGGTCCTACCCGTTGTGCTACTTTTTCGGAGCTTTATAAAATCAACAATGAACAGATAAAAACTCCCTTCTAAGGTGTCTGTCCTTAAGGAATAACACAAACTTCCTACCTTCCAAACATGTGACAGATGCCTAAAGCAAACAAAAAAGACTCACAAGTTTAGAATAATTTCCGCTGACTTAAGTATTAATATAAAATAAGATGATTATGTGATTCCCTCATGTTTTAGATAATGAAGCACAGAAACGAACATGCTATGCATTAAGAGTTAGACGTGAAATTTAAAAAAATTGAGGACATGGGACTCGTCGATTATTATATATCTTTTATATACTCTAAAATGCTATACAAGAATTAAATGTTCATTTTTTAAGGTGTCCACGTGTTAAATCAAGTCTTTAACGCACTTCTCTTATCACCCCCCCCCCCCCTCTCTCTAGGCATCCTTTTCTATCCCTCTATTTGACTTTACTCTTCCTATCTTCTCTTTCTAGTTCACCCATATTCTCCCATTTCCCTCATTTACCATTTATGAGGCTCGTCTCCCTTCTTTGTCCTTTCTTCTCCAAAATCTCTTCATCTTCTCTTAACAATATCTTTTACGGATTACTTACATAAGAGAAGACACGATTACTGCCTATGGAATTGGATCTCCATTAAAAAGATTTGTAATTTTTCTTTGTTCCACTGATTTTAAATATTGTATGTGGGCTTGGATGAAGATTGAATTTATTTTTATTATTATTTTTATTTAGGGGAAGAATAGGGCAACGTTATGAGTATTTTCACAACTACTGGAACATTTATGGATTATTGAGGAATGCATGACACAACCGTATTATCTTGAATTTGTTCATCATTTGTTGAGGCAATTCCACCCATTAATTTGGGGCTTTGGCAGATTCTCAATGATTCCGTATTTATTCGGTTTTTATTTCCTCTGATTCCGTATTTATTTCCTCTTTTTATGAGAATGGGTGGAATTGTCTCAACAAACGATGATACGGAATCATTCTCAATTCCACCCATTCTCAACAATTCCACCCATTAAATGATTCCTCTTTTTATGAGAATGGTAACTGGCAAAAAGTGGTCAAATACTTAATTGTTTTTTACACCCGATGAAATTGAAAACCTTAACCACTTCTCCGCTTTCTCCTCTATCACACGATGGCTCCACGGAACTGCTCTCATCTCTCCATTCAAAACCCTCACGCCAGTCATCTATCTGAAATGGTTAGTCTATAAATGCTCATTTTTGTTACGGATCAAAATGTTTTTTTAACTCTCATTTCTAAACTCTGAAGGTTTGTAGTCTTTTTTTACTTTCAACATGTTAATAAAAAATCAAACAGAAATTTTAACTCTGAAAAGGTTTGTTTACAAGTCTGATTTGTCTATGGAATAGAGAAAAAAATATCATGGTTACTCCGATTTGTGCATTGAGTACTCTGATTTATTTTATAATTTTATTTGTGATGTTTTTTTTATATAATTTATGGATATACTCTGATAATCTGTAATTCAAATAAATGATAATATGACTGATTGTGGAGTTTTTGCCACTTTCATTTGCCGTTAGGTATTAATGACTGGGAATAGATACTCTGATATGTTAAGTTTCACATTTTAATTTAAATTTGGGACTTCAGTTATTTAGTTTTAAGGATTTGTTTTAGAGGATTAGACTTTGGTGTGTGTTCAATTTGATCCTAATAATGGGGATCTAGGAGATATGGATTTGAATAGGATGACCTACTGCATTTTGTAAGATTTGAGATATATGGGTTTGAAAAGGGGGCCTGACGGGGACGGGGATGGGGAGAGGTAGTCTCAATATATATATTGTCATTTTTTTCTTAATTCAAATAATCAAACTATTGATCTTTATATCGCAACTAATGCAGAGTACTAAATTAAGGATCAATTATTGAATAGTACTCAACATAAATACATATTGAGTAAAAAAGACACCTATTTTTCTTGCAGGGGTTGGTTAAGGGTCATCTTCTTAATTAGTGATTATACATGTCAGTGCAGGTTCAAGAGATATCACTGTGACCCATATATTGCCAAACGTATTATAATTTTATATTTGAATTTTGCTATATTTAATTGGGGGTAAAAAATTGTTGGAAAATAAAAAATAATCGTAAAAATTTGTATAAAACTCGAATTAAACCAGAAAAATCGCCTCGGGGATCTTGCCCCGAACCCATAGCACCACTCGCACGTTAGGCTCCCTGAACAAAAATCCTGTATCCATCACTGATTGTTGTTCATTTTATATATGTAATTGTTCATCTTTATAAATTTGTATCTTCTTTTAGTGGGATTCAGATCATTTCGTTTATGTTTTGTGGTTGAATTTGTTATTGGTAATTGTTTGCTTTAGTACTTTATATATTGAAACTGGTATTTAGGTAGTACCTTTAATATTAAGAGACAAGTTAACATGAGATTGGACATATTTGTTAATGATCTATGGTGATTTTAAGATGGTTTTGACTGATATTGCAAGTGTTACTTTTTGTTATTTCTAGGTAGTGAAAAGGTAATCGCACTGTATTTTATACATCAAATGTTTAGTAAGTAAGTACAACTCAACTGAAAGGATAGAGAGATAGTGAGGCTCAACCAAACGGGCGAGGATAACATCATCAATCAAGGCTTCCAATATCCTGTTGGAAAATTGGACTTAAAGTTAGAATTAAAGAGCTGTCCAAATTTTTTTGGACAGAATTATGAGCAACTTTGAGCTCAAATTTAGGTGGGACCCACACTACGATAATTATGGGACCATATACGAACGCGTTCTCCTCCGCAAGGAGATTAACGTAGTATATTCACATGTCCAATTCGATTGAGTTATGAATGATAAATATGTCCCCAAAGTGACTCAAAAACAATGAAAGTTAATGAATTGGGTATGTTTTAACTCTTGTCCCACATTGGAAGAGTAGTGGAAAGTTGATGAGTTAATAACACCCCAAGTATGGACTAAGGCTTGGATGCTTTTAGGGCATCCCAACTCTTTGAAGGGAAGATGGCCTACACTATGCATGTGTTGGGTTTGGGCCAAAAGCCCACATGCACCGTCCGTCTGGCCGTCTCGGTTCGGTTCGGGCTTAGGCTTATAAAAATCTCCTATATATTTTGGGTCGTTTCTAATTAACTTTCTGGGTTTCAATTTAATTAATTAATTACAAAATTAATTAAATTGCCAACAGTCAACAGTTAATTAACTGTTAGATGGCAATTAATTAACTGTCATCAGTTAAAAACATTTTTACTGTTCCCAACAGTCAAAACCAAGACTATAAATTAAAGCCATTCCCTCCAGTTTTTAATAGCTATCAATTAAACCCCTCTAGAAAAAATCCAAAACTGCTACTGCATTCTTTTCTTCATCCAGAAAAATATTTTCTTAATTTCTGCATATCAAGCTACTGTTATGGTTGAGTATTAACACTGATTTGTGTTCGTTAGAATAAATTATTGATGTGCTACATAATTAATTCGGGAAATCCGTTCTATCTTTGGAGGCAATTATTCAATAACCTTTCAGCACATTGGAGGGAATAAATTTGCCTTAAGGAGACTCTTCAACAGGGCTCGGATTTATCTTTTTATTATGTTATTATTCTGCAATATCAAGTAAGTTATTTTAATTCTGTAATTTCGTTTCAATTCTGTAATAATTATTTCATTAATAATTCTGTACTATTTGATAATTAAATAGTAGACATAACAATCTTAAGGCAAATTAATTAAGTTCTACTGTTTATAGTATACATAATTTTTTTTAATTACAGAATTTATTTGTATAAATAAATCTACAAATAAATCTGTTCTTACATAAATTTTGAATTAAAATATTTTTTTAATACATAAATTTAATAAAACAGTTATTGTTACAAAAATTAATTTCTACACTATTTATATATTCTGTTTTAGAAAATAAAAATTTATTTGTAAATTTTTGTTAAATCTGTTTATATAAAACTTTTAATCTTAAAATTATAATTCGATTTTGTACGGAATTTTTTTTAATATTGAAAACACTGTGACACATATTTTTTTTACCAGTATAAACTTGTGTTTATATTTTAGTTTAATTCTGAATATTATTTAGAATTCTTTGTGGAATTCATTTATTCTTAATTATATTTGGAGGAAATTGGTGTACAGAATTTTGTATTCTATTTTGATTAATCCATTCATATATAAATATTATCATTGATAAAAATTCTATTTTTGTAACAGAAATGGAATCGCATAGTACGAACACTATTCCTGCTAATATGACTGTCACTAACACAAATGTGACTGCACCCGTATCTATGCCACACAGGGAGAAACTGAAAAAGTTCAATGGGGCTGACTTCAAACGTTGGCAAGGACAAATGTATTTCTATATCACTATCTATCAACTGGGTAGGTTTGTATATGAAGATTGTCCCTCTATTCAATAGGGAGATAACTCGAAAAAGGTTGCTGCTGTTGATGCTTGGAAGCACTCTAACTATCTGTGCCGGAATTATATTCTGACCTACTTGGACAAAACATTATATCATGTCTACTGCACGATCAAGACATCCAAGGAATTGTGGAATTCTGTGCAAAAGAAGTACAAAACTGAAGATGTTGGGATGAAGAAATTTAGTGTCTGGCGTTTTTTGGACTTCAAAATGGTTGACTCTAAACCAGTGATCTCGGAGGTGCAAGAACTCCAAGTGATCCCCCACGACATTCATGTTGAAGTAATGTCCCTTAGTGAAACCTTCCAAGTTGCTGCAATTGTTGAAAAATTGCCACCATCATGGACTTTATTCAAAAATTATCTCAAGCACAAGAGAAATGAGATGAATGTGGAGGAATTGGTGGTCAGGCGGAGAATCAAAGAAGATAACCGTGAGCCTCAAGAGAAAAGTGGGAAGAATCCAATGGAAATGAAAGTCCATGTTATTGAAGTTCCTAAGAAGAATAAGCGAAAGCATGACGAGGAAGGCACTTCCAAGCAGAACAAGAAGAAGTTCAAAGGAAAATTCTATAACTGCGGTAAACCTGGACACCTCTCAAGCGAGTGTCGTAAGCCTAAGAAGAAAAATAGGAATAATCCTCAAGAAAATGTAATTGAGGGTGAAAACATCGCCAATGACTTGGCGGATATGAATCTTTCTGCCGTGGTCTCTGAATGTAACTTTGTTGGAAATACTAAGGAATGGTGGGTGGATACTGGAGCCACACGACACATTGGTGCAAACAAATGGATGTTTTATACTTATAAGCCTTTGGAAAATGAGGAGACCTTCTTTATGGGGAATTCTTCCACTTCTAAGGTGGTGGGACAAGGAAAGATTGCTCTAAAAATGACTTCTGGAAAGGAACTTACTCTCAATAATGTTCTTCACGTGCCTGATATCAAATCTCTCCTTACTAAAAATGGGTTCAAGCTTGTGTTTGTGTCTGATCGCTTTGTGTTGTCAAAGAATGACATGTATGTAGGAAAGGGCTACCTAAATGAGGGGCTCTTTAAAATCAATGTTCTTACTGTAACTCCAGAAACATCTGTTTCAATGAATGAAATTGCTAGTTCTTTTTACTTGATTGAATCATCTAATATTTGGCATGCTAGATTAGGACATGTTAATTTTGATACATTGCGTAGATTAATTAACTTGGATTTTTTGCCAAAATTTAATGTTGATAAAATTCATAAATGTGAAATTTGTGAGGAATCTAAATTAGCTAGATTACCTTTCCATTATGTTGAAAGGATAACTGAACCTTTAGATTTAATTCATACTGATATTTGTGATTTAAAATATGTTCAAACTAAAGGTGAAAAAAAGTATTTTATTACATTTATTGATGATTGCACAAAATATTTCTATGTATATTTGCTACACAGTAAAGATGAAGCTATTAGTGCATTTAAGCAATATCAAAATGAAATTGAGAATTAATTAAGTAAAAATGATAAAGGCAATAAGGATTGATAGAGGAGGAGAATATGAATATCCTTTTGAGGAATTTTGTTCTGAGCATGGTATAATCAATTAAACAACCACTCCTTATTCTCCACAATCAAACGGTGTTGCTAAACGCAAAAATCGTACATTAAAGGAGATGGTGAACTCAATGTTATTAAGTTCAGGAGCTCCCCAGAACTTGTGGGGGGAAGCCTTACTTTCTGCTAATTACATTCTCAGAAAGTACCTCACAAGAAGACTCACAAGACACCTTATGAAATATGGAAAGGTTGAAGACCTTCCTATAAATATTTACAAGTGTGGGGGTGCTTAGCCAAAGTGATGGTTCCTAAACCTAAAATGGTAAGAATAGGGCAAAAAACGTGGATTGTGTGTTCATCGGTTATGCTACTAATAGCACTGCATATCGATTTCTAGTTTGTAAATTTGAGATATCGGATATTCATGTTAATACGGTTATTGAATCGAGGAATGCTTTATTTTTTGAAAATGAATTTCCATATAACATGACCCGAGAATTTGGTCCTTCTAAAAGGACAAATCAAGCTACTACAAGTGGTACTCATCAACCTATTGAACCAATAGAGGATGAACCAAGACATAGTAAAAGAGCAAGAACCTCGACTTCTTTTGGTCCAAATTTTCTAACATATTTGCTAGAAAATGAACCCCAATCGTATAAAAAAGCCATATTCTTACCCAATGCTTCTAATTGGAAAGAAGCAATTAATAGTAAAATTGAATCCATATTACAAAATCAGACATGGGAACTCGTGGATCTTCCACCAGGTTCTAAACCGTTAGGTTATAAATGGATCTTCAAAAAGAATTTGAGGGCCGATGGATCAATTGATAAATATAAAGCTAGACTTGTAGCTAAAGGCTATAGGCAAAAGGAAGGGTTGGATTACTTCGACACATATTCACCGATAATAAAAATAACGTCCATTCAGATGTTAATAGCAACAACTGCTATTAATGGACTTGAAATACATCAAATGCATGTAAAAATCGTATTCTTAAATAGTGAACTAGACGAGGAAATTTATATTGAGCAACCTGAAGGGTTTAAGGCTCCCGGACAATAGGGAAAAGTATGTAAGCTTGTTAAATCACTTTATGGATTAAAACAAGCACCTAAGCAATGGCATGAAAAATTTGATAATGCAATGTTATCAAATGATTTCAAAATTAATGAATGCGATAAATTTGTTTACTTTAAATACATTCAAAATGGATATGTCATTGTATGCCTCTATGTTGATGATATGCTTATCATGGGTAGTAACTTGAAAATTGTCAAAACTATAAAACAAATGTTGAGTAGTCGATTTGACATAGAAGATTTGGGAATCGCCAATGTTATATTAGGAATTGAAATTTCTAAAACATCGGATGGACTTATATTATGTCAATCTCATTACATATGAAAAATTCAAGAAGTATGATATTAGTCCTACCAAGACACCGGTAGATGTAAATTTACATCTAGTAAGAAATAATGGTGAAAGCATATCTCAACTAGAATATTCTCGTATTATTGGTAGTTTAATGTATATCATGAACTGTACACGACCGAACATAGCATACTCAATAAGTAAGCTAAGTCAATTTACGAGGAATACAGGGAGAGATCACTGGAAGGCAATACTGAGAGTTTTGGGTTATTTGAAATATACTTAAAACTACGGACTGCACTACTAAAAATATACAGTTTTTCTTGAAGGACATTGCGTTAAATTGGATATCCAATACAAAAGACTCCAAGTCTACAAGTGGGTATGTGTTTACCCTTGGAGGTGCAGCTGTATCTTGGAAATCCTCAAAACTAACGTGGATTGCTAGATCAACAATGGAATCCAAATTCATTGTACTAGAAAAAGATGGAAAAGAAGCTGAATGGCTTTGAAATTTCTTAGAGGATGTTCCAAATTGGTCAAAACCCGTGCCCGTAATATGTATACATTGCGATAGTCAATCGGCGATTGGAAGGGCACAGAATCACATGTATAACGGAAAGTCACGACATATTCGTCGTCGACACAATACCGTTAGACAACTTCTCTCAAACGGAATTATCTCAATTGATTATGTAAAGTCAAAAGATAATATAGTGGATCCACTAATAAATGTTTAAATCGAGAGAAAGTTGAAAAATCATCGAGAGGAATGGGTCTAAAGCCTATAAATAAATAAGAATCAATATAGTGGAAAGCCAACCTAGATGACTAGAGATCCCAAGATCAAGGTTCAATGGGAAAACTGAGCTACATTGTATTCAGTAAGCACTGGAGGATATTTAATCCTATCCATTCCAAAGATGAGATAGTGCACATCTGCTGCGAAATTAGGATAAGTTATGCGTTTAATGACATCCATATCTTAGTATGTCTAAGTGGGGTATTGCAGGATACTCTTTATGGAAGTCACCTACGTGAGTAAGAAGGGTCCACTTCTAGGAGAATAATGAAAGGCATATTCTCTAAAATACTCACGGAACCAAGTGGTGTTCGTGGACAAAATGAACACAAATGTGAGAACCAACTTTTGAAGAATTATTGTGTCAATACAATTGTCTAGGTTTACAAAAACGGTTGACGGTTCAAAGACGTGAAGTCTAATGATTAACCAAGTAAATCCGATGGTATATCACTAAGGAAATTTCAAGGCCACTAGGCTACTTCTCCCGATGCAATAAATTATCAGTTTACTCAACCTGTGTCTGCATCTACATTAGCATATGTTATGTTTTAATTATAGAGATATATCATTCATGTGAGGGATTGTTGGAAAATTGGACTTAAAGTTAGAATTAAAGAGTTGTCCAAATTTTTTGGAAAGAATTATGAGCAACTTTGAGGTCAAATTTAGGTGGGACCCACACTACAATAATTATGAGACCATATACGAACGCGTTCTCCTCCACAAGGAGATTAACGTAGTATATTCACATGTCCAATTCCATTAAGTTATGAATGATAAATATGTCCCCAAAGTGACTCAAAAACAATAAAATTTAATGAATTGGGTATGTTTTAACTCTTTCTCCACATTGGAAGAGTAATGAAAAGTTGATGATTTAATAACACCCCAAGTATGGACTAAGGCTTGGATGCCTTTGAGGTATCCCAACTCTTTGAAGGGGAGATGGCCTACACTATGCATGTGCTGGGATTGGGCCAAAAGCCCACACACCCAGGCGCGCGCCGTCCATCCGTCCGGACTCGGTTCAGTTCGATTCGATTCAGGCTCGGGCTTGGGCTTATAAAAATCTCTTGTATATTTTGGGTCGTTTCTAATTAACTTGTTGGGTTTCAATTTGATTAATTAATTACGAAATTAATTAAATTGCCAACAGTCAGCAGCTAATTAACTGTTAGATGACAGTTAATTAACTCCCATCAGTTAAAAACATTTTGACTGTTCCCAACAGTCAAAACTAAGGCTATAAATTAAAGCCATTCCCTCCAGTTTTTAATAGCTGTCAATTAAACCCCTCTAGAAAAATTCCAAAAATGTTACTGCATTCTTTTCTTCATCCAAAAAAATATTTTCTTCATTTATGCATATCATGCTACTGTTCTGGTTGAGTATTAACACAGATTTGTGTTCGTTAAAATTAATTATTGATGTGCTACATAATTAATTCGGGAAATCCGTTCTATCTTGGGAGGCAATTATTCAATAACCTTTCAGCACATTGGAGGTAATAAATTTACGTTAAGGAGACTGTTCAACAGAGCTCGAATTTATCTTTTTATTGTGTTATTATTCTGCAATATCAAGTTACTTTAATTCTATAATTTCGTTTTAATTATGTAATAATTATTTCATTAATAATTATGTACTATTTGATAATTAAATAGTAGACATAACATATCCAATCGGCAAGAAAGAAGAGTTGTTCGGCAAACCTTTAATTATCCAACGACCACATTCTTACCAGGTATGAAGCTCGTTCAGGATCAAGAAAATGTCCTGACACGTCACACGTTACTTAACATAGTGGATGATCGAAAATGATCCTTCTACAAGGGATTTTACTTTCAAAATTTTAAACCCAAAACGTAACATCATGGGCAAATGAGATTGGGATAAAGGAGATAAAAAATTATAAAGTTGTTATAATTCATTTGTGTTCTCAATTGAATATATTTTGTATATAAATGCTTCATCTGTGTTCTGAATTTGATATATAAATGGGCTTCAAATTTACGATTTGGAATATGTAATAATTTGTTATGGTAAAATTGTTAAATTTTTTGTAGTGGTTTTTTTTATTTTTAGAATGTTTGAAATGTATATTTTCAGAATTTTTATTGAATCTATCATGTTTGGATGACTTCTCACCTTTATTGTGATTTTTTTTAATTTTGTTTGTTTGGTATGGATTTTGTCCTTTAATGTGAAAAATTAATATAATAGCGGGTTTACACCTAGTTTTTAAGTATAATTATTAGTTTGTATTGATTAAGGGACAACAAGACCTGACTGTCATTTTCTTTGTACACATAGTATGTCTATAAAGCCATCAACTAATTTATCATAACTACTTAGCAATCATAAACAATCCACTATATATGACCTGATTACAGAGAGGATATGACACAATAATCCCATAACTTAACATTTGGTTACAGAAAAATCCTTCAACAATTGTACTCATATATTATGAACTTGTTTACTGTATAGTAAAATATCACTCCTAATATTGAACATTGATCAAGAGTGTCATAATTTTTAGTTGTAGGATGAGTATAAATGCTCCAATACATGGACTAATAAAATGATCTACGCATCCCTTATCTAGTAACGAGATTACCCCTCAGTAGAAAGGCCGCAAACCAACCTTTAAGTATCAAGAACCTCGAATGTCCCCTTGAAGTTAGGCAGGACCCAAAATGGGACCCCTCGAGAACCCCTCAAAATATTTGGTTAAAGGCTAGACAAACAGGGTACCATTTGACTAGGTGAAGGTACAACCCAACTGCTCTACATAAAAGAGAGAAATGCCACAAATGGTCAACCGAGCACCCATCCTCTAGAGTAACCTCCTCCATGAAGCCATCACTCCTTTTCAAGCGGCCACTACTATTCGATATTCATTCCATCGCGTAACTCCTTATGCTTGAAATATGCTCTTACCTGACACCACCACCTTTTTGAGAGCTCATTACTCTGACAATAAATATCTTTATAAATTTTATTGAATGGATCCTCAACGTATCCATAGTTTAATTTTTTTGAAAAAAGCGTAATGCAACTCTATATAATAATACCTATTTGTTGATAATACAAATACTACATTTTGCATTTCAACATCTAAGATCTTGGGTTTTTCCAACAATTGTCAATTGACAATGGGTTGGATGCCCCATGTTTAATTGGGATCATAGCAGTTTATTTCATGTCCCAATGGCTTTAGTACTTTATGTAACCAATATAATTCGTACTCGTCTTTGGCTTAGTCATGCCACACGTTTAGGAGTGTATTAAAAACCCTTGAACCACAGCATATAGATCCAAGGATCTTCCCGTCGTTTGTCTATTAGTTATGAGTTGAATGCTTTGACGCGGTATTTCATGGACAATGCCCAAATACTCATGTCATCTAAATACAAATTTCCGACACGTTTGGCTCAACAAGAGGGGGGGGGGGGGGGGGTTCTAAGCATACAAATCTCATTATAAAAATGTTAAACCTCCTACTATTTATATACTCACTGAGTCCCAAATTAATAGTTGTGCTTTTCTTTTTGGTCCGTCCCAAATTAATAGTGTTTCTATAAATAGTATATAAATTGGGGCATATATCAAATAGTCCCTTGTACTTCTTTTAATACATGTATAGTCCAAACCTTTTTATTTTGCACTAAAAAGTCCTTCACCATGCCAAAAAGGCTTTACCTTGTCGCTGTTGCGGACCTTTAAAGATAAGAGAATAAGGGATTTTTTGGTACAAAATAAAAGCCTTAGACTAAATGTGTACTAAAAAATATTTGAGGGACTTTTTGGTATTTGATCCATTAAATTTGGTTGAGATTACAAACTCACCCATTGGAACATTACCCATGAGATAACAATGACGCATCCAAAAGCATTCATCATTTTTATGAAGATAAATTTGGAATGTAAAAACTTTTCCTAAAATATTTGACTTTCACATGGCGACCATTAATTTGGGAAGGAAGGAGTAATAATTTTTGCCTCTCTACCCATTAACAACAGATTTTAGACGGAACAATACAAAATTCAAGATATTATCACCCAATATAATTATCTAATGTTGGGCATATCACACCACAATTGAGGGGACACATTGAGAAAATAAACATGGGCCTCTCCTCGATCACAATACATGAATCTCTCAATTGGGTTTTAACCATATCATACTATATTAATAAGAAAATTCAAAACTAAATAACTTCTTCATACCACATAAACGTTGACCAAGCAAAACATAGCTTCCAATCACATATTTGAGTAGACACACATAAATAGAAATATATATATCAATAAAAATAAATGAAAAAATTACCAGACAATGCCAAAAGCACCTCTACCAACAGGGGGTATAGGAGGACCATACTTATTAGACACCTCAAATAAGTTACCATACACATTTTAACGAACATATCTACCACCATGTGTGAGCACCCCTTTAATTTTACCATCACTAGACCCATGAATTGTCTCTATAGGCATGTGTTCTAATAAGCAGCAGCAGCTCTAAAAAATGGTACTACTAACAAAGTCTACAAAGAAAAAGAAAAGATATTATTTAGTTAGGGGAGGCAGGCTTATGAGTTGATTTGATGTTGATGTTTTGGGATACTGTATAGTTTGGTTTAGAGTTTGGGAAACTCGTGAAGTGAAAATGTGAAAAGGGTACTTTTTAGAGTTGAAATAGTTGGGTGTAGAGGACGTGGAAGGGAGATGATGTTCCTATGTTCTACACGTATTCAAAGTCGTTCATTTGTCTTTAATCATCGGTCCTTGTACCTTTATCAAATTACACTTTCCTACTCGTTTGCATTTGGATGTCTCAAAAGATAGTAAACTTTACTCTCACTTCTAATATAAAATATTTTTCCTTTTTTTTAAAAAGAAGAATTTACTTTAATCGATAGGTTCTTAGACACGACCATACATAACATAGAAATCACACTCAGAAAGGGTGGACAATTAGCTAGAGCAACGGATGCTGTAGCGAAACTGATTGCAAAAGAGGAGAAATCGGTCACATTAAAATTACCTTGTAAGGAGGTCCGTTTGATATCCAAAAACTTCTCAGCAATAGTCGAACAAGTGGGGAATGTTGGGGTGAACCAAAAAAGTATGGATATAGCCGTATCTAAGCATTGGCTAGGTAAGTGTCCTTAGACTTAATTATTTTCAGTGTTTAAATAAGTCGTTGAACCATGGGAAATGTCTGAGATGTTATCTTAAAAAGAACGCTAACATATCTCTAAACTAAATTAATCTCGAGATGCATATGGTAATATGATTAGTAATTCAGATAAATGAAGTTAGGCCCTCTTTCGTTACCCAAAAGTAGTAGCCATAAAAAGTTGTGAAAAAATTTCCCTTTGCAACCCAATTTGAGCCGAATAAAATTTTTCCTTTTCGTTTGATAACTCAAAAAATCCAAATTACCCAAAATTGTGAAAATTGAAAATTCATCAATAAAGTCCAAACAGTGTAATAAAAATGGGCAAGAAAAAAAATGAATAATGCTCAACAAAAAAATAAAAAGAAGAGAAAATGAGCAAAAGCCCGAAAAAACACTAACAAACATCATAAGAAGTTTTTCCAATTCCGAATTTCCCAACCATTTTCTATTTTACCCAATACACCTTATAACCCAAGAAAAGTCCTAACCGAGTCCAAATTGTGAAACTAATTACCGCGTGCAGAGCTAATACACGAAAATATAATAAGAGAGATCAATTGGTGTGAATAAAAGATGATGTTTTTCGTTTTCCAGTGACCGTAATCCGATGAAGAGATCTATTCGCCTAAATAATTTTCGTCTTTCAAATTTGTGTGCGTGAATTTATGTTCCCTTATATTTATTCTTTATATCATGCATACCGAGAGAGAGAGTCACATTCTGCGTGATTCATTTTTTAGAGAATCTGTGAGAAATTGAATCAAAACGAATTTTTGAAAAGTAATGTAATGATCAATCGGTGGAAATTTGCGATTAAATTTCTGGCTTCACACACACACACGACAAATTGAGACTTGTGAATATAAATTTGCGGTGATTATTTTTAAAAAAGTTTGAATTGTACAATTTTTAGGTATTTTGAATTTTGTTTGAGTCAAAATCTAATTTTGTGGGTATATTCACTACAAAACCTCACGAGACACTACTCGTCCTACTAGGGTAACCTAGGGGTTTAAAGTCTTGTTGCATATGATAAATGCAATCTCTTACCCGCAAAATAGGTATTCTATCCTAATAAATTAATTTTCAAGAGTTGAGCCTTGTTTTGATTCTTTTACATTGCTCGAGACGATCAAAGTTTTAAGTTAGGGGGTTTTGATTAGGCATAAATTCTTCCGATTTATTCCCTTAATTTAGAGGATTTTATCACCTTATACAATGTAAAATGTGTTGATTTATCTCATATCTTTGCAACTGATATTTCCTATATATTGCATCGAGTTTCGTGTATTCTTCTTACATTTTGCAAGTATTTTATACAATTAAAGAGAAGAGGAAACTCAAAATTGGGAAACCAAGAAAAAAAGAAAAAAAGAAAGTCAGAGGGCAAAAGAGTAATTTTACATCTGGAAGATGAGGAACCAAAATGTAAGTTGAAGACCTCAAGTCTACAAGCACGTAAGAAGAAACGTCACCCAAATACGAGTCCCAGATCAAAAGTTATGAAGCTTTGAAGTTGAGAGAAAATCACAAGAAGAGGAGGACGAAAGCTATCATCGAACCGATCCGGTGTCATCCAAAAACAAACCGGTCCGGTGAAGACAAAGTTCCTGAATAAAGCATACCGATTCGATATGTACTAAAATTGAACTGGTCCGATATTCTGAGATTTCCTGCATAAAATAAACTACCAGACCAATCTGATTAGAAGTAAAAACAAACTGGTCCGGTGTACCAAATCGAACTGATGACCCCAGACCGGACCGGTTCGGCTGTCGATTTTTTGACTTATGCCATTTAAAAAATTAGAGTTGTACTTAGATCAAACTCTTGTAAATCCGTAATGTATTTATTCCAACTGATTACCAGACTTTTCGGGTTTTATTTTTGTAAATTTTAGAGAGCTTTTGAATCTGAAAACCCTAAGGAATTAGTTTCTTCAACAATTGTTCAAGTTTTAAGCATTAATTAAAGAGTGTCTTCATTCCAAGTAATAGTTTCTTAATGCTTTCAATTATTTTCATATTTGTGTTTGGTGATTCGTAGAATAAAGGTTACAATTCATTTTTACAAGTTTCGTCCAATTTTTTTTGCAGTTATGAATTCATGCAAAATATATTTATTGTTCAAGCATAGTTTAATTTTGTCTAGCTAGATTTCTAAGGGTTGGGGTGCATGAACCCATCCTGATGTAGTTTACATGTATAAAAAAATTGGTTTTAAATTAAATATTGAATGAATCGTGTTGTGTAGTGCATACAAACATCGTAAGTCTTTTAACCCGTTTGCACTAGGTAACCAGGGTGCTTAAGGATGCGATGTGCGTGTTGGCTACTGCAGCACCACTTTATTCTTGCTACTGATTACATATGATGCGAGCTAGTACCCTCGTGTATGTAATGCTTGGGATTAATAAAGACTGGGTCTAATCAAGTATCTAATTCAAAAGCTAATTTTCTATCCGGTAAATTTACTAGGGTTTGAGGGATTGTATCCTAACCTGCTTTTTATCATTCATAGTTAATCACCTGCAGTAGTTTTAATTTTGCACACTTAGTTTAGTTAGTAATTTTAATTTTAATTTGCATTTAGCTAGTAGAATGTAATTCCAAAAATTTACCACCTTTTCATTTTTTTCTCGAATCAGTTTAGGATTAGTCTCCTTACCTTCATCGTTACGAGCAATCCTCCTAATTCCCTGAGGATTGACCCCGTCTTACCGAATTTATTACTTATATGACAGGCTTGCACTTGAGCCTATATAAGCCTGCACTTTAGACATATTTTCAGTCGTGTCAAGTTTTTGCCATTTTGATCAAGGGGAAAACTGAGCATCCGTGTAATATGCTAATCATTTTTATCGGCTTCCGACCGTAATACGAAAAAAAACTAAACTTTAACTACACTCTTATGGAGTATAGCGACTAGTCTGGGTATCGAATCCACAGGGAATGTTTGATAGATTTTAATTGATTTATTAATTTAAAAATAAAGTGTAAAAGATGATGATGGGGTGAGAAAGAAAAAAGGGAAAAACATAAGAAGTTAACTAAACCTAATTAAAAGATAAGGTTGGAATACAATCCCTTAAACCCTAGTACATTTACCGGTTATATAAGCAATCGTAGATTAGATAATTGATCAATCCTAGAATTTATTAATTTCAAGCATTACATATATGAGGGTACAAGCTCGCATCATACATAATCAAGAATAGAAATAAAGAGGTGTCGGAATAGTTGACATGCACGTCACACTCTTAAACACCCCGGTTACCTAGGGAAAACGAGGTTAAAAGTCCTACGACGGTTGCAACAACTACTTAACACGATTCAATCATTTATTTAATTCTGAGAATCACTTTTATCTCCATGTTGGGTTCATGCATCCCAACTCTTAGAAATCTAGCTAGATATGTCGAAACTATGAATAAATAAGGAATCTATGTTGCATGAAATCATAACTGTGTGAAAAGTGAGATTAAACATGAGAAATAATAATAAAAGTGCTGGAAATAAATGTTACTAAGATTGAAGAACAAGAACATACAAGAAGAAATCAAATCTTGAAGAAAAACTGGAAAACCTCTTGAATTAAAGGTGCAAAATATGTAAAATATTCTCCAAGATGTTCCTCCTTGATTAAGAGTTGTTACATGAATGAAATATGAATAAAAATGATGCTAATGAATAAATATATAGGCTAGAGGACGTTTAGAAGAGTCCCCAAAACATAAAACTCCTTTGGCTAAAAGATAAGGGCTAAATAAAAATCCCGTATCTGGAAATTTATCACACTTTAAAAGCGTGACTAATTTTGTAACGGTTCTGGAGCTTGACTAATGGCCAGACCGATTTGGTTTTTATTCATGGATTAGGTTCGCTTTATACAGAAGTTTTAGAACCACCGGAACGGTTCATTTTTCATTTTCATCGGTTCGATTCTGCCGAAACCTTCATTCCTCTCAACTTCAAATGACCATAACTTATTCACCGTAGCTCGAATTGGGGTGCCATTTTTTCTAATATTCTTGTAATTTCAAGCTCTTCAGCTTTCCAATTGGCCCACCTCCATAATAATGCTAAAAAATTACAAAAATTCCCTTCAACTTCCCGTTTTTTGGTTTCTTTCATTGTTTTGAGTTCTCTCTCGCATTAACTTGCATGAAATACCTGTAAAACACACGAGAAATACACAAAATATGAAATACTCGCCAAAATGGGTTAGTATCATAAATATGAGACAAATCCAAGCTATTTACACCGCAGGGGATCATAAAAATACCGAAATGAAGGGGATAAATGTGAAGAATTTATGCCTAATCAATATGTCTAGGATAGATCCCAACTTCCTTTGTTATGAGCTCAATGTTAGTAAGGATGATAAGCCCATCAAGCAGAGACGTAGGGTTTTCAGTCTGGAGAAGAATCAAGTTATTCAAGAAGAGGTAGAGAAGTTTTATAAAGCCCAATTTATTAAAGATGAGAAATACCCATCTTGGTTGGCTAACATTGTAATGGTCAAGAAAAAGAATGATAAATGGAGGATGTGTGTGGATTTCACCGACTTAAATAAATCTTGACCAAAAGACCATTTTACTTTGCCTATAATTGATCAATTGGTGGATGTTACGTCATGACATGAGCTTTTAAGCTGTATGGATGCCTACTCTGGTTATAGCCAGATAAAAATGAAACCTGAAGATAGAGAAAGTATAGCCTTCATCACCCCCCCCCCCCGGGGAACTTATTACTACAATGTAATGCCTTTTGGTCTAGAAAATGCAGGTGCAACGCATCAAAGGTTTGTGAATAAGGTCTTCGAAGAACAGATAGGCAAAAACATGGAGGCTTGTGTGGATGATATGTTGACGAAGTGTAAAAAATCTTCAGATTATATCGCTAACCTCAGTCAGACTTTTGATCAGTTGGAAAAGCATCAGATGAAGCTTAGTCTGACCAAGTGTGTATTTGGAGTACAAGAAGGGATGTTCCTCAGCTTCATAGTTAATCAAAGGGGAATTGAAGCCAATCCAGTAAAAATGAAATCTTTGATCGAAATGCAGTCTTCGACCTGCAAGAAAGATGTACAGAGGCTCACTGGAAGAGTGGAAGCCTTAAACAGATTTGTTACTCGAGTAACAAACAGGTGGTCATCGTTTTTCAAAGTAATGAGAAAAACTTTTAATTGGAATGCAGAATGTGAAGAAGCATTCTCGGAGTTAAAGAAGTACTTGGGATCACCACTATTGCTCTCCTGACCAGTTTTGGGAGAGAAATTGTACTTATACTTAGCCATTTCTAAGTCAGTAGTAAGCTCGGCCTTAGTCAGACAAGACAATGGAATCTAAAAACCAGTCTACTATACTAGCAAAGTATTCAGAGGAGTTGAATTCAAGTGCCCACGTTTGGAAAAATTAGCCCTAGCACTTATTGAGGCTTCTAGACGTATGAAACCTTATTTCCAAGTGCACACCATAGTTGTGTATACTGATCTGCCTCTTCGGTAAACACTCTACAAGCCTGAGAAGTCGGGAAGATTGATGTGTTGGGGGGTAGAATTGGGAAAGTATGACATTGTATGTGAACCAATATCTTCATTGAAAGGTCAAGCTTTGGTATATTTCATTGTTGAATTTACTTATCCGAAGGTTCCCGACCAACAGAGCTAGGTTGTCGAGTGGATTTAGACAGAATAGAGCTCATCTCAAAAGCAAGTCGAAGTAGCTTCCAATCAACCTGAGTCATATATAACTTAAGAAATGGCCCGAAAATATACAGAGGAGAGTAAGAAGATATTTTAGCATGGATCATTGATAGCAGAAAGCTTCAACGATGATGTTTCGTTATGGATTTTGTCCATGGATGGATCTTCATGTGCTACTGGCCATGAAGAAGGTATAATACTTAATCCTCCGGATAATATTGATATTAAGTATACTCTCGAGTTTCAATTCAATGCATCAAATAACGAGGCAGGATATGAAGCCTTGATAGTGGGCTAAATTTAACTCATTCATTAGGCACTGAGCAAGTAGTGGCGCATAGTGATTCATAACTGGTCGTTAACCAAGTGCTGAATTTATATGGAGTCAAAGGAGAATTGTTGACCAAGAATCTTGCCAAGGACATAGAGGTTATAACCAAGTTTCCTGCTATCCGGATAAACATGATCCCAAGAATAGCAAATGCCCAAGATGATTCACTTACTCGGCTAGCGTCAGCAATAAGAATTGAGCTTAAAAGAATAATCCCTATAGAAATCTTAGCTAATAGGAGTATTGATGAAGACCTAATGGTTTTTTTCATTGCTCTAGATTTGGGACCTTCCTGGATGGATCCCATCAAAGCTTATTTTGAAGATGGAAACCTACCACCTGATCCTAAGAAAGGCAAATTTTTTTATATAAGGCACCGAGATATGTGTTAGACAAATAACTTTTATACAGAAGGGGATTAATGATCTCCTTGCAACGTTGTGTTCATCCAATGGAGATGGAAGATTTTATGAAATAAGTACATGAAGGTTACTGTGGAGCTCATTCAGCTGGAAGATCATTGCTCCAACGCATCAACACTCAGGGATACTATTGGCCGACCATGAGAGTAGACTGTACAACCTTTGCGAGAAAGTGTGATATGACCCAGAAATTTTCCTCCATTCATAAAAACCCTAATGCTGCTTTAACATCAATAACTTTACCTTGGTCGTTCACTAGATGGGGAATTGACTTGGTCGGACCACTATTGACCACCAAAGGCAGGTTTAAATATTTAATTGTTATTGTTGATTATTTCACCAAATGGATGAAAGTAGAGACAATGGTGGCTATGCATTATAAGAAAGTATATCAGTTCATCTGGAAGAATATAATATTTCGATATGGTTTACCATAAGCTTTCATCACAGATCATGGCACCCAGTTCGATAATGAGGGGTTTGAAGCATACTGTGCCTAGTCCAAAATCCAGAAACTGCATTCTGCACCAAGCCATCCTCAAAGTAATGGTCAAACCAAAGTGACATATAGAACTTTGCTGGATGGCATGAAAAAGAGACTTGATGCTGCCAAGGGCAACTGGATCAATGAGTTACACTTTGTTCTTTGGGACTATAGAACAAAGTTGATAATAACAACTGGAGAGACACCATATATGCTTGCGTTTGGGACTGAAGCCATGGTACCAGCCGAGATCGGCCTACCAACACACAGGTACTGAATTTTGATTCCCCAGTTAGTGACTTGATGAGGTGATTAGGTCTCAACATGTTGGAGGAGGTACAGGAAGATGAAACTTTGAGAAATGCTTCCTACTAACTCAGAGCTGCTCACTTTTATAATAAAAGGGTCAAGCCGACTAACCTGAAAGAGGGCGATTATATTCTTAAGAAAGTTATCTAGAAAAATGACAGGCTTAAGGCTAACTGGCATGAACCATATTTCATATTAGTTGCCATCCGACCAGGGACCTACCGGATAGAGACTTTGGATGATGAAGAATTCAAAAATCCTTGGAATGTCGAGAATCTCCACAAGTATTAGCAGTAATTCAAAGGATTTCCATGATTATATATCTTTCGCTTTTATTTGAGTATCAATAAAATGTTAATTTCAGTCTCTTTAATTTTTTAATTTTTTTTGGAGTACGGTGATAGACATCACCCAGAACAAAACTTTGATCTTTATCTCCGACCAAGTCAAAATAGGATTCCAATCCTCAGCACTTGATCTGAAATACTTAAAAACAACCAAGTCAAAATAGGATTATAATCCTCAGCACTTGGTCGGCTACAACAATTTACTTCATGTATGACTTCGTAAAAACAAAATCATAAACAAGAGGTTGATTACTTCATGTATGATTTTGTATAAACAAGTCAAGAACAAGAAGTGTAAAACTTCATATAAAACTAAAAAAGTTATAAATAAGTTTTACCCGACTAAGTTAAATGAAGGAAAACATGTAAAAATTCATAGATACTAGAATATAAACATACATTCCTCATACACTTGGTCACCACTGACAACTAATGCTAAATTTGGATTAAAATATATAAGTGCATTAGTAAAATCAATGGCATTACCAGTAGTAACTAATACTAAATTTGGATTAATATATCTAAGTGTATTAGTGGAACTAATGGCATTACAATCACAAGTTAAATGATTGATTCAAATAATCATAAGTTAATAAAAACAACTATATTTCATTTATATAAACTATATTATATTCAAATGAATTACAAAATACATAATAACCATTCAGTTGGACGCTTCCTTTCAGCTTTGGAAGTCGGCCGCACTCTCTCCATCCCATCAGGAAGATCATCCAATATATAGGGAGAATTAATAAATTTGAAGTCTTCCAACATTCCCCTGTTACTGCTGCTAGAGGCGTTAATCAGATGAGAAGGACGAACTATTTCATGAATGCCATGGAGATCATAATCCCCCAGGTATTTAGTGATTAAACATTGAGAGATGGTGTCAAGAGGGATCCATGATTTATCCATCTTGAAGGGAGGATTGTCACAATTTAGCAGGCCAGGTTCATTCCTATAACATAATTTGTTGTCCTAGTCATGCTTCAACAAAGTTAAATAATTGGTTCATCCCCACCTATACTTTGCATCACGACTTTGGGAAAGATGATCATAAACATGGCTAAGAGCCTTATTGTATCCTTCCATCCATACTTATCGAGGTTACTTGTGAAACTAGAAATTAAATCTCTCAACATGATGTTGAAGTCTCTTTATTACATCATCTTTCGCCTTTAGTTAGGAGGAATGATCAACAAGAGCTTTGTCTGTAGCTTTCAGTTATGAAGACAACTTAACAACATCTGACTCTTAGCTTTTAACTGAGCAGCTTGGTCGGCTAAGGTCTTCTTAGTCCCAGCTTCCTCAAAAGTTTGTCGACTTGTTCTTAATCGTTTGGAGGATTGTTCGGGATTGGATTTATTTAAAGTCTCAAGTTCTATAAGTTTAGCATTCTCATTCTTTAAAAAGGAGGAACCTTCATCGGCATCACCACTATAAAACTTTGTAAGAATCTCCATCTCATTTTAAAGTTTATTGTTCTCATCCTCCAAAATCTTAGAGATCTCTCTAGATTTATTAAGCTCATGATTCAACATGAACTCCTTCTTCCTGTATGCAGAGGCATATTTTTCTAACTTCTCCTCAAAACCCCAACCTTCACTGAAGGCCTTATACTTGGCTTCGTAGTCAGCATGTAGTAGAGCTTTGCTTTCATTATGGTTGCCTGTAAATCTTCAATCATCTCAAAGTATTCAACATTATTGGCCACAACCCGATCAAGGAGAAAATTGAGATAAGTGTATGCCTCCCTTGCCTGATTAGAAGCGTTTGTGTTGAGTAAGTATGTTAATTCTTGATTAGTCAAGTTCAAATGACCATCTTTGAACAAATTGTTGAAGTGCTTGAGTAGGTGGAACTGATTGGAGGCAATTTGTTCCATGTTGGCCATAAACTAGAAAGATAAAGAAATAATTGATCAATAATAAAAGAAGAAGACAGAGTAGCAGTCGAGCAACAACAAACGACATATGAATTGAAGGAAAAGTTCTTTCACTGATAAATAAGGAACATCACAAATACATCAAGGGCAAACCAAAAGAAGATCCAAGAAAGGTTCAGAATATAAATATTAGAAGACGAGCAAATCCACACCTTCTTCTTATCCTTCTCCACATTAGGGATAACTTGCTCGACAAAAGGGATAGCTGAAGTTTTTCCTTGGTCAGCGAAAGGAGAAATAGAGTCAATAGCCAAATAGTATTCCCCCAAACCAGCATCATCCTCAATTTCATCATCAAAGTTGAGGGGAGAGCCAGGGTTATGCCTAAGAAAAAGCTCAGAATCCTCAGCAGTACCAACCTCCTTTAAAGTTACCTACCAACCTTTCTTAAACAATTTCTTCTTTGCATACCCAATTTCTTCAGAGGTAGCATAGATGGATTTATCCCAACCCTTATTGAAGGAGCCTTCTTTATCTTTCCCTTATCAGTGTAATACCCCATATTTTTATGGCTTTTAATTATGAGGTTAATGAAATGGAATTGTTCTTAATTATGGGATTTATTAAATTAATTTGGGAAAATTAATTAATTGGAAAATTAATTCAGATTTAAATGCTAGCGAGATGAGAGTTAGTATTTGGTTATTAATATGTTGTTGAATACTACTGAGTGATTATGGTAAATGTGATCATTGAATTTATTAAAATTATCGTGAGTTGAAAATACGACAGTTTCGGTAATTTAGTTAGGACGCGCGTGTTAGTCGTGTCAGGACCCATTTTAATGGATTTAAAATTATTTTATTTTTATATCATCCATATGAACTTTTTGAGTGAGCCAACGTGTTTGAAAGGTTCGAGATAGTCAGAAAACACTAGCCGGGGGTTTAGTTTGGGTTTCGGGGTATTTTTAGGCATAACTGGCAATCCGGAAGGGTATTTTAGTCATTCCTATTTTTGGGTGAATAATGACCCACGAATTTAAGTTAGTTTTATCAGCCAACACTTGAGTCCCTTAGGGTTTTCACAACCAAAAATCATAGTAGAAGTTAGAGAAGAAGATAGGAGAAGTTCTAAGGGATTCCATGGCCATAACCATCACACACCACCACCACCACCACCACCGGATTTGTGACCGGAAAGAGAGGGGAAACAACCAATAACGTCATCAACGGATCAGAATCGGTATTTTCAGGCAAGTGATTTATCTTGGAAATATTCAAAGCATATATTTTACATGTTATTATAGAATTGAAGATTTATCATGAATAATGAAAATTGAATGGATTTGAAGGGTTTAAATCATAACCTGGGTAGGTCTTGCATGTAGTTTAATGTTGGAGATGATAACAGCCATGAATTTATGATTTATGGGTAGAGAATTTTGAAATTTCATTGAATTATGTGATGTTCTTGAAGAAATAGGAAAACTAGGATTTTTATATGAAAATTGGGTATTTTGATCCAAGAAATTTATGTTCTATGTTGATTTGATGATTCTAAAACGTGGAGAATGATGTAAACATGTTAATATGATAATTAGTATACTTAGTTGTGAGTTTTGGACGTTAGGATGAAGAATCTGAGGTGTAAAAATAGGAGAACCCATAACTGTTAAGAAATTCTGGGTTGATACCTACTTGATCGATCGATCGACTCAAGAATGTCGATCGATCGATCGACTCAAGAATGTCGATCGATCGAACCATCGATCGATCAACCCTTTTTCTTCGATCGATCGACCCTTTCTGATTTTTGACAATTGTTTCTCTTTAAGGTTTAATGATTATTCCAAAGCCAATGTTGGTTATTAGGGTGATTAATATAATATTGTGGGACTTAGATAAAGTCAGTAGGGTCTTAGTTATTATTGGAGAATGTTATAGCTTATGGAATTGATTGCTATTGCTTACAAGGGTCTACCGAGTGAGGTACGATTAGAAAGCGTTCGAATTGAAACTATAATGGGAATTTATGATGATGTAAGGTTAAGGGCAGGAACAGAGTGAATTTAAGTGCTGAGATAACATCAGAAATAAATAAGAAGCCGAGTAACCTTTTGAGATAGGTTTAATTACTCAAATTGATATAAAGAGAGAGTTATCAAGCTGAAAATATATTACGTATTATGTTCGGGGTAAACTTGCTACGTACGAGTCATTACTAGATGAAATGTGTGAATACTTATATTGTAATATGATTACTTAGGTTGTGTGAATGCCTTGTGTATGGATTTATTATGTGTATGACATACCTACCATACTTGCTATCACGGGAGGTTAGTTTTATTTTGGAAAAAGGACCCTCTTATCCTTGTGTGCCTTCGGGGGGATTTAGACTGGTACCTTAAGGACATAGTACTGTGAATGACTTATTTGTGAGTTGATAAGTCAGCTGACCATGGGAGCGTAGGTATGTGCGTGACCCATGGGTATGTGAACTATGTTCGCCTCCAATATGTGTGATTTGTATATAGACGGTTACTGAGTGATTCGAAACACGTGATCCATACGTACGTGATGTACATGGATTTAATAGCAGAGTATGCGTGCCCCGTAATTTAGCTTAGGGGTGCCATATATGTATTTATGTACTGAGAGTGATATACTTATGTACTTGTGACTGGTTCATTATTGCTTAGTAGATGTGAATAACTAAGATATTTGAATGGGTTAAGAATGAGAATTTAATTAACACTTGAGATAAGTAATTTAATTAATGTGAACATGGGTTATAAATATGGCTTATTTGGGGGTTACGTGTAAATACTCTATGTTAGAATGCGAAGGCAGGAGTGGTACAAACTAGTTAGATAGTGGTATAACTAGGATGGGTTAAAGGCATACGTTAGGTGTGCACAGTAGTTGAGAGGTAAGAAACTCATGTGTAAGTACACAACTAATGTGTTTATAATATGTGTTGTTTAATTGTAATTTAAACACTTGCTAAACTTTTAAACTGTTTTCACATCGGGCTCGGAACCGTTTTCCTCCAAATCTATTTTTGGTTTGTAAAAATATTTTATGTACCCAGCCACAGGGACGCCAAGCATAGGAGTTCCATTCTGATGACGTGTTATAGCTGCTGTGGAAGTTACATGATCTTGGTAGTAGACGCTCTCATTTGATCCTTGATTCCGTCAGAGTCATTTGTATCAGTTGGGGCATGTCGCCCATTCTTATTTATAGGTTGTAGTTGCAGACTTTCATTTGTTCAGTTTTTTGTTTATTATTTATTCAGACTCTTGTATTGAGACATTATTTACTCTGGCATCTTTATTATTGGAGTGTTTACTCCAGACTTATTTGATTTCATCTCGTTAAGCATTTATATGAGATTGTTTATGCGATTGATGGTTTATAATTAAATTCTTGTTTATTTGTTAACTTAATAAATAAAATTTGACATCTCTCCTTTTAAATATTAGGTGGCTAGTAATTAATTAAATGTTTCGACAGTGATGCTAAGACTGAACCAACTTGATATTCTGTATTAATTTAATAAAGGAGTAGCTACCCGGTATTTAATTAGATGGGGTGTTACAGGTGGTATCGGAGCATCAGGTTCTAGTGTCCTTTAGTATCTGTGCGGCTTATTATGCTTCCAGCGTAACTTTCTTTGATATAGAGCCCTATGTTTAGGATTGTTTATTTCTTTGGTAACATTTCGTTCTCCTGTTATGATGTATATGATAGTGAATCTTATTTACAATCGGGTGTGTTCGTGCTCCGAAAAATGTAGCACGTTAGGCGAAGACAGTTGGGCGAATAGTAGGAGGCAAAAGATCAGTTGAGGTTATTTAATTTATTAAAGAAGGATGACCGTAGTTTAAGTCACCCATATTATGGCACGAAAGTCCAGGACAGTACAGACGGCCAAGGCGCGACTTGTGACTTCCAGGCACAACTATAGTAGAAAGTGGGGTCAAATGAGACTCACCCAACAAGGTTGGAATGGGAGATAAAGAGTTAGGTGAAACATTGAACAGAACCAGCAGTGGAAATACTCGAAATGCGGAGATGGCGTGTGCTAGCCAAACGAACGTAATATATCCAAAGGCTTGGACATATGACGGGGTATGACCAATCGAGAGTGAAAAATTTGGGGTAAATTTTTCTTGGCTCGTAAGAGTGGAGTTTCAATGGTGAGAGACAATCACCACACTTAGAAGTGGAATGTGACGTCGAGAGAAGGCGTACATGTATGGTTTGACCATAAGTTCGTTCATCAGATGTTCAGGGTGAAAGGAGAATGTGATTCTGAACTCACACAAGAGGGCCGAACAGAGGTCACTTTGTGAGGATAAATTTAATTATGTAGCGAACCTTACACTGAATGAAGTAGGTGAAATGGATAAGAGGATATTAAAGGGAGAATTTACATACAAGAAGAATTGTTAGCTCTTCTGGGGAATTCTGCTTGGACGGTCAATGCAGATGGTAATAATTTCGCGTAGTGTTAATTTGGAGGTAAACGTTTCCTTGGGTGGGGAGATGCAAGAATCGAGGAATTTCTATAGAGTAAGACTAGGAAAATAGTATTGGAGAAGCACCACAAGGGGAAGATCCAATGGAGAACCCGTTAAAATGATTCGGATAGCTGACTTATTACCGAACGATGGTGATTTCAGTAAGAGATGTGGAAACTATTAGCGTGTTCCTTAGGTCCATCAAGCTAAGGGAACAATGGAGGTAGTCATCAGAGCCAAGACTACCAACGTCCGAGATAAGGACCACCTTAACATGGTCAGTGTGACCGAAGATAAGTGGAGTATGTGTAGAGGTATTTTATGGGGAGTGAAACCCGTGCGTTATAAATTTTTCTCGATGCAAGTGTAGGGATAAAGGTATTGTGCCTGGAAAGGGCAACAGTTATTGAAATTTTTAGTTTGGTACTGACAGGTGTGTTAAGTCCAGGAACCATTTGAGCAGCCAAGACAATTGTCAGGATAGAAGTTTGAGTTATATCCTCAGATGATGTTGCATGTTGTTTGTGGCATGAACGAGTTGCTAAAATTGTTATTATTGTTATTTTTTCTTGATAGTCGAGTTTAGTGAGTATCGGTAATTTTATTATTTATGTGAATATTTTCCCTGATAGTGTGGGGTTACCTTTATTGTCATCCACGCAGGATGAATGAGTATATTGATGGCAGTATATACTTTATTGAAATTACTCATTTTAGTGTTGTGTTATACGAGTATGATATTATCCTAATTATGGTTTTATATATGATTATACCGATAGTGTGCTGGTATTGCAAGTTTATCGGGGTTACTACCTTGGGGTAGAATGTTTCGTTCTGGCGAGGCCCCATCTATGAGAGGGACGGGCTCGCAATTGTAATTTTGTATATATGTATATATATATATATTATTGTAATTTCAAAAAGGTATAATGGTGTCGGATATTTAATCCTAGTATGCGTAAGGATTTAATTGATATTATTCGTATGTAATTGGTTTACTAGTCAGTGAAAAGGTTTAGCTGGTTATTATAATTAACGCTCAGGATGTCGTAATAAGAAGAGTGCATTGTTTTATCACCCTTTAGAGATTTGGGAGTTTATACTCATAGTTATGTGTCTGGGGATGGGATTTTGAGAGCCCCGATTATATTTGTGTGATGTATATGAAATATGATTACCATCAATGTCAAGAGAAAGTGTTTTTTGGAAGGAGTTCCTTGTTTAAGTGTCATTGCGGAAGGAGATGTAACTTTTCTATTAAGAGACGGGAATATATGGGTACATGTTAAGGACTGGGGTCTTAACGGATCCCGATGACCGACAATGTTAGGTAGTAGTGTATCGGGGGGTTCCTTGTTTGGATTTCGCTTTGCGAGACATCCCACGCATGAAACTTAGCGTAAGGTTGGTAGTAGGGAGATGTTTGACCATTCGTCCATAAATTGGATACCTCGATCGTTATGGAAGTAAGTAGTTATAACGGGAAGTTAACAAGGTAAATTACGATGTAAAGCCAGTAGAGCCAGTTGTTAGTGAATTCTGATGTAAGTACTGATAATGTTGGTTTTGTTACGGTGGGTTGAAGGAAGCATTGAGTTTAAGGAGGACTTAGGATTTCAAATTCGGAGGTGATTGAGAACGCCCAAGTGATATAGCCACGTTGTAAATGCAGTGGCAATAAAGAGTTTGGAATACGTATGAAGCGTATATGATGTTTAAAACCGTAAGCATGGGTTATAAGGGGTGTAGACATCTTTGTTTATCGCCGAAAGCAGGGATATAGAGGGGTGAAATTATTACTTATGGGATTAAGCGTTGTAAGAAAAGGTGTTAATGATTATACTCATGTGTAATCAGTGTAGCACGTTCGAATTTAGTGAAAAGGCAGTGAAAAGCCATTTAATAAGGGGATATCTCTTGAGAAGGCAAATATTTAATTAATATGGACAATTTGGAGTAGAGTTACGACCAATCGAATGTTGAGGGTGACTCAAGAGTAAATAGAATGAGGATGTCAATAAAGTATAAAGGGTCCAGATGTGAACAACGTGGTGAAAAGTGCAAGGGTCGAAACTTTTGGTATATGCCGAGAGAAGAAGAAGATCATTAAGTATCACTTAACGAGAAGAATTATACGTGAAAGTTGGCATTGAAAGGAGTGTAGTAAGTAGTAGAACGGTTAGGGTTAGATGATCAACCAGATAATTTTGTATCAAGCTGACAATTCCAGGGATGGAAGAGTCAAGTTGGTAAATTTCCTTGAGGGGTTGCCAACCTATAGATAAGTAACAAGTTCCTTCGAATATGTGGGACAAGTTGTCCAGAAGGAGAGAAATGGTTATATACTTGGGTGATTTACACTATTAGATAGTGAACACGCCGATACGTGGTCCTACACAATATTATTCAGAACCAATAGGAGATCCCCAAAATCCACCTTCAACGTGGGGTAGCAAGAAGTAGTGGAAATAACGCTTCGTTCTGAGGGTTGTATCACCTATAGCCCGAGGTGTAGCGCAAGGTCATTGACGACTGGTGGATTGTATGAAAAAAATTTGGGATTCATTGCGATCTTTTCATTTCCAAATCGGGTATAACTAGTAAGTGAGGTATATTGTGGTAATGGGGAGAAGATATTACCTAATGGTAGAGTTGGGGGAAAGCACTCGTATCTATTTATAGTGGACAAGGTGCTTACAAATGTTTTGTGTAACACTAACCGGCTGAAGTGGTTTTCCCTTGTGTAAAAGTCACAATGTCGGGAATAGAGATTCAAAGAATGGGAAAGAGTCGTCAGATGTGTTATTAATTTCTTCTAGGATGGGAGTTTGGTGTTTTGATAAACGCGGGAGTTAATGCGTAATGAGGTGCAGACTCACAATAATATTGAGATAATGCGGTCAATGATGTATAGGCCATTTTTATTCAAATGTTGTTTAGTAAGATCACAACGTGAGGTGCATTTATTGAAGTGTAATCTGATAAAGTATCAAGACTGTTAAACAAGCTTGTTGTGAAGCGATGGCTTTAATGATTGGGCCTTTCTTTATATTTTGTTTTGAGTACTGGAGGATACCTAATTTTTCCAGGTATGCCTTACTTTTTCGAATTTCGGGATGAAATTCCGTTATTTGGGGGAAGTATGTAATACCCCGTATTTTTATGGATTTTAATTATGAGGTTAATGAAATGGAATTGTTTTTAATTATGGGATTTATTAAATTAATTTGGGATAATTAATTGGAAAATTAATTAATTGGAAAATTAATTCGAATTTAAATGCTAGCGAGACGAGAGTTATTATTTGGTTATTAATATGTTGTTGAATATTACTGAGTGATGATGGTAATATGTGATCATTGAATTTATTAAAATTTTCGTGAGTTGAAAATACGGCAGTTTCGGTAATTTAGTTGGGACGCGCGTGTCAGGACCCAATTTAATAGATTTAAAAGTATTTTATTTTTATGTCATCCGTATGAGCTTTTTGAGTGTGCCAACGTGTCCGTAAGGTTCGAGATAGTCAGAAAACACTAGCCGGGGGTTTAGTTTGGGTTCCGAGGCATTTTTAGGCATGACCGGCAACCCGGGAGGGTATTTTAGTCATTCCTATTTTTGGGTGAATAGTGACCCACGAATTTAAGTTAGTTTTTATCATCCAACACTTGAGACACTTTGGGTTTTCACAACCAAAAATCATAGTAGCAGTTAGAGAAGAAGAGAGGAGAAGTTCCAAGGGATTCCATGGCCATAACCACCACACACCACCACCACCGCCGGATTTGTGACCGAAAAGAGAGGGGGAAAGAACCAATAATGTCATCAACGTATCAGAATCGGTATTTTCAGGAAATTGATTTATCTTGAAAAGATTCAAAGCAAATATTTTACATGTTATTATAGAATTGAAGATTTATCATGAATAATGAAAATTGAATGGATTTGAAGGGTTTAAATCATAATCTGGGTAGGTCTTGCATGTAGTTTAATGCTGGAGATGATAACATCCACGAATTTATGATTTATGGGTAGACAATTACGAAATTTCATAGAATTATGTGATGTTCTTCAAGAAATAGGAAAACTTGGGGTTTTATATGAAAATTGGGTATTTTGATCCAAGAAATTTATGTTCTATCTTGATTTGATGATTCTAAAACATGGGGAATGATGTAGACATGTTAGTATGATAATTAGTATACTTAGTTGTGAGTTTTGTACGTTAGGATGAAGAATTTGAGGTGTAAAAAGAGGAGAACCCGTAACTGTAAAGAAATTCTGGGTTGATACCTACTTAATCGATCGATCGACTCAAGAATGTCGATCGATCGAACCATCGATCGATCGATCGACCCCTTTTCTTTGATCGATCGACCCCTTCTGATTTTTAACAATTGTTTCTCTTTAAGGTTTAATGATTATTCCAAAGCCAATGTTGGTTATTAGGGTGATTAATATAATATTGTGGGACTTAGATAAAGTCAGTAGGATCTTAGTTATTATCGGAGAATGTTATAACTTATGGAATTGATTGATATTGCTTACGACGGTCTACCGAGTAAGGTACGATTAGAAAGTGTTTGAATTGAAACTATAATGGGAATTTATGATGATGTAAGGTTAAGGGCAGGAACAGAGTGACTTTAAGTGCTGAGATAACATCAGAAATTAATAAGAAATCGAGTAACCTTTTGAGATAGGTTTAAGTACTCAAATTGATATAACGAGAGAGTTATCAAGATGAAAATATATTACGTATTATGTTCGGGGTAAAATTGCTACGTACGAGTCATTATTAGATGAAATGTGTGAATACTTATATTGTAATATGATTACTTAGGTTGTGTGAATGCCTAGTGTATGGATTTATTATGTGTATGACATACCTACCATACTTGTTATCACGGGAGGTTAGTTTTATTTTGGAAAAAGGACCCTCTTATCCTTGTGTGCCTTCGAGGGGATTTAGACTGGTACCTTAAGGATATAGTACTGTGAATGACTTATTTATGAGTTGATAAGTCAACTGACTATGGGAGCGTAGGTATGTGCGTGACCCATGGGTATGTGAACTATGTTCGCCTCCAATATGTGTGATTTGTATTTAGACGGTTACTGAGAGATTCGAAAAACGTGATCCTTACGTACGTGATATACATGGATTTAATAGCAGAGTATGCGTGCACCGCAACTTAGCCTAGGGGTGCCATATATATATTTATGTACTGAGAGTGATATACTTATGTACTTGTGACTGGTTCATTATTGCTTAGTAGATGTGAATAACTAAGATATTTGAATGGGTTAAGAATGAGAATTTAATTAACACTTGAGATAGGTAATTTAATTAATGTGAACATGAGTTATAAATATGTCTTATTTGGGGGTTACGTGTAGATACTCTATGTTAGAATGTGAAGGTAGGAGTGGTACAAACTAGTTAGATAGTGGTATAACTAGGATGGGTTAAAGGCATACGTTAGGTGTGCACAGTAGTTGAGAGGTAAGAAACTCATGTGTAAGTACACAACTAATGTGTTTATAATATGTGTTGTTTAATTGTAATTTAAACACTTGCTAAACTTTTAAACTGTTTTCACATCGGGCTCGGAACCGTTTTCCTACAAATCTATTTTTGTTTTGTAAAAACATTTTAGGTTCCCAGCCACAGGGACGCCAAGCATAGGAGTTCCATTATGATGACGTGATGTAGTTGATGTGGAAGTTACAGGATCATGGTAGTAGACGCTCTCATTTTATCCTTGATTCCTTTTGAGTCATTTTTATCAGTTAGGGCATGTCGCCCATTCTTATTTAGAGGTTGTAGTTGCAGACTTTCATTAGTTCAATTTTTGGTTTATTATTTATTCAGACTCTTGTATTGGGACATTATTTACTCTGGCATCTTTATTATTGGAGTATTTACTCCAGACTTATTTGATTTCATCTCGTTGAGCATTTATATGAGATTGTTTATGCGATTGATGGTTTATAAATAAATTCTTGTTTATTTGTTAACTTAATAAATAAAATTTGACATCTCCGTTTTTAAATATTAGGTGGCTAGTAATTAATTCAATGTTTCGGCAGTGATGCTAAGACTGAACCAACTTGATATTCTATATTAATTTAATAAAAGGGTAGCTACCCGATATTTAATTAGACGGGGTGTTACAATCAGTAAATAAGCCATTCGCTAGTTTGGCTACTTGATCTTCAGTAGCCTTTATCTTGTGCTCATCTTGAGCAGAGGCCAAAGAAGCCATAGTCAGAGTTTCCTCAGCATTTTACCAAGTTTCTTCGACAGTCTTGATTTTCTCCTCTTAAGCCTTTTTTCTGTCTCCAAAGCTTATTGGGAGTCCAGAACAAATTTATTAAGACCTTCAAAGTCCTCCTCTACTTTTCCCGAAGAAGAACTTGGTTGATCATCCTTCTCTAACATTTGGCTATAATCAACCAAGAACTATAAGAAAAAGGCAAGTCAGTATAAGTCATAGAAGAAATGAACAGTATTTGACCAACTTCAAATATGAAAACTTATCAAGGCTAAGATTTGAGTAGCTCTTGCTGATTGTTGTGATCTGGACATTGATGCAGCAACAACTCTCTATGGTCTGGGAGGATGCCAGACTTGATTAGTTTCCTTTCCAAAGTGGGACTAAAGGCTACAGATGAGCCAACAATAGAGGGGACCATTCCGACCAAACCTTATTAATCGGCATCAATAACTTGCTCAACCTGCTTATCAGGAGGACCTTTCCTTTGTCTCTTGAAAACTGACTCATCACCTTTAGGAATTGGGGGCTTCTTACTAGCCTCAACCATCTTCTTCTGGGAAGTAGTATCAACTGGTTTCTTGGCACCAGCTACAGAGTCATCCTCCAAAAGGTTGGGAATTTTCCTCTTACCCACGCTGATAGAGAGGACAAGGTCAAAAGGAAGAAGATGTGACAACTTCAGCACCAAAACTAGCAGATTCATCGCCCGAGGAAGTAGACACTAGATCTCTCTCCAAATCAATTATGATTGAAGGCATAGCAGTTATTATTCGAGCTATAAAATAAGTGATGGAAGTTTTATACTCTAGCAGTACAGATGCTGATCGGGGATGCTCTTCTCCTACCCTTTGGTTCAAACCCCATAGAATTTTGAGTTCTTCCGAATTCACTTCACCTGGCTTGGGGAACTTTCTCTTACGTTCTTCTGGAAAAAAATAATAAACAACAGCAGTTAGCATATATCCAAAAAAAATCAGTAAAGAAGGGCAAAGTAGTGAAATAACAACCTATCCCATTCCCAGGCTGAGGGTACCTGGGACCCTAATAGGCAACTCCATTCTCAAGTGGAGTATGTTGATAATTTTTTATTATTAAAGCATGATCCCAATAATCCTTATTGGAATCACGAAAATTCAACACTAAAGCCTTATTGGCTTGTCTAGTTTTCAAATGATGAGTGTTCTCCACTGCAATAGACCATTTATAGCAGAACATAATCTATGGAATCCCAATATGGGTCCAATAGATTTCGTTCATTCTACTCACATCATTAACAACTCTCCAGGTGTTGGGAGCTACTCTCGCTGGAATAATGTCAAAATATTAGCAAAAATGAAGAAGAAAATGGTTTGGTGGAAAGGTAAAACCTCACTCAGCTATAGACAAAGTTGGGATCCAATGACCCCGAGCTAAAGAATAAATATCTATAGGGTTAAGAGGTATTTCTAAATCAACCCAAAAAGGAATTTTCTGTTCTTTCCTAAATTCCTCTGGAGAATTAGCATCAACTATGTAAACCATGGCTTAGAAATAACGAAATAAAGAAAAATAGAGAGAAAGAAAGAGTTCTTACAGAAGATTAAGGATTCAGCAAGAAGTGTCAAAATAAAGGAAGACCGATGGCAAACGATCACGTAAAATCTCAGAAATGGCTGCTATAGTTCAAAATTTTGGGCTAAGGAAAAACCTACAAATGCCTCCCGCCTTTTATAGGTTGCCTAAAAAATAGCGAACGAAATGATTAAATATACCAATGATTGACATTTCGATGGCTTCACAAATCAGAAGGTTAAAAAAAACCATTTTCCCTTTGGCGATTCGCTAAAATTCAAATTACTTACAAATAGTGCCAATAAATTTTACATGTGTGGGAGGTCGGCTGCCAACTAAGCATCATGAAAATACTCCGAGTTACTTCTAGAATCAAATGCTCCATCCTTTTACGCAAGCGTCAAACATGGAACATTAGGGAGCTTCTATTTATGCCAAAAAGTATCCACCTACATGGACTAATCAGAATTAAACACGTGTCCTACTACGTGGCCAAAATCCTAGTTAGTAAATAGTAACTCTGCCGACTAACACAAAGAAGGCTGACCAACAACACAATGAAGCGTCATCATACCAAGGGGTCATACTACACGTCGTTTATGCAATCAATCGTCTCGTATATTATGTAAGTATGTAAATGCTTAACTACATAAAAGCATTCCCGACCCTTGACCTCCGGGTCACTAATACATTGTATCCCTTTCATCAAGGGCACGATCGAACGGATTCTGGGATTTTATTATCTACAAGATTATCTAGTTTTTTGTATTTCCCAAGATCAATAAAATAACAGTGGACGTAGACTTTCTTAGATAGCTGAACCACTTTAAAAACTCTCTCTCTTTATTTACCATTACATATTTTATCTGTGATTATAAAATTAGATCAAGTCTAATTTTTTACATCAACACTAATGTTTTTTTTTTTTGGTTTAGGGGAAGAAATGGTAATGAAACATGGAAGTGTTAAATCAATGTCCCCCATTTCTAGCACATATTTAGTATCCAAGTATGCTACACCCATGTTGTTGTCTCCATGTATGTTTTTCTTCTCAGTTTATAAACACTCTTTGGTTTTGAGGATGACTTATTGTCAATTTTAACCTTTGTTCATTGTTGTCTATATTACAACTTAGGTTAGGATTTGGTTAAAGATTGGATATCTTCTAGGTAATCTATTCTTTATGGCCCTCTCCCTTTCTCTTCACATGTGTGTGTAGTGTGAATGCTTGGATGTTATTGTTGAAATTGTGCTGTGATTTGTGTGTTTTGTTTTCTACAAGTAAAATAAAGATTTTCTAAGAATTCTGATATGTTTAAGTGATCTTAGAATTTAGTAATATGCTTAACTGATCTTGGAATTTAGTATAATATACTACTATTTATACGTAATTTACTATTGTTTGTATGACTGTTTCTATAATAAATTGTTTAGAATTTAATGTAATGTGTTTGAAGATAATGTAATATACTATTGTTTATGTTTCACTAATTTCACCCCTGTTGCTATTGTTTGGTTGTTGTTTATACATGACCTTGCTTTTCACCCCCGATGGATCACCGACCTTCCTTATCCGAGATAAGGTTAACGACCCTCCTTATCCAACAAACGGGTTATAGCATTGGCAACAGTTTATAATATGTTATGAGGATGAATCAAAGGCAATATTTAAATCAATTCCAATTCTGATTTGCTAGTTTATATGGATTAAAAGAAACATAGCCAGATTTTATAGTTCTCCCATGTTCATTAATACTATCATTTAAAACATTCAGGTAACTTCTGAAGTTTGTTTTAAAGGCCCAAAAATTCCTAAAAAAAAATCATCTTGGTGCATTGGAATCTTCCTCCTAAAGGTGTTTTGAAGTTAAATGTTAATGGTAGTTCTGTAGTCAATCTTGGAAAAAGTGGTGTTGGTGGTCTTCTTACGAATCACAGAGGTGAAGTTTTATGGTTTTTCTACAAATATTTATGAGACTTTTCAAGTTTAGAAGCTGAGGTTGTTTCTTTAGTCCAAGGCCTTACCCACTTTCAAGACCTCAAAGATTATGAGCTTATTATTAAATTTGATTCCAAGGTTTTAATAGAAGCTCTTCACAACAAGTCCTCCTGTCCATGGAAAATAAAAGGCCAAGTGATTTAAGTTTTATATCTAGCATTTAATGTTCAGTGAAAGTTCTTTCATATTCACAGAGAGGCAAATTTTACAGCAGATTTCTTGTCCAAGATGGGAAGTTCTCACAAAAAGTCTTTTATGTCTAACAGTATAGATCTTCTTCCTAAGTATTTCAAAGGTATCTTAAGATTAGATAAGATGCAAAATCCATACATTAGGAATGTTTCTTAAGTTGGTTTTAGTTTTTAAGCCATAGTGATGGCTCTTCTCACCCCTATCTATATATAAATCTCTATTCATAAATAAAAAAAAATTGTTATGCGGATGAAACACGTAATACAAATTTTGTGGAATGTAACACGTAATACAAATTTATAATACCTAATATAAATTTGTATTCAAAATTTTCTTTTAAGTTGATAGATTTATGTACTATGTACATAGTTGTTTAGTTTTTTAAAATGCAAATTTGAGTGGACTGTGTACATAGGTTGTGAATGATTTATAGACCATGTATATAGTTGTTTATGTTGCTAAAACTGATTAATTTTGGGGATTTATTATTTTCAGTGGAGGTAAGTTTCATGTGCTGCTGTAAATTTGAATGCATTTTATTAATATGTTAAATTAATTCACTTGACACCTTTATACAAATGTACATTGTCTTATGGTAATATATGTTTTGTTAGGTAAAGATCATCGAAGTACTCGAGTGTAAAATGCATATTTTTCTCTATTTACGGTTGTTGGTAATATTCCTGGCTTTGATGGAGCACGCACCGGTAGAATACCTGCTCACGTGTTGTTATAGAAGACCTACTCATGTTCTATTCTATTGCTCATGTTCGGAGAATACCGGTAGACGAATTGCCCATGAGAGTGTGTACTATGTTGACACGTTACAGTCGGGGTATGATTTGTAGACATTCGGTATAGTTTATGTTAGTGTATTGGGTGTGTTGAATCTTCCAGAGTTGAATGTATACATCTGGCCCGTGACTAAAATGGGAACTTCAACTCATTACTCGAGGACTAAGTTTTGGTTGACTTTAATGGTAACTTCAACCCATATATATATGCACTTCTGTTCTTTTTCTACTAGATACTATATATGCACTCCTACCTATTCATGCACTTCCGCTAGATATGGTATGCTCTAATATATATATACACTATATATATGATGTTGTCTTACTACATATATGCTCCTATTCTACTATATATACACATCATATATATGATGTTGGCTCATCTAAGCATGTCATAATTATGTGATCTTAAGCTTGATATATTTATACCAGATACTTTTTTCCTACTTTGTTTGCCTCGGTAATGGCATGGAATGTGGGTGATGGTATAATGTTAAAAAATGCATCAATTGTAGTCTCTATGAGTTGCATTATAGAATTAGGGATGCATTAGTTTACCATTTCTATTCGACGATTTAATTATGTTCTTTTAGTTTACCATTATGTTCTTTTGGTCATGGATCATTATCATTTGTTGATTTTAATTGTTGGTTTCTTTATACATGGTTGCATCCATATACATAACAGATGTAAATTTTTGTTAGTTTTATTATGGTTCCAATTGAGTATTTTATTGGATTCAATTTTTCTCAAATCCATGAAGGGCACATGGATGGATTCAATGGTTTATAATCTTTTTCAAAAAATTGGGTATTGAGTTAATTGGTGATCATCTACATGGAAATAATTTGCCACATATACACGATTTAGATGGAGATATGGGTCGTTGTTGATCCATTGTTATCGGTGTGTTTATGATAAGATTTGACTTGGTCAAATCAACACTTCAAGGCATTAGGTTATAGACTGCAGGAATAATCGTATTGAGTTTAAAAGCTCTATTTTGTGCCATTTTATCTACAAGGAACAAACAAAAACAGTGTAGTGAATGAATGTTGATCATTACTTTTTGTTATTTGTCGGCATGTATGATTGGTTTTGTTCTATTTACTTACTAAACTTTTGTAGGTATTTTGATTAATTTGATGCAGTTATTGCATTTCAATTATGTTCTATTTTTTGCACGTCATTTGTAATAAGGGGAAGGTAGCGATTGATCAATTGTGTGGATTAATTTGATGTGGTTATTGCTATCAAGAGAGAACTTAATTTAAGATGCTATTATCTCTATCTCTCCCTCTCAGGTATACTCTATACTTGGTTTGTGAAGTTGGGGAATAAAAACTGTGATGGCAAGGCATTATTTTCTAACTGAGATGACAATGCATTATTTTCAAGCCGTGATAGCAAGGAATTTCATAGAAAAACAGGAGATATAACATGGTGCATATAACATTTTCTATGATTTTTTTTCCCTATTAAACACGCGCTCACGGTTTTTTTATGACAGGCTTGAACTAAGTTTTTTTTTTCTTTTAATATCTATTGGTATGTAATATTTTGTGTTTGCTATGATTCCTATATGGTGACTATTTGGCCTATAATTGTTTTACAGGTGAGTCAGAGGGGGGGGGGGGGGGGGTGGGGGGGGAAGGGGGAGGTACCTCCACCGAAAGCATTGGAAGTTGGTTTTTGTACCACCCGAAGTTGCCAACTTTGTGAGAAAAATCATAATCGTTATGTGTTTATGTGATTAGTGCCAAGCTATTCACATAACATGCTCGGCTAAATTCCCAACAAAAATAGACGATATCTCTCTTTTATGTAACGGGTTGGGGAAAGTAAAGCAACAAAGTTACTTAATCTACAAATGTAGTTGTCAAACTTGAAGCAACATGTACACTGGATTTAGACTTAATTTTAAATAGTTGGAGTTTCATTAAATCTACAAATGCAACTGAGATTTCTATGCAGAGTAGTTCGAACTGCTATTGGTCACAATGCATTAAGTGTAATGTTTACAATATTGTTTATATGAATAATTTTTCTTGCATGAATTCATATTTATTGCTGACAAGATTAAGTATTTAGGAATCCCACAAACTGGGACAGAAAACTAAGTTGTATCTTTATGAAAATGCATCAATTAAACTTACTTCGTCATTTTTCTTGCAATGTTAATATAGGGCTAACTTTGTCTCCTGATTTGGGTAACCATTATTATAGGACATATTGTTCATAAAGTCACCTAAGAAATCTCCATTGGTACTGAGAATGGTGGTGTTGCTTTTTGCTATATTTTGTGGAGTATATATTTTCTCAATTTGTGTAAGGCAAATAAGAATTGTCACAGGAACCCAAAATAGTGTCATCTGCTTGAGTGGGTTGGTTATGGTGTGTGCTAGGCATGGGACTCACAGTAGATTCAAGGTAGGGTATGGAACCTACCTCAGTTCAGTATTAAGGAGTTTATATAATTCTACTTTTAATTGTTCAATTGGAACCTACCTCCATACTTGAATAAATAATTGTTATATATGTCATTAAATCTCTGTTGCATAATAAAATTGCATCTTCTATCATTTTAGCACAGAGTTTATATGTCATTAATCTCAAACTGATGAACCAAAGGTGCTCACTGTTGATGATAAAACCCGAGTATGATTTTTTCCTTCATGAGAAAGAGGAATGTTTGGCAACGTGATGTGCACATATTACCAGTGCTCGGTAACATTTTCCCTTTGGTAATTTGTTAAGCAAGTTGAATTATTACATAAACAAAAGAAACTATATCCAAAAAATTTAAATGATCGGATTTACCATTAATTATAGTACAATAAGTATTTTTGTTCTTAATCAGAGTGGATTGTTTCAAAAACTAAGGAAATTTTGCCCAATTTTTGTAAACTAATAGGTTTTTACTCTAGGTTACCTAAGAAGTTGTTTATATGTTGTGAATTAATTACGATGTATGGTCATATTAATGGCGTACACTTTTAAAAATTAGCATCGTGCCTCCAGACAGAGGCATACCCCTAGTGTGTGTTGTGTGTGTGTGTGTGTGTGTGTGTGTGTGTGTGTGTGTGTGTGTTTACACACACATATACACACACTCACACACACACTAAAAGTTCTATAAAAGCTTCCATAAAGTTGATGCAAATAGAAAGGAAATTAGACATAGCCTTTTACACTAACAAGATAAGACTGCTTTTAAAAACAAATCTGGACAGCTATAAGGTATACGAGTAAAATATATCGGAGCAATAAAGGCTAATTGGACAGGACAAAATGAACAAATCGCGGGTACCAAGTGATAGAATGAGATATTGTATAAAGAAAACATAATGAGTTGTTTCCATTTATAATAAACAATATATGTATAAGTACATGGCTTGTCAAAATAACTTTTACAAATATGAAAGGGGATGTGTTCAAAGATATCCAAGGCCGATAGGACAACATGGGGCCGAGAGGAATTAAAAAAAATCAGCTAATGAGTCGAAAATCATGAATCAATGTATAATATTAGCTAGTAGGTCTAATATCTTATGTGTTAGTCTAATATCATGCCTAACAAATTATATATATATATATATATATAGCATAACTAAATGAATAATATGATAAGTAACAAAATAAATATATAAAATGATAACTATACTAAAAGTTGCATAACTAATAATAGTATGCAAATGAAACAAAATTATTTATATAATATAAATTAAGAAATATTTACAAATCACATATTAAAATTATGTTTGGAATCATTGAAATTAATATATTATATTAAACTAAAATGTACATTAATTATTATTAGGATAAATTATATATATTTAAAGGTTAATTATATTTTCGTTTAACAATCTCTCCCTTTTTTATGATGGAAAACAATGATTCACAATAATCCATAAAACAAATAAATTAAGCATAATTAGTGAATCATACATATTGCTTCCCCTTTGACATTATCAAAAAGAATTTTCATATAAATCGAGTGTTAAGAATAAAAAGCGAAGCTCCCCCTATAAAAAAAAGTGTGCATGGGATCTAACCATAAATCATAAAAGGCATGTACAAATATCATGAAATTTTTAATAGGCACATATATCATCATAAATTTTCTCAAATAATATATTTGAATCTTCGGATAGACATGACAATGATCAAATAATGCATAAGTTATTAAAATGATAACATCAATAATTTCAAGCACATAATAGTGAATATATATATCACGACTCAATATTTTCAAATAATTTGGATGAAGCACATAACATGAGTTAAAACATAGCGGTGATAAATTTTCGTTTTGTTCATGCCTTTACCATTTTAGAGATACGAATATAAAATTCTTGGAACTATCAATCATATAACAGTATACATAATAATGCAAGTGTATAAATTAAAATTCAAGACCAAGCATTTTTCTAAATTAATTTCAATAAATATTTATCTCCCCCTAAGGGATACCAATGAAGGCATATATGAATATAAAAAATATGGTGCATCTTTTTCATGAGATAATTTTTTTTTAATATTTTCTTCCATAAAATCATTTCAACAGATCTCAATATATTCACAAATCATTTTTAATTCAATAACTATGAGACTTTTTCATTGAAGCACAAACATCACAAATGTCAATTTCACTCTCAAAAATATTTGTCATGAAAGTCAATAATATTCAAATAATTGGGTTAATTATGCTAATGAGCTAAATCATAAAGATCAATATGTTCATGTTATCAAAATCAATGAATGCATATCATATAGCTCATATTACTTATAGATTACATACTAGAGTATTTAAAAATGACATTTTTTATTTCAAATTAATATACCACAATGGCAAGAATCAATATTATTAAAAACAAATATATGTCTAGATATACAAAAAAAAATATGAATTTTAATCTAAAAAATTTATCATTAAAATCTAGCGTATGTCTTGCAATATATAATCATTAAAGGTAATAAATGTAAAAATTATCATGTGAAGACTTAAACATCAACATCAAATTAATATAGTTTAATTAAAAATAATCGAAGCATAATATATAATAGAATAATACCAATTAAGATCATATTTCAAATCATCAAAGAATATAAGATATTTTAAAATTCAAGAAATGTGTTCCTTACCAACTTACCAATGATATTTCCATGAGATTTTCTAAGGTGGCATCTTCAGTCATTAGGAAATGATATTTAAAATTGTAATTCTGATTTCGATACCAAATCACACGCCTTGAAAATCCACATTCTATCTCATCATGCAACCTACACAACTTTGAAGATATTCTCTTTTGGTACCCAAAATGTGATGGATTGGTAAGCATAGTTGTTCCCCTAGGAACCTAAGATAATTTTCTCATCTTAAATTTATATGGACAAAGATCTAGAAAATGAGTATGCCTTCCACAATAGGTGCAAAAGTAACTAGGTTAACATGAATCTTTATCAATATAATTCTTAAAATTCTTTACATTCTTATTAGTGTCAAAACTCATTTCGATTTTATGAAAAGTCCGTCTTTAATAACCTAAAAGTTTATCCATCTTATCTCCTTCTTTTACAAAGTCTGACGTGTCATTGAATAATATTTCAACTTTCTTTTCAATTCAATATTTTCATACTCAAGTTAGAAGATCTACTAGTTTTTATCTTCTTCAAATTTTTAACCTCATTTATCAGAAAATGGTTTTCTAATTTCAACTCATTAATTTCTTTTGAGTACAAATCACATTTTGTTGAAAGTAATGAATGGGACTTTTTAGGTTCAACATAATTATTTTTAAGTTCATTAAAACAATCACATAATTCATTAAAAATAATTTTTAATTCCTCATAAACCTCCGCAATATCAACATCACTATCACTAGAGGATTCAAGGTTAGAATGTACCCCATCTTCCATAGCCATTAAATAAAAGTTTGTAGTATTATCATCTTGGCTTGAAGATTCATTAAGAGATTCGTTCTCATTTGAATCTTCTAGTTTTTCATTCTCATCTATACCCATCTCATAGATAGATTGTAATATGTTCTAAATATATTTTGCATATTCACAATAAAAAATATTGGTATACACATGAATATTTAATGAACATATAAAATATTTACCCCTTTAGCATTTAATTGAATTTTCTTACTATCTAAATCACTTAGTTTATTTTTATTTTTAGATTTGTGTGACTCATTTTTAATTAATCTTCAAATTTCATAATCATAAGATTGAATAAAACATTTCATTATATTTTTCCAATAATTATAATCAGTTCCAGAAACAAATGATGTTTAAATATAGATTCACGTTCACTAAGGAGTCTAATAGAAAACTTTGCCATGATTTTTTACTCTGGGACTATTAAGTTAGGAAAAAAAATTAGAGTCCTTGCTCTGATACCAATAATACCCAAGAGGGGTGAATTAGTATTTTACAAACTTTTTAGGTTAAACTAAAATTTTAAAAAATATTTAATTTAAAACACTTAATCCAAATTTCAGATTAACAAATCTTCAATGATTAAAACAGTGAATATTAAATATCAATCAATTAAACAAATTAAATTCGCAGATTACAACTCCCAATAAATATGTAATCAATTTTCGTATTTCATATTAATTAATATTCTGAAATTAATTATTTTAATCTTAAAATAATATTATCAAATTTTGGAATTAATTTATTTACTAGTATGAGTGCTTGAAATATAAAATCAAACAAGCACAAGTAAATAAGCAAGTAAGGTGCGAAAAATAAACAACACCGAAATTTAGCGTGGTTCAGCCAAAATCGGACCTACGCCACGCGCCTAGAGCTTTTGTCTCCTTTGCGCTTCACTACCATTATCCACTTGAAGGATAATATTAAACCAACTCGTATATCTGAGTAGCTATAACTGAGCTACTTGTACAACCGTTAGTAAGCTAAAATCGACTTACAAACCCATGGTCCTATTGCGGGTAGGAACCAATCATCGCTTACAATTCGAGTAGCTTAAGCGGAGATAATGATTACAATCGGAAGATTATAATAAAGATCCAAATACATCTAAGTTATAGTACAAAGATGGATAATGAAAATCTCTAAAAATATAATTTATAATCTGAGTTTCGTTTTCAATTAGGCTTCAATAAATGAATCTGATTTATGGCTCTAGTCTTATCTTGTGTATGAGAAGAATGTAATATTAATTTCTTTCTTGTTGATGTAGCTAAATAATAAATTTAGATTCTCTTAATTAATTTCTATATTATCATGGTCTTCAATCCAGCACTTGAATTCTTAAACAGAAATCTAAAAAACTTAGACTAAAAACAGAAATCTAAAAAACTTAAACAAAATTTAGATTTGTTAAATATTTCTATATTTACACAATCATACAATAAAAGTATGTTTGGAATCATCAAAATCAATATATTACATTAAACTAAAATGTACCTTAATTACAATTAGGATAAATTAAATATTAAGTTAAAGGTTAATTATATTTTTGTTTAACACAAGCAATTTAAGAACCCATGGAATGCCGAGCATCTAAGGAAATACTATCACTAGTGATTACAACCAAGAAGAGAAGAAAATCAATAATGTAAACGAGTTTTACCTAACTCTTCAGCTTAAGAGATGCAAACATCCATTTTTTCTAATAATCAATGAGAATCAGAGACTCCTCCTAAACATACGTTGTCATTTTAATTGTTTTAAATTGTTCATTACCTATCTCCTCGGCATAACATACGTGAAAAAAGCTCAAGCTGAAGACATTTCAAAGCCTAACACATCAAAATACATAACCAAGCAGCACTTCATAAATGATATTATCTTAGATAGGTCACGATCAAGAAGCCTAGCAAAAATTAGGAAATCTTGTGCAGTCACATAGATGACTGATGCAAGGATAGATCCTAGTATATTTATCCAAAACCATGAAATATAATGCAGTCATTTAGATGACTAACGCAAGGATATATCCTAATATATTTGTCCGATCTTGGAAACCAGTGCTCACACATGGTTTGAACGACAAGATTCGCCCATATGATCAATAAGATGGTACAAGAAATGGTAGATCATAAGTTAGGACAACTCAGTAGATCTTAAACTAAATGACTAAACTATTGGCAATCCTTTTTCAAAATTATAGATAGTAAGTCGACATGGCAGGTCAACAAGATCCAACCACGAGATCATAAGACTAGAACTAATCAGTATGTCAACAAAATTCGAACTCATTTACTTATTAAGTATTTTGCATAAACACTAAAATACAGATGGGGGATACTAGCACAACCGAGCAAAAGAATTAAAATAATTTGATTTCTAATTGATAGCAAGAAAAAATAATTAAACGATCAATACTGATTATTATTCGAGGTGTTAAGAAACAATGTTTAACAAAATAGCAATCATATAAACAAAGAAGATATCTCAAGACACATGAGAATCTTCAGTTCTTGGGACGACTTGAGGGGCATGGGAATTAACAAACTCAGGTATAGGAGAATCCTTAGGAGTAGCTTAGTCAATCTCATGAATAATATGGGAGCATTAGTGGTAACATTTTGGTCGGCCTCATCTCTAAGTTAGTCTTCAATGGCTTCATACTCCAAATCACCAAACCTCCATTGCATCCCGCTCAACATCCAAAGCCTTTGCTTTATTGTCATTCCCTTCCAACATTTGGACAAATTCGGCAATGTTGGGGTTTCTCTTGATTACCTTCTTCTTCAATTCATCATAGCCTTCCATGAAGATGGTAACAAAATTGATATTATGGTCAGCAAAAGCCTTATCCTTCCTAAGACCTTCCTCCGTAGCATGGGAAAAGGCCTCAGTATCCTTCTTAAGGGTCGCGGTATCCACCCTAAGGGCATTATTTTCCAAGCAAGCTCCCATGGCCCCTTCTTGAGGGATTCCTCCAACATCATGAGCTTTACAGTATCAATGCCGATTTACTCCTTAAACATTTTATTCTTTACTTTAACTTGGATTAGAGCTTTAACATTTGTTGTAAGTTAATCATCCTTTTCCTTGAGTTCAGTGTAGACCTTGTCATAGTCATATTTAATCATATTTAAATCCTCTGACATAGTCTCATGATGTGTAAGGAGCTCGTCATTAGCCTTTCTCTCCTCCTCATAAGTGATCTGGTAAGATACTGCTTTCTCCCTTAGGATTGTGGCACCCATGGCACCCTGAAAGAGGATAAAGAGATTGACATAGCGGAAAAATATTAAGAAAAATAATGGAAACACAAGTCTGACTGAGATTTTACCATAAGAATTCGGTGTTGAACCACATTCCATAGGTCATCACGATCAAAACCCTCAAGGAATTTAAAATCTTGGATATACCCCAAGTAATCGACCACATCAGAAACATTATTTGAATGAAAAAATGGATTTTTGATATCTTTTCGGCTTCGCCATAGTGATCGGATGCTCAAGGTTAAAAGTGAACGTGTACGCATCGCCATAGGGGGAAGATAACCTCCCACCTCGAACCAGACGCCACGTTGGATGTCCGTCGATCTGTACCCTTTCCCTTGGGATGTTGTGTAATACCCCGTATTTTTATGGCTTTTAAATTTAGGAATTTATTAAATTTAATTGAGATAGATTAATTTAATATTAATCCGAATATTTATTTTAAATACTTACTAACGTGACGAGAGTTAGTAATTATTGGAAAATTATTGATTTGTTAAATATTACTTATTGAGTAGAGTAATATGTAGAATTGAATTTATTAAAATTGTCACGAGGGAATAATATGACAATTATGGAAATTAAGTCAGGACGCGCCTGTGTCGTGTCGGGACTAAATTATTATTATAAGTGAATAAATTATAAATCGCCTGTATGGTCATTTCGAGTGCGCCAACATGTCCGGAAGGGTCGAGATAGTCAGAAAAGTATACCAGAGGGTTTAGTTTGGGTCTCGAGGCATTTTGGGCCTAATTAGAATCCCGGGAGGGTATTATAGTCATTTTATATTTTTAGGTACTTAAACCCACGAATTTCCCTAAGATATATCAGCCATTTGAGTTAGGCTTTTAGGTTTAACAATCACAGAACCTAAGAACAGCCATTAGAGAAGAAGGTAGGAAGTTTTTCAAGCAATCCAAGGCCAAGAACTCATCCATTTACACCGCCACAACCACCAAAACGTAGATCGCACGACGAGGAACGCAACCGTACCTTTTTCATCCACAAATCAAACTCTTAAATTTCCAGGCAAGTATCTATCTTGTTTTTCTTTTAGTTATTATTTCATCCATGTTAGATTAGGATTGTTATACACATGTTCCATAGAAGAATTTGAGGAATTTGAGGATTTAATCACATGTCTTGGTGGAAATAATTATATTCTAGACATTCCAATCATATGTAGAGAATAACCCATGAATTGGTATGAGTTTAGAAGAAAGAAATATGGAAAAGAAATTAAAAGAATGAAAGTTTTATGAAAATTAGGGTTCTTGATAGTTAATACAAATTTTCCCTTTAATTCGATTCCGTTGATGAAACTATACATGTCTTACGTATAAATTCATGCATATATGTATATAGAACCAGTAGTAACCTTATTTGGGAGTTTGGGAATTTTAAATGGCGCTTAGGAGAAGATTATTGGTTGAAACCCGTAGGTTGAAATTGTAGTTTCTGGGCAAGAACTGCTTGAATCGATCGATCGACCCAAGAACATCAATCGATCGATGATCGATCGATCGACCCCATTCCCTCGATCGATCGACCCCTTCTGAAAACTGCATATTTTTCTCCTTTTTCTTTAATCCGATTTAATTACGTAGGAACCCTTGATTATTATTTATAGAGTATGATGAGTCGTGAGGAAGACCAGTAGAGTCTAAATAGATTCCGTTGAATGAAATTTAATATGGGATGAAATAGTGGGTTAACAGGGAATTTCGATACACATTAGATATTGTGAGTAAATTTGTTAATGAATCGAGATCTCGTGAAAGACTTAGGCCAGAAGGTTAATGATGGTATACCTACTGAAATTGTACTTAGAAAGATACAATACTACGAGAGATGAGAAGTATGTATGAAATAAATTATAAATGGGAATAAAAGAGACAATTCATTATGCGAGATAATTGAGTAATTTGTGCTAAGAACGGATAAATATAATTATGGGTTGTGGGCACACCTAATTTAGAAAATGTGAATATTTATATATATGACTGTGTGACTGTGAATATATTATGTATTTGTGTAAAAATCATTCCCGGGCTACTTGTTATCATGGAGGTTTCCGCGTCAAGACAGTCTTATCTCAATTGGACCTTTATGGGGGATATTGACTCATACCCTAGAAGATAGTATCCTCGATACATGCTATCTGATAATGATAATCAGATGTTCTAAGAGACCCGAGGGTATGTACTGACCTCTTAGGACCTGGAACTATGCTTCACCTCCATTTGTTTGTATGTTGTGTTAATACAGTTCGAGAGTGATTCCGAACTAGTATTTCCCTTAGTTTGAGTGCTACAGGGACTTGATAGCAGAGTATGCCAACACCATAGATTTTATGTTGGGTGCCGTTAGTATATATATTATATGTGTGATTAATATATATACATATATCTAGATGGGAAATTTCTATTGTGCGTATAAGTAGATAAGTAATGAATAAATGCTTCAACTTTATTATAAGTGTTCGGGAACTTTATAACGGTAATGAGTTGTTCTAAATAACGTAAGAAATCTTGAAGAGAATGATTTCCTAAAGTAAATATCATAACCTTTCTTTTCACATGATAAAACCTTATGGAGAATAAGTTAGAGAAACTTATGAGATTTATTAGTACGGTAGGCGTGCACACTAGATGAGAGGTGAGAATTCTCAAGAGAGTGTCACATACTAACATGCTTGTTGCATTAACCGGTATGCATTTTAAATATTTGCAAAACTATTTTTAAAATTGTTTTACAGTCGGGCTTTGACCCATTTCCTGTCTTTTTCTCGTTCTCTCTCTCTATATATATATATATGTATGTATTACAGGTGCCCAGCCACAGGGGCGTCATGCATAGGTTCTTTGGATTGGACGCGCTGCAGCTGATGTGGGAGTTACAGGTCATTGCTTTAGACGATCTCTTCATTGATTATATTCTTGTTTTAGTTCTGCTTAGTTAGGGCATGCGTTTCCAGTTTCCCTATTCAATTTGGATTTGTCGGAGATTTACGTTTATTTATATTTCCAGTATTCAGTATTCATTGGGAATTAACTTTTGTCAGGATGATTTCATGTATGGTTATTTGACTTGGTTTGGTTAATCTAGAAGGATTAATTCTTTTGTGTTCATTGCTATCTGTAGCACTTATATGATTCTTAGACTGTTGATTATTTAAAAAAGTTTCCAAGTTGAAATTTAAAAATGGAAATAATACTAAATTGTTTTGACACTTAGCTTAATTATTTAGGGTGTTTAATTTGGAAATTTTATTTTGCGACAGTGTTGCTAAGAATGAACCAACCGTTCACCTTGATTTTTAATTTAACAAAGAACTGATCACCTAGTATTTAATTAGGCGGGGTGTCACAAGTGGTATCAGAGCATCAAGTTCCAGTGTCCTTTAAGATCTGTGCGGCTTATTATGCTTTCAGCATTGCTTTGTTTGATATAAAGCCCTATGTTTAGGATTATTGATTTCTATGGTGAGATTCCTTTCTCCTACTTTAACGTATGTATATTAGTGAATTCGTATTGCGTTCGGATGTGTTCTTGTGCTGAGTGATGAAGGATGTCAGACGAGGGCCGTTAGGCGGACATCAGGGGGTGGGGATTAGTTGTGCTTGTAAAGTATAATCGAGGATGATGATCGTAGTCGAGGTCACCCCTATTATGGCATGAGAGGCCAGGACTCTAAAGACGGCTAAGACTCCGCATAAGATTTCCAAATGCTGCTATAGTCAAAAGAGAAGCCGAATCAGACTCACCCAACGTAGTACGCTTGGGAGAGGGTCAAAGGGAAAATTGAGGAGAGTCATCTGCAAAAATTCTAAAAATGCAGGAATTGTGTGTGTTACCCAACGAAGGTAATATATTCAAAAGGCTTGGGCATATGGAGGAGTGTGGTTAACTAGAAGTTAAAATTTGGGGTAAAATTTTTCTTGACTCATCGGAGTAGAGTTATAATAGTGAGAGTCAACCACCACACTTAATAGTGAAATTTTGCGTCAGTGGAAGGACCTTAGGTGCATTTTAACCGTGCGTCCCTTCATCAGTTATTCAGACTAAGATGTGAACGTTGTTCTGAACTCATCACAAGAGGACCTGACAGAGGTCCATTTATGAATATGAATCTAAACCGTTAGCGAATCTTGTATCGGAGGATGTAGATACAAATGGAGGAAAGGACTCCAAGTGGGAGATCGACTCGTAAATATAGTTAATAACACTTAAAAGGGAATTCTGCTGGACGGTCGATTCAGAGATTGACAATGTCATGCTTTGTCAATGGAGATGATAATGCTTCTTTGTGTGGGAAGCTAAAATAATCGAAGAATTTAGTCAAGAATAAGATTGGATGCAACGGTGGTAGTGTAGCACCACAAGGGGGTGTGGATACACATCAGGAGACCCATTTAAATGAATCGAATAACTAAATTCTTACCGAGAAATGGTGAATTCAATAAGGACTACTGCAGCCAGTAGCATGTTCTTTAGGGCCAACAAGGCTAAGGGAACAACGGGGGTAGCCATCCGGAATCGAGCCTACTAAAGTCCGAGAGAAGGACAGTTCAAATATGGTTAGTATGACAGATGATAAGTGAATTAAGTGTAGATGTATTTTGTGAAGAGTGATTCACATGCGTTAATTTTTTCCCGAAGTGAGTAAAGGGACAAGAGTAGTATTCCCAGTAAAGGACAACGGTTAAAGTAGTTTTTATTTTGGTTTGGATAGGCGTGTTACGTCCAGGGACCATTTGTGAAGTCAAGGCGATTTTCAAGGTAAGAGTATGAGTTTTATCCTCGGAGGATGAGGCGTGTTGTATGTGGCACGAGCGAGTCACTATATTTTGTTCATTTCTAGATTAGCATGTGAGACGAGTTTAATGCGTATAACTATAAACATTATTATTATTATGTAAATATTTTCCCTAGTGTAGCGGGATTATCTTTACTGCTATCTGCAGAGGATGAATGGGTGTACTAATAGTGTTATATAATTTATTGAGATTACTCGTTTTAGTGATGTGATATACGAGTATGATATTGTCTTGGTTACAAATTTATAGAAATGGTTAGTATGATAGTAGGCAGTTATTGCAAGACTATCGGAATGGTTGCATTAGTGCAGCATGTTTTATTCTCGCGAGGCCTCACTTGCGAGAGGGTCGGACTCACACTTATATTATCTATTATAGAGACTTCTGGACGAGTAATGAAGCTAGAAGTAGTGTTCTTATACTCCAGCAAAAAATGCAGTTGATCAAATATAATCACCCTCGGCAATAGCGTCCCTTATCCTCCAAGCTTTTAAGAGTTCAGCAGCTCAAATTTTACGAAGAGAAGGTTCTCAATTTTTAGCCTTTGCTATAGAAAAGAGAAAGGGAGAAGCATCAGTGGAAGAATATATAGGGATAGTCAAATAAACAACAAAAAAAGAGATTGTGATAATAACCTATGTACCCCTCACCAAAAGTAGGGATCTGAGGTCCCCTGTACCTTAGGCCCTCTGATTGGGGAGGATACTCCCAATTTCTGACAATGAAACCTTCAGACCAATAATATTTGTGGGAATCAGGTAGATTTACTACCAAAACCCTATCAGTACTCCTTGTTTTAAGTATAAAATGCCTCCACTTGTGCAAGAGAAAGAGTAACAGTAGCAAATTTCGGCTAATCCTGGATTAGTACCATAAAGTTAGTTTATCCTATAAAGCCCATTGATAATCTTCCATATATTCGGAGAACACTGGGTGGGAACAATGTCAAAATATCTTAAAAAGTTTAAGAACAGAGAATTAAGGTGAAATGTTAAACCACCTTAGGAAACCAAGAGGACATGAATCCAGTGACCATCCTCCAGGTCACGGATATTTTTGGGTACTAATGTACACTCTATATCTACCCAATTAGGAATATTACAGCACTTTCTAAATTTAGGTAGAGATTTGTTATCAAGCATCGCCATAAGAGAAACACAAAAACCCTAACTACAATAATAGAGATTTCACAGAAGACGAAAACTAAAAGGAAGAGAAGAACTAAAACATACAAGACAAAAATAAAGCTTTGCAAATCGAGAAAGCCTTGATTTTGGAGAAGGTGACGCTTTAGAACACAATATCCACAAAAATGACCAAGAACGATGAACTGACGGTTAGGTTTGCACCAACAACTATTTTCAAGCACTCAAATGATGTTCCACGCTTCTCAAGAAAGATTTTACCCTTTCAAATTCTCACGAAAGACAAGTGTATCCCTCCTATCTCAATGAATTACAAACATAACATTACAGACGGTGTTGCATTATTGGACTCATTTAAAAGCCATTGGCCCAAGTGATGGCCCAAATATTTTAGGGGAAATTGTGGGAACCCATTTATTCTTAACCCGCGAGAGTAGCCGACCAAGCCCCCGACCTAAGAAGCTGTCTGGCCCAAATCATGGAATCAAGATACGCACATGTATTATCTAATACACTCAACCACTCCGGGATAGGATCAAGTCAATCTCCAATAATCTCGCAGAGATATTCAAGGAATTCATGATTTATCCCATCATGATCATCTTAAAGTTACTTTCACAACTCAAATTCTATATTTATAAATTGTGACCCCTGGCCTGGGGTAAAGGGGCACATAACCAAGCATATTGAGAGATACTTAATAAAATAGTAGACCTCTCCGTGGACGTAGGCAAGTTTCCGAACAACGTACATAGTAGTGTTGTGTATGCGATTGTATACTTTCTTGCTTAATTGTGATTGTTCTTCGTAAATTATTTATTGTGATATTTTTTTATACCACACTCAACATATGAAATCTTCACGGAATTCCATCAAGAACGAATGAAAACCCAAAATTCTTCAAGAACCCTAGTTTTGTGTTCTTCCCACATAATCCTTCAAAAACCCAGATTTTAATTTGTGTTAATGATCGTATCTCCTCTGATTATTAACTCCCTACATATGTTAAATCGCACTACATGCAAATCCTACCAAACATGCATATAAATCATCTTTTTTCTTCCAATAACATTGATTTAATCATATTTATCTTTACAAACCTACTCATGGGTATTATAACTTCAAAAGACTTGTATATAAACACTTGCCTTAACATATGGGGTCTGATTTCGTGATGGTGATAATGGATTTGTGTTCCTCTCTTCCAATCCACTCTCCCCAATAGATTGTGTTGCAAGAACAAGGTGAAGGGATTCAAAATTCTCCTCAAAAGCTCTAAAATTCTTCTCCTCTTCTTCTCTAATGTTCTCTCTATGTTTTCAACATTGTTAGCCCTAACCCATTCTATCTACTATCTGATATAGGTTTGTAAATTTCGTAGGTCTCTAAACCTCCTTATGTAAAACGACTGAAATGCCCTCAATAGATGCCGGTTTGGCCAAAAATTGACCTGGGACCCAAACAATACCCCTGGGTACACTCTTCCGACTATTTTACCCTTTCAAAATCATTTGTGACATCCAAATTATCATCCGAGTCACTTATCATATATTTCCTATCTCAACCTCAATTTAGTCTACACGCGACGCCCGGTTGAGATATAAACAAATACGCTCATATCATATGACGTAATTCAATAATCATAAATAATTTACTATTTACACTTAGTAAATATCATTTCATAATATTAATAAGTATCTATCTCTCAATTAATATATAACCTCACCTTTATTATTTAATCACATTAAATTACGACACAAATGTAATTTAACTAAAATGTATTTTCCTCATTAATTTTCTAATTAATTAAATTTCTAATACGTAGAAATATGAGGTTTTACACCTAAATAGTTTCATACCTAATATATACGTTTGGAGAGAGATCTCTATTGCTGACCTTGTAAACCGAAGGATCACTACTAAAAATTAGGCTGAAGAGAGGCAGATCGGTGGATACTTAGGGTGGACTGCCACTTGTGTACTTCTCTGGATTTGAGTGGTTTTCTTTAGAGAGTTTTGTAAATAAGTTATCTTGTAAAACTATCTAAAATGCATAAATAAAGGTTTTTCCCTGGAAAGTGATTTTACTTCATATATATTTGTGATTGCATGCGTAGTTAATTTTCGGTGTTTGGAATGATCATTACATGCAAACCTAATATACTCAAAGATTAAAATTTGATAAAAATTGGATTTATGTTTGGAGGCATTTAATTAAATAAGTTATCTCATTAAGATCGTGCACACTCTCATTCTTTGTAGCCATTCCAAAAAAAAATATGAACTTCTAAAGTGGTATTAACTACTAAAGTTTTAGACCAAAAATCAATTAATCATATTTTATAGGTCATCCAATAAAATAATCTATTCAATTTCTTTGATAAGCTATACATACAACTGTAAACCCTAACAAGCAAATGAAATAACAACATTGAAGCTCATTAGATTGAATACGTAATTAGAAATATGTGAGGAGAAACATACATATTCGATTCCAAAAAGAAAAAATCCTCACTTGTTATAAGTCAAAAACAAATTAAATCCAATATCCTTCTCCAATAATCTATCGAGACGAACCACAAAACCTTATTTTCTACAACTTGATGGGCCCGTAACTCAATCATAAATTAGAAATTAATAGAGTTGGTGGATATATCATTTCAGGAGAAAATTGATTCAAAACAAAGAGACAAATTGTGATAGCCCTTCTTATACGCAGAGCCAGTTAATTTATTCAAGACGATACGATAAATAGTAAATACATTCGTATCTCAAGAAAAGAAATCACGTAGATGAAGGAAATTGTGAGGAAGACAAATTTGGCAAAACAAAATGATTAAAATTTTATTAGATTGTATTAATTAGGTGACACGTTGCATTAAACTGGATGGAGCTTATGTGTTTTAGTTTACTAGATTATAACCCCACGCGATGTGCAGGCGCTATTAAAACTTTATGTGTAGATTATTTTGTTTAGAAAAGTATATATACTACGTTGAAAAAAAATAAAATAATTAGATTGTTCAAATATTACAAAAATATATAAAGATAAAATGTCCTATAAACACTAAGTATAACCTATTTGAATTAGTGCAATTCATTTATAAGCATGTATAACACGTCTTAACTAATATATCATTTCAAATAGGTTGGTCATAACATATGATTAAAATTTTCCCTCTTCACATAAATTCGTTGAAGAAAATTATATAGTATAACAGGGAATATAACAACATATATTAAGTCCCTGCTTTTCTTAAATAATCTTATTGCGAGAGTTCGAGGCTACTAATTCCAACAAATTTTACAAAACTAATTGAATTGAAAATCTGTTGAACATAAAAAAAAACATTACAAATCTTTTAGAGTGAAAATGAATAAAGAAGACATATTAAGTGATGAAATCTTTTTCCCGTAAATAGAAACATACACCGATTAACTTATTGATTTATCTTATTTCTTCTTTTAATATATTAGGCGAGTATTTTTCCTTTAATATAGTTTCTTTAAAATGAATTGTGTTGACTATTTTACTATTTCAATTTCATGAACAATATCCATTGAGAAACAAATGAACTTCACGTATAAGGCATACAACATGAATTTGCATGAATTAAAGCAGTGGGTTTTTAGACCTGGACATGAATACATCATTAATAAAAAGAAAAATCACATTGATTCCAAGTGAACCGACCCTTAAAAAATGAAAAGTAGATTCATTATCTTTTGTATACATACAAATCATTCAAATTCTTACACCATAAATAATATTTAAAACCACGATATTTAGAGAAAGGTGAGTTAGTTTCCTTAATTAATACTAAAGGATCTGGACAACTAAAGGAGCCCAATACAAACCAAATATATTTTATATGAAGATGTTAACCATGATAAAGACAAAAATCCCTTAGAGTTTATAAAGTGAAAACATTCATCAATGTAAAATGACTGAGGAAAAAAAATTGTGTAGTCAAAGTAGGCTAAATTTATTGCCCACACACAATAAAATAGAGAAAGATAATATCTCATATGGTAGATTTAAAACCAAATTTTGCTATTATATAATACATAAAAGTGTATGTTTGACGAAGGAGAAGGAACAGAGTTTGATGTTTATTTCACCTTCAATATGATCACACAATGTTCGTATCTACAAAAACAAAACATAATAATTTGTATATAAGATTAATTATCAAATATTAACTCAACTCAATTTAACAAAAAAAAATTCCCGATTATTTGGTCTCCGCACCATGAATTCTATTTTTGCATTTGTTATGATCTACAAGTCCTCACTTATATATATATACATTTATTTTATAGAGTTTAGAAAGATGTGACTTATATACCCTAAGAAATCATATAAAGAGTATTTAGAACACAGTAACCGCAATCAACACGATAAGATTTCTTATTTGAATTAACAAAATTAAAATCCTTATGATATTTGTATCAATACTAACTATAGGAAGAATCTAAAATTTCTTTAAACGATAACCTAATTATACATTATGTAGGAATAGGGGAACCATCACATACTTCCATCCTAGTAGCTTTGGATGAAAATCAAATAATTTTTCCACAACTTACTAATTCTATCAAGAGACTATCCAAAGAATAGTTATGTCAAGTGCCAAACCAATAAAATATATCTATCTATTTCTTACAAATGAAACTAAGGGTCCTTTTAATTGAAATTGTTAAAGTTGTTAACCCATTACAATTTGGACATGTGGAAACATTTGACCCACAAGTTGGGTGGAGCATTGGGGCCATATATTAGGCGGAGCAGTGTGAGCCACAAGTTGGATGACACGTGGAAGCTTGTAAGCCACAAGTTGGTTAAATGTTTTAACCACGTGTTATTTCTTCATCCTCCAACACATGCTTCCTATTTTCTTTCTTATAAATAGGACCCTCATGAGAAAGATAAAATACACCAACCCTAACACCAATGAGAGAATGAGATCCTTCTTCCAAAGATGAGGGTTCTTTTGGGGTAAGAGTTGAGGGATATTTCCTCTAATCCAGGGAAAATTCTTAAAGGTGAAAGAAGGGTGTGGTTGTAAATATGACTATTTCATGTATGGTAGGTATTCCCAAAATGTATTGTGAGCAAAATTTCTCACCGGGTTACATGGGAGTGAGATATACTGAATTGAGTACATGGAAAATACTTGGGAAAATGTACAAAGAGTTTGAGAGGATTCAAAAAGTGTATATCTTTATAGTGAGAGTCTAATTATCGATAGTGTGTGAGTGTGCTCTCAAACACCAATTTATTCTCATTGTGAAATTAAAGTCTCCCTCCTGTGAACGTAGCCTATATTGGGTGAACTACATTAAATATCGTGTGTCTCTCTTATGTTCTTGTCATTTATTTTTCCTATATATTGATTTTTTTATTGTAATGGCGGTATTTTGCACAAAAATTGGTATAATAGCTCCAGGCTCACACAACGTGTTTGATAGAAGCCGATATTTAGACTTTAATGTTAAACAACTAGTGTTTGGCAGTCTTAGATCATTTAAATTCAACCATGGTCAGAATTATTGCAAGGTGAAAGGATTTAATGGTAATGTCTACTTCTCTCTCAGTGATGTAGAGTAGAGGTCATTCTTGTCAATATAAGTCATGTATCGTTTGATAAAAGAATAAAAAACAAATAAATATGAAGAGAGGGTGTAATTGTTAGCATGAAATGCAATTGGTGACGGTCTGATAGCCATCCATATGGTCTATTGATACGATTTGAATTTCACGCGAAAGTAATTTGATTATAAAAAATATTGTCATATCAAGTCAACATCCAAGGACAATGAGCATTATTATATGTGATGAGTCATTTATTGGTTTGGTATTTGAAACATGGATAATGATGACTCGAAAAGTAACTAAAGATGGATAAGGGTTGTTGATACCAAAATTAATATGCTGATGTGGACGAATAGTATGAAGACACGTGTCAATCTACGTGGCACAATAACAGCAAGGAAGATCATTTACTGAACAACCATGGTTGGTACCGAGCAACGAGAATACACCGAGGAGCTCTATCATGCCGAGGAACTCCATCCGAGGAACTCCATCATCCCGAGATACTCTAAGCACTCCGAGGAACTCTTGATCAACGAGCAACTAAGGCGGTCCGAACTGCACCTCGGCCGTGTCATCAATTATCAGACGGACAACTGTTCAACTATTCATTAGATTCTTGACGCACACGCTGCATTAAATGTATTACCCATTCATATGTATATCATTTAATGTATTGGACCTTTCATGTACAGCCTTGAGGCTATAAATACCTTGTATCAATCCCATTCAAAGGGACCGGAATTTCTTGAGAGAACTTGTAATCAAGAATTCCACAAACACTCAGCAATAACATAACAGTGGACGTAGGCTTTATTCCTAGCCGAACCACTTTAAAAATCTTTGTCTTATTTATTTATCTGTGATTGAATAATTAGAGCGATCTAGTTTTTTTTACATCAACAAGGGTATATATTGGAATTTGGGGAATATTCTCGTAATCTCCAAAAGTGATGAATTTCAAGGATAATGATGATTGGTTGTAGGTGGATTTCATGAATCACACGGTGTTGTAAGGATTTTATGTGATTTCCTAACGTTCTCTCGGTTGATCTAGATGGTTTATTTTGGGAAAAGGTGCATAAGTGAGGAAGGCCTTTCCAAATTCTCTAGTTTACAATTGATAAGCGGTGTGTATGCTCCCACATACGATGGTGAGAGGAATATTTCTTAGGAATATGGGTGGCAATTTGGGTTAGTCATGTCATTTTTGGGTCGCGTTGATTTTGATTTGAGTATAAGTTTTGGGTACTCTTAAATTTATATAAGCTAATCAAGTCATGTTCGGGTCATTTCGGGTTATTACCATAAACAGGTTATCGTGTCAAGAATCTCTAGACCTACTTGGGAAGGGGTGGGGTCATGGTCCCTCTTTGGAATCGATGGGTATATTCGAATGGTTGCAACTATATTTAAACGTTGACCCGTTTGTTCACATGCAAAAGATGTTTAATAAGATTAATTTAAATATGTAAGGTTCAATGGGTATATTTATAAGAGGAGGTGCATACTCCAAGGGTAATTTTTCATGGATATGGTTAATCTTTTGAAGAGGTATTGAATGGTATACGAATTGGTATAACTAGTACAAGAAAGATCAATAGTGGGTCCTTTTGGTTAGTGTGATAAATGGAGAAATTCGGATAAGAGAATTCTCATCATGTGGATTCTCAGTTGTGGTACTTCGGTTATTGTCTTGTTATTGGCATGCCATGGATTGATAAGGTGGAGATTATTAAAGTTGGCAACCCATTACATGTTGGACAAGTGGAATCATTTCGGCCACAAGTTTGGTGGAGCAATTTTAACCAAAATTTAGATAGAGCAATTGGATCCACAAGTTTGGTGGGGCATTTAGAGCCACTTGTTGGGTGGGGCAATGTGAGCTATAAGTTGGATGATACGTAGAAGATTTTGAGCCCCATGTTGGTTAACTATTTTAAACCCACATGTTTTCTATCTGCTTAATTATAAATACAAACCTTATGGGAAGGATAAAATACACCAACTCTAGCACTAACACTAACACCAATGAGAGAATGTGAGTCTTCTTACACAGGGGAGGGTTATTTGGGGGTGACATGTTAAGGATATTCTCTCTCACTCATGGGTGTTGCTCAAAGGTGGAACAATGGTACAGGTGTCGGTGTAGATTATCTGTGAGTATTTCATATATAGTAGGTGTTCTCAAAATATATTATGCGGAGAATTTCTTACCAGGTTACATGGGAGTGGGATACACTAGATTAGGTATGTGAAAAATATTTATGTAAGTGTGAATAGATATTGGGAGGATTCAAAGAGTTTATATCGTTATAGTGAGAGTTCAACTATAGAGAGAGTGTGTGTTCAAACACCGGTTTATTCTCATTGTGAAATTAAACTTTCCCTCAAGTGGATGTAGCATATATTAGGTGAACCACATTAAATCTCATGTGTCTTTCTTGTGTGCTTGTCATTTATTTTTTCATTGTATATATTTCAATTTAGTTGATTGTGGTTCCGGTATTGTGTACAACAACAAAATGTAAAGGGGAAAATTTTAAATAAAGAAAAAATAAAAATTGTAAAATAAAAATCTCAGTACGCCAAGAATAAAAACATAGAATATAATAGTTCATGGAGAATTTGCATATATAGAAGCATCAGCAAACCCCATTGGAAGTATGTAATTATATAAGAAAACAAAATTGATGAATTAATAAAGGCTAGATAAAAATATTTGGTGGAGGGATATGACAAATAGGAATAAAGAGAGAGATGGAGAGAGCAATTTAGTCTGAAGAAACATATTAGTAGAAAATTTCTCGAGATGAAGAATGAGAACATATGGTTACAGTAGAGAGAACCAAAGCACCGTATAAGACCTCGGCTCCTCCTATAGCAAACAAAAAGATAAATAATAAACCAAAATCCATATCAACAAATGAAATTGAAAATTACCATTAAAAATGATAAACCACTTACAAAAAATGAATATTGTAATAAAGGATCGAGACATTCACATCTTCATGGAGTTAGTATCAATCTAATTTGGATGTGCCCTGAATTAGTCCAATGGGTAGGCTATGATTTTTGTTACTCATTTACTCGATCGGTTTAGCATTTTCAAATCTATGAAAATATGAGAGAGATGTTATGGGGAAAGCATCGTATATAAGGAGAATAAACCTCTCATTTGAGCACTCAAATTTAATTTTCAAATAAATGGAGAAAGGAAAAGTCTTCATCATTGGCGAAAGGGAAAGGGAACAAGCCTTTGTTTAATAGTAGTTAAAGATTAATGATAAGAGTCCATGTATACTGATACAATTCTGCGATACAAAAGTGCAACACAATTGACTTGTTGCACCCTCATTATTTTTTGTCCGGGTTCCACAAGGCAACACTCTTAGTGGGACCCAAACACGAGCGAATGAGTGTGTGACACGTCAATCTTGTCACACTTTTGTGTCCCCTTAGAATTTTCGTTAATGATAATAATTATCAACATTTATTGAAGACACGTGGAAAAATCTCAATCAAAGCTTCCGTTTTTATGTAGCAGTATATATATGATTTACATGACATGTGGTATTAAACTGGATGGAGCTTTCATTTTAATTTTATAGATGGATAATAGGTTATTTGGGGTAGATATGCATGCCACCATTTGACAATTACTTCCTTATATCATACCAATTTTTTTGTTCAATAACAAAGACGATAGTCTAAAGCCTGATTTTAACATCAATTCCACACAACATAGCAATCGTACAACATTATAGTAGAATACATAAATTGTGCATCACAATAAGTATAAGACAAGCATGATTTTTCATAATACTAGTTTTAAATTTGAGCGATGCACATGCGTGATATATATGCACGTAAATTAAACTTTTACAATTGTGAATAGTTAATCAATTAAAATTTTATTTTCAAAACCAAATATAATATAAAAGTATAATGCTAAAGGAATTAACCTATTTTACTAAATTGAAAAATTATTTGTATTTAAAATTTATAGTTTGAGCTATATGACAAAATTCCTAACATGACTTAAGAATGTCCATGTCTCAAATTATATAATACTGTATATAAATAAAGTGATTTGTTTTTATTATTCATGTGATTTGTTCTATCTACATACTTCATTGAGTTTATAAAAATAATTATGAAATAACCATCACCATTTTCGTATATATTCTAAAATTTTACATGTTCTTTGTTTAAAGTTAATAAGATATCATTGTACCCATTTCAGTGGAGAAATTCTCGACGCCAGCATGTAACCTATGAGTTTGCCTTTCTTCAATTTTACTTTTATCTTTTAATTGTCTATCCTATGGGAAACATGGAATTAGGGATTAATCCCTAAAACATATTATTTATGCTTATAGGACTGCCAATATTTTTATAATAAATATTGGCACTACCATGTAGAAAGGGTAGATTTCACAGAAAAGAGTGGTGTAAAAGTAGAGAGGTGTCTGCTTTCATTTGTTCTACTAAAAGAGATGCTTGGTTCAATATTGTTGCTAAAGAAGGCAAGACTCGTGCATATTTTCAATTGCATGAAACCGTCAATGGTGGAGGTTGGGGTTATGTAGGAGACATGTTCCAACAATTGGAATCGGTGGTTTCTTATTTGGAACCAAAATGTAAAGAGTTTAGTGTAGAGGATTAGCGAGGTATACTGGAAGGTTAGGCCCTAGATCGTTTCTCCAAGAAGTTTTAGTTGAGCCTTGGTCTTCATCCACTATTAACATCCAAGAAGTCCAATTAATAGTGAACGACTTTTTAGTTGAAGATTATTATTGCCTCCTAAAATTTCATTTTTTCGACGAGCAATGTTAGGTAGAGTTGGAAATTCAGAGATGGCGATAGAAAAAATGAAGACACGAGACACAGATAAATGAAAACCAATTGGAAGAGTGTAAGTGCGTAGTCTTAGTTCATCCATTTTTTTGTTTGTATTTTCGTTTGTTCTGGAGGTGAATAGGGTGCTGGAGGAGAAAGTGTGGTCGTTCTTTGGATCTTCAATGTGTTGAAATGCATTCATTTGTTATAAACCCTAATGTGACTAATAAAGGAAACACCAAAAAAGTCAGTGGAATAGGGATAAAATGAATTATTAAGATGAGAGAGAAAGAGAGAGAAGATGAATGAATTGAAAAGACTTCTCCAAAGAAAAGAACGAATGATAAAAAGTCATGGTGGAGAGAGATCTAATGTATTTAAGTCTTCATGAGATAGCCACGTGGACAAATTATGAGAAAGGTAGAGTTAATCCGCTATTAAGCATTTTATAATATATACAAGATTTTATCAATAAATTACAAAACTTCATAAATAAAGCAATTAATTAATTAGACTTATTGTGATGATAACTGAGTATAAGAAATGTCACAATTAAGAGATCCACGAAAACAATCACAAAGAACAGAAAGTAAATATCACACACAACAATGATATACGTGGTTCGACAATTTGCCTTCGTCCACGGAGAGGATACTGTTTTATTATAGTGCTTCTCAAGATTCTAGTTTCCATCCCCTTCCCCCGGGTCAAGGCGTTTGAGTTGTACAAGGAACTCAATTAACACTTTGGATATATCAAGGATCACCTGAATATCTCCTTCGAGATTATTGGTAACTGATTTGACTATATTCCTAAGTGTTCTGGTGTATCTGAAATACTTGTGTGTGAATTAATTCATGATTTGCATTGGGCAGCGCTTTGATTAGTTCCGGTTAGTCATCTACTCTCTAGGGACATGTTAAATGGGTCCCCATAATTTCCCCTAAAATATTTTTGCCTTGTGAACCATGGGCCAATAATTTTTAAAAGGCCCGTAACTTGAAAACCTTCATGTTCTGATGGCGTTCTTGTATATATGAGAGAATTACAGGGGTACGCTCTGTGACAACCCTGCTTTTTATATCTAATTCGGTTAGCTACGCCCAATTAAATTAAAGCGGAGCGTCAATATGTTGGCATTAGAAACAAAATTTAAATAAATGCGGTAAAGTAAACATGTACACTCTCATATGTGTAACCAAATCATATAGTAAGAACTATAACAAGTGAAACCAACTCATAACTATTAATTGCAATAGTCCATCAGTAATCTCAAACTGAAAATATAAAATGCCAATACATGCGGCCCAACACAAAACGGGAAAGAATAATACAACAATTCTCTCACATACCAAGTATAAACAACGTGATATTAATCTCTGATACCACCCTCAAGAAAAGGGAAACAAGCGACATAAATTAAAATATAATAACTCCAAAGCTACATGAATCCTAAGATTGATATGATCTCATCAAGATCCATAGTATATTGTCCTTCAGGACGAGGACCTGTCATATATTATATATATAGGAGAGGAGCAAGAAGCAAGATAGACGAACGTCAAAACAAGAAAACAAGCTATAAGATTATAAGATGTACTTATAATGAAAGCACACTAGTCATTACTCGTCTCCAGTAATTAAGTTGTTCAATTACTCAACCAATGTTCCTATGTCGTGACTACTCAACCCAAACTCGAGTAACGTGTAGTCTCATATCGTATCATGATTAATCATTATTAATCTCATTTCGGTATTTAACGTATCAAAATATTTTCTTCAAGTATAATATCAAATGCATCGATTGGGGATATTATTTTAAGACACAAGCATAATATCTCACACAACAAGTCATATCAGGTCACTATCGTTACCCGGGGGAACAAGTCGTAACACTAGGCCTACACACAAATACTCCCCAATATTACGTGGCAAGGGCAATCGTACTAAGTCCTAAATCACATGGCGTTTCAAGGGCTTTCTATCCGACCTGCATTATAACCATGTGTCCGGTTCCGGTGGTTTATCTCCAACACGGCACTCGAGCAGAACCTAACCGGATCAATCACAAAAAATTGCATTCTACATGTGCCTACGTCGACCGGAGGACTAGTCTAGTGTATACTCGATAATATACATGTAAAACAATTTCATGCTTATGTATATATACAATCGTGTCAAGTCGCATACTCGAGTTATGCAATAGTCATTATTTATAATATAACATAATTTACATCATTAATTTACTAATTCAATATCAAATCATTTCAAGGTTACATATCCCTAATAACCATAAGTATGTGATCAAGTTAGGATATTAGGCACAACACCACAATTGTCTTACTAACAACATGAAAAATATTATCACTCTTATTTCAACATGCTGCCCAGAATTTAAAATGCAGATTCGAGGCTTTTCTGATCTGTTTTTGGAAAAACTTGAAACTACAAAGTTGTTCGGAACATGATTTTCTACAAGGACAAGCGATCATGCTACCGTATCCCGCATAAAACATACCCGAAACTAATATATAATATTCGCCTCTGTTTTCGACAACTTTCTGCCCAGAATTTTAAAACACCGATTTGAGACTTTTCTGATCCATTTTTGGAAAAACTTACAACTACAAAGTTGTTCAAAACGTGATTTTCTACAAGGACACGTGAGCACGCTACCGTAGCCTGCTTAAAACAGACCCGAAACTAACATATACAGTTCGGACCTGTTCACAACAACTTTCTGCGCAGAATTTTAAAATGCCGATTTGAGACTTTTCCAATCCGTTTTCGAAAAAACTTAAAACTACAAAGTTGTTCAGAATATGATTTTATACAAGGATACGTGTGCACGCTACCGTATCCTACTTAAAACAAACCCGAAACTAACATATACAGTTCGGACCTGTTCACGACAACTTTCTGCGCAGAATTTTAAAATGCCGATTTGAGACTTTTCTTATCCGTTTACGGAAAAACTTAAAACTACAAAGTTGTTTAGAACATGATTTTCTACTGGGAAAAGCAAACGAAACATCCATTTTCGAAACCAAAACAGCTCAAAACAGTTTTTAATATGACAATTTACTTAATTTCATAGATTTCTAACATTGAAGAGGTTGTTCTACATCTCAATCCCTATAATTAAGTTATTGCATTTGAATCTACATGGATGATGATCCTAATACATTGCATATCATTTTCAACATCAATTTCATATTAATTTAGGGATCCAAATACATGTTCATGTGAAATTTCATTATAGATACATAATATACAAATATAGGTTATTAACTTGCCTTGGATTGTATAGAGAAGTTGAATCTTCATGAAATCCTCTTGAAATCCTCTTAGCTTTCTTCTCTTCTTACTCTCTCTCTCTACAAACCCTAGCCCCCTTTGTGAAATGATAAAATGAAGACTTCTTCTCTTCTTTTCTATTTATACCTAGGGTTAGTTTATTTACAAAAATGACATTGCCCCAAATTTAACCCTCTCAATTCTTTTACGCATTAATTTGCTTCTAATATTTAAGTCGCACATTCGTATCTCAATGAATTCATTATAACTTTTCATTTCCAATTATTTTGAATATATACTGACATAGTTTCATTTCCAAACATTTTGAATATATATACTGACATAGTTTCATTTCCAAACATTTCGAATATATACACTGGAATAGTTTTTTTTCAATTTCAATTCAATCAAAAATGTGGGGTATTACACGCTCATCCTGAACAAATCTTTGTGGCATACTTGTAATTCATTTGAATGGGTGAGGGTGATGTTGTCTGACCAGGCATTTGAACCTCCAAAAATCGTTTAAGAGATTATGTTCATCATTGACATCGAGTTTCAAACCGGAGATACAGTCCCTCTTGTCAGTTCAATTCTATTCAGTCTCTTACTTGCTTGATAAGTTTTGCAAAGTTCACCTTCTTCAGTGTCCTCTTTTCTTCCAAGGCTTCATTAATCTTTGTAAGTCTAGCTTTCTCCTCTCTTAATATTTTCTTGGAACTTATTATTTAGTTGTAGCTAGGGTTTTCTTCCTTGTTTATACAATTATGGTGATGCTAAATAACAAAATGGTAGCTGAGTTTAGGGGTCAATACAATATTACTAACGGGTGATCATCAATTGTGCCCCTCTTCCTCAGAATATTCGTGATGTTTAAGGGGGGGACTGGATTCACACCCTCCTAATAACCCACGGGGGTTAAACATTTCCCCCAAACCATTTGTTCCTGAGGTTATTTAAATATTTTGAAATTATACATGCCCGGTGTGCCCCCAATGTTTGGAAGATAGTTAATGGGGTTCATAGGATAAACACCATTTATGGAATAAAACTGGGCCTTATCAAGATCTGCTACTTCTACATGTGGTCGCGAATCGGTGATGGTCTTATGTATTTAAAAACTAGGAATTCTCAGAGGGTTTTGGTGGTTAATCTTCTGAACTACCATAAAGATTACTGAGAACATAGTTTTATTGCTAGAATCTAGCAACGTCCTCTTGCTGGTGTGGGAAAAAGGCACCAGGGCCCTGTAATTTCAAACTATGGAGAGGGCCAAATAGGTCGCTTCTTTTTTTTTCTTTCCGTGACTATACAGTTCTGCTTTCTAACTTTTATCCTCTTAGCTAATGTTCTTCTCCCTTTATTATTGAAGTTCGTATAAAAAATCAAGAGCATGATATAAGTTAAGTTAATTTCGATGAGCTTCTAAAAGCCCGGTTCATTAAGGAAAGGCTACCAGATAATGAACACCCTAGGTGGGTGGCCTACGAATTGGAATACAAGAATACATCTACTAGTTTTATTGCTCGTCTGCTCGATAAGGTTCCAACCTTAAAAGCTCCCGAGGCTTGCCCTTTTGACCCTATCATGATAGAAGATGAGGAAGAGAGATCTAAATAGGGGGGGGATAAGGATCTAAAGAGGAGGAAGAGGAATTAAAAGAAGAAGAAGAAGAAGAAGAAGAAGAAGAAGAAGAAGAAGAAGAAGAAGAAGAAGAAGAAGAAGAAGAAGAAGAAGAAGAAGAAGAAGAAGAAGAAGAAGAAGAAGTAGCCCCTCTAATAAATAGGAGAAAGTTGAGGATCCCCGATGATGATCACACCATCCTGTCTGATCATCTTAAGTCTTTGAAGACATTTAAAGCTAGGTCCTTGGGGCTAGTGGTTCTATCTCGTTAAATAAGGGGAAAGAGAAGAAGAGAGAGGCAGAAGAGAGGAAGAAGGGGAGAGAGAGAGAGATAGAAAAAGAGAGAGAGAGAGAGAAAGTAGAGAAGAGGAGGAAAGAGGAGAGGAAGGAGGCGAAAAAAAAGTTGGACCTGAAGGCATGTGGATTTCCTCCTCTTACTGTAGATGCTGAGGGGGATAGCATGGGTAATGCCCCTTCTTTTTCCCCTAACCTACTGAAGAGGGCAGTGCTTGCTGCTGATCGTGAGTGCTTTTTGAGATTGGGATCATCCTAACTTGCCCTCAAAACTGCTCAAGGTATGGCCCAGGTAAGTCTTCTCCACTATTTGTATCTTCGCACATTCCTTACATCTGTAATGACACATTGCTCTTTCTCTTTCTCTTTTTGCGCAGTTATTATATGATTTTATAACCCTTTTGGACTGCCATTCCAGCAAGTTCAGAATCGAATAAGAGTTGAAAGACGCTCTTGAATCTGAGAAGAGAGCTTTTGTCAAAACTCGCCTGGCATGGGAGAAAGAGAGAGAGAAGCTGACCAAGGATTACGATGAACTTGGGGCATCCCAGAAACTGATGGTCGCTTAGAAAGTCTAGATGGTTGACGCAAATGAATCTATATCTGGCAAGGTTATTAAGATAGAGAGGGATTTTGCCCAAGAAAAAAATGCTAGTTATCGTGAAGGCTTCAATAACGCTTACGACAATGTCGAGAAATAACTCGCTTATAGATGCAAGGTGGCCTTTAAAAAGGGTTGGGATCATACCTTAAAGGTTGTTGGAACTCTTTTCAAATTTGAGTTTTTGGCCTTCATTCCTGTGGTCCTGATCCTTTCGAGGAGGATAAAGAGGATGATGGTCAACTTGTTGGTCACACTAAGATCATTTTTGCTGAGGTCGGTGTTGATGATGATGCTAGTTGGGAGAACCTTATCATTGATAAGGAAAAATCCATTGCCAAAGTTAATCAAGTGAAGGATAAAGGCTCGTAGGCTAGGAATTTTTCTTTCTTCCTTATATGATTTCTTTTTTGAAAGTTTGTAAACCTCTCTGAAAACTTACTGTATTGGCCCTTGGCCCCCTCCCTTTTATATCAATGAAGACAAAATCTTTCTTTTTTGGGTATTCATTTTCTCAATTTTCATGTGCTAACGTTTTTCTTGTGATCTAGTGTGTGTTATTTGTAGTTTGTCGATTTAGACCAATGCATTCCTCTTGACTCCCATCTGGGGCAGATCTTTGGGTCAAAAATTATATCGAAGGCTCATAAAACCTTCATAAAGATCTGCAAGTCTTTAAGGGTGAGGAACGAGTAATATAAGAATCAATTTGATCTAGTTGCTAAGTTAAAGGATAACCTTCAAGAGATGAAGTAGATAGGCACCTCGATTTAAGAAGAAGTGAATTCTTTGAAGGTCAAACTCTTGGAGAACACTGAGGTTAGATAAGTGGGTGAAGTCCTTTAGGATGAAAATGATAATCTAAGGAGGGAGGCCATCGAGATGAAGGTCAAGGTTACTAGACTCGAGGAACATGTTGTGAAATTGAGGAATGCATTCAAGATGGGACCTCGAAAAGTCTGGTCGGAGGGCTAAAATGCAAGATGGGAAGATGCCCCAGTAAAGCTTATAGAGGCAAAAGATGCAGATTTTTCTCGTGGATGGTTGAGCGTCCTTACTGATTCCAAGATACCCAAGGAGTCCAGGTTGTGGTATAAATACCAGACCGAGTGTCCCACCTACTGCCATAATCCTTTCTCGGGGGATGATATCCAGATGATGCCATTCCTTCCCATCTCTTGTAGTACGATTTAAATATTGATGTAGAAGAGCTTGCTCCCAAACTAGATGATGGTCAAAGAGAAGTCATTTTTGAATACCTTTCTTGCTATACCGTGCCATCCTAAGCCCTTGTATATTTTTTATCTTTATTCTAAATGTAAATTCTTCATTACAGTGAATGAAAGTGTTATTTATAAATTTTTGATGTTTTGAGCCTGTGCCGACTAAACAAGTGTTGTTAATAACTGGAAAGAGTTATTGCTTATTAGATAACCAACATTTTTGTTGACCAAATAATACTAATTGATGACCTTGGTCCCCTTACTGTTAAAGTGGATTAATTCTTAGGTTTTATCACTTTGAGCCTCTTAGCTGACTAAATGATTTTAAGAACTAATGTTGTCCACACATTATTATCTGCTTGAACATTCTCCTAGTCCAATATGCCTTAGCAGTATTATTTCATCTTCTTTACCTTTTAAATTGTGTCATCACACTCCCCTAGGCCTAAGTATGATGATGACAAGAATGTACTTGGTAGATGGGACATCCGCCCGAGCAGGCTTTTTGCGACCAACAAAGTTGGCGACCAACCTAAGTTGGCTTTATTGCTTAAGGATCCCCTATAGGAATTTTGTTGTTTTGGGGGAAACTCATGAGGTATCTTGTGTTTGTAACAAGGACCTGAGTGTTGTAGTAACTGAAATGATTCTATTGACTTGTTATAACTACTACAAACCCTTCTCGGTATGTGAGGTTCCCTGATTAAAAACAAGTTAATCTACTTGCTATAATTCAGGAGTTTATCCATGCACGGAGGAGTTATCATTTGGAAAAGGTGCATGTTAATGAAATGCAACCAAGATAAATTAAAAAGCCAATGGGTAATATAAAAGTGCAGGGGCCAACTGGCCTTTATTCACTGAATATTATCTGCTGAGCAACATAAGCTTGAAAATGAAAATTTTATTAAACTAAATGTGCTAACAAATGATAAAGAAGGCTAAAAGTATAACTTCTTGAGATTGACTGAATTTCAGACTATTGGTATCTCCCTCCCCTCTAGGATTTCTAAGTGATATGCTCGTTGAAGGTCGTCCCTGATTACTCTGAAGGGTCCTTCCCAGTTCGGTCCCAATTTTCCATCTGATGGTCTTACGGCACTTCCGAGGACTTTCTTAGGAAATAATCTCCTATCAGAAAATTCCTCGGATTGACTTTTTTGCTATATTTCCTGGCCAATTTCTATTGGTAGGAAGTCAACTTGATCATGTCCTACTCTCTCCACTCGTCTGCTAAGTCAAGTTCAGTGCATAAGGAATCATCATTAAGGCCTTGGTCGACCAAGTCAATTCTCATTGTGGGGAGACCTACTTCTAGTGGGATGATAACTTCCATCCTGTAAGCGAGCACGAATGGTTCTTCCCCAGTTGGTCACCTGGGGGTGGTATGATAAGCCCATAGAACATGAGGGAGTTCATCCACCCAGGCACCCTTAGCTCTTTTTTCTCATTTTTTTAGTCCATCGAGCATGATTTTATTGGAAGCCTCTGCCTACCCATTGCTTTGGGGGTACGACATAGAACTGAAGTGGTGCTTGATGCCATGTTCACAAAAACCTTAAAAGAAACTACGCTCAAATTACGCGCCGTTATCGTTGATGATAGCCCTTGGCACCCCAAAGTGTGTCACGATGTTTCTCCAGATGAACCTGGTCATATTTGAGTCACGATTGTTCCCTAGTGGTTTTTCCTCTACCCATTTGGTGAAGTAATATGTGCCTACCAGCAGATACTTTTGATTTCTAGGCATGGTAGGTAGTGGTCCCACTATGTCTAGCCCCCATTGTGCTAACGACCATAGGCCTTTCAATGAATTCAGGTCGCTAGCGAGCTGGTGGATCATAGGAGAGTGCTTCTAAAAAATTTCACACTTATGAACATAAATGGATGTGTCTTTTTTCATATGAGGCCACTAGTAACCTTCTTTAATTGCTCAAAAGGCTAAAGATCTTCCTTCCGCATGACTCCCACAAATTCCCTCATAGAATTCGTTGAGTACTTGAAAGGTGTCGGTTGGGTGGACGCACTGGAGATAAGGACCTATAAATAACTTCTTGTAGAGCTTTCCTTCTGGGAAGAGATAAAAGCGAGTAGCCTTGACCCTTACCTAATAGGCCGACCTCTTGTCATCGGGAAGTATGTCGCGCCATAGATAATTTATGATGGGATTCATCCAACTGGGGGCCTTTTCTATAAGGAGTACTTGCCCAGCTATGACTGTCTGGTTAATACTTAGCTGCACGAGGAACTCTATTTGAATAGTTCTCCTTAGGTCAGAGTTAATTGCTGAGCTTAGGGCCGCTAAGGCGTCGGCGTGACTATTTTGTGCTCGGAGGAACTGTTGAATGTCAACTTTCTCAAACCTTGCCATAAGTCTCTTACCACAGTGAGGTATGCTGCCATCCTATTATCATTGGTGTTGAAGTCCCTGCTCACTTTCTTAGAGACCAGTTTGGAGTCTCCGAATACGTGAAGGTGCTTTTCCCCCAGCAGTTGGGCTTTGTGTAAGCCAACGATCAATCCTTCATACTAATCTTCATTGTTGTAGGCCTCAAATCCTAATTTGATTCCTTACTCGTTCACGGTATCTTCCAGGGTAATGACAATGATCCCTACTCCTTCCCCCTTGGAATTAGATACTCCATCAACGTATAGGGTCCAGTCCTTAGACTGTGCTTCCTTATTTGTTGACTGCATGTCTTCCAGTTGGTCGATTGGTTGGGCTCCTATAAATTCAGCGATGAAATCTTCTAAGACTTGTCCCTTAATCGCCATTCTTCGTTGGAAGTGGATATCGAATCTCCCAAGCTCGACCGATCATTTTGAAAGTCGATCGGAGAGGTCATCTTTCCATAGAACTAATCTGAGGGGGTAATACTTGATTACAGTTATTTAACAGGCTTCAAAGTAATGCTTAAACTTCCTCAAGGTGACAACCAACGCATAGGCAAGTTTTTCCAGAGGCGAGTACCATTATTTTGCATCCATAAGTGTCTTGCTGGAGTAATACATTAGATGCTGACCTCATTCCCTTTTACATACCATGACAGAGCTTACGGCATGATTTGATACTGCAAGGTAAAGGTATAGTGGGTCTCCATCAGTTGGAATGACCAATAGGGGTGTCTTGCTAAGGTAAGATTTAATCTCTTCTAAATATAGTGAACAATCATCATTCCATATGAGGCCTTTGTCTTTCTTTAGGATCTGAAAGAATGGTCGGCAATGTTCAAAAGAATTGGAGATAAATCGATTGAGTGCCACGAGCATGCATACTAGTGAGCTTTTGAACATCTCGCAATATTTGAGGAGGCTGGACTCTAGTGTTACCGTTGATCTTGTCTGCATTGGCCTCAATTCCTCTTTTACTAACGAGGTAGCCCAAGAACCTTCCTAACTGGACATCGAATGAACACTTACTCGCATTAACTTCGTTCGATACTTTCTAATGATCTCAAAAGTTCTTGCGAAGTCCGTGAGGTGGTCGCCCTTGTTCTTTCTCTCGACTAGCATATCGTTAATTAGACCTCCATCGTGTCTCCCATTTGTCTCTTGAACATTGATGCGACTCAGAAAGTGTCTCTAATGTGCATTATCTCTAGGCTCAAGTGCAAGCCTGTCGCGTTAGTAATAAACCCGGTAAGTCGGGATCGTATCCTTAGGGAAATAGGACAATGAAATTGTGACGACGTTGGATAGATGAGGAAATTCTAACTCGGACTCTAAAGGGAAAAGAAAAATGATTTGGTTTGTGGAATGACTATACTAGATGCAATTATGAAATTATGAAAAGATGCAATTATACTAAATTACCTAAAATACTGATAAATACTGATTTAAAACATTAAACTATATGATGAGAAAAACAGGACGGGAATACAATCCCCCAACCCTAGTGTATTGTAGTTATAATACTAATCGTGAATTTAGATGATTGATTAGATCCAAAATTTAGTACTCCCAAGCATTACGTATATGAGGTTCAAGCCCGCACCATACTTAATCAGAGGACGAGTAAATCGGTATTGCTATAGTTACACTTGAATTGCATTCTAAAGCATCCCGGTTACCCGGAAGCAAACGAGATCCAAAGATCTATAATTATCGTGTTCCTACGCAATACGGTCGTAATAAATCAATAAATTCAGAGGATGAATGTTATACACATGAAATTATTACATCAGGTTGGGTTCATGTATCCCGACCTTGGGAAATCTAGCCTAGCATGCTGAATCTACTGAAAACAGTTTTGGAATTGCAGAAAACCATGATTAAACTAAGGAAAACTTGTAGAATGATGTAGAAAGGAAATTAAGCAGAGGAAATAACTCACAAATCTTACCAAAGCACTCAAAGCATTAACTATAATTACTGGTAATCACTGAAATCTGAAAAATCTTCAATCTCGGAATTAAAAGAACAAACTATCTCAAAACTAGGGTTTTCTTAAAAGAATGGAAAATTAACTAAAATTCTCTGTACTAAGAATGATAATAAAACGGGTTTATATACCCTACAAGACTCCAAGAGTTTTAGCAGCACTAGGACTCTCCATTAGAGGAAGATTAGAAAATTAAAATTGCGACAGCCGGACCGGTCCTCTCCTCCTCCAGACCGATTTACCTTGATTCGGACCGGTCCTGTCCTTCTCCAGATCGGTTTGCCTTGGATCCAGACCGATTCTTTTATTTCTTGGGCGGACCGGTCCGTGGTGGACTGCTTCTTTTATTTTTTTTCAGTTTCGATCCGTCTTCGGTCCGGGGTTCTTTAGAATGTGGCAGTGCGGACCGGTTCTTTTAATTTCTGGGCGGACCGGTCCTGTGCGGACCGGTTCTTTTAATTTCTGGGCGGACCAATCCTGTGCGGACCGGTCCTTTTAATTTCTGGGCGGACCGGTCCTATGCGGATCGGTTCTTTTAATTTCTGGCCGGACCGGTCCTGTCTTTATTTGACTTTTTCTTCTATCTTTGACTTCTCATAACATTCACACCGGGACTCCGATTGAGGTGCCGTTTTTTCCAGTGTTCTTGTAATTTAAATATCTTCAACTTTCCAGTTGACCCCACCTCCGGAATAAGGCTAAAAAATTACAAAAATTCCCTTTACTCCTCGTTTCTTGATTTTCTTTCACTGTTTTGAGTTCTCTTTGGCACTAACTTGCATGAAATACCTGTAAAACACATAAGAGATACACAAAATATGAAATACTTGCCAAAAAGGGTTAGTAGCATAAATATAAGCCAAATCAAATCTATTTACACCGCACGAGATCATAAAAATACCGAAATTAAGGGGATAAATGTGAAAAATTTATCCCTAATCAAATCCCCCTAACTTAGAACTTTGCGCGTCCCGAGCAATGTAAAAGAATCCTAGCAAGGCTTAACTATTGAAAAATATTTTATTGGGATATAATACCTTTTTCGCGGGAAAGCGATTGCATTTAGCGTATGCAACAAGCCTTTAAACCCCTAGGTCACCCTAGTAGGATGAGTTGTGTCCCGTGAGGGTTTGCAGAGAATGTACCCACAAAATTCGACTCAAAGAAAATTCAAAATACGCAAAAATTGTACAATTCAAACTTTACCAGAAAATATTCATCATCAAGTCATATTTACAAGTCTCAAATCATAGTGCGTGTGTGCGAAGCCAAAAATTTAACCGCAGATTTCCACCGATTAACCATTACGTTACTTTACGAAAATTCGCTTTGATTTCAATTCTCATGGATACACTCACAAATGAATCACTCGTAATGTGGATATTCTCTTGGTATGCGTGATAAAAAGAGTAAATATAATGGACGCAAAGTCACGCACACAAATTGAAAGACGAATTTTTTTTTGTGGAAAGATCTCTTCAACGAAATACGGTTTTAAAAACGGGAACATTGCCTCTTAATTACGCATTATCTCTTTTATTATCTTTTGGTGTATTAGCTCTCCACGCGGTAACCAATTTCGCAATTTAGACTCGGTTAGGACTTTTTTGGATTTTAAGGTATATGGGGTAAAAAGAAAATGGTAGGGAAGGTTGGAATTGGAAAAGTCATTTATGATGTCCATTTGTGCTTTTTTCGGGCTATTGCTCTCTTTTTTTTCTGTTTTTCATTTTTTTCTTTTCTTGCTATTTTTATTGAGCGTATCTATTTTTTTTCTTGCCCCTTTATATGCACTTTTCGGACTTAAATTCTGAATTTTTCCATTTTTCACAATTCCGGGCTATTTGGGTTTTTCGGGTTGTCAAACGAAAGGAAAAAATTTATGTGGCTCAATTTGGGTTACAAAAAGGGGTAATTTTTCGCTACTTTTTCTGGCCAATTTTTTGGGTGACAAATGAGGGCCTACTACATTGTCCAAAATATCAATTGCGTTACCATATGCGTTTCGAGATGAATTTAAGTTTAGAGATCAATTTTGGCACGTTTTTCAAAGCAATATCACACACGTCTTTCATAACCGATCAAAATGAAAGGATTGAGATCCTCTAAGACTTTTTAAGCGCTGAAAAGAGCTTTGAGTTAACAATTAACTTGGATTGATTTAAAAACTCGAAAACGTGATAGGCTCGAATCTCACTGGGTTTGTTAATCTCCACACTTATTCGTTAAGTCGTCAATTTTCGCTCAATTTTCATCTTTGGTCAATTTCGGCTTTGTGTATGTTGAATTTTACAACTTGAGACTTTAATCCGACTTTTAATGATATTTTTGAAAAGTTTGAATTCCAATTTTTATTTATTTTGAACAAAATATTTTTGGGTTTTTCAAAGTTTTATGATTTTTTTGGAAATTTCTAAGCATTTTTGAAAATTTGTGGAGTTTTAGAAATACGCACTTGTGACCCCCCTAACTTAAACTTTTGCATTGTCCTAAAGTAAAAAGGACTAAAATCTAACTCAAAGCGAATGAAAAGTGCGGAAAAATAAAAGAAATAAATATTAAAATGCGACAAGACACTATATGACACTCATGCATGACTAAAAAATACAACAACAATCACCCCATATGCGTCGGGAGTGTGACGACCTCTCATCTCTCCACAAACTCACCCGACCCCACTCACGGGGTTCGATGCTCTCCTTGTCACTCCCGTCTTCCTGTCATATACCAACAATCGAAATAAGTTAGGCCATTGACCATAAATAAAGGAAAGACCGGGAGACTCATCGTGACTACTCGAAAAGGGATCCCTGGGATGCTTACTCAAAGCATAGCTTGCGTGCACCGACTCAGAGGGAACTCCTATTTTTTGTTCAATTTTTGGCATGCATGGGTCGGGCTCTAAGTCGGACGAGACGCAACTTTTCTTTTCTATCGCCTTCGGGCCATCAAATGGTATGGGTGGATGGTCATTGCGAAGAACATCATCAGATTTATCTTTCCACTCTCTCTCTCCTAAATTACTACGTGAATCCAATAGAGGTTGGACTTCATCGTTAAGGCTCTCATCTACCTACCCGAACTCTCTCTTAAAGTCCGCTAGGCTCAACTCCTCTAGCTCTCTCTCTTGCTTTGTTTCCACATTCTCCCTTCCTCGCTCCATCTCAACATTATTAGGTGGTGTGGGTGGGTAGTACTCGAGGAGAAAAATATCTATCGTGTCTTGGCATTCGCTCTCCTCTAAGAACTCATACGAACTTCTCCCTATGCCCTCTAAATTGTCGCTCTCACTTGATGTAACAAGGCATACCCCTACCGTCTCTCGCATGTGGGTCCTCCCATGCTCGTGTGTTGCTCCTAAAAGATCCGTCTCTCGCGGTTCTCCTTCGTCACCCTCATTCTTGATATTATTAAAAATATTTGTATCGAGGGTCATATTCCCAAATGTTAATTGCATTCGCCCACTTCGAGTATTAGTGAGTGCATTAGCCATAGCTAAGAATGGGCGATCGAGGATAATGGAAACATGATTTCTCGGGAGAATGGAGGGCTCCTCGTACCAAATGACAAAGTCCACCGGGAAGTAGAAAGTGTCTATTTGGACAATCACATCCTCAACGATTCCCCGAGGCATCTTCACAGAGCGATCCGCGAGCTGGAGAGTTATATTTGTGGGCTTGAGTGCTCCCAAATCGAGTTTCTTATAGATTGAATAGGGTAGAATGTTAACACTCACTCCTAAATCTATTAGCGCCCTTTCGATTTGATTCTTCCCCACGATGCACGAAATGGTGGGTGAACCCGGATCTTTATACTTTAACGGAAGGTCGCTCGATAAACCTGAATTGACATTTTGGGCCAAAAAGACATTCTTATTTACCTTTAGCTTGCGTTTCACCGTGAGTAAGTCCTTAATGAACTTAGCGTACGTGGGCATTTTCTGTATGGTCTCGAAAAAAGGTAAATTGATCTTTACTTGCTTAAGTACATCCAAAACATCGTCCAGAGAAGTGCCTTTGGAGTGCGGGACCAACCGTTTAGGGTATGGGGCAGCGACGGGGGGTTTCACTACTACCTCGAGCTCACTAGTTCTTTCTTTATCACTCTCATTTAAGGGGACATCTTCTGCCTTTTTCGTGCCAGACAAATTCTCCTTGTCTTTGGTTGCATCGTATGGGGGAGGTGACAAGTCAACTACTCTCCCACTATGTAGAGTGGTAATTGCGCTACATTGCTCCGGATGGTCATGGAATGTGGAGCTAACACTAGTTTGACCTTGGGGAGGTCTTTGGCCCTGGGAAGGAAACTTTCCCTTCTCTTGGACACTCAACGAGGATTGTATCTTTAACAGATTTGCATTTATGTCACTGATCAGGCGATCATATCTAGCATTGGTTGCAGTCTAGCTACTGATAAATTGATTCATAGTATCCTCGAGAGTTCTCCACGGTGGAGGGATGTATGCTCCTAGAGGTGGTGGTGCTTGCACATGTCCTTGCATGTGTGGAGCTTGTTGAAAGTGTTGTGGTGGAGGAGGGGCAACATGTGAAGTAGGGTTCATCGCAGCATGTTGTTACCCATAGCTAACACCAGGATGATTTTTCCATGAAGGGTTGTAAGAATTACCGTGCGGTGCACCGAAATTACCTTTAAATCCTCCTATACCACTTATTTGCTCTTAAAGCATCACTTTGTAGGCGGGTATAGTCGAGCATTCCACAGTTGAATGACCCGCCTCACAAATCGCACACACCTTCTCGATTGGGTTTGGTATGGATCCAGTTGGTCCTTTTCCATATACCTCGCATAGGTCTCGAAATCCTTTCTCAAGTATATCTAATCGACTGTCTGTCATAGAATTCTTATCTACGAGAAATAGGTCGGACGCCGATGGAGTGGTCGTCACTTGACGATTTCGATTTTGAGCATTAGGATCATAAGTATCCCAGGATTGGGTAGTCTCGACAACATACCTCAGGTGCAGCTCAGCATCGTGGGCATCTAGTTCAACAAACGGACCACTACTCATGGTTTCAACGAGTTGCTTGGAATTAAGGTTCAGCCCATTATAGAGGAAAGAAATGATTTTCGCTGAATCAAATCCATGATGGGGGTATGAAGTAACTAACGCATTGAAACGCTCGTAACATCGATGAAATGGCTCATTTTTAGATTGTCTCAACGCTTGAATTTGAGCCTTTATGGATATTGTTCGATGTGGTGGGAAGAATTTCTTGAGAAATCTAGATTGCAACTCGTTCCAAGATGGGATCGATCTTGGAGGTAAAGACCATATCCATGTCTTAGCTTTATCTTTGAGCGAGAAGTGGAAGAGTTTGAGGTGGGTCACCTCTTGTGTGCAAGTTTGATCATTGAGGGTATCACACACATCCTCAAATTCCCTGATATGGAGATATGGCTTTTTAGAATCCATACCATGGTAATGGGGTAACATCTAGATCATCCCATTTTTGAAATGAAATTGCCCAGCATTATACGGGAGTATAATGTATCCCGGAGTGACAGTGCGCTCGGGATATAAGATTTCTCTTAGCGGGCAGTATGGGGCCTCTTCCTCACCGGCGGCTGCACTACCGTGTTGCGACATCTCTCTCTCTCTTAACGACTCGGTGTTCTCACTTGATGTACTCGGGAGTGTTCTCTGAAGTGTGTCCTAATAAGGAAAACGGAGTGTTATTTGAGATTGAGTGTGACGGTGTGGGAGGTGGAATCCAGAACTGTGGGGCATTAGGCGTGTGGGGGCTATTGGGGTTGTACTCAACTATTGGATTTTCGTGAATACGGGTTGGAGTATTATGGGGTGTAGGAGTGAGTTCAGAATTTTGCATTAACAGCTTGTGAGAGATGATGATGAATCTTTTTGTGCTTTTTGAATTTTTTTTTTATGTTTTTGGATTTTTGGAATTTTTTGGTCAAAGTTTTAGATTGACTCGATCTAATCCTAAGTCTACTTACTTCCCCGGCAACGGTGCCAAAAACTTGACGCGACTCAGAAAGTGTCTCTAATGTGCGTTCTCTCTAAGCTCAAGTGCACGCCTGTCGCGTTAGTAATAAACCCGGTAAGTCGGGATCGTATCCTCAGGGAAATAAGACAATGAAATTGTGACGATGTTGGACAGACGAGGAAATCCTAACTCGGACTCTAAAGGGAAAAGAAAAATGATTTGGTTTGTGGAATGACTATACTAGATGCAATTATGAAATTATGAAAAGATGCAATTATAATATATTACCTAAAATACTGATAAATACTGATTTAAAACTTTAAACTATATGATGAGAAAAACAGGACGGGAATACAATCCCCCAACCCTAGTGTATTGCAGTTATAATACTAATCGTAAATTTAGATGATTGATTAGACCCAGAATTTAGTACTCCCAAGCATTACGTATATGAGGTTCAAGCCCGCACCATACTTAATTAGAGGACGAGTAAATTGGTATTGCTATAGTTACACTTAAATTGCATTCTAAAGCATCCTGGTTACCCGGAAGCAAACGAGATCCAAAGATCTACAATTGTCGTGTTCCAACGCAATACGGTCGTAATAAATCACTAAATTCAGAGGATTAATGTTATACACATGTAATTATCACATCAGGCTGGGTTCATATATCCCAACCTTAGGAAATCTAGCCTAGCATGCTGAATCTACTGAAAATAATTTTGGAATTGCAGAAAACCATGATTAAACTATGAAAACTTGTAGAATGGTGTAGAAAGGAAATTAAGCAGAGGAAATAACTCACAAATCTTACCAAAGCACTCAAAGCATTAACTATAATTACTGGTAATCACTGAAATATGACAAATCTTCAATTTTGGAATTAAAAGAACAAACTATCTCAAAACTAGGGTTTTCTGAAAAGAATGGAAAATTAACTCAAATTCTCCGTGCTAAGAATGATAATAAAACGGGTTTATATACCCTACAAGACTCCAAGAGTTTTAGCAGCACTAGGACTCTCCATTAGAGGAAGATTAGAAAATTAAAATTACGACAGCTGGACCGCTCCTCTCCTCCTCCAGACCGATTTACCTTGATTCGGACTGGTCCTGTCCTCCTCCGGACCGGTTTGCCTTGGATCCAGACCGGTTCTTTTATTTCTTGGGCGAACCGATCCGTGGCGGACCGGTTCTTTTATTTTTCTTCAGTTTTGATCCGTCTTCGGTCTGGGGTTCTCTGGAATGTGGCAGTACGAATCGGTTCTTTTAATTTCTGGGCGGACTGGTCTTGTGCGGATCGGTTCTTTTAATTTCTGGCCGGACCGGTCCTGTCTTTATTTGACTTTTTCTTCTATCTTTGACTGCTCATAACTTTCACACCAGGACTCCGATTGAGGTGTCGTTTTTTCCACTGTCCTTGTAATTGAAAGCTCTTTAACTTTCCAGTTGGCCCTACCTCCGAAATAAGGCTGCAAAATTACAAAAATGCCCTTTACTCCCCGTTTCTTAGTTTTCTTTCACTGTTTTGAGTTCTCTTTGGCACTAACTTGCATGAAATACCTGTAAAACACATAAGAGATACACAAAATACGAAATACTTGACAAAAAGGGTTAGTAGCATAAATATAAGCCAAATCCAATCTATTTACACCGCACGAGATCATAAAAATACCGAAATTAAGGGGATAAATGTGAAAAATTTATGCCTAATCAAACATTTTGGTGACCAGTATCTGATAAGTTTCCCATGCGTTCTTTAGACCGAACGGCATATACTGGTAGCAGTATAACCTAATTGGGGTTATAAAAGGCGTTTTATCCTGATCAGGTTCGAATAAAGGAATCTGGTGGTAGCCAGAGTAAGCTTTCAGGAAACTCATCCTTTTGTGCATTACCATATCATCAACCAATTGATTTATTTTAGGAAGCGATAAGTTATCTTTGGGGTATGATCTATTGAGGTCAATGAAGTCAATAAAGACTCTCCAACTGCCATTGCTCTTATGTACCACCACTAGGTTGGACAACTATTCGGGGAACTGAACCTCCTTGATGGATCTTGCATCCAGTAGCTTCTCTACTTCATTTTCCACCACTTTGTCCTTCTTGGGGGTTGTTCGAAGAGCCTTATGAGTGATCGCCTTGAAGGCTAGATCAACGTGCAGGCGATGGCAATCTACGCTAGGATCAATCCCTGGAAAGTCATATGGTTCCCAAGAAAAAACATCTAGGTTGCTCCTGAGGAAGGCAGCCAGTTCTTTCTTCTTTTGATTAGTAAGGGTGGCTCCGATCAGAAAATTTTTCTCTGGTAAGTTGTCATCGACCCTAACTTCCTCTAGTTTTTTAACGACCATGTTAGCGGGGTGGACCCTGGTCTCCTCCACCCCTGGTCGGTCTTGTCGTAGTTGCTATTTAGAGGGTACAACCCCCTTATGAGCTTTCTCCTGAGCATCCTTTACCTCCTTCTTCTTTTCTTTATTGGGGCGAATGGCTGCGATAAGACACTTCTTGGTTGTGGCTTGGTCGCCACGGATTTCGACCATGCCCCGGTCAGCAACACACTTTAGTTTTTTATGGTAGGTGGATGGTACAGCCCTCATGCTGTGCAACCATCATTTGCTTAAGATGGAATGATATGGGGACTCAATGTCCACCACTAAGAACTTGATTAGCTTTGAGATGTTTCCTACCCGTGAGAACTATCTTTCTCGGTGGCATCGTGATCCTTCATGTAATGCCGACCAATAGAATTATGGCTTCTTTAAGGTCAGCGATATTCATCTTCAGCTTGTGAAATAACTCCACGTACATTACTTCTGATGAACTCCCTTGGTTCATGAGCATCTTGTCAATGTCCCAATTGGCTATTATGAGCTTGACCACCAATGCGTCATGATGTGGGGTTCTCACCCCAACCAAATCTTCCTCGATAAAAATGATATGCTTGGTGTGGTCGACATCCTCTAGTCGCCGACGCTTACCAGCCTAAGTTTTGACAGGGTCAATCTAAAATTCCTCCATGATGGTGGTAACCTTCTTCATCTCCATCCAAAAACATTTCCTGGGATTTTCTTAAGATCCAATGCCCAGTGGATTACTGTGAACTCATGCCATTTATCATTGTCAAGGACATTGTCCGACTTCTGGTCGCCATTGGCTACGACCTTGTATGTATTCTTCTCGATGTATTCACTGAGGTGCCCAGCTTAGGCCAGCTTCTCTAAGTGTGACTTCAGAGCCTTGCAGTTTTCAGTCTTGTGGCCGCCCTCCTTGTGGAATGCATCTCAATGCATTATTTCTTTTTGTTGGTTCACCACTCATCTTTTTAGGCCACTTGATGAATGGTTCATCGTTGATCTTGCTCAGAATCTTGTAAATGGGTTCCTTGAAGACTGTGTTATTAGCTTGGAACGTCTTGGAGGGGAAAACCTTATTCCCATTTTTGGAGCCATTTTTGCCCCCATTCTTTTTTCCCTTCTTTGGTGTATCGTTCTTCGTTGTTCCTTGTTTTCCTTTTCTCGACCAATGTCCCCTGCATTAGAATGAACCACACCTTTCACCTTGGTGTATTTCTCAATACGATCCATAAGGTCATCCATAGTGTTGTCTTCTTTTTTAGTTAAGGACTGGTGCAGCAAAGAGGTGGTCGGCAAACCGATTTTGAAGGATGCTACATCAACTTATTTTTAGTAGTCCTCGACTTCGTTGAAAACTTCCCAATTCCTTTTGTCATAATCTCGTAGGCTCTCATGTGGATTCTTCTTCATCATAAGTAGTGTATCCATCCACTTGGGGTGGGAGTTGATGGTTATGAAGCGAGTAGTGAAGACCTCAGCTAGAGCTGCGAAGTTTCTGATCGGCTTGTGAGGTAGCCTCTCAAACCACTTCTGTGCAACATCATGTAGTTTAGAAAAGAAAATTCGTCACATTAGTGTATCATTATGGCTCCATAAGGTCATTGCTTGTTTGTATTGTCGAACGTGGTCTATGGGGTCTGTTTTCTCGTCGTAGATCTTGAAACTGGGAATAATAAACTTCATTGGGGGATCCTCTTCTTCGATTGTCCTTAAAAAGGGGGATTTCATCTGAATATTGAAAGCCCTCCTGGATAGCTCTCTGGTGGATCTGGCTCCATGGTGGGCTGGATGTTGGTCCATCTCCCAATGAATCGAAATACGAATATCTTCGTTATGTCGATCGTTGCTCCTGTGGCGTGTCTCTAGCTAGCCACACTCTAATCGGCTAGGCTCTGATCTTCCACACTCAATCCCTTCCTAGTCATGCATAAAGCTCTTCCCTCGGCTGCGAGTGTTACTCGCTTGAGGACTAGGAATACTATCTTGGTGATTTCTAGTGCCCCTTTGGAGATCTCTCTCCATTATTTCAAAGTTACCGTAAGAGGCGAGCATTCTCTTCTACCTGGAGGCGTGTAGCGTCCTTTTATTCGCAAAGCCTGGCTTTGTAAGCATCAACCAACCTAGAGATCTGTGTAGATCTGGGCGGTACTTGGCTTTCTTAAGAAGGCTGCCTATCCTGGTGTTTGTATGCTGGCGAATCTCAGACCTATCCCTAGGAGGAATTGGGTTTTCCTGCACATCGCCAACTTGAGGAATGTTGCTAATATAGTGAGACATCACGGGCTTTCTATTTGTGAAGATTTTTGCAGGAATAGAAATTGCTTCCCACAAACGGTGCTAATTGTGAGTATAAGAAATATCACAATTAAGAGATCCACGAAAACAATCACAAAGACCAGAAAGCAAATATCACACACAACAACGATATACGTGGTTCGACAACTTGCCTACGTCCACGGAGAGGATACTATTTTATTATTGTGTCTCTCACGATTTCAGTTTCCATCCCCTTGTCCCGGGTCAGGGTGTACAATTTATAGGTACATCAAAATAGAGATTGAATTGTACAAGGAACTCAATTAACACGTTGGATGTATCAAGGAGCACCATAATATGTACTATGAGATTATTAGTAATTGATTTGACTATATCCGTAAGTGTTTTAGTGTATCTGAAATACATGTGTGTGAATTAAGTCGTGATTTGGGCCGGACAACACTTTAATTAATCAAGGCTGGTCGGTTACTCTCTTGGGCCATGTTAAATGGGTCCCCATAATAAATATGCAATGCGAGTGATAATAGAAACCTTTATTGTTTAGGAGGATAAACTTGACCATTTTGTTTTGCACGATGTCTTTAAAACAAATTTTCTCTCTCTATGATGTCAAAAGTTTATTAAGACTTGCCTCGTGATAGAACGAATTTTGTTTTGAAGTAACGACACTTCAATCTTTGTGAACACAATTCTATGTTTTACTCTCTAAAGGAATAAATCCTAAAGAAAGAATAAAGAATTAATATAAATTTTACTCTCCAAAAATTCATTTTCCCCAAATGAGGGAGGAGTAATCTATTATAGAATTTGAGGTACCTTTATTTTCGAATTGACACGCCCTTTCGTAAATACTTATGTCATTTTCGAACGGTCACGACCTTTACTAATGGTTCGAATATTTCACAAAAGGACACAACTCTTAACAAACCATGTGTCTATTCGAAATTTTACAAAATATTTTTCAAATATAATTTTCACTCAATTAAAATTATGATCAAATACCAAAAAGTCCCTCAAACATTTTTTAATACACATTTAATCCAAGTCTTTTGTATTAGTTCCAAAAAGTCCCTCAAACAACAATTTAACCAATATTCTCTTATTTATAAAGTCCGCGCTAGCGGCATGTTGAGGGACTTTTTGGAACAAATAAAAAAGTTTGGACTAAATGTGTATTAAAAGTATTTGACGAACTATTTTGTGTATTGATAACGAGACTTTTGTGTATGTCGTTGTTGTTGAAAGCCAAGTTAGTCAAAATCCTCAAAATACCTACAAAATGTAACAACTCAAATGTAGAGGAAAGTAAGGGTATCAATCCACTTCCTAGGGAGTAAGCTAGAGACAAATTCAATTGTAATTTACTTTTTATTTTCTTTTTGTGCTTTTTCACTTTTCTAATTTTTTTTAGCTTTTTCAATATTAAAACAATAGGGTGAGGTGAGGTTTTAAACTAAACTAAATTAAGATGAAAATAACTAACTAGAAAGTGACTAAAATGAAAACAAAGTCTAACACTAAAATAAAAGATAAAGTGAGGTAAATAATTGTGAGAACAATCAAGGAATGGGATTACACCACAAATTTTAGTTATTCTAATTAATTAAATTAATTAATTGAATTCTCCCAAATTAATATCAAAATTACAAACCAACTCTCGTTGCAAGTGTAATTATAATAGTAATCTTTTAGAAAATTAAGTTTAACAGTCCACAACTCTAGAAAAATAGATCTACACTCCTTTTAATTAATCACCCGCTAGGATCGATCAATTAAAATTTATGTAAATCTTAGAAAATAAATTTAGAGTTGAAATTCAAGTTATAATACCCCACTTAAGAAACCCCTATCTCTAGTTCGATTCTAAAATGGGTATTATTACTAGAATTTTGATTTTCTCTCGAAAATCATTTACTTTCTCTTGAGGCGTAAATTTAAGGGTGAGGGATTAAAATTAACATTCAAAGGAACTTTTCAAGTAATTAAACTAATTAAAATAAAATAGCATCAAATAAGGGTTTTACCCCACCCCTTGAAAAGGGTTTTAGCCTAACATGGTATAAAATTTGACAAATTAATAATCAAAGGCATAAACAAATAAAATAGAAGGGTAAGAGGACAAATCTTCAAACAAGTCTCCTTGATTTGCAAAATTGGACTCTAATCCTCCATTGAAATTGAGCAACATCCATTCAAATTGATCTTTTCACAATATTCAATTACATACAAACACTCATTTGAATCACTCAACAATTAATTTCTCACAAATATCTAAAAATAAAAAAAAATATTTACAAAAATATTTCTACCTAATTTATTCTAACCTAACTCTCTACTTTTCTCTAGAATTTTCTCTCTCTCTTATATGATGAGTTTCCTTCAAATGAGGTCTTGAGTCTTTTTTTATAGTGGATGCATGGCACACATGGTGCTAAGGAGTCTTTTGGAAATTTAAAGTGCATGTACGCATGAAAATGGTGAGATCATCTGAAAAGGTGAGGTGTGTGGATAGGAATAAAATCTGATTTAGTGAAGGGAAATTTTGGAAATTGGTTTTGAGTGGTTAGTTGGGGGTATAATAGGGAAAAGGGGTAAAAAGTGGTTTAAGCGTCGCATGGGGTATTTGTTTGGTTTTGTATTGATTGGTTTGTTGGCAGCTGGTAAAAGTCGTGGAACGCTTACAAGTTACATGGGAAATGGGTCTTGGCTTTCAAAGTGGGTAGGGGATTGGAGAAGGGTCATGGATGGGTTTGGGGCAGGTAATACACGAGATGGGTAGCAGGATGGTGCACCGCCGGACGGAGGTGGTAGCGGGGGTCGCCGGCTGATGGGTCTAGCGCCGGAAGGGGTTGAAGGTACGCCGGAGCTTTGGATGCAAGTCCGGCAGGGGGGACGGATTAGTGCCAGGAGCAGGGGAGGTCTCGGCCGTGGGCGCCAACGGTGGTGGGTAGGAAGGGCGAGGGGGGTACCGGCGCTGACAGGGCGGTGGAAGTGAGAGAGAGGGGAGTGCGCTGCGGGGCTCCGGCGAGGGTAAGGGCTGGCCGGCGGTGACTGTTTAACAGGGTTTTGGGTGAGGATATGGATGGTGAATGGTGTTGGTATGGTTGGGAGTTTTTGAAGAAAGATTAATGGAGTTTTGGGTGAGAGAAGGGAGAAAGGGGTTGGTTGGAGAAGATGATGTTGGTTGGATGGTGTGTGGGGGGTGTATGGAAATGAGGGTGAGGTTGAGGGTGAGGGTGTAGGATAAGTTATTTGGGTATGAGTGAGGTGTTAGGGTGTGTTTGGTAGTGTGTAGGTTTTTAGGGGTGTGTGTTTAAGTTGTGCCCATAAAAGTAACACTAATGAAATAAAATAAAAACTTAATAAAATCCAATTCTAAAATAAAACAAAGACTCAAATAAAATTAATAACACTAAAAATAAAAAAATAAAAAATCTAACTAAAAATAAAACAAACTAAAAAATAAGAATATTAAAACTAAAAAATAAAATCTTAAGCTATTAAAAACTAAAATAATAAAACAAGAGAAATAAAAAATGAAAAATCTAATAAAATATGAAAACAGAAGTCTTAAAATATAAAATCTAATAAACTAAAAATAAACTCCTAAAATTAATTCTAATAAGACTAAACTAAAAGCTAATCAAAATCAAAATAAAATAAAATTATACTAATAAAAATAAAAATAGAAAATAAACCTAGAAAATATTAAATAAATCTAAAATAAATCCTAAAAATAAAAATGACTCAAACTAAAAATTTAAAAAAATAATAAAAAAGGACACAAACAAAACACACGCAAGCTTGTGGTGATGCTTTGGGTAGGTTTAGGTTCGTGTTTGGTTTAGGGACAAGGTATTTAGCGCCATTTTAACTGCAATTGGCCTCGAAATGTAGCTTTTGACACCGCAACTGTAGTTAAGCCTGCATGATAAACATTTAAGCACATAAGACCCATATTACCGAGAATTAACAACTAAAGTACGTCTATTTGGGGTATAAATTGTACAGTTTTTGGTGTTTATCATGTATGTCCCTTAAAATTATAAAATTATAATATTAATTTTCTACACAATATTGGGTATTGAACTTTGTACAATTGTTGAATGAAATGAGTGTTGAATTTTTGTTTGGTAGTTCAGTATAGTTTTTATGTCTTTATATATAAAAAATAAATAAATATGTGTTTAATAATTTGAGTTTTATTCTAATATTAATAAAAGAATGCATGTTTTTTGAAATTAAATAATCATCAAATATTAGAATTTCAATCATCACATATTTTTTCAGAAATGATTAATTAACAAATATATCAAGTTATTAAATATTAATTATTATTGTTTCAACTGCCGGCTCATGCCTTAGGCAGGTGAGGAGGCTCCCTAGGGCCTCACCATATTAAAGGGCCCCTAATTTTAATAAATATTTATTACATTATATATAAATAAATACATTCATTGAAAAAAGTAAAAACTCTTCATATTTTCAAGGCTATTAAAAACAACTCAATAAACAACTACGCCCATTAAAAGTACAGGTATAATTTCTTCTAAACTAACAATCCCTTCATTTCTTCTCTCTCTCTCTCCTCTCTCTCCACTAACGGTTCATCTCTTTTCTCTCGCTCTCTCCAAACTCAACTCTCCTCTTCCTCATTCTATTTTGCTCATACAAAGAAAAAAATTGCTCATCTAAAAAAAATCTGGTAGCACTATAAATCTTCTCTCATACAAGGTTTGTTTTTTGTTTTATATATATACTATATGTTATGTATATTATATTGTTAATATTATTATATATATTTTTTTACTTTTTACTTTTTGCTCTTTTTTATTTTATGAAATTGTTTAAACTTAAATGATTATTTTATTAATATGTTTTTAAATGTTGACAGCTTGAAAGTGATTTTTTTTTTTCCAATTGGAGAAGTTTGTTGTTCGGATAATCAGATTGATTATACATTGGCGTGATCAGGTTCTATTGTTATATAATAATATTTGTTTGTTTATGTGAAATAATTAGAAGAAATTATATTTTAGCAGCTAGATTTACTTTTTATTTATGAATATATTCATATTTGTCGCTAACTATATACATACATATGTCTACAAGAAAATATGAAAGCGGGTGTAAATAAGAGGGAAAAAAAAAAGAAAAGCAAATGAATACAAAAATATAATTCATGATTTTGCATCTCAAAAAACAAGAAAAATAAATTTTAATTAATTTATTTTATAAAACAATTATTAAAAAAATGTAACATATATTTAGTATAATATAATAATTTTTACAATAAAAAGGGCCCTAGGGCGCCGATTTTGCTTGAGACGGCGCTGTGTATATCCAGTGGGATCTTTTTTCCTCTAACAGTTAATATATATTCCTATACATTAAATATCTACAACGTGGTAAGTGGTTGTTTGTTTAGGGTCATCCCTCTTTGATGATGATTAACAACATTGGTATGTCCATTACTTAAATCCTTATATCTCCTGCATATTATCTACCCATACCTAAAATTTATTATATAAATAACCCCTCCCCTTTCAGTAGAGAACGGTTCAAGTTGTTCCCATAGACCTAATCATGTTGACCATCCTTTTAACTTTAATTTTCTCCTTTACCACCCCATCTTATTCCCTCCCTCTCTCAACACAATCAAGATGGCTAGTGGAAGAGCCATCAGGGGACCGGGTCAAGCTAACTTGTGTCAATTGGGCTACCCACTTGCAACCCATGCTAGCCGAGGGGCTCGATAGGAAGCCCCTTAGTGACATCGCAAGGCACGTAGCTCTGATGGGATTTAATTGCGTGCGTCTCACTTAATCCACATATATGTTCACCCGTTACGCTAATCTCACTGTGGCCCAATCTCTTCGTGATTTGGACCTCAAAGAAGCTATAGCGGGTGTGGAGAAAAACAACCCTCGTGTTTTAGGCCTCACGGTTGTGGATGCTCAAAGGGAGGTGATAGATGAGCTTGGTTCGCACGGGTTGATTATGGTGCTCGATAACCAAGTTAGTCGGCCGATGTGGTGTTATGGTAGTGATGATGGCAATGGGTTATTTGGAGATGAGTATTTCGATCCGGATGAATGGTTACATGGCTTGGCTATAGTAGTGAACCGGTACAATGATACACCTATGGTATGATATTGTAACTCAAATGAATTATTCTTAACAACATCTCTCACTGCAAAGGCAAAAGATTTTTTTCATGGTATTTCCAGTAAACACTTCTGGATAGTAACAATCAAAATGTCACTACACCAAAATGGGCAAATTGTCACCTTTCAGCCAGCCAGCCTTGTCAAGGTCATTGACCGTGACAAAAAAACACGCGTTTTATGTCACGGTCATTGACCTTGACACGACCGTGACAACTAATTGTCACGGTAATTGACCGTGACAAGGCCGTGACAAATTTAATTGTCACGGGCTTGTCACGGTCAATGACCTTGACACGACCGTGACAACTTTTCCAGCAAAAACCCTTTCCCCCTTCTTTTTTCCCTCCCACCGTTCCCTCCCTCTCTCTCTCTCTCTCTCTCTCTCTCTCTCTCTCTCTCTCTCTCTCTCTCTCTCTCTTCCATTTATATATATATTTGTGTGTATATTTATGTGTGTATGTGTATATATATATGTGTGTATGTGTGTGCGTGTGTGGGGGGTGGGGCAGGGTGGGGCGGGGTGAGGTAGGGTGGGGGAGGGGGTGGTGGAGGGGGGCAGGGGGTGGGGCGGGGTGGGGGAGGGGGTGGTGGAGGGGGCAGGGGGTGGGGTGGGGTGCGGTGTGTGTGTGTGTGTGGTGGTGTGTTTTGGGGGAGGGGGTGGTGGAGGGGGGGAGGGGGTGGTGGAGGGGGGCAGGGGGTGGGGTAGGGTGGTGTGTGTGTGTGTGTGTGGTGGTGTGTGGTGGGGGAGGGGGTGGTGGAGGGGGGCAGGGGGTGGGGTGGGGTGTGTGTGTGTGTGTGAATAGGTATAATTTTTTTCACTCCCTCTCTAACCCTCCACAATTGATTCTTATGCTAAAATCCTCGCTTACACAATATATATAGGTATAATTCACGGGCTTTAGCTAAACTAGGGTTTTATAGAGTTTCGCTCCTACTACTTGGGCAATTACTATACTAGGGACCAAAGATAAATAAATAAACTGGATTCAAAGTAAATACTAGGAAATCCCAATTTATAACCATCTAATTTATATCCTTTATTTATTTAATCACGATTCATTCCACTAAATAATCATGATTGCACTCAAATTTAATTATTTATAAATCACTCGAAAGAATGTGTTATTATTATTAAAGTTGATTACGGTATATTATGATTCCCCACGTTATGTTTTCGATACCCTCTTGGTTAAATAAATTTTCTACTAACCGATTTTAATGAATATCTGATCAATTCCTTGATTCTAAAACTTAATTCTATAGGATTATAAAATAGTTCATCGGTCGGGTAAACAAAACATATAAGTCTATCAAGGGGTATCACAATCCAAATTATTTCTTGGACGTGAATTCCTCCAAATTATGATCTCATACATATTCACACAATGATTGACCAACTTGCGAGGATCTATTGTGAGCATCCTTAGACTTGTAGGGGGTGGGGTGGGGTGGGGTGGGGTGGTGTGTGTGTGTGTGTGTGTGTGTGTGGTGGGGGAGGGGGTATAAACAATTAAAAAAATGGGCGTATGCCGCCTATTTGTGAGCATATGATATTCTTTAGTAAAAGGCGAAATAGTAGTTCATTGTGTGCTCATTGTGTGGCCTCATCAATCTACAATACACTACATAACTAAAAGTTCAATAAAAAAGCCGAGGACTTGCTTTATCTACACATAAGCATGATATATATACTCCAAACAACTGATCTCTTTATTTATCTACACATAAGCATTGAACAATGGTTAACCTTAAAACTAAAATAAACAGAGTATAACTTGATAAACCCAGTACCAAATAATTATATTTAAAATTCCACATCTGATCATAAAAACTAACATATATACACAACACTAAAAGTAGACATCAATTTTATAAATAATTGATAATAGTTGGATAATAATTGGATAATAAACATCGGGAGGGGGTGGGGGTGGGTGGGGTTTTGAATATTATTTACATTTAAAATAAATAATTGATAATAGTTGGATAATAATTGGATAATAATTGTTTTTATACCTATAGAACAGCTTAGATAATGTATGTGTGTGTGTGTGTGTGTGGTCAATACATGAATTTGTTTTTGTATTTGAATTATCCCATGAATTTATTTTTGTATTTGAATTAACCCATTATATGAAACATACTTGAAATTAAATATAGTGCGCATAAATACTAGCATTCTAGTTCTTATGCGTACGCATTCAATAACCCTTAGACCCGTTCGAGAGTCATTACCCCTGTAATGAGATCTCTCGAATTGTCCCGTTTGGACAGTTTGAGACTGTATAATTTTTGTATAATATTCTTATTGGCTTAAAGTTGTTACTTTTGGAGGAAGTTCTGCAGTCGTATCTTAATGTTCTCTGGGTACATACTAGATTGACAAGTGTGACTGATATTTTAATTGACCAATTGAAATAACACTCACACCTGCCAATCTACGTCGTGTACTTGGAGAACTAAGGGGATATGCTGTCGAATTTTTTTCAAATCGTAACAATGTGCATGAGCTGTTAAGTATATTACAGAAAAATGCATTCTTGAATGGGATAGGACCACTTACCCTTTAATAGGATAATTAAATGATGGGATAATTAAATAAAACATACTATAAATCTAAGTTTTGTTTACCTTTAATAGGTGTTTAGTTGTGGTAGCTGTGATGGGATATCCGAAGAGTGGATGGGTGAGACTAATAGAATAGGGGATGTATTTCGCAGAGGTGCTAACGAATTTGTGAAATATGCAAAGAGATGTCGTAATGATGAAGAGTTTCCGTGTTCGTGTGCTAGGTGTAAGAATGGTAAGGTGTTTGAGTGGAAAATAGTTGAACTACATTTGTTAAGATCGGGTATGCAAGATAGTTATCGATTTTGGAGTTTTCACGGTGAATTGAAAGTTCCTTTTATCCCTGACCAACCTTCACAACATCCTTCAACAAGTAGAATAGATGAAGAAGGGGACGATGTAGATCATAATATGTTAGAGGATTTAGTTGATGATGCGTACGGAGTTTATGAAGCTGAGGAGAATGAGGTTACTGATGATGTAGAAGATTCAAGTGCTCGTGAAGATAACACGATAAAACTTGACGATGACTACCAAAGTTTAAAATTTAAGGCGACCCAACCGTTATACTCTGGCTGTGAGAAAGATCAAACAACTTTACACGCCATGGTTGGTTTGCACTGTTTGAAGACGCAGTACGGTTTTTCTGGCAATAGCGTGACGGGAATTCTGAAATGGGTGAAGGGCTTATTACCCAAGGTGAATACACTTCCAAATAGCTATCCTGTTATGAAGAACAGTTTGAAAGGTTTGGGAATGAAGTATAAATCGATTCATCCTCGTGTGTATGACTGCATACTATATCGAAAGGAGTATGAAAATCTCGATCGTTGTCCGGTATGCGATGAACCTAGATATGTCCAATCTACTAGTAAGGAAGGCACAAGCTCAAAAGTGCCTCAAAAAGTATTAAAATATTTTCCCGTTGGGCCTAGATTAAAGCGATTTTTCACAGTACCATGGATTGCAGAGGCAATGACTTGGCATGCTAGGGCAGAAGTAGGGGGTAATATCATGCGTCATCCTATTGATTCTACTGCCTGGCGGAGGATGAATTATGAGTATCCTGATTTTGCTCGAGAACAACGCAACATTCGTTTGGCTATATCAACAGATGGTTTCAATCCATTTGGAAATCTAAGCACCAATCAGAGTGTATGGCCAGTGATCCTAGCCCCACTCAACCTCCCTCCTTCACAGTGTATGAGACCTGAATTTTCGATGATGGCTTTATTGATACCTGGGCCAAAGGCACTAAGTGAAGACATTGATATCTACCTGGCTCCTTTGGTAGAAGAATTAAATGAGTTGTGGGAAGAGGGTGTGCAATCATTTGACTCTTTTAGAAAAGAAGAGTTTACGCTGAAAGCTATGTTGATGTGGGCAATTCATGATTTTCTAGCTTATGGGACATTATCCGGACGTGTAGTACATGGTTATTTGGGGTGTCCTATTTGTGGAGAGGAGACTAAATCTCTTCGTCTATCCTCAAGCTTAAAAAATGTATACCATTGCCACAGGAGGTTTTTACCCCCAGCTCATAGTTTCAGATTTGAGAAAGCTTCCAATTTTTTATTGGGCGGAGTTGAACATAGGCTACCGCCGAGACAACTTTCGGGTTCAGAAATTGAAAGTAAATCTTCTGAATGTGGCCCAAATATGCCAGGTAAGAATCCCAAATTTAAGAATGTCAAACATAAGAAGACCCCAACTGGGAATGAAACTGAGATAAGAAAGGCATGGTCTCGGAGGTCAATTTTATTTGACTTGCCTTATTGGAAGAAAAACCCGGTGCGCCATGTATTGGATGTGATGCATGCAGAGAAGAACTTCGCTGAACATATTGTGGGTACTTGCCTTGGGGGGAGTCATTCGAAGGATGGAGAAAATGCACGAAAAGACCTTAAAATGTTAAAACTTAAACCACAACTATGGTTGAAAGAAGATAGTAGGGGAAGGACAATAATTCCCCCTAGTGCGTTTACTTTGACGAGTGAGGAAAGGAAGGTTCTTTTAGACACAATATATAATTTGAAGGGCCCATCTACTTTTTCGTCCAACTTGCAAAGGATTGTGAATTATGTTACTCATGATTTACATAAGTGTAAGTCCCACGATTGGTATGTGATCATGCAATTGGTTCCTCTATTGTTTAAGCACTGTTTCTCCAAGCACAAGGATTTGCGTAGGGCTATTATGCAAATTAGTATTACCTTCTCCCTATTGTGTGAGAAGGTAGTGAATCGAGAACACATAGTGGCCGCAAAATTGGCCGTGAACGAAGCGATTGTTGTATTGGAGAAGTACTTTTCCCCAGCATTCTTTGACATAAGTGTTAACTTGTTGGTACACCTATGCGACGAGGCACTTCTTTGTGGTCCAGTTAGATATCAGTGGATGTATCCGTTTGAAAGATTGATGAAAGTTTTTAAAGATTACGTCAAGAATACGCGATATATTGCAGGATCAATTACAGAGGAATACATCACCGTGGAGTCATCAATATATACTCGGGAATATATGACTGACTCTACCAGCGTTGATGACACTGATGAATTCCTCGATGATGGTGGTAATGTGATGGGAAAACGAGTGAAATTAACGAGTTTGCAACATGAACAAGTAGCTCGTTATCTATTTGACACACATGAAGATGTCGAAGAATGGAAAAAGTAAGTTTTGAATATTATAATGTTTAACATTATTTTAGATTATTTTATACATGATTAATTTTGTAATATGCAGTAAATATGAAGCCTGTGAGAACAACAAAAGACGAAAAACAGTGGTACAATCAGACAGCGAATTTAGGCTATGGTTGACACAAGAGGTAATTACAATGAAAACAGTCGTTATATAACGTTACATTACACTCAAATTTTACCACTAATATAATTAATTTATCTATATTCTCAGCTCCTAAATATGGGTGATGCGACATCAAGGCTTGCTTGTCTAGCCACTGGACCCTTGTTCGTGGCACAAGAGTACAAAAAATATCGATTGAACGGTTACATTTTCGGCGCTAAAGTGTACGAGGAAAGTACAAATGTACAGAACTCGGGAATTTCATACAAGGCTCTTACTTTCTTTCGAGCGAGCGCAAAAGATAAAAACCTCGTTGAAGCTGAAATGACTTACTATGGTGTAATCCAAAATATATTTGAATTGGATTATATAAGCTTCAAAGAGGTTGTATTTTACTGTGAATGGGTAAGAGTTGAGGATAAAAATGCTTGTAAAGTTGATCCTGTCACCAATTTGATCATGGTTGACTTGTCCAAGTTGAAGAGCAACGACCACGTGAGCGATGAGCCGTTTGTTTGTTCATTTCAAAAGGTTAAGCAAGTGTTTTACTCGGAGTATATCAACAACGAGCCGTGGTCAATTGTCCAACACGCGCCAAGGCGTCTAAATAGTAGTGTGGATGACTTGGCTGCTCCTACCGAATATCAATCCATTTTTGATGATAACCCGAATTTGAAACAATTTTTCAATTTGTAATAAATATTTCAATTTGTACCGAAACATCCATTTTTAATGCTTTTACTTGATCTGCACTTTATCATTTTCACTCTTGTGTAGTGTGCGTGTGTGGAGAGGAGATTAATACATAAATATTCCAACTACATCTAAGTTTTGTTTATACTAATCCATGAATATACGCTTCTTACCTTTAATAGGTGATTAGTACATAGTTATTTGGGGTGTCCTATTTGTGGAGAGGAGACTGAATCTCTTCGTCTATCCGAACACTAAGAAATTCCATAATCCTATGGAGCGATACTCTGCAAATTCCTCCCAACCGTTATGTAACCAAACATCACCGGTTGAAGTTGTCAATTCCACTTTCCATACCCCACCACTTGGAACTTCTAGCAAAACATGGGAGACCATTCAAAGGTGGAGTTGACAACTTCAACTGCTGATTTTTGGCTACACAACGGTTGGAAGGAATTTGCAATGCATACCTCCATAGGATTATGGTATTTCTTAGTGTTTAGATATGAAGAGAATTATAATTGACACGATTGCCCGGGGTACATTAGTTGGAAGGAGGTGCCATATGAGCTCAAGTTAGCTATTTGAGTGACACTACAGGTAATGTATTTATATTTATATGTCAATTTCGATTTCGATTTCAATTACGATTTATATTTATCTATATTTGAGGGGCGGATACTAATTTTACTTTATTTCAATTCAGGGGACAGGGAGTGGCCCTAAGGGTAGGCCACATATGCTCTATACTTATGTGGCTATTCGGACGAGAAGGGAAGGATAAGGAGGTGTTCCCGAGCGTCGCGGTACAAAATCTCTCTTCCATGCAAATAGTTTGTAGATTTGAGATAAAATGATGGTGATGTTGTTTCTTTTTAAATAGTTTCTTATTTGAATATATATTTGCATTATCTTTAGTTTGTTCGGATATATGATGTTTGGAACAGGTACAACGTTGCTATAACAGGTACAAATATACTGCTGGGCAGTGGCAGTGGCCATACTGCCCAGCAATTTTTTTTTAATTCTGCCCAGAATTGTCATGGTCATTGACCGTGACACGTCCGTGACAAAATTGACACGGACGTGTCACGGTCAATGACCGTGACAATTTTTTTAAAAAGGGTCACGGCTTTGTCACGGTTATAAACCGTGACAAACATGTCACGGTCATTGACCTTGACACGACCGTGACACAAAACGCGAGTTTTGTGTCAAGGTCAATGACCGTGACAAAAAAAGTTGTCTCGCCTCGAAATGTCACGGTCATTGACCTTGACAAGGTGGATTTGTCAAGGTCAATGACCTTGACAAATGGGCAGATTTGGTGTAGTGTGTATCAAATAATTTTTAGGTAAATTATTATTTAATTGACCACTGTCATGTTAATTTTTTTTTAAAAGTTGACGATGGAGACCGGTGCGACACTTCAAATAAATGTCATTTTTTTTAATTCTGTATTAATGTGGCTTCCACTTCAACCATTAAGATATGAGGGACCGGTAGTAATTATTTGTTTTTAATGTGAATTTCCCCAATAAGAAGTTATAGTCATACTAACCCTTTCTTAATGTTGGTCAATATATGTTTTTGCTATTTGTAATGTCACCCAGATAATTTAGAATTGACATTGTGAACAATTATTATGTAAATAAAACTTCCATGTACACTACAATGCACAGGTATTGTACATATGGCTCATGTAGCTACCACATGTTGACGTGACTACTTATTTTGCATGACCTTATTATAGTATAATCAAGGAGAAAAGTTGCATATAAAATTCACACTTCTATCCATTTGATGGCTGAAGGAGTCAAATCCAACTGAGTTGAGCCAAACCGAGTCACAGGTTGCTAGTTTAACCGCCTTTTAATGAGGTCAAATGTGAAAACAATACTTGCACAACATATTTTTACTATTTTTACTAAAAAGTGTTAACGTCAAAAACATATACCAAATTGATCCACAATATAGTACTCACTTGGAAAATCTTTTACAATATCTTACATATAGGTCTAGCGAGGAACACTAGTAGGAGAATGAGTTTTATAAATCAATCCTATTTTCTGGATTGATTGGGTAAATTTTTGTAATTGTGTGTCAATTTGGAAGTCGTTTTTTCAAAAAAAAAAATGTTACAGAATGCAAGTTTTTGTAATTTTTGATTTGATTCAAGCAAGAGTTGGGATATATACAAGCCCATCTTTAATAATTTGATATTTTTTTTAACATTTTAAAGATAGCCTTCCCAATGGGTAGTGAATTTATCTTTCATACCACTAAATTTATTGCTATTTCTTTAGGGGATAATATTTCCAGTTAGTTATGTAGAATTTTTGATGATCCTATTGTGCTAAAGATTGTAAAATATGATCAAACAAGTTTCAAATGCTAATGATTTTAGCTAAGCACAACCTAACACAAATCGAGTTTGAATATTTAAATTCATTTAGGGATTCTATAGATACATATAAATTTACATTTTCCCTTTTATACATGTGGTTGCCATGAGCTTACGAAATGAGCTACGCGGACCCCACCAAAACGTCTATGATTGGTACCGATATATCCGTAGAGGTGCAAGAACCGTTCATAATGCAAATCCTAATTTGCTTGTCATCGTTTCAAGTTTGGATTATGATTTAGATCTCACCTCATTAAAGCAAAAACCCCTAGGATTATAATTAAGTGAAAAGTTGGTTTACGAGACACATTGGTACTCATTCATCGAGGCACAAACAAAACAATGGCTTAACCAACCACTAAACCGGGTTTGTGATAGTATCACTCAAGAGATCAACAACAAAACCGATTTTTTTGTTACGGGTTCGTATCTGGTCCCATTATTTGTAGGTGAATTTGGTACGAACCAATTAGGCACGAATCGGGCCAACAACAGGTTCTTGGGTTGCTTCATGGAGTATTTAGCAGAGATGAATCTGGACTAGGCCTTGTGGGCATTACAGGGAAGCTATTACCTCAGAGATGGGATTCATGGGCCCGAGGAGACGTATGGGATGTTGGATGCTAATTGGACACGTATTAGAAGCCCAAAGTTTCATGAGAAAATATATCTTATTCAACAGAAGATGCAAGGTATTGTTTTACCTTCTTCAAATTTTCATGTAAATTTCACATGTTTTAACATACTTCTAGTTTTAGGTAATAGTTTAGAGACTTGCTAATTTTAGATAAAAGTGAAAAGTACACAAAAAGGCACAAATATGAATTTATATTGAAAATACTGTTTGGTTTCGAATAACTAATAATTTTGCGAGATGCAATATATCATGTGTTATTATATTTGGACCCCCGAATATTTCCCCCCTCTCCCTTCATCACCCGAACCTTCAATTTCTTTACCGAACCTCCTAAAAATTCAACCCGACTTCGAGTAAACACTTTCCACTAAAACCGTTAAGTTTTTAGACGGAAAGTTTAGTCATGTATGTGACAGATGACTCGAACTTAGGGATTTTTGTTCTAACATAATTTTATTAAAGTAAATTCTTATAATTATAGCAAAAATATTTTAAAATTAAGAAAATACTATCAAAAATCCTAGAATTTTTTATAAAATTTTAAAACATTTGCAAATTACGAATATATGTTTCAAAATTATGAAAATTAAAAAGTATTTATTCAAAAATCTAGAAAATACTAAAAAAAATTAAGAAAACTAAAAAGCTACTTCAAAATTTTGGAAAAACCTAAAAAATGCTTTCTTGGAATAAAAAATAATTTCCAACAATAAAAAATTATTTGTACCATATAAAAACTAGTTTCCAACAAAAAAATGATTTCCAATAATAAAAAATAATTTCCTGTAATGAAAAATGGTTTCCAGCAATAAAAATTTATTTCTAGCAACAAAAAAATTATTTCTAGAAAAATAAAAAATGGTTTATAATAATAAAAATGGTGAATTAATGTATAATCCCCAACATAAATACATATTTAGTAAAAAAGTCACTTATTTTTAATTTAACTTATTTAGTCCCTCAAATATCTATTTATCCGATATTCTCTTATTTTTAAAGGTCTGTGCGAGCGGCATCCTCCCCCCCCCCCCCCAACCCACCTACCCACCCATCCACATATCCTACCCTCATTGGAGCTGCAAAGACCCCCATTGGAGCCCCAGAAGCCCTCGTCGAAGCTCCGATGAGGATCGACGTAGCTCTGACAGTCGGGGCGGGAAAGGGAAAGGGATAAATGGGTTTGTGTATATCTTTGTTTTGATTGTTTTTATGTGGTGAGAGATTTTTTGGAACAAAATAAAAATCTTGCACTAAACGTTTATTTAAAAATGTTCAAGAGACCATTCGTCGATTAACAAAAAAAAAATGGTTTTCAGTAATAAAACATAGTTTTTAGCAATAAAAAATTATTTCTAGTAAATAAAAAATAGTTTTCGTGAATAAAAAAAATAGTTTCCAGTAATGAAAAATTATTTTCAACAATAAAAAAAATATTTTTAGCAAAGAAAAAATGGTTCCTAGTAATAAAAAATAGTTTCTAGTAATAAAAAATGGTTTCCAGTAACAAAAAAACCATTTCCATCAAATAAAAAATGGTTTTCGAGCAATAAAAATTATATACAGGAAATGAAAATTATTTCCAACAATAAAAAAATAGTTTCCAGCAATAAAAAATGATTTAAAATAAATTATTTGCCACGATAAAAAATGGTTTCCAACAATGCAAAAATGATTTTCAGCAAAAAAAATTATTTCTAGCAAATAAAAAATGGTTTCTAGCAATAAAAAAAAATCAAAAAACCCCACCAAATCATCATTATTTTTTTGAAAGTCTTACAAACTTAGGGCCCGTTTGGTTATGTATTCAGAAAACTCGAGTTAAACGTTGTTTTTAAATATAGTTTTAAAATTCAGTTTTTTGTGTTTATAATTATTAGTGTGCGCTGGTAAACTTGTTTTTAAATATAGTTTTTTGAAAATTTGACAAAATTATATATATAATGATATTGCATGTATAATTCACTATAAAATTATATACATACATGAATTGATAATATTTTTTAATACATATGTACGATATGTATATTTGATATGATTCTATACATTAATAATACATGTATAAAACTATATATAAGTATTATGTATCTATTAATAATATTATTTAACTTTATATTATTCCATATGTAATTTTGTGTACATATACATCTATATATATATTTTTTATAAGAATTACACACATATTAATGTATTATGTATGTGTATTATATATTAATGTATAGATGCATTAAAATATTAAGAATGAATAATTCTGAATTGAAAAATAAAAAACAGAAGTTATAAAACACCATCAACCTGTTTTCTGAAAAACATGATTATAATATAGAAATATTATAATTCAGTGTTTAAAAAGATGTTGTCAAGCACAAATTTTTATCAAAATTGTATTTAAACACAGAAAACATAATTATAATTTCAAACCAAACAAGCTCTTACGGATTAAAATCAAATTTAACCATAATTTGAAAGAAATTATAAAAAAAAATGATATATTCAGGAATCTGGGCAAAGAAACAAATCTAAATCAAGTTTACCTTCTTTGTTTCAATCGCACCCTTCTTTTTGCTCCCTAAATTCGAAGTTGTTATTGACTACCATTCTCTAACCTCCGCCCTTACCAAATCCCATTTCTTCACAATATAAACCCATTCTCCATCATCTAAATCTATTGTAGAAGAAATCTAGAGAGAGAAATCGAAGAAAGAGGGAGAGAAGTGTTTGGTTTTCTTAATGGATTTTGGGTTTACAATGGAGGATTTTGGGGTTATTTTCGGGGAGTTTGTGGCATGGGAGATTATGGCCGGAATCGGAGTAGGAGGTCTTGTTCGGAGGTGGCAGAGAGTTGCTGGGGTGGTGAGGGTTATGGTCGGTGATCAGGTTAATGGTGAGAGTTAGCCGAGAGAGAGAGAGAGAGAAAGAGGGGAGGATTTTACCTTTTCATTCTTTAATATATTACAAAATACCCTCGTGTCCTCTCATGTGCCATGCACATGGCCCATATTTTGTCAAAAACGTCGTAGGGGGTTACTTTAAGTCGAGTGGATGTTCAGAGGGTTAAGTCTAAAAATTGAAAGTTTGGGTGGTGAAGTGAAAGGAGGGTAAAGTTCGGAAGCCTCAAGTATATTAATCCAAATATCATTGATTAATAAAACTCTTAAATACGAAATTCTTAATTCAACTTCAATAATGTATCGCCTGGCATTATATAATTGTGGTTAATGTCATTGTTAAAGCATAATAGGTTTTTTCCCGAGGAGGTAATGCATCTTGCAAGAAATCTTACCGTTTGCCTTATGCTTGACTCGATAGATAAAATACACCAATACCAAATCAATTTTAACAGACTAAAATCGAAATTACCATTTATACCACTCGATAGGACCTAACTTAAACCACTACCGTACCATGCATTTTGAAGTAAATCGCGGTAAAATCGATTTTTTCGTTATAGCTTTATAAATTAAAAAAAATCCTAACTTTTGAATTTTTACCATTAGGTTTTCTCTTTACAGCTAGCCGAACTCAAAATATTAGACTTAAACAAAAGGTCACAATACTTTTTATTTAGTAAAAAAAATTGACCAAAATAATATTCACCAAACAAAATGCAAGCTAAAACCCTACAAAATGCTATAAGTGTAGAAAGCTCAAAATGAAAGATTACGCTTGGTATACTCAAAGAGTAGCCCTTTATTTATAATCATTAACTCCCATCCATTTTAATCTTTTTTCCGATGTGGGACTCTATTGGTTTTCAAATGCAGTAATTATGCTAGTATTCCATCTCAAGGGGAATTCCCTAAATCGGATTAACGGGCGATTTTTTTAAACTAGTAAAAAAAATAATTTTGAGCTGATTTTTTTATGGGTTCTTAATATATCAAGGTACCCCTCAAAACAATTTTAACTAAAAATGAATTGTTTTGTTATTTTAAGAAAATAGGTAAAAAAACTGTGAGTTTATAACCTCTTGTAAACAGTTATTTTAGATATTTTTTAAAATAGAAAAAAAAATATTTTGAGCTTATATTTTTTTATAGGGGATGCCCTTAATATTAAGAACCCATTAAAAAACTTAGCTCAAAATGATTGCTTTTAATATTTTAACAAAATTCGTCATTTATTCAGTTTAATGAATATTGATATGTTTAAGAGCATATGTGTCCATTTCAAATCACTTTACCCCAACTTTGTATAACATTCTCACTTTACCCAAATAATAAACTATGACATTATTTTGTATCCTTTCTTTTAATGTTACAATACCACATTTTGGATGGTAGTTTCGGTGTTTAATTTTGGTACAGTAATTTATTAGATGAGTAAACAAAAATCAATCACAAAAAATTCGGTAATTTCAGTTTTGGTAGTTTTGGTTTTTGGCAAGTAAAAAGGTAAATCATTACCACTTTTTTCGGTACAAAACAGTACGGTACGAATTTTACCGTACCACGAACACCCTTAGTTTGCCTTGTTATTTGTAACGCCTTTTTTTTTAAAAGAAATGTTAATACCTTTTCCTTATAAAACTAGCTAAAAAGTGGACATAAATACTTGCTTTTAATGGATGGCGGATTTTTTTTCCATAAACAACAAAAACACGAAACCTTTTAAAGTTATTCTTGATTAGCATTAAAGCAATATCAAAAAGTTCTTCAAACATTTTTTTAATACATATTTAGTTCAAGCCTTTTATTTTGTATCAAAAAGTCCCTTATTCTCTTATCTTTAAATGTCTGCGCCAGCGGACTTTTTGGTGCAAAATAAAAAGACTTGGACTAAACGTGTATTAAAAAAAAATTCAATGGACTATTTGGTATATGCCCTTATTTATAATCATGTATATCCATTTTGTAAATTTCAACAACTAATTATTTAGTTAAGGACGAAATTATTTTGCCATTAGTGTACTGAAATGAAAATACTCGAAAAATAAATTGGAAATTTACCACTAAAAGCACCATAAGTTTTGAGGAAAGAATTAATTGGGGTAAAAATATAAATTATATAAGTTTGCCCACCTTAAGCTATTAAAAATGAAATAATGTGGGTTTAATTATATAAAAAATTAATTTTAGTGGTTCAACTATTTTTTATTCTATATAAAGAACTTATATACTACTCTTATTCCATTTATTGTATTTTAGAAAAAATAATAATAAATAGCCTTTTACTGTTACAATTAGAATAGATTGTATATATATATATGTGCTAATTTCTTCTTTATGGTCATTGTTATATTAGTGGCCTCTCTCTCTCTCTCTCTCTCTCTCTCTCTCTCTCTCTCTCTCTCTCTCTCTCTCTCTCTCTCTCTCTCTCCTCTTTTTAATGTATAATATATTATGGGTAGTGATATTGACGCTCCAACAAAAGACTTAAACGCCCCAATTTTTTCCTATAATGAACCCATGGACATAACTACCCTTCTTGCCCGCTAAACCATCCTGAAATCTACTCAAGCCAAGCCATCATCATTCATATATAGCCAATGAATGAGAACCAACTTGTATTCCAATGCAAATACCGAAAATGCAAGTTAAAAACGTATTTGAAACCAATTTTTATACATTTTAAATTTGTAAGTATAACTCTTATTTTTTTTAATCAAAAGACAACTCTAAAATGCTTTCTCCTTATATATTTATTTGTACAAATATTGAATTTTCATTTTTTTATATGCATTCCTTCAATTTTACCGAGCCTAAAAAAATTGAAACTTTTATTATCCATGCTAAAACAATTATCACGTTTTAGAAATCTAAATGTGTTACTTTAATAAAACATAATTTTTTTGTAAAATTGTATTTTTTGTAAAAAACTAAGTTGTAACTTTATTTTATAAAATTAAAAACTAGTATTGTATTAAAGTCACAACTTACATTTTTACCCGAACACCACCCAAAATTTGTATTTATTACTTAACACGAATATAACCCAAATAAAAACTACATGATACGAAATCTTTTTTTACTGAACACACAAATGATCCAATAAAAATGCGACATGACACGACATGAAATCTTATCTTTTTTATCTAACACAAACATAACCCAAATGACACACAATTCGATAAGATTATTATATTTTTATAAAAACATGAACACAACCCAATAAAATGAGGCATGCCACAATTTTATTTTTTTATAAAAACACGAATACAACCCAAATTGTTTTAAAACGAAAAATATTATTTTATAAAAAACTATTTTTAATAAGAATCTGTCTTAATTTTTTTTTTACTTTTCCTAACTGTGTTAAAAAAAATTAAATAGTTTAAAAAAGTTGTTATCTGTTTTTTATTAAAAAACTGCTTATAAAACATAAAAAAATATTTTATATAAAATAAAAACAGTTTTTACAAAATAAACCGTTTTGACTATCAAAAAACATTTTAAAAAATTACCGATCGATTAAAAAATTACACAATGCGATTATGAATCTTTTATTTTTTTAAGTGGCACGATCACGACCTAAATAAAACGCAACGTGACATGTCGTATTTTTTTCATACCGCTGGCGCGGACCATTTTTTGCTATTATAAAAATAATCTTTTGTTATTTAGAAAAAATGGTCTGCGTCAGCGGTATGAATAGGCAGTCCGACCACCTATACATACCGCTGGAGCGGACCAATTTTTCTAATAAATTGGTCTGCACCAGCGGTATGTATAGGCGGTATTATAAAATAGTTTTAAATAATATGTACAAATTTTTTATATAAAATACAGACTTTTAATAGTTAAAATAATTTATTTTTGTAAAAACAGTTTTTTATATTATATATAACATTGTTTTAGTTTTTATAAATAGTTTTTAAAAAAAAAAGCAGTTGATTTAAAAAAAATAGTTGAAATGTTTTTAAAAAAAAAAAGAGATGGAACGTTTATTTATTTTTTGACATTTGAAGAAAAGGTGTTTGTGGGTTTTAAGGGTAATAGTCATTGGAACAATTTTTGAAGTGTTAGAAGATTTGGTTGGAGGGTCAATATCTACATCCATTAAAAATTGCGACGATTGATTCTAACATCACCAAACGTGTCAATGACATTTTTAACACTGTTAAAAGTGTAGGAATAATATTTGTAGCAACTTTTATATATTCATGTTAATAAAACGTGATAATTTTTTTAGCAACGAATTGATAATAAAAGTTTCAATTTTTTTTAGGCTCGGTAAAATTGAAGGAATATATATATATATATATATATATATATATATATATATATATATATATATATATATATATATATATATATATAATAAAATAAAAAATATTTTTACAAATAAGTATAGAAGAATAAAACATTTTAGGGTTGCCTTTTGATTAAAAAAAAATAATAGTAAAATAAGAGTTATACTTACAAATATATTATTTTGATAACCTTTTATATATTTTAAATTTGTAAGTATAGCTCTTATTTTAATGCATTTATGATCTTCACAATATTGAAGCCTTTTGATGATGGCTTGGCTTTAGTAGGTTTCGGGAAGCTTTAGTGGGCAAGGAGGGTAGTTCTGCCCATGGGTTTATTATAGAAAAGAATTGGAGTGCCAAAGACTTTTGTTGGAGCGAAAATATCCTTACCCTATATTATACGTGTTCATATATTTTGGCAATTAATTATCTACCCTGCAACAAAGTTGTTTTAAAAATTATTCTTCTAGTATGTTGAAATGAAAATACATAAAAAAAGTAAAAGAGAATAAGATTTCAAAAATTATCACCAAAAGAAAGTTTTAACTATATTTTTAGTAGCCATAGACCATAGTGAACTATGTGTAACTACAATCTTATATTTCTACTTGATTTCACAAATACTTTCAGCGCAAGCCAGGGGCGGAACCAAGATTTTATATCCGGGCGGGCCAACTTAATACTGATTTCTGGGGGTTCGGGAGCGGGAGCCCCCGAGCCGAATTTTTTTATGATTATTTTTTAGTATTTACTTAAAAATAATGAAAAATAATGTTAATTAAAAAATATAGGCGCAAAATAGTGCCCAAAATAATGGTTCGTGTAGTTTTTTTTTTAAATGGGTCATTGAGGTTTGATGGGTTGGGCGGGCTAACTTTTTTGTTTGTTGGGTGAACTGTGATGTATTGACCTTAAAATTTAGACTAATTTTTTTTTTAAAGTGACCCGAGCTTGAGTCCGGCCAAGCCCCCACTTAGCTACGCCCCCTTGCTCAAGCAACAAAAATAGAGCTTTCTAAAGTCCCTACTTGTTTTCAAAAATAGTTTCATTTGAAGTCTATAAATTTTAATTAAAAAAATCAATTATTAAATATTAACTACTACATGAACCCATGTTGAACATTTACCCAGCAATATTAAAAATACTGCTAGGTATACCTTCTCTGAGATATATTAGTAATGCATCTGGTGGTGTTTTAAGATTTTTGTTTTAAAGATTTGATTTGAGAATATAGCTAGTATATTAGTTTGTAACTAAACAATTTAACTTTTTGGTTATTTGTTATATGTAGATTTCAAACAAAATGAATCAAGTTACCAAATAATGTACCATCCCATGAGCGGCACATGTGTTGGGGTTGACAATAAAAACCAAATCCATGCAAGCCAATGTTGGAGCTCTAGTAAATGGACCCACCACGGTAACAGAGCGCCAATCCGTTTAATGGGCACTCCTTGGTGTTTAACGGCCACCGGTGATGGTTTGCCGGCAACTTTAACGACAGACTGTTACAGTGAGAAAAGTAGGTGGAGATTTGGTACTAGCGCTGAGTTTCAAATTGGTAATAGAGATGAAGACGGGACTTACTTGTGCCTTGAGTGAGACCCCTATTATTCGTCAAGAATTTTAACCAAGAAGTGCATTTGTTTGGATGATGATGATGATGATGATGATTCTTTTAACTGTCTAAAGAATCCTCAAACTCAATGGTTCAAGATTATTTCCGGAAATGCAATTTAGATATTTTTGTTTGGTGGGGATGAATATCATATTTTTGTAGTTTTCTATTTTTTATTCTATTTTATTTTTGGGTGCTTTGGCTGAAACTCCCTAAAATGGAAATTTTATTCGAAATTATACTCTCTCCATATTATTGATATTTAGCTCATTTCATACGCGTCAAATAGAAAATAATGAAAAAAATAATGCTATGAGGACACATTTTGAAGACACATTTTGAGACAATGAACACGTGTCTCCGTATTATTGGTGGACATTTGAGTAAAGTGTGTCCTACTTAAGGTGTCTATTGATAATACGGAGACACGTATCCTGTGTTCACAAATCGTGTCCCCAAAATGTCTCCCTGACACTACCCTATTGAAAAAGACAATTGACTTGACTCATGAACTCCATGTGTCTCATGTAACTATCTCAAATGCATGAAAATCAAGTGCGAAATCTCAAAGATATTTGTTCAAAAATTCTTCATTTTGAAAAGTTTCTAAGATTTATTTAAAATTAATTGCATGTGAATAATTTCTAAAATTGAATTTCAGTAAAAACTAAAATCAAGTTTTAGAGTAATTTTTATACTCGTGAGCTACAATTGATGTATATTATTATGTTTATATCCTTCCATTTTATGATTTCATATTAATTTATAAGAATACGTTTGCATGATTTTGAGGATAACATGTTTGATAATTTATCAAATTCATATGATATTTTATTGCAATTAAAATTTCAAGTTGAACATTTATAAATGGAGATTTCCGCCTAAAGCCATCCAAAGAGGGTTGTCTAAATGTATTCATTTGTATTGTATCTTCCCACAATGGGTAGGAAACAATGCAGTTTTCACTATAGCATCGTGCAAAGCGGGGTAGATTTAGGTTAGGGATACATTGTGTATAAATGGGTCCCACATTGGTGTGTGGTAAACAGTTACTTGCCCAAGTCAGTGGGGCGGTACTCTTTTTCCTGCCCAAAAATATAAATAGTTTTGAGCCCACGATTATTATAAAATTTAGAGTAAACTATCCCATAAGTCCCTTGTCTTTCTCTTAATCTCAATTTCATCCCCATCCTTTTTTTGTTTCAATTTCATCCTCAACCTTTCATTTTGTCTCAATTTTGTCCCTATCTTTTTTTTTGTTTCAATATCATCCTCAACATCTCATTTTGTCTCAATTTAGTCCCTCTGCTAACTATTTTGTATACAATTGACTGTTTTGCCCTCTCTTTATTAAAAAATAATAAAACGGATGTTATAAAATTATAAAAATAAACTATTTTATTATTATTTGGGGATAAAAATTAATTTTATATTCGAGAATAATAATAAAAAAGAATTTTTATTTCTACTTTATCCCAGTTGTTCTTTATTTTTTTTCAAAAACTGGAATAATAATTTTAATAGTCAACAAAGTTTCTTTATTTATAAAAAAAAAACTCTTTTTTTAATTTTAATTAAAAATGCCTAATTTGATGTCCTAGATTCCCGATTGATTAATGTCGCTGGCGCGAACCCACATCATTTAATGAATGTGGATCCGATCCACTGAACAAACCAATCACGAATCTAAGACATCAATTTTTCTCCCATCTATGTAATATAATTGATAAATATTTTTTTCCTGTGATGTGGATCCACGCCAGTGGCACTAGTCAATCGTAAATTTAAAACATCAAATTAAACATTTTTAATTAAAATAAAAAAGAACTATGTTGACTATTAAAATCATTATTCTAGTTTTTTTAAAAAAAATTAAAAACAACTAGGATAAAGTAAAAATAAAAGTAATTTTTAACTATTATTCTCAGATAAAAAACTCGGTTTTATCCCCAAATAATAATAAAATCATTTGTTTTTCAGATTTTATAACATCCATTTTATTATTTTTCAATAAAGAGGGGTAAAATAGACAGTTGTATCCAAAATAGTTAACATAGTATCTAAATTTAGATAAAATGAAAGGTTGAGGACAAAATTGAAAAAAAAAGAATAGGGATGAAATTGAGACAAAATGAAAGGTTTAGGATAAAATTGAAAAAAAAAAGGACAGAGACGAAATTAAAATAAGTGAAAATGTAAGAGACTTATGGGCTAGTTTACTCAATATTTAACAAGGTGAGACCCTTATGTTGACCGGTACTCTTTCTCTCACCTAGAAATATAAAGCAATATTATATCTGTGGGATATCAATAGTTTTAAGCCCACGATATAATAATATTAAACAAGGCAGGGTCCCTAGGTGGGTGGTACTCTTTCTTGCGCCCAAACCTTTATTTTTATTGCGCACTGTGAAACCACAATGCAACAGGGAGTGTAAATGTCAACATTTACACTTCCTCATTGTGGATGGCCTAATAGTAAACTGAAAATTGCATTTTAAGGTGATTGTGGTCAATAATGGTTTTGAGATTTGCCTATGTTGATAGATATATGTAAACATTATACGCGATTTAAATAACGTGCAAATAGATATTAATAAATTGCAATTTGAAAAACTATTAATACGAGAAACTAATTAATAAAATTAAAGTATGCATTGTGCAAATAATGATTTGACATGTTAACTAAGTGCATATATAAATTTAAACTCAATACTGTTTAGTTTCTTGAAAGATGATGTAAGAGAGTTTTTATTTTTGTTGAGTTGCATACAAATTTATGTTCAATTATAATTGATTATGATATTTAAACTAACAAATAAATTATTGCAAATAAATATCATTCATATTAGAATGAAATTATTTAATCACCTTTTTTCCCTCTATTTATTTATTGTGATTTCCTCCATACATTTATATGCATGGTTTGATATAATCTAATCAATATGTGTGTTTGACTACACTGCTTTAGGAATTTAACAGAGTGGGGGCAAATTTCATTACGAAAACTGGGGGTTTGGGGGACGTGAGACCCCGAACCGATTTTTATAAGCCATTCCTTACTTATAGCATATAATTCATCATATATTCGATAATGAAATAAATACACAGTTAACCGATTTAACAACCAAAATATTGTCATCGATTTATAACCTTTTAATTTGTAAATTAACATTTCATCAAGGAATAATATTTCAATATGTAGAGCAATCAATCACAATATTCACAAATCACAACGAACATAACTTTTAACATTTAAACCAACAGTAACCCTAAAAATACCTTATGATTTAACCATTATTAACCCTAAAAGTAACCTTAATATTTACCCATCTTGTATACATATATTCACAAATCACCTTAATTTTAACTCAAATATAAACCAACATTTTTGCCCCAAATGTAAACCAACAATATCCCTAAAATTAATTCTAAAAAAATTAACCATTTAGCCCCCCAATTGCATGAAAATATGAAACCCTAAAAAATAAATAGTTAGAGTGACAGAAATAAATTAGATATAACAGATATAAAGGGGGGTCGGGAAAGAATTGGGATAAAGATAAATGAGGGAAATGTTATCCCCGTCATTTGCTATAGGGGTGTAAACTAACAACTATCAAGTGCTAATAGATATTCCCCCAAAACATTTAAATTTTATTTATTTATACCTATAATTTTATAAAAACATACATAAGTAATTTTAAAAAAAATATATAAAAAAAATTGTGGGTACTTGAGCCCCCATTACTCCAGGCCCTTCCATCCCTCACTACACCATCATGAACTTGGTATCTCATTTGTCTATATTTGTTTGACAGTATCAATATGATTTAAATCCTTAGCAATTTTCAAATACTTAAATAAAAAATAACTATTAATATCCTCATGTTTCAAAAGCTAGATGATTTATATTGAAATAACATAATATAAATATAATGTTGGTAGTCTATTTTACTAGCCTCATATTTCAAAAGTTCTAAATCCATTTCTTATTAAATGGATGGAGAATAACAATATTTTCGCTTTAACTCTATTACTCTATAAAAGTTAACACAAAGTGTTTTTGGAGTCCCACACTAGCCTATTAGGGACACTTAGTTTATGATAATCAAAACAGAGATTGAGATATTAGCTCAGATACGGCAGTAGAAACTGTTGAAGATAGAGGTGTGTTTGGATTGAATAATAAGTGCAGTGTTTAAGTGGAACAACAAGCCACTAAACAATTATAAACCACAACAGCTGCTGATAAATCTCATCCTTCAATCAATATTGAGAAAATCCCCATGAAGTTGAGGTTATAGATGTGTTTACAAACCACAACATCGATTGACAGAAAATGACATTGGCATCAAAGTTGACGAACCTTGCATCATCTGCAATTTTGGAGAAAATATACTCTGCACATACAAAGATTAAATCAATTTGGACCATTAGTCCCCAACAATCAATATGCACCATGTTTTGTAAACTAAAAAAAATAAGAAAACAAATCTAGTATCTACGATGTCAAAAACCATGATCGATCCTAGACCCGATGAGCTAATGCAGAACATATAAAGATTAAAACAGAAAAACGTAGCTAATGAAGCTGAGTTAACCAAACAAAAATAGATCTGCCATGTGACCGTTCATGTGTAATTCTCAATTGTTTTCTTATCCTCGGTAGAAATCTTGAAGGCAATCTTCTCGTCCTTTACGGTGTTCCTCAACCTTCTTCTTATTGTTCTCCTCGTCCTCGGACGTATACATTTGTGGAAGAGGAGAAGAGCGCCACATACACACCTTCATGACACTATGAACCATGAACGTAAGAGCTCCACATACACACCTTCATCTTCAAGAGAGTTCAACCCAGTACTTGTAAAACAAACCCATATCTAAACGATTAATAAAGCCAGTAAAACAAAATTTCATAAACCCAATAATGAACACAATTCCAATCATCAACATTACTGAAGCTCTTTACATAAACCCCAAGGTTGTATAACAACAAAACTCTATAAACACTGCAAAAAAAGAATAAAATGAAAAGTTAATAAATAAACTAACAAATGAAAAAATAAATTAGCAGTTAAAACAATGTTCTTGTATGCTCAACTCAAACAAACTATAACAGCTAAAATATTAAAACTTTAACAATGTAAATTTAACTAACAGCAAAGAACTAACAAAGAAACTAAAATAAACTAACAAATAAACCAACTTGGAACACATGAGGTTATAAATACACACCTCGTTCATTTGCAGCTGTTGCTGGAGAGAGATGGAGAGGTTGGCAGCACCGACGGAGTAGAAAAAAGAGAGTGTGGAGGTCGGCAGTACCGACGGGAAGGTTGCTGTCTTGGAACCTCTATTACCTTTGCTTTGCAAATGTCACAACTGTACATTCCAAAATTTAAATTTAAGGAAGCATTAGTTAAAAACTTTTCAATCACACCTCTTTAACTCAAATTGACAACATAAAGAAAAAAGCTCAGTAACTAATCAAATAATCGATATAAACTAAATAAAAAGTATTACCAAGATAACATGTTTTCTGTCAAAAACATGAATACATCTTGAAGTATTCAACATAAGAGTACCTGTGTAAGTGACTATCCTTTTTTCTACCATACCTCACTGAAACAAAACAATTAGCTAAGGAAAAGTTATTAAAGCATTCACTACCTAAATTACTATCTACAGAAAGCATAATATCAAAATGGCAGTCAATCTAGTTTTATTTAAAAAAAACACTTCATATTGATCATCTACTCAGTTGAACTTAATGTAAATTCAACAAAGAAAAAAAAAAGAAACTAATGCCTCAATGCAAAATTTTACAAAACCCAAAGAAAAAAGTAATGAAGCACAATCTATAAAAAGAAAAGAAAAAGCAGCTCGATGGTACCTCAAATGAAAAAGACAATAACCTGAAACATTTGGAAAGTTAAAAAAACATAAATACAAATGAGGAACGTCACAAATTAGGAGCAACACATAAATTAGGAATTGGACATAAAAAACATTAAAAACATTATTTGAAAGCTTTCTTCAATATGCTTCTCTGCATCATCTCACATGCCTGAAATAAACATCATTACAGAGCAACAATAATACTCAAATAGATAAAGGGAGGCAGAGAAAGAAACATAGGGCATACCTGGAAATTGTAAAGAAAAAATCATGGAAATTACACTCTTCAAGCAAATCATAACACGAAATGCCAAAAATGTAAACCTAAATATCAATTAGAGCATAAAAAACGTTCAAATTTGCATATACCTGATAGGGCATAAAAACTTTTAAAATCAAAAGAAACAAATCTATATAATAATGTATATTTTTAACATCTCCAAGTTGTAATTATGTAGGTTTCTAACATCTCCATACATTGAAGGGGATAGCAGTCACAGTGGGGTCTGTATTCGCAGGGAGGGTCAACAAAATCTGTACACAAAACCAAACTTACAAAACCCTACATTTATTAACAGATCTTTAAAATCATATAGAAAATCGTAAACCCATATAAATTAAAGGGTTTATATGTGTATGAGGCGTGTGTCTGTAAGAGAAACAGAGAGACAGTACCTATAACATGGGAGTTGGAGGAGGGCATCAAGCGGCTGAGTGGGAGAGAACGAGGAAAAGGACGGATGAGGGAGATGAGACAAAGAGGCGAGGATGAGTGAGGAAGAGATTCTAGGGTATGGTTTTTTGAGCGGGACAAATGGGTTTTGAATCAAAGTGAAAGGAAAGTGTGAAATTGATTTAGGCGGGATGAGTAATTTTTGACATGTGAATCTCAACCCTTGATTTTTAGACGTGAGATCTGGCAAAATCAGGAGCGTTATTGTGCTTTTACATTTTGAGATTTCAAAAACCATCCTTTGTTATTGTATGGATATTTAAATATATATTATATATTATACATATCCCACTGTGTCGTATCCTAATTTCTGAAAAAATCACGTGTAGCGTGTCGTGTCGAAACACATATTACGTGTCGAGTCCGTGCTTCATAGGTTGTGTCACAAGAATTACTCCAAGCACCGAATTCTGAAACAAAAACAAAATTTGAAAATATTAAAAACTTACAAAAGTAACAGTAAGCTTTCAAATAGCAAGAAAAAAACAAGTTACAATTATACTCAAAATGTTGTTCAGTGGTAGCCTTCATATGTAATGCTATCAAATACACAATCTATTTTTTATGACCTCTATAAAATGCCCCTTTTAATGTTGGTGCCTTAGTACTTAAATCAAATCAAGATGAAACACACCCCTATGAAAATCAAACAAACCATCTACATACAACAAATATGGCTAAGACAATACACGATATTTATTAAAACAGTGATTAAACATCACAACAAGAAAAAACTGGAATAGAAAGCAATGAATTCAAACTAACCATAATTCTATAATTGGAACAACCATATTATTTTGGTTGGGTTTAACCAACTAATTTTCTACACTTCTATAGAATCTATAACTAACCAGATTTATATAATTGACATTTGGCAAAGATAAATAATAAGTCACAATCTTATACCCATTATATTAGAAATTGGTCGTGTCAGTGGTAGTTGTTGAAGCTGCTATCTCCTCAGTTCCAGTAGCTGCATTAAATTATTCGAGACATGCGTATTGACTTATTGAATTCCTTGGAGCTATTGGTCCAATTTTCTAGCTATAATTCATTATTTTCAGCATTATATACCCGCTCTTCCTCCTTTACTTATCTCAACACTCCAATTTTATTTACCACAATTATAAATTGAGCACCATCCCTTTTATCATCTTTGTTGAGTTCTTTGTGGTTTGGGGATTTTATCCACATATCTGACCCATGTAGAATTGTTAAATAAATGTATATGATAGAACTGTTATCTTAATTATTCATTATAAAACTAACATTTGAGATTAAGTCGCATTCAAGGGGAAGAAGGGCAATGTCTGGTATGAAAGTTCTCTTTGGTGGAAAAGGCACTGCGGCTAACCTGTTATAATTTTCCTCTTTTTCCGTCAAACTCATCTGGAACAACAATGTAGCAGTTCTCGTCCGAGCAACTGTTCCTTCTTTATCCTTTGACTGCCACAATTAATTTTTAAACAACAAACAATCACCTCTTAAATCCCAATTTGATCAATCTGTGACCAACGAACAAGATGATCCGAAATCGAGTAAAAACAGACAAAAAAATTGCAGTTTATCATAGATTTCAATTTTACCATTACCGTATGATCTGAATAAAATTCATCTACACCATTTTCTCACCACCACTTTCGAAACTAGCAGTATAGGTGCCTACAACAAATACTCATGTGCGAGCCTCAATATTCATGCCCTATATGGGCTAATACAAAACCTACATAAATTATTGTACGAAAAAATATCATTGTGTTGTTGACTAACAATATATGAAAACACTAAAAGTTCATAATGTATTGAGCTTTAAAAAAAGAGTTAGATATAGAATAGTTACAAAGTTACATTTACGTAGTTGGCATTATAGTAAACTGATAAAATCTCGTCCTTTTTTTAACATTCTAACATTAAAGATGAAACTAAGAAATGGTTGAAAATAACAAAAATTCTAAAAATATCACCACCTGATCCTCCACCCATATCACCACAACCATCACCAAAAACTACAGTCATAATTGTAAATATAAAATCAAAATTGCTTCAAACCTTTATTTAGAAAAATCCAAAATAATGTAAACAAAAAACCGAAGTGAGCTCTGACATTCATGTTGACACAATAGAGTTAGCTATAGAGTATGCCAAAATGAACATCATATATACTTAAACACAATGAAGTCTTGAAGATAAAATGAAAGAAACCATTTAAATAATAATCAGATATCAATTGCAAAGATGGTTTTTGCAGTAGAACTCAAACTCCAAAATATATTGGAGCAAAACCTCCTGACCAAATCACTGATCATTACCCATTAAAAACACATGTTGCCTCATTTAATATGCATGACCACCATCATTCACTGTGACAACTCATCAACCATATTATAACCTTGGGAAAGAAAAAACATTAGCCTGCTAAATCCAGTATTTGCAAAAATGAAAAGTACCTAGATTAAATCTCTCCGGATCTTCTATGTCAAACCATATAATATTTAAGGGGTTCAACGATTTCCAATCTTTTCAGCTAGACAAAATCCTGTGAGTCAAAAAAATATCAAAATAATTAAACACACAACCCAGTAAATTTCTACTCAAAACTTAAACCCGATAAAGAAAATTCTCCAAGCAATTTATAGCTCCCATTTGGGTGTAATTACTCAAACACTCAATATATATTGAGGAGAAGATATAAGCCCATAAAAATGGCACCGGACAAAATTGTTGAAAGAAAATCAAACATATAGATAAAAAAAATATAATAATAAAAAAAGTCTCATAGAAAAAATGTAATTATTTATTCTAAGATTGAAAAGGGATATCGATAGAGATATATCAAACTGAAGCCCCCACAGTCTAATCACAAGTTTGCAACCTAATGAAAATGTGAAAAATAATGGTATGAAGTAATATTAACTTAACATATAATGAAAGAGACTGTAGTCTATTTAATTATACTGTGCAAATTCATATTCTATACCCATCCACCAAAGCAACCGTCTCTACCAAAAACTATCAATGAAAATGCCATGCCTATCGAAATCGCACCACAAACATCAACCAAAATTACAACAGCAAGGAAATGGAATGGAAAATAATCATATGAGAGTGAGGATATACATATTGATCCTAATTATGTTTTCCCCTGAACCTGAAATACTACTAGAAAGAAGAAACTCAAGTGTACCAACTGAATAATACAACTCACTGTCTAGCAGACGCTAACAACGGGTACAAAACTACGTAGTATTGTCAATAAAACTTTTGCTGATATTCTCATTCACCTAACTGACTTTAACGTGACTATAACTTAGTAAAACAGATTGATTGGTGCGTGTGGTGGGTGGGGCACATATTACCTGGGTTGTTGGGCTTTGCTATCATTTATCATCCTATCAGGGCACATTGTCAAGCCCATAATCTTATTGCTCTTTTTCAAGAAGATGTCCTGTGCTCTCATTAAACAAGATGTCCCCTGCCTGAAGAAATTTCTTGTGCCACACAGAAGTCAACACTCTAAACATGTTGACATATCCATAGTCATGGAAGATCCAATTCTCATTTGCATATGAGATGCTATGAGTTCTCATATTGCATCAGATATTCAACGTCCCTCATGTGATCTACTATCATATGAAGCAATTTATATATCTCTTTTATCTGACCATGGGACTTATCCTTCGCCACAAACTCATGTCTAGTATTCCTTACTTCAATCCAACTATAAGCAGCTTCTTTCGATAACCCCCTCTCCTCCATGAGTCTCCTAACTTGACGGGCATCACCCCATCTATCAGCCGCAGCATAAACATTAGATAGCATAACATATCTCACGGTATTTTTAGGTTCCAGCCTAAACAACGATTCTGCTGCCCTTTTTGTGAGATCCATATTTTGATGGACTCGACACGCACCCAAAAGTGCACCCCACATCCCAACATGGTCTGACCCACGAGGAGCTCTCACAATTAAATCAATCACTTCTTTGAGTCTATTTTTTCGACCAAGCATATCAATCAAAACTGCATAGTGATCCGATCTTGGGACTATACCAAAATCTATTTCCATCGAGTTAAGAATTCGAAGCCCTTCGCATACTAGGCCTGCATGGCTACAAGCCGATAGAACCCCAAGAAAGGTGACATGATTTGGTTTTATATTTACTTCTTCTATCATCATCTTAAACATAGCAACAGATTCTACCCCACACCCATTTTGAGCCAAACCTGTTATTATTGAATTCCAAGTAATAATATCCTTTCCGTCAATCCTCTCAAATAACTTAATCGCCGATTTCATGTCCCCACACTTGCAGTACATGTCAAGAAAAGAATTATATAGAAACACATTACATGATGTGTCAGTCACACTACTACCACTTCTAACAATGCACCCATGAAGCTGTTTCCCTCTTTGGAAGAGTGATAAATCAGCACAAGCACTTAAAACACTAACATATGTGAAGGCACTAATTGGAACACCCTCTTCCTGCATTTTCTCAAACAAAGTCAAAGCTTCACTTCCCTGCCCATTTTGTGCAAACCCAGCAATCAATGCAGTCCAAGAAACCGTGTTCTTAAATGACATTTCACCGAACACCCGACACGTATCTGCCAATCTAGACCCCCTTGCATAAGCAACAACCATCGAAGTCCATGACACTACATCCCTTTCCGGCATTCTACTAAAAATCATATACGAACTATCAGGTTCGCCACATTTTCCATAGGCATCAATCAGATCATTATAAACTATAACATTGAACTTCAAACCAATCACCACAGCAACCCTATGAAGCTGGCGTAAAAACTCCAATGCACCCATGCAAGTAAAGGTACCCACTACACTAACAACCGTAAACTCATCCATGAACACATAATTATACTCATTTTGCACTCTTTTGAAGATGTTTATTGATTCATTGTAAAACCCATGATGGGTCAGACTGGAAATTAATGAGTTATAGGTAACAATGTTTGGTTGAGGCATTTCATCGATCAGTTGGCGAGCATTATGGAAACGGCCGGTACGTGAGTATGCTGAGACGAGTGTGTTCCAAGAATGGGTGTTTTTTATGGGGAGATCGTCAAAGGCCTTTTGGGCGCATTGCATGGAGCTGCATTTGGAGTACATGTCAATGAGGCGGTTGGTGAGGAAGATGTCGAAGGTGAGGCCGGTTTTGACGAGGTTTTTGTGAATGTAGGAGTGTCCCTAGGTTGAGGTTTTTGGTTTGGATGCATTTTGCAACGAGAGTCGTGTAATATTGTATCGTTATATTGTGCCTAACAACCATCCAACCAACACCAACTACAAATCAAAAACAATGTAAACGAGTGTTCCGCCAATATCACCTGCATCACAATAGTCAGATTTGGTTAACTAATTATGTCCAAGAAAAAAATAAACTACAATTTGAGACAACTCCAAAAAAAATCGGAATGGTATGCCGACTCAAATTTGCGACACAAAGTGGTGCGACACAGTGTCACACCGATATTGGTTATTGCTTTATAGACGTGGGTTCGCGTTAACGGCACTAGCCTTGTCGGACCAAATGTGTCGCAAATTTATGTCGGATAAAAGAACTCAAATAAAATTAGTGTACTCTTAGGCCCCATTTGATGATTGCTGGGAAATATTTTAATTGGAATTAAAATCTTGTCATCCTGTTTGGTGGATCAGTGGAATCCAACCTAAAATCAAAATGTTATTTTGGTTCATGCATGAAAAATGAATTAAATACCAACAATACCCTTTTATAAATCTTATTTGTAGATGTATGAATATATATTTTACTTTAAAAGGAGATTTTATTTTTCGAATATTTTCAACAAACATATTGCTTCATGATAAAAATAAAAAAATAATTATAATAAGCATAAAATGTAGAATACGTTAATCAATTATTCGATGAAAGTAGTATCTATGCTATTTTCTATACAAAAATAAATATTAAAATAATAGGACATTACATAAAAAAAAGTATATCAGGATGTTTATATGTTTATAAACATATAACAGTGATCAGGGTCGGTCCTGAGATTTGTAGTACCTTGTGCGATACTCAATTTAGGACCCTTCCAAAAAAATATTGTACAAAAGTATTAAATACCTAAAAACTCATTGAAAAATTGTTCTTCTAGCATTTCGACTTGCAAAATCACTAATTAAAGTTTTACAATCAAGTTTAGCTAGCAATTCATGTTCAATAGATAACAAGGCTAAGCCGTTTAACCTTTCTTGTGACATAGTTGATCGTAAGTAATTTTTTAATAATTTTAATTTTGAAAAACTTCTTTTCGCAGATGCGACTGTAACAGATATGGTCAATAGAATTTTATAAGCAATAAATGAATTTGGAAAACAATCAAGTTTTTTTAAGAAATATAGTATCTCAATTTCCATTCTTGTTTCTTTTGGTAATATATCTCCCAAAACTTTAAGTTCTTCAAATAAATCTTTCCCATCAAGATCAGAATAAGTTTTCATGTTTTAACATTGTATCACCTCTTCTATTCTTTTTTGTTTTTTTCGTTTTTGATATCCGGGTGCTTATCTTTTTGCTAACATTTCTAAAAATTATAAATTTATAAATAAAAATAAAACACGCAATTAACAACAAATCTAATAGATAATTTTAGTCTAGAAATATCTCAATTGATTGAATGTAAGAAATTTGGAAAAATGTTACCTGATTTGAGCCTTTTATTCTCTCTCCAATTTCATCGACTTGATTAATGTAGAAAAAACAACCTGATAAAAAAAATTAATTACACAAAAAACAGATTAGTAAGACATTGATGAACTTAAAAAAAAAATAGATTATTAAAAAAATATAGTAATAAAAAAGATTAGCATATGTTTAAAAAAATAATAAATTAAAAAAAGTATCCCATCTTTACCTTGCCTTTTGCTGGAAAAAAAAACAAGCTGCAAATGCAACATAAACATTACCCTTTTGCCTTGCCTTTTGCGTAGAATAGACTATTAGGACAGGACAACCTCCAATCCAAACCAGGCTTCTGCAAAAATGAAAAAGTAAAGCTTGTACTGTTGCACAGAGAGACAGAGAGAGAGGGATGTAAGGAGAGAGGAGAGAGGGAGAGAGTGGGCCGGGGTGCAAAAGAAAGATAGGGAGGGAATCAATAAGATTTTGTGGGTAGTTGAAAAAATGGCTCCTAAAAAAATGGTAATCTTAAATGAGTTAGGTGAGATTTTTTTTGGGAAGTTGAATCATTCTTTTTTTTGGATAGTTGAAAAAATGGGCCCCTAAAAAACTAAACTCATTTAAAAAAAATATTTTTTAATATACATAAAATATTTTTGGACCCCTAAAATAGTACTTATTCTAAAATGGGCCTTGTACCACTGTCCACCTGGCATATGGCTAGGGCCAGCACTGACAGTGATGCCATCTGTTTTATATGTTTATAAGCATATAAACAAGTACTTTATATGTTTATATGTTTATAAACATATAAAACAGAAGCATATAGCAGTCAGATATGTCGGCATACTCAAAACGGATGCAGTCGGTATACTCCAAACAAGTATGTCATCCGCTGCTATTTAAAGATATACTCCAAGAAAAACACATAATATCCTCAGCAACAGTACATAAAAAAAATTCGAATATCAAGAAGATGTAGAATCTGCTAGGAGCAGTTAAGGCTGAGAGGTATAATGCAATGAGAAGTTTAGAAATAGCATGAGATTATATACGGTTTATGGGTAAAAAATGTAATTTTGTATGTTATTTAGAAGCAGTGACGGATACAGGATTTCAATTGAAGTAGGGCAAAAAAAATTTATGAAGCCGGGGTGTTCGGGGACGGGAGCCCTCGAGGCGATTTTTTTAGGTTGTTTTTACTTATATTTTTGCAATTTTTAACCCTAAAAATGTTGAGATATTAATTAACTAAATTTGGATTCCTAAATTTTTCCATTTCGGATGCGGTTGAACCTCAGCTTCGGATACGGTTGGTGTGTTGTCTCCTTTTTTTCCTTTAAAAATTTCTCCATTGACTTCCTATATTTACAACAACTTTAATTTAAATTCTGATTAATAGATTCACACTAAATTTAATTTCATTTCAGACTAATTTTACATTATAAACTAAATTTCACACTAATAGATTCTAGGAATTTTAATTTTAATATCCATTATAAATTTAAACACATATAAACAAAAACACTTATTTTATTTTGCTAAACAAACACATATAAACATACATCTATCCGTATGAACAAATTCATATAAATAAACATATAAACAAACACAAAATTATAAATAAACATATTTTTTATTTGTTTTTTAAAAATAAATTTTTTAAGCATTCTCGTGGGAAAGCTAAAATCCTACATATAATGGTGGATTTTGATTCCATCTAATTTTTCACTAATTTGATAATATAATTCCATCGGGACTCAAATTCCTATCTAACTTAAATTCCAACCAAACAATGCAATCCGTCATTTTCTCGAGAATCTATCAATGGGATCAGATTCCATCAAATTTTACCGCGAACCGAACATGACCTTAATTCGGGGAATATAAGGAGTAAATGTTGAATATTTTGATATAATGTTCAACTTATTTGATAAAACTTTGATGTCAATCTTATATGAGGCACATACGTCAAAAATGACATGTCTTAGTACCAATGTGTTCCTTGTTGAAAGGAGATTAATTTGGTATACTCATTTGTTCAAAATAGTGAAGTAAAGAATAAAAAATTTAGACTTAAACTGATCCATTTGAGTTTGAGCTAGTTGGTGTAATTTAGTTAAGTGGGTTTGTCCCACATTGAAAAATTGGTGAGACAATTTGGAGTTAATAAACCTAACTTATGGGAGCAAGGCTGGATGCATTTGAGTATCTCAACTCTTTAAAAGGGGGATGACATACACAATACATGTGTTGGGGGTGGGCCTTAGGCCAATTTAATTGGCCTTTGGGCTTTAAAAAAATTGGTCTAAAATTTGTTTCCCCCAAATGAATTAATTAATTACGGATTAATTAATTAGTTAATTATTTACATGTTAATTAAAAACGCTTTCGTTTTAATTTCTTAATTAAAAATATTGTTCATTAAATAAAGAGATGTAACTATTCGAACAGTCACATCCTTTGGTGGGAATAGACACTGACTTGCACCCCTTCACCAACTATATAATGAACCCTTTGCAGTTCATTTTAACAAAAAAAAAATCTACCTGAATTCCCTAGTCTCGTCTTTTTCTCCCTTCGTCCTGTTCAAGAGAAATTCGCCATTGTTGGTTCATGCCGAATTCCCTACTCTTGTCTTTTGCTCCCTTGGTCCCATTTGAGGGAAACTCGAAATTGATGGTTCGTGGGACTGTCAGATCGAAGTGCTTCTTGCAATATTCGGTGACCGTTTCATCGTGGGAAGCAGACACCCGTTGAATTTTCCGTCAACACCATAGCGGGGCGTATTCTATCTTAAGGAGGATAATTCAACTTTCGACTCAGTCAGACTTCATTAAGTGATTGTTTCAATAACATATTGTATGTTCTATGTTTTCTTTCTACTTAGTGTAGTTCAACTTTCGACTCAGTCAGATTTCATCAAGTGATTGTTTCAATCACGTACTGTATGTTCTATGTTTTCTTTTTACTTACTGTAATTATAATTACTTAGTTAATTTTAATTATTGTTTATTTAGTGAATTTAATTTTTCTTAACCCGAGAAACAACAATCTTAAGACATAAATAGTTATTCTTTTTGTGTTATTTCTCACTAAATAAATTATTTTTATAATTTAAAACTATAATTTTCATTGTTAACTTTTATCTGTTTTAATATATATACATATATATATATATATATATATATATGTGTGTGTGTGTGTGTGTGTGTGTGTGTGTGTCTGTCTGTTTAGTTTATTTATTTGTTTGTATAATCTTATTTCTATAATTTATATATTCTCTACATTTCATAAGTTGTTCTATGTTATTTTATATCTAGAAAAAAGGCTACCGAATCCTCTGAAAACGTGTTATTCGTTCCTCAAACTGATTTGTTGGTTAGTGTTCCTACTACTCTTCCTACTCATTTAACCCATGGAGAAAAATCCGAATAGTTTAGTAGTGATTTCAAACGTTGGCACCGAAAGATGTTGTTTTACCCAACTTCCATTAATCTTGGAAGGCTTATTAATGAGGATGGTCTCATGGTTAATGAAAAAAGAACGGATAAGACAACTTTGCTTGTCGTAGAAGTACGAAAGCATTCAAATTTTATTTGCAAAAATTATATCCTAACGGATTGAAGAATACATTTTATAATGTGTATAGTCTAATAAAAACCACTAAATTGTTAGGGGGTCTTTGGATATAAAAAAAATATAACGGAGGATGCCGGCATAAAGAAATTCATGATCGGTCAATTTCTTCAATATAAAATGGTGGATTCAAAGACTGTTATAAGTTAAGTCCAGGAGCTTCAATTAATTTCTTGATGTTTCTAACATGTCTTTTTCCGTAGTTGTATCTGAAGTAAATTTGGTGGGTAACACCAAAGAGTGGTGCGTTGATACCGAAGTTACATGGTATGTATGTTCCAATAAAAGAATGTTCACAACCTTCTAACCAATTGCAAATGGAGAACAACTGTTCATGGAAAACTCCTTTACCTCGAAGGTTGAAGGTCAAGGCAAAATCGTGTTGAAAATGACTTTGGGGAAGTATCTCGAGCTCAACGATGTATTGCATGTGCCCGACAGGAAGAACCCTATCTCCGGTTTCGAGCTAAGTAACAAAGGGTTTAAGCTTGTCTTTGTTATAGACAAATTTCTACTACGTAAGGATAGAATGTATGTAGATAAAGGATATATGTGTATTGGGATGTTCAAAATGAACGTCGTGATTGTTGTACCTAAAGGTAACTATGATAATAATATGATATCTTCTACTTATAAGCTTGAGTCTATGGATATGTGGCATGGTAGATAAGGACATGTTAATTATCATACATTGTGTAAATTAATTCATTTAGAATTAATTCCAAAATTTAACATTAACTCAAATCATTAATGTGAAACATGTGTAAAATTTATATTAACTAAGAACATTTTCATCTTATTGATATAAAGAGTGAAGCATTAGAAATAGTTCACACCGATATATGTGATTTGAAATTTGTTCAAACTAGATGTGGGAATAAGTACTTTATTACCTATGTGGATGATTGCACTATATATTTGTATGCCTAATTATTAAGAAACAAAGATGAAGCAATTGAAGCTTTTAAGCAATACAAGATAGAAGTTGAGAATCAACTTGGTAAAAATATTAAAGAATAATAAGCGATAGAGGTGGTGAATACGAACCACCTTTTAAGGAAATATGTATAGAGTGGCATTATTCACTAAATTACCGTTCTTTACTCTCCTCAATCCAATGGGATTGTGGAACAAAAAAACCAAACTTTAAAGGAAATGATGAATGCAATGTTAATAAGTTCGGGTTTACCCCAAAACATGTGGGGAGAAGCATTGATTTCGGCTAATTACATTCTCAACAAGTTGATTCATAAGAAATCGAATAAGATACCTTATGAATCGTGGAAAGGGCGCAAGCCTTCCTACAAATACTTTAAAATGTGGAGGCGTCTTGCAAAAGTACTAGATCCTGAACCTAAAAAAGGTGAAAATTGGTTCCAAGACTATTGATTTCATATTTATTGGTTATGCAGATAATAGTAATGCAAATCGATTCCTTGTACATAAGTTTGATATTCCTGAAATTCATGAAAACGTAGTTATAGAATCTAGGAATGCATCATTCTTTGAAAATATCTTTCCTTGTAAGAATACACAAGAAATAAGTTCTAACAAAAGAACGCTTGAAGTTACAAATAGTGAACCTTAAAATGTTATTGAGGAGAAACCTAGACGTAGAAAAATAGTTAAGATTTCAAAATCTTTTTGTCCGAATTCTATAACGTATATGTTAGAAAGTGAACCTCAAACTGTAAAGGAAGCTCTATCCACTCCGAAAGCTTTATATTGGAAATAAGCTATTAATAGTGAAATTGAATCCATTATGCAAAATCATATATGAGAATTAGTGGACCTACCGCCGGGGAAAAAACCATCTTCAAACGAAAAATAAAAGCTGATGGAATCATTAATAAATATAAGGCTAAACTTGTGGCTAAAGGCTACAAGCAAAAGGAGGGAATAGATTATTTCGACACTTACTCGCTTGTTACGAGGATTACATCCATTAGATATTTAACTGTAATTGAGTCAATACATAAATTGGAAATACACCAAATGAATGTCAAGACAACATTTTTAAATGGTGAATTGGATGAAGATATATATATATATATATATATATGTGTGTGTGTGTGTGTGTGTGTGTGTGTGTGGAACACCTAGAAGGTTTTAAGTCTCTTGGCAATGAAAGGAAAGTATGTAATCTTATAAAGTCACTATATGGGTTGAAACAAGCACCTAACCAATGGCATGAAAAATTTGACAATATCATGAAGCAAATTGGTTTCAAAATAAATGAGTTTGACAAATGTGTTTATGTCAAGAGCACTGAAGGGGGACATGTGATTGTTTGTCTATATGTTGACGATATGTTAATAATTGGTAATAATAATAACGTTATTAATGTTACTAAACAAATATTTATTAGCAAATTTGAAATAAAGGACTTGGGACTAGCTGATGTAATTCTAGGAATTAAAATCACCAAAACCCCTCAAGGAATTAGCTTATCTTAATCGTATTACATTGAGAAGAGACTTCAAAAGTATAATAAATATGATCAAAGTCCAGTTAAGACACCTATAGATCTAAGTCATCATCTATTTAAAAATAAAGGTGAAAGTATATCTTAATTAGAACTAGGGGTGGGTACGGTCCGGTCCGGGTTAAGCCTATTTTTTAGACAGGACCGAATATTCGGTCCTCAATTTTTTTGGATCGAGACTAGACCGATTAATTCGATTAACCTACTAATTCGGTCCAGGCTTTTTTCGGTTCGGTCCGGGGTAAAATTCGGTCCTGACCCTATTTTATATATATGTATATTTTATGAATGTTTTTATCTATTTTTCTCACAAATATATATACAAAAAAATAATACTCGAAACTCCAAGTGATATTTACATAGGTTTTTTTAACCCAAATTAAAAAAATGTCTATACATATATAAAATGTTCCAAATTAAATTCATAAGTTATATACATTAATTCAAAAACTATACATAAGAAACACTATAACATTATTTTTATTATATATATATGGGAATCGGTTCGGTCCGGTCCAAATAGGTCTTTTAATATAGTGGACCGCGGACCGGACCGGTTTAATCGATTTTTAGTTTTTGTGAACCGATTTTCGGACCGGTTTCAAAATAGCATTAATTTTTTATTCGGTCCGGTTCGGTCCAATCGGTCCATTCGGGTCGGTCTTTTTTTTGTCCACCCCTAATTAGAACATTCTCATATTATTAGAAGTTTGATGTATTTATCAAACTGCACTAGAACGGATATAGCATACTCGACTAGTAAGCTTAGTGGATATAAGAGTAATCCCGAAAACGTTCCATGATAAGAGTTCTTCGATACCTTCGATACTATTTGAAGAATGGGCTACACTATAAACGATATCCATTTATACTTGAAGGCTATAGCGACGCAAATTGGATATCCATTTCAAATGTTTGAAAATCCATAAGTGGATATGTATTTACTCTTGAAGGTGTAGCCGTATCTTGAAAATCCCCGAAGAAAACATGCATTGTAAGATCCACTATGGAATCTGAATTTACTGCTTTAGATAAAGCTAGGGAAGAATCCGAATGGCTTAGAAACTTCTTAGGAGATATTCCAATTTGGCCAAGCCCCTGCCACCTATCATAATAGATTGTGACAGTCAATCGATAATTTCTAGGGCAAAATAGTAACTTTAATGGTAAGTCACGACATATACGTCATCGACACCAAACCGTTAGAAAATTCCTCTCAAATGGAATTATTTATGTTGACTCCGTAAAGTCAAAGGAAAATATTGCAAATCCACTAACTAGAGATATACTTAGAAAGCAATTTGCAAGTTCATAATGTGGAATGGGCCTAAATCCTATTAAGTTCTAAAGAGTCGTCTTCATGGAAACCCAACCTAAATGACTATAGATCTCAAAAGATAGGTTCAAAGGGAAAACCTAGCTATGGTGACTCAGTTAGAACTGAGAAGTAATACTTTAATTACTTCCTCCCATTTCGAAGATGAGTTAGTGCACAAACTATCGCGTGTATGAGGATAAACTATGTTTTTAATGACATATATATCTTGAATGTATAGGTCAAGTGGGGTATTAACATGATGCTCTTTATAGAAATCACCTAATTGAGTGAGAATGAGTCGCTTCTATGATAATAATGAAGGTTATTTCTCTGGCACACTCATAAAATTAGGAGGTGTTCAAGGCCAAAATGAACACAACAATGAGAATCAATAAGGTTGGAAATATATTATGCGAATACTATAGTCTCAGTTTACACCAACTATCAATCAATTCAAGACATCATGTTCATTGATTGGTTAGTAAGATCAATAACATCTCACTAGGATAGATTCAAAGACACAGGGTATTTTTTTCCATGCAATATTGAAAGAGTGGCCCTACACAAGTGTGTTTCAAATCAAACCAATTTTCACCAAAAATTATCCAACTTTTAATGAGCACCAAACCAAGTTATGAAAAAATATTTTTTACTTTAAACCGATTTTATCTTGATTAATCCTAAACATGCATCTAGTGATTAAAGCAAGTAAAGTAAAGTAGAGAATACTCACAACGCAGGATGTACGAGGAAAAATCCAAGACGGGAAAAAACCTTGGACTGCCCAAGCCAGACAATCACTATGAATATGGAATTACAATGAACAGACAAAAGACTCACTCAACGACTTGATCCCCACGGGTCTTGACGCTCTTCTGATCTTCAACCATTCCTTTCACAGTGCCCACACAGAAAGTCCTTCTTCCACGATACTTGTCCACAACACACGTATCCACGTATGTCTAGGTGTCCACTGAATGGCTTTGATACGTCTACAATGTCAAACAAGAAGTCATTCTCTTTTCTTCACCATAAAACCCAGATGTTGAAGTATAGAACAAAGATTCTTGGTGCAGCAAGATCACATAAACATATAGTAATGATAACTCAGATCTTTGCAAACTCTAAGGATGTGATTAAGCTTTAAAACCTTAGAAAAACATGTGCAAAACTCGTACTGGATTGAAAACTGTTTTCTAGATTGCACCTTTTTTTAATTCTGACTAAATCATGCTTTAAATAGGAAAACTTAATGCCTCGAAAACTGTGTCGCTCGAACGAGATTTCCCAGTCGTTCGCGCAACATGGCTATCTCGCTCGAACTGTCGTTTGAACGACGCATGTGTCTGTTTGAATTTTTCTTTAAGACGTTTCTTCCAAAAGAGATCCAATTAAGTCAAACTCTTTTTCGAGCTTATCAGAATAAAACGTAGTGTAAAACATTTAAAACACTCTTTAAAACATTTTCCTTATAAAAATTCATCCTTATCCTTTTATAAAAATTAATCCGAGCACCATTAATTATACGCACTCATACTTGTGTGATCTCGGAATGCAATTAACTTGAAGAAGAATAAACTTGCACCAATTAAACTTCGACATGATTAATTCTTTGAAGCTTTACCGCAACGTCTTCAATTTATTCAATACGTCATAGACCAAGTGGGATCGTGACAAAATAAAATCTCCCTATGATATACTACAAACACAGTTTTGTTCACGGAATTAAGTCAAAACAATACAGGGACTCAATTGGAAATTTATGTCCTTACAAATCTCCCCCTTTGACTATTCCGGGACAAAACTAAACCAGTGAAATGCCTAAGTCGATCCGTCAGGCCGTATGATGCCTAAATCCCATCCCATAAATCCAAAGTCAAAAATTACAGAACACGGACTAGTATATGTAGCACCGACAAGAATGAACTGTCTGAATGTGATGTAGACTTGAAACCTCGAATCGCTGAATCATACCTACACATATAACACAGACAAATAAATACCCAGTGAAGTATGGAGGAACAAATGAAACCAATATATATATCCAAATGATACCAATTTTACAATAGATACTAATATGAATAAACTCTGAAAAATTATTTGTTAAACAATTGAGCAACAAAATGATACCAATTTGTAAAATATGTAATAAAAAACATTTAAATCAAATCTTAATAAACATGATCAACAAATCTCCCCTACATCACATACATCTCTCCCCCTTTTTGTCTCGAATAGACAATCCGGTGAAAAGATAAACGAATCAATCAAGTATCTAGCATGAGAATATGCCAAATAAAAATCGCTAGATAATCATGAAACAACCAGCTAAATATGATCAAGTAATGACAAATAAGTAGCTAGTAAACAATGAATCACACAAAGAATATAGCAATCTAATCAGGTGTGATAAATGGAATCATATGCAAAATATCAATTTTGAAACAATATAACCTGCATATAAAATAGCCAGTCTAGAAAGCTTTCAGAAGTACCAAAAAATATACCACAATAACAAGGGCGCTGCAAACAAAAAGAAGCAAAAATTCCCAGACTATCATTCGAACGAGCCAGGGACGTCTCTCAAACGAGATGAGGATGTCGCTCGAACGAGGTCTTCTCGCGACATGATATGTCATTTGAACGACTTCTCGTGACAGCCAAAATTTCCCAGATTCCCAAAAATATCATAAATATTTGCCCAGTGAAAAAATTTCCAGAAAAATCACGCTGGAAGGGCCTAACAGCAGCAAAATAGTAAGCTTTTTACCCAAAATGCAAAAATGCATAAAAACTAACAATGCGAGTTACATGCAAACATAGTACCGATGTGCTCAAACATGGATATGGAATATATGGGTGTGAAACAACAACAAATGAGTCACAACTCCAACACATTAAAAAGATCAAGAATCTCTAAATGATAGCGATAAATCATCAAACTTTATCATAGCCATATGACAATTAAAGTGTGAGTTTAATGAACTAAACATACTACATGCACACAAATCTAGAATTTTGACGATTCTACAAAAAATAGTGTCAAATTGCAATGTTTCAACATTAGGATTAGTCGTGCAAACCCGTTTAATTTTCTCCAACCAAACTCTTTCATATATACATACTTTTTTCAAGTTCTTTTGAGGTTTCTATCATTCTCAACTTAGAGAAAATCTTATAGGCCCTTTTTATTAGCATATTGCCTTTTCTTTTGGGCTCTTTTAAACAGTGGCTTTCACGACGAGTCAATTAAACTCTTGCAGCCCTTTCCCGTGAATCACTCATCATTTTTTTAATTAATCCTCACGGTATACGGTTCTTACATGCACACTTCTCCTTAAGTCTACTTGGGCATAGATGACAAGATTGAGATAAGAACGCCTCGCCAAATTCAAATATGCAAGAGAAGTCAAACATCCATAAAAACTCGTGCATGTGTGCAATGTTGGCATATATACAAAGTCAAATCAAAATGCATATCAACTTCGAAACAACCCCATATAAACAATGGTTAAGATCATTTTAAGCATCGATAATAATGACCGAATGTCCTAGCCACATGGATAATGAAACGATGGGGGGGGGGGGGTCAAGCACACCAATATGCCATATCAAACATGTAAACTCAAAAACTAAAACCGAAAATCTTTTTGGATTTTCAAACATATTTTGACTAAAAAAAAAGCAAAATCTTTTTGTTTTTTCAAAAGTTTTCTTAAAAACAAAATCTTTTTATATTTTTTCAATAGGACTCAAACAAATGAAAGCTGTAATACAAAATGATACACACATCATTATACTAGCAATGAATATATCATGAAGCAAACTAGTATATGACAAACATGGCAACACTATCATCCTTTAGATTTAGCCTGGGAAGAATCAAGTGCACCCAAACGAGAATCATGAAATTTTATTCCTAAAGCCACTAAATCCAATTTCCTAACCCAAATAGGTGTAAAACGACGCATGGGGGTTTGGTGAACCAGGGAAATTTTATTCCTAAACTTCCTAGGAGCTTGTCTAAGGTCGTAACAATAATGCCTAAGGTGACCTTTCATACCACAAAATGTTCAAGTGTAGCGACGATGGGAATGATTACCTATATGTTGACCTTTTCTAACCATTCTATTATTTCTCACGCGTGCGGGGGGGATGGGAACAATTCTCCCATCAAAACCTATGCCTCCCCTATCTCCCTTAATTTGGACAGTGCCTAAGATCTTATCTAACTTCTCCGATCTAGCCTCCAAATCAAACTTAACTCTAGACGAGTCTTTCAATTTCACTTCTAACTCATTGATCCTAAACTCTAGCAAACTCCTAAACTCCTCAAACTCTAAAATCTCCTTTTTCAAAGACTCCATCAAACCACAGAGATTATCTCTCTCACCGTCTATATACTCCAATTTCTCCCTAAGAGTCTTCTCTCGTGCCCTAAGATCCTCAATCAAACTATAATTATTTTCTATGGCACGCTCATTCAACTTAGCTTGTAATTTTACATTTTCCTTTTTCACTTTCATAGTCTCGACATACAACTCATTAAATGCAACTTGCAACTCTTTCATATCTACTTCCTCCTTTTCACTCTCTTCACCCTCACTAACATGATATTTACTGAAAACCTACTCAAAAGTATCATTCACATGAGAATCGTCATCGCTCACATGACATGCCATAAACGCAATAAAGTTACGCTCAATGGGGCAACTCTCTCCCTCTTCCGGATCACTATTACTTAAGGTGGCACTATATACAATGGGTTGATTGCCCTCTTTCTTAAGTCTAGTGGGACACTCCTTAACTTTGTGACCATACCCCTCACACCCAAAACACTTATCCGACTCATCTCTCTTAGGCTTGTCAAACTTATCCTTAGAGGTGGGGTCAACTTTGTTGTTCTTGAATTTTTCAAACTTCTTGGCATCTTTTGATTGCTTTTGAAATTTAATAATTTTTTAAAATATATTTGCCAACAAAGCAACATCCTCAAAATCGGAATCGAATCGAAATCCGAAACTTTAATTTCCTCTTTCCGAGTTTTCAAAGCAATACCCTTTTCTTTCTTAGGCACTTGCATGGAGGTAATCATGTCGATTTCATAGGTTTGTAAGTCACCTACAATCTCTTCTAGTTTCGTCGACTCTAACTTACCCAAGGAGTTTTAAATAGTCACTTTCGCATCAAACCTATTAGGCAATGACCTAAGGATTTTCTTAATGACACAGTTGTTAGGAATTTTCTCACCTAGGTTAAACGACGAGTTGACAATATTGGCCAACCTATCATAAAACACATCAAAAGCCTCACTCTCTAACATCCTAATGGTCTCAAACTGTGTAGTAAGATTTTGAAGTTTTGACGCCCTAACCGTGCTAGTGCCCTCGTAAGTGAGTGCCAAAATATCCCAAGCCTCTTTTGATGTTTCACAAGTCATAATTCTATTATATTCTTCCGGTGTGACATGTGAAGAAATAACGTGCAAACCCTTAAATTTATATTATGAAAGTCTATTTTCAGTTTCCGTCCATGACTCGACAGGCTTTAAATTAGTGACCTCACCTAAAATAGTGACAGGGGGTGTCTAACCTTTCTCAACTGCTAGCCACACACGCTCATTAATAGATTTTAATGCACTTTTCATTCTCATCTTCCAATAGGTGTAATTAGTACCATAAAAAATAGGAGTTTGAAAAGTTCGTTATTTCTAAAATTCATCATTGAAACCACACAGGATCACAAAATAAATAAATTATGTTTTCTAGCTCTGATACCAATTTGAAAGAGTGGCCCTACACAAGTGTGTTTCAAATCAAACCAATTTTCACCAAAAATTATCTAACTTTTAATGAGCACCAAACCAAGTTGTGAAAAATCAATTTTTACTTTAAACCAATTTTATCTTGATTAATCCTAAACATGCATCTAGTGATTAAAGCAAGTAAATTAAAGTAGAGAATACTCACAACGCTAAATGTACGAGGAAAAACCCAAAACGGGAAAAAAACTCGGACGACCCAAGCCAGACAATCACCATGAATATGGAATTACAACGAACAGACAAAAGACTCACTCAACGACTCGATCCCCATGGGTCTTGACATTCTTCTGATCTTCAACCACTCCTTTCACAGTGCCCACGCAAAAAGTCCTTCTTTCACGATACCTGTCCACAACACACGCATCTACGTATGTCTCGGTGTCCACCGAATGGCTTTGACACGTCTACAATGTCGAACAAGAAGTCCTTCTCTTTTCTTCACTGCAAAACCCAAATGTTCAAGTATAGAACAAACCTTCTTGGTGAAGCAAGATCACATAAACATATAGTAATGATAACTCAGATCTTTGAAAACTCTAAGAATGTGATTAAGCTTTGAAACCTTAGAAAAACATGTACAAAACTCATACTGGATTGAAAACTGTTTTCCAGATTGCACCTTTTTTTAATTCTGACGGAACCACGCTTTAAATAGGAAAAGTTAACTGTCTCGAAATCTGTGTCGCTCGAACGAGAATGACCAGTCGTTCGCGCGATATGGCTATCTCGCTCGAACGAGTCGAGCTGTCATTTGAACGACGCATGTGTCAGTTTGACTTTTTCTTTATAACGTTTCTTCCAAAAGAGATCCAATTAAGTCAAACTCTTTTTCGAGCTTATCAGAATAAAACGTAATGTAAAACATTTAAAACATTTTCCTTATAAAAATTCATCCTTATCCTTTTATAAAAATTATTCCGAGCACCATTAATTATACGCATTCATACCTGTGCGATTTCAGAATGCAATTAACTTGAAGACGAATAAACTTGCACCAATTAAACTCGGCATGATTAATTCTTTGAAGCTTTGCCGTAACGTCTTCAATTTCTTCAATATGTCATAGACCAAGTGGGATCGTGACAAAATAAAATTTCCCTATGATATATTACAAACACAGTTTTGTTCACGGAATTAAGTCAAAACAATAAAGGGACTCAATTAGAAATTTATGTCCTTACAAGAATTTTTCCTAGAAAATCTCTTTGTTTGCATCTATATTCATTTGATTCTTCAAAAATTTCATTCATGTGGAAAATTATTGGATATTTTTATATAATGTTCAGCTTATTTGGTTAAACTTTGGAGTCAACTTTATATGGGGCATGTATGTCAAAAGTGACATGTCTTAGTACCAATGCGTTCCTTATCAAAAGGAGATTAATTTGGTATACTCATTTTTTCAAAATAGTGAAGTAATGAATGAGGAATTAGTTTTATCTAGTAACTTAGTAAAGTTAGTATGTCCCACATTGGAAAAGTGGTAGGACAACTTGGAGTTAATATACCTAACTTATGGGAATATGACTTGGATGCCTTTGGGGTATCTCAACTCTTTGAAGGGGAGATGTCCTATACTATGCATGTGTTAGGGTGGGCCTTAGGCCCACATGCACGTGTGCGCCATCGCTTTCGTCCGTCCGATCGGCCCGGCTGGAGCCCGTGCTCGGGTCCGGGCTGGGGGTCTTTATTTAGCAAGTATTATTTTTTTGGACAAAGATTTAATTGGCCTTTGGGTTATAAAAAAATTTTGACCAAAATTTGCTTTCCCAAAACGAATTAGTTACATATGGATTCATTAATTATTTAATTATTTACGTATTAATTAAAAATGTTGTCATTTTAATTTCTTTATAAAAATGATGTTCATTAAACAAAGAGATGTAATTGTTCAAACAATCACATCCTTTGGTGTGAGAAGATAGTGACTTGGACCTCTTCACCAACTATATAATGGACCCTTTGTAGTCCATTTTAATAACCAGAAAATTTAACCGAATTCCCTACTCTTTTTGTTTTCTCCCTTCGTCTGGTGTGAGAGAAATTTTCCATTGTTAGCTCGTGGGGCTATCGCATTGAATTACTTCTTGCATTAGTCAATGACCATTTCATCTTGGGAGGCAGACGCCCATTAAATTTTCCTTTAGCACCATAGCAGGGGCATATACCGTCTTAAGGGGAGATAGTTCAACTTTTAACTTAATCAGATTTCTTCAAGTGATTTTTTCAATCACAAACTGTATGTTCTCTGTTTTCTTTCTACTTACTGTAATTCTGTTTACTTATTTAATTTTAATTACTATTTATTTTGTGAATTTAATTTTTCTTAACCCGAGAAATAACAGTAAAAACTATTGTTAGTCGCAATAAAAATATACAAAACAATGAATTAGTCATAATAACATACTCATTCACTTGTTGACATTAAATATGTTTGTGGGGATGTTTTAAAGGGAGGGAAAATGTAATAAGTAAAGCCTTGAACGTTCTGCCATTTCTATTAATATTGCTAGACTTAAAAACATTTTTTAAGAAAATTTTCTAAAAATTTATAGTTATAGGACCTGTTTAGTTATAAGAAACAAGATTGTTCCCAAGAAAATTGACTAAAAACATTTCTAATGAAAATTTTCAAATCTAAAAATTTTCCAAATAAAAAATATAAAATAGTATTTTCTAATTTTCCAGAAAAAATGAAAAACTACTTTTAACATTTTTTCACCAGTTTTCAAAACTTCATTTATCTTTGAACATTACATTTTTGACCCATGAATAATTGGAAATTACAATTTGATCCCCCTAAAATTGAAAAAAAATATGTTTAGACCTAAATTTTAAGAAGAAGAAAATGACATGCCTAACATTATCTGTAAATTTCATTTTAGCCCCTAAATTTCTATAATTTATATTTTGGACCCTAAAATTTTTGTAAATAAATTTTGAAATTTTGCACTCAAACTTTTTGTATAATATATATAGTGAGTTCTATAAATGACACTAAAAATAATGGTTTATTTCTAACAAATTAAAGGTGTTTTCTCATTTTTCTAAATTTTCAATTGAAAATGAAAATTGGAAATAGAAAACAGAAAAATAATTTTCCACTACTAAACAAGAGCTAGGGCCGATTTCAATAAAATCATTTTGTAATTTCAATAAAAACCCGCCACAACATAAAATTTAGGATCCCAAGAAAGTTATAAATAGTAATTAAATAAGGTTTCTTTGACTTTGCCCCCTAAGATAATATTGTAATTAGACATAACACCGTTTTTTAAATAATTAGACTCACCCCGAGCATCAATCCTCTTATACTTTACACATATAGGGATACGTCTAATTATTTAAAAAATGGGATTATGTCTAAATTGGGCAAAGTTAAAAAAACTAAGAAAAAACACGGAATGTAAAGAAAGAATTTAACATGAATACAACATGTAGCGAGTAAAATGGAAATTAATTAAAGATTAAAAAGTTGAGATGTAAGTATTACTAAAAGTTGTAAAATGTAGTTGTGGCCATCCCCGATCCTCGCCATGTGGGCGGGCGCGTGGAGGAAGGATCCTTCGGGTCCCGCGCGTCCCTCTCGGGAGCGCTTCGACCGACGTCGTTTGAGATGTGGTGTAAAAATGTAGAGAGATTCAGAGTCGCCAATCTATTTTACTCAAAACAGACAAAAGAGCTACCCCGAAGGATGGCATCCAAAGACATACTGGTGCATGCGAAACCAAAATGATTCGAGAAGGGTTCGGAGGCTTAGTTATGAAATGGGAAGGTGTTAGGCACCCATTCCGCCCTTTCGGTCTCTCATGAATATTTGCTATTTTCCTTTATTTTTCCCCGTCATATGTGTGCATGTGTATATATATAGTGGAGATATGAATCCTCAACTTGTATCATGGAAGAGATAAAGTGATTCATCCGTAGGAAGGTATAGGAATAATATTAGAAAATAAGATTTAAGTGATTATCCCTACGTTAATCGTTATAATTGAACGATAGCGTGTATGGAGTAATACGTCACTAAGAACAAATATATAGAATATAAGAAAATTGGATTTAGAGAAGATACAAAATAAGAGAGAGAGTGAGAAAAAGGACTCGAGTCTCGGGTTTTACCCCGAGACACCTACGTAGCCTATAAAGGCATCAAAGTCCACGTAGTTCGCATACAAAACGAGGGTGGGGGTTATCCCATAAATCCAAATGGGGAATCTCTTATTTGTGAGTGTGTGTGTACGTGGAAAAAGTGTTTTAGTTGTGAGAAAAGTGTGAGAAACGTATGAGAATCCCTATTTGGAATTTATGATTAAACCCTCTTTTTCTTATTTTTCGGGTTTTATTAATATGAAAATAGGAGATGTGCAATAATACTAAATGAGAAAGTATATTAGGATATGTGAAATGAGATAATAAAAATGCAAAGTAAGAAAACAAGTTATTGCGAATTTAAGAGAATTTGAAGAGAAAGGTGAGAAAGTTGGACCTTCTTGAAGATCTTTGAGCTTGATCTTGAATGTTGGAGAGCAGCCCTTGCGATGGATGATGATGGAGAGTGGTTAATTCACCAAGTTTGATGAAAAGGATGATGAAAAGTGGAAGTAAAAAAGGAATTTGGATGTTGAAATCGCGCTGCCTTCGAGAGAGGTTTTTGGGATTCGCTGAGAGCGATTTTGATCAGATCTGGGCTCCCCTTGCAAATGAGGTGAAGGCCTCATTTTATAGACCCATGTAACTTCCAATCGGTATATACCTATTCCTGCCTATCGGCACTTGCCGATAGGCAGGGTCTGGAACCTGCCATTTGGTAGTGCGTTTTAGGATTTTTCGGAAAATCAGCCCCCGAGGGCAAACCGTTGGTCAGAATCGCGCACGGGGCTACCTTTGGGAAGGTAATTCAGAGACCTTCAAAAGTCCTTTGGACTGCTCCCGAGTTTGGGAGTTGACTTTAGGTCAAATATGGCTCGGAAGCATTTGTCGATCCATAGGATGGGGAATCGTGCGAACGCAAATGGATCGTTCGTTCGCATGGTAAGTCCGAATCACGCACGGGTGGACTGTTAGAAAGGTTAGGAGATGTACTTCAACATTCCAAAGAGTTTGACCCAGTTTGGAGAGTTTACTTTGGTCAATCGGGCCCTGAAAGCATTCGGTGACCTCTTGGAGTCAAACGGATCGTTCGTCTGCTTGGTAAGTCAGAATCGTGCATGGGGTGGACTGTTGGAAAGGGTTTTCAGTTACCTTCAAGGATTCATTTAGCCTCGATTGAGCTGAAGAGTTGACTTAGGTCAAGCAGAGCCCGGGAGAGCCCGGTGGCCTCTAGGTTAGGTTTTGGACGCAAACGGATCGTTCGTCCGCATGGTAAGTCAAAATCGCGCACGGGATGGACCGTTGGAAAGAGGATTTAGTTCCCTTAGAAGATTCATTCAGCCTTGGTCGAGCTGAAGAGTTTAAAGTTTTGGTTAAACAGAGCTCGGGATTGCTCGGTGGCTTCGAGGTCGGTACTCGGGATATGACCTGGGTTTGTAGTGATGAAGGGATGTACTAGGGACCTAAGGAGAGTTAGGGGTAACAGAATGGGGTGTCTATAGAGCCCCTCGACGAGTGAGTTTGGAACAAATGATGACCGTCGAATAGACACCACATGATGCATTTGAGGGAGTATGACCGATTCAGAAGGTCGATGCCGATTCTGAGGGCCTACGGAGTGTGCTGGGGATGGGATGACAATCAAAAGTTTAGGTCGATTCTAAGGACCTGAAGTGGTGTTTAGGGATGACCAATTCTGCTGGTCAAAGCCAAATCTGTGGGCTTAAGTGATGAGGGTGATCGATTCTGTGGGTCAAAGCCAATTCTACGGGCTCAGGGTAAATATCTAATAATTGAGGTCAATTCTCACCTAAGAGTGGTGACAACTGAGGACCGAGGTCAATTCTGACCTAACTCAGGTGACGATCCAAGATCGAGGTCAATTCTGACCCAAGAGTGGTGACGACCGAGGACCGAGGACCGAGCTCAATTCTAACCTAACTCAGGTGACGATCCAAGACCGGGGTCAATTCTGACCTAAGAGTGGTGACGACCGAGGACCGAGGTCAATTCTGACCTAACTCAGGTGATGATCCAAGACCGAGGTCAATTCTGACCTAAGAGTGGTGACGATCGAGGACCGAGGTCAATTTTGACCTAACTCAGGTGACGATCCAAGACCGAGGTTAATTTTGACCTAAGAGTGGTGACGACCAAGGACCCAGGTCAATTCTGACCTAACTCAGGTGACGATCCAAGATCGGGGTCAATTCTGACCCAAGAGTGGATAAAGATTGGAATTTGACTCCTCTGGAGAAAGTGCCTTGTGATTTTGATCTGAGCTGGGGAGCTGATAGCTGGAGAAGCTTTTTTTTCTCTAGGAGACCTGGCAGGGGGGAACAAATTATTTTGGTGCTATAAAAATTCCGCTGGGGAAGTGATCAGGTGATCCTTAAAGATCCTCCGAAGCTTTGTCGGGAGGAGATTCACTGAGTTTTTGAGGATTTTACCGGGAAAGAGGGGTTCCGCTTGAGGGAATGAGAGATTTTCTTGGTGAAAATGTTCTAAATCCTTTCTGAAATTTTTAGGAATTTTTTGAGGATTTTTCGGGACTTTCTGATATTTTTTGGGAATTTCTGTACCAAAATTTAAGGGGGTGTCGGTCGGCATGGTATGAGGGGTGCCATTCGATAGTGGCATAGACTTTTGGACTACCTCGGGAAGGTAAGGAGTCGGTGTCGATCGGTATGGTTGGGGGAAGTGCCGATCGGCATGACGCTTGGCATCCTATATAAAGGAGGCGAATCCCTTTATTTTTTCACAGCTTTCTTTGCTTTCTCTCTTTCTGCGATTTCTCTGCAAACCGTTATAGCATTTTGATCTTCAAGAAATGGACGCTTTTGTGAGCACTACAGTCCACAGGGAGTGGTTGACCATTGATGACTGGGCGAATGTAGATTGGAGGGCCAGGGCGCCTCTTTATTTGGGGAGTGAGAACTCCTTTGATGCGTTTGAGCCTGTTGCGGATGATCGGACTTTACTGCGGGAGCCATCGCGTCATCTCTCTTTGAGAGTGAATCCTGGTGGTTATGTAAGTAACCCGACCTTTGGCATTCCTTTCTTTTTTTATGATATTTCTTTCTTTCTTATCCTCTGATGAGATTTTTCCTTTTTGCCAGTCTGATATTTCTTTGAAGAACATGTGCGCCCATGGGACGACAGGGCTCAGGGATGTCTGGGAGAATCTCCCACCTATGGTGCGTTGGGTGGTATCATCAGCGAGTTTTGGGAGGTTGGCATCTGCGCTGGATGAGACGCCTCGTTCGACAATGGTCATGTGCGCTTTGGGGGAGAGGTGGTGGGATACTACCCACACCTTGCATTTCGACTTTGGGGAGATGACTGTGACTCCCATAGATGTGCAACAGTTATTGTGGATGGACTATGATGGAGATCAGATAGAGGTGGATCGCTCTTTACGGGTGAGATTGGAGGCAGTGCGTGCGGCACTTGGTGATGTAGGGAGGATAGTTTTTGGGGATTCTATTCGGCTGTCTCTACTGACGGATGTTCTGTTGGGCAGGGAGATTGATGTGGAGGATGGGCTACAAGTGAGGCAGATGGCCCGATTATTTATTTTACTGGTGTTGGGAGGTTTCATGGTGGCATCGAGTGGCGACGTCGTCCATTTGTAGTTCTTATCGTACCTGAGGATGTTTTCGAACATCCATTTCTATGATTAGGGGAGTCTGACTTTGGCGACCCTTTACTTTTCTCTGGATGCATTCAGCCGATGCTGCCGACAGACCTTTACTGGGGCCACGTACCTTCTTGAGGTATTCTTTAGTTTGCGCATCTTCTTTTCATGCATTCACATTTTCCTTTCATGCATTCGCATTTTCCTTAGGCGTCTCTTTTTGTTTGCGAATTCAGACGTGGTTCTATGAGGTGATTGGGTGTAATACCCCATTGATCGCTTTGAAGGACGACACTTTTGGGGACTTCTACCGATTGTATCGATGGCGTAAGGCCAATCGGCAGTCGAAGGGATCTATCTCTCTAGAGGCGGTGCGTCAGGTTTTGAATGACCTTACCAATGGTAAGGTAAGACTCTTTCCATTTCAGCCTTGGTTTCTACACCTTCTAATCTTTGTATTGATTTATGCTTACTTGGATATTTTCAGGTGACCTTTTATCCCTGGGGGACAACCATTCAGGATGTGGGGGCGACCGGGGTGAATGCACAGATGAGGCATTTACTGGCGCATGAGTTCGGCCATTCTTGGTATCTCGGGGAGAGGGCGGTTCATCATATTTCCGAGGAGGAGGTGGTGGTGCCACCTGTGCAGCCTCCTACATCTATGAGGCGGGAGCGACTGATGTCAGAGGATGAGAGGATCGCGATAATGATCGACGAGTCCTACTTTTTGTACACCGATACGGCTGTGTCGTATGACTATATGGACTTTGTGAAGAGCTGGTTGATAGTGCCCAACATATATGATGCCCTGCTTTTCCTTCCTACAGGTTCGAGTTGGGCGGTGGGATCTTCCCACAGTGGAGGTGGTTCGACAAAATCTTCGGCGGCGACGACTTCAGAGGTTCCTTTTGTGCGGTTGCATACCCCTTCGTACAACATTCGACGGGCTGATGGAGGGATGGTGCCTATGCTGCACCGTCCTCATGCGATGGATCCGGAGGAGTTGGGTTTGACAGAGGAGGTCCTGCGACCTGCGATATACCTTTTTGTTCCTCTCTTTCTTTCTTTTCTGTTTCGGTCATCTCTGCTTTTGATACTGATTTTTGCCTTTCCTTGCATCAAGTCCGGGCGTCGACCACTTGGCTAAGGGACATCAGAGACTGGATATCTTCGGTGACTGCCCATATTCGAGACGCAGTTCCTGTTCTTTCTTGCTTGGTTCCGTCTGCTTTGTCCGGAGAGGACTCTGGCTCGGGTGGTGGTGGTGCATCATCTCGCCGTAGGGGAAAGAGAGCATGTCACAGGGGTGGAAGCTCTTAGTGAGAGAGAGAGAGAGAATGTGGGTTCGGGCTGAGTCCCGTTGTTTTTGCTTATTGTTTTTATTTCCTGCAAAAGTGGTGTAACACAGAAAACAATATAGATGCAATGCAATAGAGTTTTTATTATTTTTTATTTAATGATGAATGCATGCACATTCGCTTTTTACTTTGCTACTGAGACAGTAAAAAGGAATATTTTTGTAATTTTTAAAGGAAAGTTTTTAATTAAAAAGGGAAGATTATATAAGGAGGAAAAGGGGTTTTGAAATTCTGTTGAGAATATCAATTTATTTTTATTGAGTTTTCTATTTCGACAAAAGAGGAAAAGAGGGAAATTTCTAAAAATGGGGGGTTGTCGATCGGCAAGCACCCTGTCCTGCCTATCGGCAATTCAGTCCAGTCCCATTAATTCAAAGCTTTGATTGGCATCCTTTTCAGCCTTTGGTACTTTGTGGGGTAGGATTCCCTCCAATTTCTGCAGGGATTATGTCTCTTGTGAGGGTTCTCAAGTATAAAAAGGGGTAAGGGTGGAGTGTTTTCATCACACCTTTGCATTCTTACCTATTTACCCATTATCTCTTAGCCTTGTAAGATGGCTATCCATGGTAGCATTGAGTTTTCTAACTACCTCGAAGCCTTGGAAGCAATGTGCTTTTATAATGTCGACTACGATGCTTTCAACATGCGCCGAGTCTCCTTGTGGTGCAATCGGCCCATTGAGTGGAACGTGCTGATGGCGGCGGTAAAATTTTGGTACCCCAAAGACCATGTATTCCTCTTTGGGTTGGATGAAGTTTGTCCTACCTACGAGGAGTTTTCTGCCATGCTGGGTGTAAATCCCAGTGTTGCTGTGGCTTTACCCGAATTTTCCCGTTTTCCCAGGGAATTTCTGGCCGGGCTTCTTCGTATTTCACCTTCGGCGGCCAGATCATTGGTTGCTAAAGGAATGATCTCCCTCTCGGTGGTGCTGCAGTCCGTGCATTTGTGGGAAATAGGTGATGCAGGCTATGCTGGAGCCATTGTTTTGGTCCTGGTTTCAAAATTGTTGCCGGTGACTAGGGAACTGCTGGTGGACCCGCAACTTGTAGCCATTACTTTGTGGATGTCATACCATCGCAATCCTGCGGCGAAGACCCTGAATGGCCTAGATGCCTGGAGAGAAAGTCGTTCTGACTTTTTGAGGGGTAGCCCCGTGATACTGTTCATGTGGTTATCTGAAAGACTCCGTTTGGTGGTCCCTCCGGAATATCCCTTGTCGGCTGTACCCAATTTCTTTTTGCGTTATTTTATCAGTGTTGACCTGTATGTTTAGAGCTGGGAGAATTGGCTTGTGGAGTATGGGGCTAGGGGTTTGCGCTGGTCAGTGCCTTGGTGGGGATAATTTCTGCCTGTTCTGGAGCTAGGAGAGTACTCATATGTGCGGCTGGTTGGTCTTAGACAGACCTCTTTTTATTTCCCTTGGCGGCTTCTGTGCCAATATGGCTGGGCACAGGTCGTGCCACCTCGAACACTAAATTTCTTTCCAGTAGAAGATTTAATTGAGCACCTGCGACTGTTGCTTGGATCTCTGTGGGAAGATCGACGTCCGTCGACCCGTCCCTCTCAGTCTGTCAGGGGAGTTTGGCATGTCCCAAAAGATTATATGAAGTGGTTGTGGAGGAAATTAGTCAGAAAGATGTTGGTAGTGGAGGTTGGACAAAGATGGTTTGTTTTATCTAACACCATGGAAGGGGGCGTTGTGGTCTTTTCAAAGATGGTTCGGGCTCATCGGTCTATGGAGTGTTTACGGCACTCTATTCAGGCAGGGGAAACTTGGGGACCTCAGTATGTAGATGATGAGGGTGCAGGCTCCTCTGGTAGCTATGGGTAGGACTCTTGGAGAGTTTATTTGTGTAATAGGGAATTTTATGTGGGGATTTTATTTGGCTTTTTATGGTAGTAGGGGGAAGGGAGTTATCCGTTCCTTTTCTTATGTAATCCGTACTATAATTTCTTATTGATGAAATAAGCAAGTTTCTGATCATCCAGCTGTGCCTTTCGATGAATTTTGCATTTTTGAATTATCCATACCGATCACTAAGGCATACATAATCCTTTTGTTCAAGTATCTGTTAGAATGAACTGCCATTCTCGGAGATAAGAAAAGAATAGTATTTTGTGAAAAAGAAAGGGCCGTGCTCCTGTAAGATGTATGAGCTGCCTACGTACCTCTGGGGTTTTGAAAAGTTTTTTATCTATTTGAAAACAGTTTTTACAGAGGATCAGGCCCACGTAGTTCTGGGTAGAGAGAAATGAAGAGATGGGTTCTATTATCTCCTTGAGGGCTAAATCCCCCTCGCGGACACCGCGGTCCTTGACTCTCTTGTTGAACGATCGCGCTATTCAGCGATGATACCCATGCATGTGATAAAGAGCTTTCAATCTCCTTTCATTTAGTAGGGTCAGCTCATCAAGACGGCTTTGGCACGAGTCTTCTTCGCTAATTTTGCTTTCGAGCATGACGCATAGCGAGGGTATTTCCAACTCCATAGGTAGGACTGCTTCCATGCCGTAGACCAGAGAGTAAGGGGTAGCCCCAGTAGAGGTTCAGATTGAGGTTCGGTAGCCCCAAAGGGCGTATGGGATTCGGTTGGCCCAATCCCTACAACTTTCGATCATCTTGCTGTGATGGCTTTGAGGTTCTTGTTGGCGGTTTCAACTGCACCATTGGTCTGAGGTCGATAGGGAGAAGATTTGTGTCTCTGAAACCATACTCGTTGACTACTTCTATGACTTCTGCTTCGAAGTGTAACCCGTTATCTGACACTAGCTCGTGCGGGACCCCATATCGGCAGATGATATTTTTCTTGAGGAATTTGGCCACATTTTTGGCATTCAATATTGCGTATGACTCAGCTTTGACCCATTTGGTGAAGTAATCAATGGCGACTAGGATGAACTCATGTTCGTTTGAAGCCTTTTGGGTAACCTTCCCTATGATGTCGATACCTCAGGTGGAGAACGACCAGGGAGAGGTCATGTTGTATAATTCTCGTGGAGGCAGGTGTTGAAGATTGGAGAACTGTTGGCATTTGAGGCATCTCCGGACATAGGCGGTGCAATCCTGGGCCATGGTGGTCCAGTAGTAGCCCTGTCGAATGATCTTCTTGGCAAGCATGTGACCATTCATATGGGTCCCGCATTCCCCGCTGTGGATTTTTTTTATTATTTTATCAATCTCAGCCCCTGCGATACAGTGTAGATGAGTTCCATCGAAGTTCCTCTTGAGTAGAGCTTTATGACAGATGATGTATTGGGCGGCCAGTCTTCGGAGGGTTGTTCGATCTTTCTTGTTGGAACCCTCGAGATACCTAGCACGTTTAAGGAGGCACCAGATATCATAGTACTAGTAATCGGCTAGTTCGGGATATTTAGTGGAGACAAGCTCAATATGGTAGCAGTGGGTTGGTTTGTCTTGCTTTTGAACTAGGAAAGGGGTCATTATTATTCTTTCGGGCATATCAACCATAGAGGCCAAGGTAGCGAGAGCATCGACTAGGTTATTCTTGGTTCGAGGTAGGTAATGGAAGGTGATATCTCGGAATCGGGAGGCTAACTCCTCTAAGTGGGCATGGAAGGGTTGGGGCTTTTAGTCCTTGACTTTCCACTTTCTGAGCACTTGACCGATGATGAGGGCAGAATCCATGTAGACATCAAGGTATTGAATACCTTTCTTAAGAGCAACTTTGAGGCCCACTGTGCATGCCTCGTATTCCGTCATGTTGTTGGTGCAAGGGAAATCCAATTTGATGGCGATGGGAGTGTGAAAGTCATCTGGGAAGATCAGAAGTATCCCAATGCCATATATTTTTTTATTGGCAGCGTCTTCAAAGAACATTTTCCATCAAAGGCGGTCTTGAGCGGTGCAGAGGATATTTTCATCTGGGAATTCGGAGATCCAAACATCTGCTTCTTCTACAGGGTAATCAGCGAGGTAGTCAGAGATGGCTCTTCCTTTAACAGCTTTCTGTGTGACGTACAAGATATCAAACTCGGTTAGGAGCATAAAATATCGGCCCATTTGACTGGATAAGGAGGGTTTCTCAAGAAGGTATTTGATGGGATCCATTCGGGATACAAGTTTGATAGGGCAGACGAGCATGTAGTTTCGTAACTTTTGGGTGACCCAGACAAGTGGAACACACGCCTTTTCTAAAGCAGTGTAGTTGACCTCGTACCCAACCAATTTGTGACTGGCGTAATAGATGGCTCTTTCTTTGCGGGAGTCCTCAAGGTATTGGGCTAGCAAAACCCCAGCTGCAGTGTCGGTTAGGGTTAGGTATAGGAGCAAAGGTAGACCCGGCTATGGTGGCATGAATACTAGAGGTTGGGTAAGATATTATTTGATTCGGTCAAAAGCTTCTTGGTAGGCCTCGTACCAAACCTTGATTGAATCCTTTAGGAGGAGCTTGAAGATTATAAATCGACTGATATATTGCAATTTCATAAGAAAACCTCGGGCTTCCTTCTTTGTTCGGGGCGATGGAATCTCAAGTATGGCCTTCCGCTTTGCAGGAGCTGCTTCTATCCTTTTCTCAATGACCATGAATCCCAAGAGTTTTCCCTTTGTAACGCCAAAGACACATTTCTGTGGATTAAGTCTCATCTGATACCGTCGCAGCCGTTCGAAGAACTTTCGGAGAGTGGGAATATGAACTTCTCGAGTTTTGGACTTGATAATCATATCATCCACATAAACCTCGACTTCTTTCTGAATCAGATCGTGCAGGATCGTTGTGGCAGCCCTTTGGTAGGTAGCCCCAACATTCTTGAGACCAAATGGCATAACGGTGTAGCAAAAAGTTTCCCATAGGATGATGAATGCGGTTTTTTCTTGGTGGTCTGGGTGCATCTTGATTTGGTTGTATCTGGCAAACTCGTCGACGAATGACTTGAGAGCATGACTGGCTGTGTTGTCCACGATCATGTCGATATTGGGTAGTGGATAATCATCCTTTGGAGAAGCTTTGTTTAAATATCGGTAGTCTACACACATTCGAACTTCCCCCTAATTTCGGCATATGTACTATATTGGCTAACCATGTGGGATATTCGATCACACGAATGAAGCCCACGTTTAACTGTTTAACTACCTCTTCTTTGACCTTGAACGACCAGTCGGTGCGTAGTTTTCTCAATTTTTATTTAATCGGCTTGTAATCTGGGAGAGTGGGGATCTCGTGCTGAGCTATTTCAGGATCAATGTCGGGCATATCATCATAGGACCATGCGGAAACATCCACAAATTCCTCCAGCAATTCTTCGAGTTGTGCGTGCTCATGCTCGTTAAGGGTGGTCCCTATCCTAATCTCGCGCAGTTGGCTACTAAAACTGAGATTAATAACAACAGTCTCTTCTTCATTAACTTGAATGCGATTATGTTATTTATTATTAACCTTATTTAGATCAGTTAAGAATTGTTCATTTGTAAAATCATCATCATCAAAAGTTTGATTAGAATCCAAGCAATTAATGTAAGGCACAACAAGATACTCAAAATCTTCATTTATTTCATTGATAGGAAAAACAACATTGAGAACCTTATCAAAAGAGGTATCGATTACATTTGAACAAGGATAGACAATAGAAGAAGAAATAGGGTAAACATTGGGGTTAGGGAAGATTTCAAGAGGTAGAACTGGCGCAGCATGCCAGTTGAGGAGGGGTGTATCAGCAGCTTTAATAAGATGGGATGGATCCATTGATGTAGTGTTTGAATGAACCATATAGAGTGCCAGCCCCAGTGTCTGCAAGTTAAAGGAATCTTATGAGTCACTTTCCTCAGTCTCTTCGGTATCTTTGATGAGCAATTGTACTCGATGTTGGAAACTTTCAGCCCATGGGTAGTTATCTTGGAAAAAGATATCCATTCCAGGCTTCATCTTCTTGTCTGTGTGGTCATACCATGGTTCTGGAAAACTTCAAAAGGGGAAGTCTTCGCCTTCTTTGATGAATCGTCCATTCAAGGAGTCTCCTGGGATAGTTTGGATGCAATCTAATCTTCTCTTTGGTCGAGACTGGTGGATCATTCTAAGCTCTTGTTCTGATGGTTAATACCCCAAGTTACAAGAGGAAAATCTTTCTTCAGTTCGATGGGCTCAAGTATCCCTTGCTGCCTTTGCCCTAGCCTTAGTCCGGGCATGCAGTGCATGTTTCTGAACATCTGAATCACATTGACATTGCCATAAGGGTCATATTCTGGACAAATCCTTTCTTTGAAACCGTCCCCTGCCGAGAGTAGGAGTGGCTCAACTCAGAATCCTGATAGGAGCATATCATTTGACCTGTGCTGTATCTCAAGGATTGGACTGATGGTTCTTGCACCCTCAACATTTTCTTCGTCGCCCAAAATGGTGATGACTCGCTCGTCGGTGAAGAACTTCAATTTCTGATGGAGTGAGGAAGACACACCCTTGATATTGTGGAGCCAGGGTCGTCCGAGCAACAGGTTGAAACAAGTTGGGATGTCTGTGACTTAGAACTCAATGACATGGTCTATAGGGACAACCCCTATTACAAGTTTTATGGATCCCATCACCTCCCGACGAGTATTATCGTAGGCACGTACAGCGGCAGAGGTTGGAGCGAGGTCGCTTGCTTTCAGGCCTAAACACTTGAAGGTTCTCAGTGGGCAGACATTAAAGGCGGATCCATTATCGACAAGAGAGAGTGGCACGACCTTCCCCATAACTTCGACGAATTCTGGGGATTTCTTCTTTAAAAAATGATAGCATTCGGGTAGAGGTCAAGGATCCGACCAGATTTACAGCTTCTTCTGGTATGGTAGATGGAGGAACTGTGGGTCCCGTGAGCAGCTTGATTAAAGCATTTCTGTGCAGCTAGGAAGACATGAAAACCCCCCATAGAGTGATGTTAGCTTGAGTTTTCTTCAGTTGATCGAGGATCTTGCTCTCTTAGATGGTCATCTCAGGCATAGGAAGGTTTTCAACGCCCTTCCCTTTGTCATTTGCTGGTAGTGATCTTGGAACTTGGTAATGTCTCCCTGATCTGGTCATGTGATTTACTGAAGAAGGGAAGAACATGAATCCCATTTCCTCATTAATTTCAGGTTGTTCTGTCATAATTATTTCTCCGAGGAGTTCTTCAAATGATATCACCCCCATATATGTCGGCTATTGGGCCAGTTCTTACTGAATCTTGTTCTTCACTCAAATCTTCGAATTCTTCCCGCCATCCGGTGGGAACAATTCTGTCTTTCCATGCAAAGTCAATATATTCCCTAACTTCAACGACTTCTTCATACATGTCTTCCCATTATGTGGGGATATGTGTGATTAAAGGGACCAAGCGCCCTTGTAGCTTCAAAGTGTCTAGTAACCCGGTGATATTACAAATGTTATTGGTTTGCTCAAATAATTCCGCCATAATCTGGGCAACATCATCTAGGCCGACTTCGTCGGTTGGTACCACCCACTTGTCTGAATTTTGGGCCCATTTCTGTGCTTCCAAGAACAGTGTACTGAATCTCTGGCAATTGATGACCATCTGTGTGGGCAATTTCAGCCTGAACTATAGGAATTGGTTTAACACTTCTGACAATTCCATACTTCTATTTTCAGAATGGGTACGGACAGCTATGCATGATCTAGTAAGGAGTGACAATGCGTGATCAGTGAGGCTAGTAGGGTGTATGAGGAAGTATGGGCAAATTTGAAGAGGTTTAGGAGAGTATATGGGTGTGATTTGAGTTGAGGGATCGAAATTTGGGTTTCTTCTAAGAAGATGGAATTGGCATGATTTGGAAGTGGATTGTGAGTAGTGTTTGGCTTAGGATTGGCTGGTGGGGCGATGGTACCCCGGTCAATGAGATCTTGGATTATGTTTCTGAGGTGAAAGCATTGGCCAGTGGTATGGCCAGCAGTTTGGTGAAAAGCGCAATGAGCATCGGCCTTGAAGTTTCTTGGGAGTGGATTTAGCAATGGATGGGGATCCAAGGGTTTGATGAGGTTTCGACTTAACAGGACTTAGTAAACTTTGGAGAGGGGAGAATATAACTCAGTGTATTCCCTTCAGATGGGGGCAGGGCGGCTTTTTGGTGCCCATGATGTGGTTGGTTGAGAGATGTTATTGATGGTTGAGACTATAGCACTGGCAGGCTTGTCATACTTTCTAGGGGTGAACTGTACGGACACCTTTTTCGGTTCAATCTCTGTTTTAATAAGGCTTTCCTCGATTTCTACTCCAGGATCTCTGAGAGTTTGGAAGTGGGGATAATACTATCCTCCCATCATCGCTCGGACATGGGGCAAGAAGTTCTTCTTCACTATGTTGACATGTTCTTCCTCAGATGGACGATTGGTCATGGTAGCTGCTTGCTCCCTCCACCGGGTTATGAAGTTACTGACTGATTCCCCAGGGTTCCGTTTGAGTAGCTCTAAATCACGACGGGTGACCTCAAGCTCTTTGTTGTATTTGTACTGCGACATGAATTCTCGGGATACATCCTCCCAGCTACGGATTCTGGATTCCTCGAGAGACAAAAACCATCAAAGGGCACTATCCTTCAAAGTTTGCTAAAACAATTGGGCCATCACCTCCTCAGAAGCCCCTAATAGAGTCATGGAATGATGATAACTGCGAATATGAACAATCGGGGGTCCGCTCCCTCCGAACTTCTCGATATTTAGCATCTTGAACTTCTCGGGTAACCTTGCTTTAGGATAAGGAGACATGTGGGTGTAGTCCATGTAATTCCCAGAGATTCTGACTTGGCCGAACTTCTTAGTGAGCATCTTGAGATCCTCTTTGAATTTATTCAACTCCTCCTCTTTTGGATCAACGACCATAGGCAAGTTAGCCACAGGCTGGGTAATGTTTAGCATCGAAAGATGGGCAGGCGGCGGCCCATTGACAGGGGGGCACGTGGAGCATGCTGATATTCTTTGGGAACCTAAATAGGCTCGAGTGGACCCATATCATGAGGGAATAGGGCCTCGAGCTCTAGAGGAATAGGAACCTGGTTTTATTGCATCTCTCGTACCTCAGTTTGGAGGTTGTCAATCTTAGACACGAGCTGAGCTAGGACTTCCGTCAGATCCGATTATATGACTGGTACTTGATCTATATTCTCCATGGAAAGTGGATGGATTTCGGACTCGAAAGAAGTAGTTGAGGAACGAAAGAAACTCCGGGATGATTTGACTGAAGACCGAAGCCAATAGGGATCCAGGCCAAGGGATTGCGATCAACCTGAGAAGGTGTAGAATGGGATTTATTTTTGAGAAAAAGGAAAGAAACTATTTTTGGATTATTGATAAAGAAGGGAGAAATGTTTTTGGATTTTTGATAAAGAAGGGATAAATGTTTTTGGAGATTTGATAAAGAAGGGAGAAATGTTTTTGGATTTTTGATAAAGAAAAGAGAAATGTTTTTGGATTTTTGATAAAGAAAGGAGAAATGTTTTTGGAGATGGAACTCGGCATGATTATTACAATTATTATGTTCTCACTTGTATTTAATTCTCCTAAATGTAATACCGGACGGGACCCGAGCCTGGAAAAATAGGGTTTTTAATATATGCTAAGCTACTGCTGGACTTGTAACAAGGCTCACGGACAGGTTCCCATTTTGAAAATGCACGGAAATTTGGGCGACAGGCCGACCCTGAATTTTGGCAGAGTTTTGGGTCGAAATCGGCAATCTAAAGTGCGTGTCCTAGGTTCGACACCTATATGCGGGTATGCAGTTGGTTGGGTGAATCGGAATGGGTTCCCCCCTTTGGCGTGACTTCCACGATATACATCTTGCTCTTGCGAGAAATCGGTATGTGTGGACAAGATATTTGTTATACCAGAGTGTACGTGAATTGCCTTACTATATACCTCATGGGGACGGTACGTGTGAGAGCGAATTCGATATACTCAACGTACGTGAATGAATTCCCTGCGATATGCCTCCTGTCATGACTTAGGTCAAGCGGTACGATGCGGGGGAACCGTTCGATATACGTCGAAGGTACTTGGCTAATGGAAGGTGAGAGTCATATCGCTTAGGCTAACTGTGCCCTACCGGACTAGCGCCCATCACGAAGTGACCCTCCAGTTACTGGGTAAAATTTGGAAAATAACAATGCTCTTTGGTGATGTCGTGTGAATCAGGCATAATTCTCTTATTAGTATCTTATGATGAGGATGCCTTTCTTGATTATGCCAAATAGGGAGCAAAGTATAAGTACCCAAGGTACAACAAGTATGGATGAGTGATGCGTGCAACATAGGGATATACGTGATCCTAGGTGCACGTGGTGTGAAGTGTACATGGAGAATTTTCTACAAGTGTGTGAACAGAAGCATAAGTATGGGATACACATGGAAAAGGAGAACATGCAGATATAGGGGGAATATAAACAAATATAACATCCATGTAAATAGAGTCAAGCCCTCAAAATATACAAATATCCCCAGCGGAGTCGCCACTGTAGCCATCCCCGATCCTCACCATGCTGGCGGGCGCGTGGAGGAAGGATCCTTTGGGTCCCGCACGTCCCTCTCGGCGGCGCTTCGGTCGACGTCGTTTGAGATGTGGTGTAAAAATATAGAGAGATTCAGAGTCATCAGTTTATTTTACTCAAAACAGACAAAAGAAAAAGGGGAAGCAACCCCGTAGGATGGCATCCAAAGACATACTGGTGCATGCGAAACCAAAATGATTCGAGAAGGGTTCGGAGGCTTAGTTATGAAATGGGAAGGTGTTAGGCACCCATTCCGCCCTTTCGATCTCTCATGGATATCTGCAATTTTCCTTTACTTTTCCCCGTGATATGTGTGCATGTGTATATATATAGTGGAGATAGGAAACCTCGACTTGTATCATGGAAGAGATAAAGTGAGTCATCTGTAGGAAGGTATAAGAATAATATTAGAAAATAAGATTTATGTGATTACCTCTACGTTAATCGTTATAATGGAATGATAACGCGTATGGAGTAATACGTCACTAAGAACAAATATATAGAATATAAGGAAATTGGATTTAAAGAAGGTAGAAAATAAGAGAGAAAGTGAGAAAAAGGACTCGAGTCTCGGGTTTTACCCCGAGACGCCTACGTATCTTATAAAGGCATCAAATTCCACGTAGTTCTCATAAAAAATGAGAGGTGGGGTTTATCCCATAAATCCAAATGGGGGATCTCTTATTTGTGAGTGTGTGTGTGTGTGTGTGGAAAAAGTGTTTTAGTTGTGAGAAAAGTGTGAGAAAAGTATGAGAATCCCTATTTGGAATTTATGAGCAAACCCTCTTTTTCTTGTTTTTTGGGTTTTATTAATATGAAAATAGGAGATGTGCAATAATACTAAATAAAAAAGTATATTAGGATATGTGAAATGAGATAATAAAAGTGCTAAGTAAGAAAACAAGTTATTGCGAATTTAAGAGAATTTAAAGAGAAAGGATAGAAAGGTGGACCTTCTTGAACGTTGGAGAGCAGCCCTTGAACTTGGATGATGATGGAGAGTGGTTAATTCACCAAGTTTGATGAAAAGGATGATGAAAAGTGGAAGTAAAAAAGGGATTTGGATGTTGAAATCGCGCTGCCTATGAGAGAGGTTTTTGGGATTAGCTGAGAGCGATTTTGATCAGATCTAGGCTCCCCTTGTAAATGAGATGAAGGCTTCCTTTTATAGGCCCAGGTAATTGCTGATCGGCATAAACCTGTTCCTGCCTATCGGCATCTACCGATAGGCAGGGTCTGGAACCTGCCATTTGGCAGTCCATTTCAGACTTTTTTGGAAAGTCGGCCGTCGAGGGCAAATCATTGGTCAGAATCATGCACGGGGCATACCCTTGGAAAGGTAATTTAGAGACCTTTGAAAGTACTTTAGACCGCTCCCGGGTTCGGGAGTTGACTTTGGGTCAAATATGGCTCGGAAGCATTTGTTGATCCATTGGACGTGGAATTATGCGGACGCAAACGGATCGTTCGTCCGCATGGTAAGTCCGAATCGTGCACGGGGTAGACCGTTTGAAAGTTTAGGAGATTTACTTCGACATTCCAAAGAGTTTGACCCTGTTTGGAGAGTTGACTTTGGTCAACCGGGCCCTGGAAGCATTCGGTGGCCTCTTGGAGTCAAACAGATCGTTCGTTCGCTTGGTAAGTCAGAATCGCGCATGGGGTGGACCATTGGAAAGGGGTTTTAGTTCCCTTCAAAGATTCATTCAGCCTCGGTTGAGCTTAAGAGTTGACTTAGGTCAAACAGATCCCGGGAGCGCCCGGTGGCCTCTGGGGTAAGTTTCGGACGCAAACGGATCGTTCGTCTGCATGGTAAGTCAGAATTGCGCACGGGATGAACTGTTGGAAAGGGGATTCAGTGCCCTTCGAAGATTTATTCAGCCTCAGTCGAGCTGAAGAGTTTAACTTTTTGATCAAACGGATCCCAGGAGTGCGCGGTGGCTTCTAGGTCGGTACTCGGGGTATGACCTGGGTTTGTAGTGATGAAGGGAGGTACTAGGGACCTAAGGAGAGTTAGGGGTAACAGAATGGGGGTGTCTACAGTAGTGATAAGAAGTAATATTGAACAATATAAAAAAAGTGTTGTGCGAATACTCACTCAATGGAGTATTCATACATGCCCAATATCCAAGAGAAAGATCCATCCAAGAGAAATATCAACTTAAGAGATAATATGAAGGACGATGACTCAATTAGAAAATTTGTATGAGGATGATGCGACTTGTGCATTAGAGACGTGTGTTTTATTGATGTACTAATAATGGATAAGATTTATAGAAAAGCAGGGATCCAAATATGAATTCTGGAGATAGTAGTGTAGGACCGATGATGGTTCGATGGAGTTTTATAAACTCTATATAATGAGAGTTTATATGGGTATTATTTCGCATGAATTGAAAAGTGTTGTCTTATCAAGAGTAGGTACAATAATGTGAAGATTTTAGGATTAGTTATTGACATATTTCTTGAATTAGGGATACAATGAATTTTTGACTCGTGATATAGACATAGACTAGATGCTAGTGATGGCATACTTTAAAGGATGAATTAATACGATGGTCATTAGGGGATGGGTTTATTTTAGTAGATAAGGATATACAAAATGAGAAGCATTTGTATTGAAAAAGTTTTGGGTTACTTTAAGAGCTTTATGGATAGAGCAAGCCTCAGTTACATGAAGATGTGTATTATTACAAATAGTGTTATAATAGTGACATTGTCACTAAAAATAGGAGATAGTAGATTTTATTGAGATGGGTAGATCTTTAGAGGATTAAAAGTGATTAAGCGCTCTACTAGATTTAAGGATGGATAAAGGGTATCCTATTGTATGTTTGAAAAGGAACATAATGTTCTTGGCATTATTGGAACAATTAATTTAACAGCGTTTAGTGTAACTCCTGGAAGAGATGAGCCTTTTTTTAAAATTAGCACAAATTGAAAAGGTATAGTTAGCATTTGGTTTTGGACCAACGGATCCCAACAACCGAATAATTAAGCTATGTAGTAATGTATCAGGAGGGTTTCTTATTTGGTTTTCACTAGTGATACATCCCACTCATGAAATTTAGCAAATGTCAGGAGTTGAGGCATGTTCGGGCTCTAGATTGCTTTGTTAATACATTATACATGTGTGGAGATATAATGCATCAGGTGATGATATATTATATGAGTTAAAGCCAGCGAGGCCAAGGAGTTCACTGATAAGAGGACTTGTAAAGTTTGCACAACTAGTAGAATAAGTGGGACAATATCGAGAAGAATTGAGTCACGATCAGCAGCATATTCAAGTATATTTTTGCCTTATAGATATGCATTGTATGTATGGTTCGTTTTGGTTGTATATGTGTCACCCATATGTGATGTTTGTGTATGGGAATATGTGATATGTGGCGTATGGAATCCCGATAACACCATGATAGGCATATATAAGCATTTTTCTTTTATCAAGTGGGATACAAATACAAACTAATTGAGTATAAACCTATGATATTTGTGCGGATTAAGTTTTGATGTTATGCTTCAGTTAATTCCAAGGATGGAATTCCATTATTAGGGGGGAGGAGAATGTAATACCCTATATTTTTATAATAAATTATTTTTGGTAGAATTTAATTAAATAAATTAAAATGGTAGAATTGAAATTATATTGCTAGAATTTAAATTGAGAATAAATCGCTTATTTGTGATTGAATGCTTATTTGATTCAATTGTGCATAATGTGTTCACTCATAGAAAATAATTTGTATGTTGTTTAACTTATTGTTATGTAGTGATCAAACATAATAAAAGTGTGTAACTTGATGTTATTTAATGATCAAACATAATAAAGTGTGTAATTTGGGTAATTATAGTTTGGGAGCGTTTTAGAATGATTTGGGTATTCGTTTAGGTTTTTTAGACATCTAACATTAGGCTGGGGGCATAGGCACACCATTAAGGATTTATTGGGCCAATCCGGGTATGGTTTTGTGCTTGTTTAGGGGCCCAAAGTTGGAGGTTTATAGGTAACTCGGGATTAGTATTTAGAAGAGAGTAATTAGTAACTTGAGAAGTCACTCTCATCCACAACAATACAACTCTACAAGCACCACTCCCATAGGAGAGGTTACCAAGTCTAGAGAAGGAAGGGCTAATAAGGATTCAAGAGAGGGAGACTCCAATCCACAGTTTAAGGCAATAATTATCTTGCTAAATTAATTACAATATGTTTCTTAATTAATCTATGCATTTTCTTATAACAATTCCGGGTTAATTGAATAAATTGTTGATTTTGATTAATTAGAATAAATTATATGATTCTTAGAACAAATATGAAAATAATGTCTTTAAGGATTAGTTGATTTAGAGACAAACTCGGAATTGGTATCGTATTTATTAGAAATTTAACTTTAGAATCCATGTTGTAGGATTGTTATCTTGATGAGTATGATCAAAATTGGGTCAGATGAATTCTAATGTTAGGCTTAAATTCTGGGATTTTTGGAATATGATCTTGGATTAATTGGTTAGGAAATCATCTAAATAGTGTTACTAGATCATGAAGAATCTAGATTTATTGCTATGTGAATGTGTAAGGCATTGAGATAAAGATTGGATTTAAGAATAGGAATCCCGTACAAGAAATTGTTACATTTCCGGGCTACTGTTCGTTTCTGAATCAATTCGGCCTCCAAGGAAAATCGATTCGATGTGGGGGCGAACTTATTGATCCCTGGAGGCAAATCAATTCGACCTCTGGGCCTGGGTCAGGGTAGGACCGGGGAATGGTTCTAGAGATTTTTACGAACTTAGGCGAGTATATGGAAGGTCATCCAAGTGAGGTGATAATTTATTAAAAATGGATTTGTGTCACTATTATATTAATGTTTAATTCATAATTAACTAGATGGTTAATTCTTAAAGTAAAAATATTGATTGGAGATTAATACGACTTTTTAAGGGTATTATAGAGTTAATTACCTATGCATATTATGTGATAAAAATATGAATTTATTTATTTGTATGAACATACTCACATTCGTGGACGACTTACCGATTGGGATTGTGTACATCTCGGGACCGGAGCACGCATCGGCACAGGTTGTCTAGGCATTATGTAGGTCATTAATTGGGTCCTAAGTAGTAGCTCCACTTATTAGGAGGTAGGTGTAGAGGTTGTGATCCATTGTCACCGTCGGCGGTATAGATCATGCAATTGTGTACTACGTAGGGACCACTCTGCTTGGATGTGTTTTTTTATATTCATTTGGATGAGGGACTCCTCCGAACATACCAATAGAGCCCGAACGGGACATTGGAGTTAGATGGATTTATGTGTCGTGTATATCTAAGGGCATATATAATTATATAAACTAATTAAGATTACATCACTATAGTCTAATGATGTAGACAATTGATAATGAACCCAATACTCCGTAAAATGCATAATGGATGATATGTCATTTCTTATGGATAGTGTCGTTAGGGTTATTCCTGGGACTAGGAGCATATGCATAGATGATACACTTCAGTTTATGAATTGTGTTAGATTCATTAAATCTTATCTTACCGTGGTAATTATGGACTTCACAATTGGGACTTAGGTTGTTATGTGTATAATATTGCACGTAGATGAGGGGTGAGATACTTACCGCATGCGAGTGGGATGGACGGTGTATAATGTGAACTAACTACATTATTGTACATTGTTTTAGTAAGTTAATTCGTGAACATCTAAGGCGCCGACCCTAATATAAAATATCTTTCCCCAAGGTTTACATAGACATGGATAGTATGGTTGATAGGATATCAATCTTGCGATCGTATTTGTACAACCATTACTTCAGTTCGTTTGACTTTAGCATCGGTTGCTTATTCCATTCTAGTCAGTTTATTATTTCAGACATTGTATGGGCATAAGCCCAAGTTTATTATTTAGTCTTTTAGGATATTTGTTATACTAGCGTGGATGTTTTATGCTAGTTGGAAGTTTGGATTTATTTATTTTGCCATTTGTGACTTAAATTGTTTGTTTGAATTAAAACTATAAATGTCATATTAAGTTTTGATGCTGAGAATGATATAGATTGTTAAACAAGCCCCATCTTTGGCGTATTGTGTCTGGCCAACCTTTACGTGGAAAATGAGGGTTGTTACATATAAAGACCATAAATGTGGCCATTGATGATTATACATAATGCACTGCCACTTTTGATGATGAGGTTAAAGAGGAGAATCAAATATCGAAAGAAAAAAACCCAAGTGATTCTCGAATAAAAGAAATAATTGAAGTGGGATCTTCATCTCAAGAAGCGTTACAAGTTGATAGAGTTATTCCTACTTAGGTCCAACTATTGAATACTCAATATAAGATAATAGGAAACCTTGAGAGTCGATTTCACTCTTCTAATAAACTACGTAATGAGTTGAATTTCCAATAGTGGTATTTCTTGATTAAAGTTGGATTTCGGCCTTAGAATAGGAGTTGGGTAAATTTGAAATGTTAAGAGTTGGGAGCTTATTCCAAGACAAAAATACCAAAATGCGTAGTGGGTATTCAATAACAAACTTGATGAGAGTGGAGTGATTCTGCAAAATAAATCTACATTAGTTGTGCAAAAAGTATTCACAAGTTGAAGGGAGAGATTTTGATGTGACATTTGCACATGTTTCTAGGTTAGAAAATGTTTGTCTCTTGATTTCCATATCATGTTTTATGAAATTTAATATTTATCAAATGGATGTTAGGTGTGTCTTCTTGAACAGTGTGTCAAATGAAGAATTTTAGGTGGAATGACAAAAGGTTTTTGAAAATGATAACAATTTGTGTCATGTTTTGAGGCTCTATAAAGCCTTATAAATATTGCTACAAGCATCAAAAGCTTGATGTGAGAGGTCAATGACTTACCCTCTCAAAAGAAAATTTTTAAGAGATAGAGTACATCAAACTATATTTGTACGAAAGAAAAATGGTAGCATCTTAGTGGCATAAATATATGTGGATGATATATTCTTTGGATCCACATGTAATGACCTCATAATTATTTTTTCTGACAACACAAAGTTGGAGTTCAAAATGAGCATGGTTAGTGAGATCACTTTCTGTCTTGGCCTATAAATGCGAAAATTGAAAAATGGGATTTTCAACTCCAAACAAAGTATGCCAAGGATTTATTCAAAAAGTTTGGAATGGAAATGATGAAATGCACGAACACAAATGGGTGTCGATTCGAAATTGTCAAAGGACAAAGAGAGAAAGGATGTTGAATAAATTTTTTATAGAAGCATGATAGGTACTATTCTCCACCTAACCACAAGTTGTATTTGATATATCCTATAATGTTGGTGTGTGTGCTAGATCTATAGAAAAACCTATGGAATATCACCATTAAGAGGTTAATAGTAAAATTAATTTTTAAATGGAATGCAAAAGTTTGGTTTGTGGTATTTGTTTGACACAACTGTTGCCTTACATCCTTTGTCCCACTCCAATTAAGCCAGGAACATGATAGATCGTAAGAGTAAATTATGTGGATGTTTATTCTTTGGTATGTCATTGGTTTATTTAATTTCAAAGAAACAAAAATTATTATTGTTATCCACGACAAAAGCCGAATACATGGTAGGGTAGATTTTTCACTCAAATGCTTTGGATTAAACAAATGATAAAACGATTATGGGTTAGATCAAGATTCCATGGACATGTTTTATGACAAAGAACCCATTTAAGCATTCAAGTACCAAACACGTTAAGCTTAGACACAACTTTATTAGGAACTTAGTCGAAGAAAAAATCATTTTTATAAAATATGCTCTTATGGAAAAACAACTTGAGGATATTTTTATGACGCCCTTATATTTCTAGGTTTACCTACCTTAGGAGTTTCTTAAGTCTTGAGTTGTCTTGAGTTGTGGAATCCCATATAAAATCATGAGTTGTCAATGGATGAGAATGAAAAGTTTGGAAATTATTTTTAGGATCGTGTTTCTTGAGCATGTTTATCATTTAATCATCTTAATAACACTCATGAAAACTTTTAATATATGCTAGTGCATTGATAATCACAAGCATGTATCCAATTACACTACATTATCACAATGTTGTTTTAGTAGTTTAATGAACATGTATTGATATACACAAGTGTGGTCTCGTCATACTCAGATCTCAACCCAGCCAAAGCTGACCTTTGTTGCTTATCAAAGGAAACAAATATGGGACGACTTAATAGAAGCCCAACCTTAAGTGGCCTCGTCCTCGGTTACATATGACACATTAGCGATCCCAGTTCTATCACATATCTCCTCACCCTCATCCATGAGCAAAGGGTCCGAGGCTCATATGCAGATCCAGACCCTACTCATCACTTTGAGGGTCTTACCCTTAGAACACTGACCTGAGGACTCGACTCGGCTTGGTCCATGATGGTTATCCCTTAAACCTGGCAGAGCATACGTGGATTGTGGATCATTATTCCACGTGGACAAACCTTTACAATAAGATCTTCATGAGCACGTGAGGGAATATTTCATTATCATGACATATGTGTGCCAAGGACATGTGGCTAGTTCTAATTGGATGTGTCATCCTGCGTATGCTTATTACATGTTTGGGGGGTACACTGTGCACCCCCAAGGCTATAAATACCTATCACCTTCTTCCTTAAGGGGGATCGTAATTCATACCCTATCCAAAGCTCTGTCAAACTTATCTTAGAGATAGAAAGTTCTAGATATTTGTACACTGAACCAATAGAGATCCTTTGTTTAATATAAAAATACACAAACACCTACACAAGGGAGTAGGCTAATGGTTGGACCACTTATATGATCGCGTTTATCCTCATCTCCTTATCTCCGACTGTATCTACTTTACAACTCTTATCTCGATTACTATAGATTGCTATTTTGAGCTCCATACCAGTTTAAGTGGTGATATATCTAGTATTATCATTTTGGCGCCGCCTGTGGGAAGTGAGGTTTCGTCTTCTTCCTCTCATTTCTAGCTTAGCTCCTACTTGATTCTTTGGTGGTGATCCAGCTCCACCATTATTAGACCCGAATCACCATTGAAAGAGTTTTAGTTGGGACCTTCAAGCTTATTTTAGCTTATCTAGTTCATCTACACTCTCACCGGAGATATGGCTTCCGATCTGCCTCCAAGTCTTAGCCACAACTCTAGCCATACACCACTTAAATAAAAAATGGCTAACATGCCAGCGACACTATACTCGCTGGTGGCCAGCTGACAAAAGATGTAATAATAATTTATGTCTTTGAGCCAAACCATAATGGTCTTGACTCTAGGCGCAACGACGAAGATTATTACTCCGATCGCCAAGGAGGTTATGGATGCGGTGAGAGGGGGACCGCCCTCGACCCCACATGAGGAAGCGCAATGCCACCAGAGGCGAAGAGGCGTGACCGACCCCAGGCGACTTCGTATTGGAAAACAAGTGCAAGAGGATCTAGATGATCAGGATTGTGACGAGGATGATTATTGGGAACCATATGAGATTTTTAGCGACATAGTTCACCCAGCACCAGTCAATAGGGTAAATAGTGCAAGGCCGACATGAGAAGGCCAACCTAAAACTTCTACCTTTGATAAACTTAGTAGAGGGTTAACCTTTGATCATCTCAACCGATTAAGAGACCTACGAGATCAACTCTCTCGCTCACGTAGTAACACCACCTATAGAAAGAATATTGGATGTGGTGATCATCGGCCTTAGCCAGGCTGAGAGGATAACAAAGGGAAATGAACAACCATCAGAGGACTGCTAGACGTGAGAAGGTGACTTATCCAACTTAGAAGGAAGGCATAGGAGATAATGAGATGGCTAGAAAAGCCGTAGAATATTTCAATTTATAGGCTGACGGTTAAAATTGATGATCTATTGAAGAGCTGACACCCAATCCACAACCGCTATATTTAAGGATCTCCATTCGTAGATAAAATAATGAGCTTCCCCACTCCATCTAAGTTCAAGCCTCCTACTGTAACTCTAAAATATAATGGTAGTACGAATTCAATACACCACATTGAGATGTATCAATATGCAACCGACATTTACTCTGTCTCAAACACTACACCAAAATGGCCAAAATGTCACATTTCAGCCGGCCACCCTTGTCAAGGTCATTGACCGTGACAAAAAACACGCCTTTTATGTCACAATCATTGACCTTGACACGACCGTGACAAGGAATTGTCACGGTCATTGACCGTGACAATGAATTGTCACGGTCATTGACCGTGACAATTCTTTAAATAATTGTCAAGGTCAATGACCGTGACACGACCGTGACAATGTTTGCAGCAAAAACCCTTTCCCCCTTCTTTTTTCCCTCCCGCCGTTCCCTCCCTCTCTCTCTCGACGCTGCTCTCTCTCTCTCTCTACTTTCAGGTTTAATTCTCTCTCTCTCTCTCTCTCTCTCTCTCTCTCTCTCTCTCCCTTCATTTATATATATGTTTGTGTGTATATATATGTGTGTATGTGTGTATATATGTGCGTGTCTGTATGCGTGTGTGGGGGATGGGGCAGGGTGGGGGTAGGGTGGGGGCAGGGTGGGGGGTAGGGGTGGGGTAGGGTGGGGGTAGGGTGGGGGGTAGGGGTGGGGCAGGGTGGGGGGTAGGGGGTTAAAAATGTAAATAAATAAGTAATTTTCTATAAATTTCCAAAAATAATATCCAAAAATGTAAATGTAATTAATATCCAAAAATAATATCCAAAAATGTAAATGTAAATAATATCCAAAAATATTGGATAACAATTTATTTTCATTCAAAATAAATAAGTAATTTTCTACAAATTTCATAAAAAAATGAAGGCCGACTTAATATGTGATTTAAGTGTGAAATAATCGCTATATACTTATACTAATGGAGAAAAAAACCATATATGGCGTTTTTTGTTGACTTTATATGGTGAAATAATCACATGACTTTATATCCATCAAATAAAAGCATGAAAACTAAAAAACTACAATAAGGGTTAAAATGGCATTCGAAGTTGCTAAAAGCATGAAAAATAAAATATTTTTTAAGATTTGCGGTGAATAATTAAAGTTAAAAAAAGTATTACTTTAGTCATTAAATTACTTTTTGAATTCGGGCGATGCGCATATATTTGTAGTAATTGTCTTATAATAAAGATCAATTAGTCTATGTTGTTGAAACATTTGATCAAATTGGTGAGCCCTTCATATTTTAAAAATGTTGTTTTTATTCCTAATTAACTTTTCTTTCTATACACCCCTAATTATATTTAAAGTTTAATAAAATAGGAGTTATAGAAAGAAAAGTGGGGTTTCCATAATCTTACTTTGTCACAATTAATTTATATGCCTCAAAGTTATTTTATCACTCTTAGTTTATATTTGTGATAATACTTTATTAAAGATTTTTATGGGAACTTGTTATACTAGAACTTAGATGAACACTAAGTGATGAAAATAGTCCTTAAAATTGAAAATTAAATAAAGTTTATAAAAGTAAAGATGCTGGTAATACATTAAAGATAAATTAATAAGGACTAAATAACAAAACGTGTTCAAGAGTGTAACAAGAAAGAAAATGTGGTATTTAGATTGGGTAAAATTCTTAAAGTAATGTTAAGGGACTAAAAGACCCAAGACAACTGGCCAGTAAGTCACGGACCGAAAAATTTATGACGGGTGATGATTTATAAAAAGCACAAAACAATAGTAAAAATTCAATACCTGAAATTAACATTGAGATTATTTTAAATAGACAGTCACTACTGTGTGTGTGTTTAAATTGAAAGAAGATATGATAATTTTATTAAAGATTTTTATGTGTGTGTGTGTAATTATCACTTTATTAATGCCAAACCCGACTCTCTTATAAGATATGCATATTGTGATAATATTATATCTGTACTAATAACATTTTTTTACAGCAAATGTCTCCTTCAGATATTAAGGTGAAGATGATGATGCTGTTTATGATGATGTCGTCTGGGGTCGGTGGTAGTGGAGGCGACGAGGGCTCTTCCGCCCCTAGGCTCCCCAAATATGGGAAATATGGGATTACCGTCGAGAACAAATCGGAGATATTAGCGAGATCCCTCGTTCTGCTAAAGACGGTCATCGACCCGGGGTTTATGAGTTGGAAGGAGGTGCCATATGAGCTCACGTTAGATGTGTGGGCGACACTACAGGTAATATATTTAGATTTATATTTATATGAATATTTAAATTTCAATTTCAATTTCAATTTCAATTTTGATTTTATATTTATATTTATATTTATATTTATATTTATATTTATATTTATATTTATATTTATATTTATATTTATATTTATATTTATATTTATATTTATATTTATTCGCAACTAACATTGTATTTGCTGGACAGGAACAATTCAACTTGGATCCAAAGCTACGCGATCCCGTGTTGGAGCAGATTAGGGAGCAACTCAAGACGTGGAAAAAAAATATGCGGGCACGGTACTTTGGGAAAACACGAGAGTCGATTATCCAATGACATGAATCCGTCCCCCCCAAGGAGCCGATCTCATTGGCACAATGGCATAAGTTCATTGACAATGAGATCGAGGATCGACAATTGGCATCTCGCCAATCGGGGAGGGAAAATCGGGCAAAAAAGACGGACGTGCACTACTCCGGCCGGACCTCTTACGCCGAGGTGGAGCATAGGATGCAGGTAAGATTTAATTTTTCTATAACTACAAAAATATATTATTCTTCATTATTTTACTTTGCGGGGCCGATACTATTTTTACATTACTTCATTTTATTTCAGGGGGTAGGGAGTGGGCCAGGGGGTAAGCCACATAGGCTCGATACTTATGTGGCTCTTCGGACGAAGAAGGGGAAGGACAAGGAGGTGTCCCCGAGCGTCGCGGCCACGATTGTAAGTAATCCGACAATTTAATTTTTGTTAATTACGTTATAATTTTTTAGTTCACTTATTTTACTAATCATGTGCTTTTTGTCGTTTCAGGCAAAGCTTAAGGAAGTGCATGAGTCGCAGTCTGATGCCGAAAATGCATCTTTGTCCACAGATGCACTCAGCCAAGTGCTTGGATCTGATCGCAATGGGAGGACAAGGGGGTGAGTTTGCGGGTGGCCAAATCTAGGATCATCGGATTGGAGACGAGCGACACTGGGTTGGCTCGAACGGTGGATTCACACGACGCGAAGCTGTCCCGTTTGGAGGCGACGGTCCAAGATATGTACGCATTCATAAAGCGTATGTTGGGCGGAGACCGTAAAGGGAAAGGGAAAGGGAAGGAGAAGGCAGTGGAGGAGGAGGTGCGGGATGACGAGGCGCAGGATGACGAGGATGTGGACCTCACTGCTTCATCACCGACACGTTTGTACTTCGATGATCCACTTCCCTATTTGGCGCCCTTCAACAGACCAATGTCGACACTTGGTTGGCTGAGCGTGTTCATATTGGACGTATTTGATTGCCAGCGGATAGGGCGGGGGTTGAGGGACCTGAATATCGTCGAGGGTGGAATAGTTCATGGACGTGTGCTTCAAGAGATGGAGTCCAGGGTGCTCGTCACGCATGTCATACCCGGGAAGGAGAACTCCCTATTGTGGTTACGCGAACAATGCGGCACGACGTATATTAGTGGGTGCGTCAATTCGTATGTCGTGTGGCCTACTCACATCCTCAGTTTTAACAATACACCAGACATGTAGTGACATTGTTTTAAGTTTGAATTGAATTGTTATAAGTTTGAATTAAATTGTTTTAAGTTGTTACATTTGAATTATATCGTGATGCATATTGTCTCTATTTGAATATATATTTGCATTATCTGTAGTTTGTTTGGATATATGATGTTTGGAACAGGTACAACGTTGCTATAACAGGTACAAATATACTGCTGGGCAGTGGCAGTGGACATACTGCCCAGCAGATTTTTTTTAAATTCTGCCCAGAATTGTCACGGTCATTGACCGTGACAAGTCCGTGGCAAAAAGTTGTCACGGACGTGTCACGGTCATAGACCGCGATAATTTTTTTAAAAAGGGTCACGGCTTTGTCACGGTTATAAACCGTGACAAACGTGTCACGATCATTGACCGCGATACGACCGTGACACAAAACGCGAGTTTTTTGTCAAGGTCAATGACCGTGACAAAAAAAAGTTGTCTCGCCTCGAAATGTCACGGTCATTGACCTTGACAAGTTGGATTTGTCAGGGTCAATGACCTTGACAATAGTGCAGATTTGGTGTAGTGAAACGAGATGAGATGCCGAGCCTTTTCGGGCACCCTCATCGGTGCAGCTCACTTGTGGTGTACGTCTCTGCCTAATAACTCATTCGAGAATTTCAAACAGTTAGCCGAGAGATTCATCTGTAACTTTTCTTCATCATGAAGACCTCAAATAAAGTGACTCATCTCTTATCTGTGAAACAAAGGAAAAATGAGACACTGAGAGATTATATTTCTCGGTTCAACAAGGAAAAACTTAAAGTGGAGGACTATTAGGAAAATGTTGTTATGACATCCCTCATGAACGGGCTGCAAAAAGGCAAGCTAGTCGAGGATCCTACCAAGTGCATAACATAACTTCTGGATACGTTCGGGAGAGTCATAAACGTTAAGGAGGCCATGGAAGCCAAAGGAGAAGACGAGAAGGAAACAAGTGGAAGTAAGTCTCTGAAGGCGTAAGGAAAAGATAAAAAGAAAATGTCACCTGACGACAAGTTTGCTAGTTATAATCCATTGACAATAAGTCCTGACCTAAACCTGAATGAAATTAAAGATGACAAAGCACTTAGCTGGTATGAAAAACTAAACTCCCCTCCGCACAAGAGAGATAAAAGCAAGTGGTGGAATTTCCACCAAAACCACGACCATACGATCAATAAATATTTTTCTCTCAAAGATGAGATTGAGAAAATATTTAAGCAAGGTAATATATGAAAGTATGATGACTGGAGTGGTGACAAAGATGACGCTAAAAATAAGCATGGTGGGCCGAAAGATGAGAGGCCGAGACAACAGCCTCATGCCGAGAAGAAAGATGAAGAATTAAAAAGCAATGGGGATGACCCTGATCTCCCACCCAAGATCCCTGAGCCTAAGGGATACATGCACATGATTTCATTAGACATTTAAATAATTAATTGAGGGATGGATAGTGGAGGAACTGAGATGACCGATCGAAAGGCATATGTCGTAGAAGCAAATTCAGTACCTAAATGACTAGATGTTAACTCAGCTACTATAGCGTTGAAGCCAGAGAAACTGAAGAAATTAAACATGGATAATGTTGATGCAAAAAACTGGATCGAATCCCATTTTTATGATCACAGATAAATAGATGAAAGCAATCCAATCAAGCACATGAGAAACAAAGATTTTTTAAGTGGTTCGGCTATAAGAAAAAGCCTACGTCCACTGTTATTTTATTCCCAGGGGTTTACAATAGCACAATGTGGTGTAGAGAGAGAAAAAGGTGTGGATCTTGTGTATGGTGTCTCTCGATTCGCCCGAATCTCCTCCCTTTTGGCTAAGGGGATACATGTATTTATAGTGATGGGAGATAAAGAGATTCATTGTATGTAGACATTTATGTCTACATTCAACGAATCTAATTGTTGAATTGCTTGGCATGCTATGTGTTGTCATCTATTAATACAGTATAAATGTATATTAAGGCTCATTAAATGCGCTGCCATCTTCATTAATGCACATTAAATGCGTAGTTATCCTTTGATCTTCCTGGTTGGTATGCTGACCAACTCTCCTCGGGTGCCGACTAACTCTCCTCGGGTGCCGACCAACTCTCCTCGGGTACTGACCAACTCTCCTCGGGTGCCGACTAACACTCCTCGGGTGCCGACCAACTCTCCTCGGATGTCGATCAACTCTCCTTGGGTGTCGAATATTGCCACGTAGGATGACATGTGTCCTTTTCTGATTGGTCCTCGTAGATGGAGAATTTTGTGTTAACAGAAGCCCCCAATACTCCATGATTGATGGTTTACTAGAAAGGATGGAGTATTTATTCTGCAGTGTTGCTCGGTGCTCGTGAAATTCTTGATCTACCTTCTTGATTTGTTCAACATAAAGTGCATTATCTCTTGGATGACATATAATGCAGGCTGATCGATGGTTGCTAATCTTTCTTTAGAGGAACTCCGTGTGCTATGTATCACCCCTGAGAATTTGGATGCACCCATGCCATAATATGCAGCTTGTAGCTTGTCATAATTTTCAAGTATGTTGGTTGGTTTGCTAGCCGACCAACTGCCTCCTGTGCCGAGCAACTGGGTGCTAACTTCACGTGCTTGATTCTTCTAATTTATGATCCTCTAAATACTTTGTCGAGTTACATACTAGCTTTTGAACCCAACTCTTCAATCTGATTAGTACCAAGCTAGTGGTGGACTTCGAAACATTTTCATACAACTTCTTCTTCAATGTTGGTCGGGACAGTATTAGTAAAGATCTCAGTGCTGTAGATGCTGAATTTGACTTCTGAACTTCAATAGTATGTGCATAATAACTCGTGAATATGCCTCCTGAACTTCTGAATGCACCTCCTGAACTTCTAAATACGCCTCCTGAACTTCAATATACCTCATGAACTTCAATATTAAAAGTAATTCATGAGCAAGAAAAATAACTCCTGAATGATGATTGGTTGGGGGCCCGACCGTGTGAGTTTTTGGAGTTGAATTTGATGCTCGGTTGCATGATGTTATAAGAATGTGCCACCGAATGAATAAATATATCTGTAATAGAAGCCCCCAAGTGTGGAATGTGAACTTTGAATGCTTTTTGCTTGATCGCTTTCACATACTCATAAAATATTTCCGACCAACTGTAGTTGACAGCTTCTTATTTCCGACCAACCTGAGTTGACATTTTTGGGAATAGATTTACTTCCTAACCAACATAAGTTGGCATTTTTAGGAATATATAGTTTTACTTCCCGTAGGAATACATTTACTTCCTAACCAACATAAGTTGGCATTTTTAGGAATACATTTCCTAACCAACATAAGTTGGCATTTTTAGGAATACATAGTTTTACTTCCCGTAGGAATACATTTACTTCCTAACCAACATAAGTTGGCATTTTTAGGAATACATAGTTTTACTTCCCGTAGGAATACATTTACTTCCTAACCAACATAAGTTGGCATTTTTAGGAATACATTTTTGATAATAAATGATAGAGACTTCCTCGGAGCTGACCAATGGATTGTTGGGAATAAGATATAATAAATGCTGGAGACATCCTTGGAGCTGACCAACAGATTGTTGGGAATAAGATTATATATGCTGGAGACATCCTTGGAGCTGACCAACAAATTATTGGGAATAAGATAATATAAATATTGGAGACCTCCTTGGAGCTGACCAACAGATTGTTGGGAATAAGATAATATAAATGTTGGAGACCTCCTTGCTGAAATAAGAATAGAATATTCATCCAAATAGATATAAAGAATAATTACAAATAATAAAATGCCTCGTTGATCTGTCGATGTAGAATTATATAATGCCGAAAAAGAATAAGATCTTCCAGAACATAAGAATATGGTCGAGAACGTTGTCAGGCCTGAATATAAATAAGAATTATCCGACCAACAATCCATTGGGGGTGAAATACAACGAATGTTGTATTTCTCCTTAAAGCTGAATAAGTATCTTGTCGAGGCACAATTGCATAATGTCGAATAAGAATAATATTTTCCAGAACATAAGAATATGGCCGAGAACTTTGCTGGGCCTGCATATAAATAAGAATTACCAGGACCAACTATCCGTTGGGGGTGACATATAATAAATGTTATAGTTCTCCTCGGAGCTGAATATGATAATAAGTATCTCGCCGAGTTCCATGTTGAGATGAATATTGAATATGAATCCCAAGGGATATATAGAATAATTTGTGCTTGAGCCAATATCTGGACCTGAATATAAATAAGAATTGCCCCGACCAACTATCCGTTGGGGGTGAAATATAATAACTGTTGTAGCTTTTCCTCGGAGCTGAATATGATAATAAGTATTTCGCCGAGCTCCATGAAGAGATGAATATAGAATATGAATCCGAACGGATATATAGAATAATTCGTGCTTAAGCACAAATCAAAGCAATAATAAAATATATAGTTCCTTGCTGAGGTGAAATTTCATAATGCTGAGCAATGATAATAGTTTCCAGATTGTTTCCGAGCATTCGTCGGCGTTGAGTCTTGTACCTGTAAAAATTAATATCTTGCTCTACCATATTGTAACACCTCATATTTTAGAGGATATATAAATTAATTAAATTAGTGAGTTGGATTTATTTAATTTGGAGAAATTCATTTAATTTGGTGATTTAAATTTAATTTATTTAAATTGGAGAAATTATTGAATTTGGAGATTTAGAATTTATTATTTAAATTTGGGGATTTAGAAATTCAAATTAATTCGGGTTATTGAAAATTTTCACATGTGTCGCATTTTGAGGTTGAAATTGGAAAATTTTATAAAGTATCTCGAATGACAATTCTGAGTGCACGGTTGAGTCCGGAAGGGTCAAGATAGTCGAAAAAGAGTACCCGGGGTAGTAAATGGGTCTCGGGGCATTTTTAGACATGACCGAGCCCATACGGGGGCATTTAAGTCATTTTTAATTGGCCAATAGGCTTAATTACGGGATTGAGGAATTTTAACCTAGGTTTAAGTGTGTTGGGCAGCCATGAGTCATTCCAAAACACAAAGGGTTGAAAGAGGAGAGAAAGGAGAAAGAAGAAGAAGGAAAGAATGATAACAAGAGCAATCCGGGCAAGAATTTCGACATGGGATCGTCGGATTTAATCCCCCAAGGCAAGTGTTTTCTTGCTTTAATTTGAGTTGTAGTTAATGATGTAAATAGTTGTAATTATGTCAATTAATTCTGGAAATTCGGAAGTAGGAATTTGAATTGAAATTTGTGGGTTTGTGGTGAAGAACATGAAGAATAACCATTGATAGGGGATTTTTAACTTTGTGAGAAATTGGGTTAATAGTGAGATTATAACTTAATTTGAGAAGTGAATAACATGATTAGATCTTGGTTTTTGAATCTCCATTAGTGGTATTGTTGGAAGAAATTGTTAATGATGAAGTTTGGGTGGATTTAGGATGAATCTTGGGAGGTTTTTGGGGTAAAAGATCTGAGTATAATCGAAGGTTTTGGAGATTTAATGGCGATTCTGTCCGAGCTACCCTGTAGAAAATCGCGTTTTCTACATTTTGTTGTCTCACACGCTTCCTCCAAAACTGCTCCAAAATGCCTCAAAACATCAATTTATTAATCTGGGCAGAATGTGGGAAAACTTTTTAGGAAAGATTTTTTTTTAAATCTTCTTTGAGGTGAATCTTTATAATGCCCTAACTTTTGGAATACGGACTCGGATTAGTGTGCCGTTCACGGCGACACATAGATAGCGAAGAGTATTACGCTGTCCTGGGAATATTTTTAATTAGACACAAAAAATTGAAAGGTCTAAAATACCCTTGAAGACGGAACGAGTTATTTGATTTTTAGCACAACTTTAAATGAGCATAACTTTGTCATACGAATTCGGATTTACGTGTCGTTTGTGGCCACGCATAGCAAATGGAGAGTAGTACGCAGTACTAGGAATTTCATTACTGAGGCATATATTGTGAAATGTCTAAAATACCCTTGGAGTTTTAAGTAGTGATGAAACTTTCCCGAATTGAAACTAAAAATTGTTGGGAACTTTGTGAGACTAATATGAACTTAATCAAGTATATATGAGGTGAGATATATAATTATATAAATTATATTAAATAGTGGGATGTAGCTATTTTGGTATTGGATCGTATTTAATACGAGCGAACTAGTAATAATTGGAATATATGTGTATATATATATGAATGTGTGAATTATATATATAAATATGGGAATACATAATCCAATAGAAAAATGATAATAGGTTACGGGAATACCTAAAACAATGATAGGTTGTGTGAATACGTAAAACAATGAAAGGTTATGTGAATACCTAATATTTTAATAGGGTGCGTGAATACCTATTTGATTGTTTTATTATGTGTATGACATACCTAGCTGCTTGCTATCGCGGGAGGTTGTGTAGAGACAGTCTTATCCTGAGTGACCTTCGGGGGGATATTTGACTTGTATCTCAGAACATAGGACTGTGAAAGACTTATTTGTGAGTTGATAAGTCCGCTGACTATGGGAGCGTAGGTATGTGCGTAACCCATAGGTATGTGAACTATGTTCGCAGCCAATATGTGTGATTTGTTTATATGGTTCGTGGGACATTTCCGAACCGATAGTCCTTGTTTGAGTACGAGACGTACCGGGACATGATAGCAGAGTATGCAATGCACTATAGGTGTATCCTTAGGGTGCTGTATTAGTGTATATATATATATATATATATATATATATATATATATATATATATATATATATATATAATGGTGGTGGATATATATGTATACTTGTGATATAATTACAATGTGATAATTGTAGGCTATTAAGATTGTGCTGATACATATATATATATAATAGTGAGGGATATATATGTATGCTTATGGTATATCTACAATGAGATAATTACAGACTATTAAGATAGTGAAATCTTATATAAACGTAAATAGTAAATACTTGACTTTAGTGTGATAACACTTATTTAAAAATGATAATTGTTGAGATCAAATATGACATACTACTACGAGGGGTAACTAGAAGGATAAGCCTTTTTTCCTAGTTAGAAGTGTGTCAGATGGCTAGGCGGAATAAATGAATGCGATAGGTGTGCACTATAGAAGAGAGGTGAGATTGTCCTCAAGAGAGTGGGACCGTAAAAGTAATTATGAACATTATATACTACGCATTTCATTTATTGCAATAAAATGCTTGCTAAACATTTTTATAAATCGGGCTCTGACCCATTTCTTGTACTTCTTCTCTCTTCTCTCTTGTCTATGTATATGTATATTAACCGGTGTCCAGCCACAGGGATGCCATAGTTGACTTATCTATTCCAGGGTTACGCAGCTGCAACATTGTGGATGGTTGCAGGATTTGATTTAGACGCATCATTTCTTTATTCCTAGAGTAGGATTCTTATCTTAGTTGTAGATTCATTCAGTTCATGTTTCCCCTTTTACTTTTAGACTTAGTATTTGGTTTATGTATTCATTTATTGAATTATTATTATTAGGATTTTGAGCCGATTGTTTATTCGGCAGGTCATTTAGTCATTTAGTACTGTTTTAGACTCATGGTTTGGATGTATGGTTTATTTGTTATTCAGCATGCATATTTAATTATTTAAAAAAAAGATAAAATTTAACATCAGTCTTTTTGAATACTAGGTGGTTAGTAAAGTTTTCAACAGTGATGCTAAGAATGAACCCCTGAGATTCCTGTTTTAAATTTGATATAGGACTGATCACCCGGTATTTATTTAGGCGGGGTGTCACACATATGTGTAGGCTTAATTGATTAGTCATGAGAATAATTTACTCATCCAATCATATATGATATGTATATGCTTGAGAAATAAAAATATTAATTTCAAAAAATGAAATAATATATGTTGGCTGATATGTCGAGGCAAAATTTCCTGATGTCGAGCAATAATAGTTTCCAGAGGTTTAAGATTGTGGTTGAGCTTTCGTCAGGATTGAATCTCGTCCCTATGAAATTTTAATAAGCTGCCCGAGCACCTGTCGAGACTAGATCAAATAATTATTATCATGAGAATAATTATTCAGCCAAACAATATGTGATGTGTATCAGCATAAGTCAATAAAATTTTCAAAATACGAAATAATATGTTTTGTGCCAAATGTGTGTGAGATGGACAAATTTTAATTAGATATGCGCCATAAATAAGACGTAGAGTTTTTTTGTAAAGTTATTTCATCTCCAACAACTAATCATGTATAAGTTGATGTTTGAAAATTATTTATCACTTGGTTTTAAAAATATATATATATTTTTTTGTGATCACAAGTTTTTTTTTAAAAACTTAAGCCCCTGGTTTACCCCTAAGCTGAACTCGTGTTTAAAGAAATATCTGGGGTGCTCCGCATTTTTTAATACGCCAAGATTCTTCTGTTGTCGACCAACGGCATGGGTGTTGCCAGCCAGTATTTGGGGATGTCTTAGGTTGTAGAATATATAGTGCCGACCAAGAATAAAATGGTCCCCGACCAGCAGAGCGATTTCGCCGATCAACAAAAAATGGTGCATTGATATTGCAGACCATCTGTTGGATGGTCACCGAACAACATCAGATGTCGTCGACCAAGAAGTGGATGGTTGGATAGTTTCCGACCAGTAAATTGAACCCTCCGAACAAGACTGAGATGTTGCTGATCAAGAAGTAGATGATCGTCGACCTGTAATTGGTTCCACCGAGCTACAATATGAGTCTCCGACCAACAATAAGATACCTCGTAGTTGGGTAAAATTATTTCAACGTTGCTGATGGATCTTCTTCATCTTATCTCCAATAAATAAAAATTGTTTGGTTAACCTTCCCTTTAATAAAAGATGGCCCAAGATGATGCCGACCAATAATATGTATGGCTGACCAGAAATAGAGGTTGTAAGTGGATGATTTCGAACAACCATATGAGCCACGATGAATAATTTTTCATGAGGTTTCTATGTCCCAAAATATCTCGAACCAATAGATTAGAAAAATAACATTCGATGTAAAATTTAAGCATTAAGAATGTTAATTAAATGAATAATTATATAATCCACTAGATAGTGTGATTTCGACAAAGAAACCTTGTGATGTGATGAACGAGGGGCCAACATATCAAATTTGTGCCCAGAGTCTTGATATTGTCATGATTTTTTAATTGATCCTTTTTTACAAGAGGTGGGTAATGGTTTTTCAGGTGAGAGAAAATTATTTTTTATATTGATCCCTTCCTATTCCCTATTTGGAGAGATAAAAATATGCTGAATGATCAAAGTTATTACCAAATTTATCTCAAAAATCAATCAATGAGACTTTATTGACATAGATGGAAGATGAACCAAATTAAGTATATAGTTCATGAAAATGAATGCTAAGAGACTCAAACTTGAAGAGAGAGAAAATAGATCTGGGTCATGATTTCCATGAGAAAACTTTTTATTGTCTTTAACCTTTTCACATTCTCTGATTAAAAATATGATGGGAATTTGAATAGACATCAAAGATCTTACAAAAATTATAATGAAAATTATCAAATCTTACCACCGCTATATATATTGGTATATGTAATCATTTAAAATATTTATTCCATGATATAAAATTGAAACTTGAGAATCAAGCAAAAAGTTATGATTTATGAAATCCACTATTTTTCAGATTTCTAAATAAGAATTAATCTAACAGTTATGATTTAAAAATCATGATATGCAATATTTTGCAGATAAAAATTGGACAATTAATTTATGTATATAAAGATAAAAATCATGATTGAATCAAAAGATGTATGTGTAATTGATTATACGTAGAGAAAATAAAAACTTAGCTTTTGATGGAGAACAATGCTTGTAACACGGTTCCCACAGACGACGCAAATCTGTTGAAGACAGAAAATGGCCATTGCCATTTTAGTGGCTTCAACAACAGATAAATGATGAGGATGAGATTGAAGATGAAGATAAACATTCACATCAAACATATAAGAGACAAATATTTTTAAAGTGGTTCGGCTATAAGAAAAAGCCTACGTCCACTGTTATTTTATTCCCAGGGGTTTATAATAGCACAATGTGGTGTAGAGAGAGAAAAAGGTGTGGATCTTGTGTATGGTGTCTCTCGATTCTCCCGGATCTCCTCCCTTTTGGCTAAGGGGATACATGTATTTATAGTGATGGGAGATAAAGAGATTCATTGTATGTAGACATTTATGTCTACATTCAACGAATCTAATTGTTGAATTGTTTGGCATGCTATGTGTTGTCATCTATTAATACAGTATAAATGTACATTAAGGCTCATTAAATGCACTGCCATCTTCATTAATGAACATTAAATGCGTAGTTATCCTTTGATCTTACTGGTTGGTATGCCGACCAACTCTCCTAGGGTACCGACTAACTCTCCTCGGGTGCCGACTAACTCTCCTCGGGTACTGACCAACTCTCCTTGGGTGCCGACTAACACTCCTTGGGTGCCGACTAACTCTCCTCAGATGCCGACCAACTCTCCTTGGGTATCGAATGTTGCCACGTCGGATGACATGTGTCCTTTTCTGATTGGTCCTCGTAGATGGAGAATTTTTGTGTTAACAGATACCTTGGTGGTAGGCTTACCATGAATGGACATCAAGGCCATCTTAGCCTCCTTAGATGACCCTTTGGTCATCAGCACCAGGTTCCATAGGTACGATGTGTCTCGAATATTGGTGGACGACGACAGCTCAACTGATGTTAATTTCTGGGAATGCTTCAAGGTATTAAAGCTCAGTAAGAAGAGGCTAGTTCCATATCATCAACCATTGATAGGTTTTAGTGGAGAGAAAGTACACCCACTATGGGGCATTTGATATGGATGTCTATATGGGTACATGGCCAAGATGCCTAACGAAGAGAATAAGGTTCTTTGTAATGGACAAGAACATATTCTCATCCTACAATATCATTTTTGGTAGAGTAGCACTCAAATAATTTGAAGTGGTCCCTTTTATAGTTCACCAAATGGTAAAATAATCGACTCCTTATGGGTTAGGAGAATTCCAAGGTGACCAAGTAGAAGTAAGAGAATGTTACTTTAGCTCAACAGAACAAAAGGAAGCTCAAAAGAATCTCATAATCCCTTACAATATTGACACTATTGATCTCAGGGATGAGAGGAAGTTAAAGAAAGGTGAGGTCGCGAAGGAGGTAGAATCCATCATCCTCAAAGAGGATGAGCTAGAAAAAAATATCCATATAGGCTCATCATTGAAGAAAGAGGTGAAAGAAAGGTTAATAGAACTACCGAGGAGAAGATAAAGCATATTTGTATAGAGCCATGGGGATATGCTAGGGATTGACCCCAAAATTATCAGCCATTAGCTAAACATTGATAAGGATGACAAGACACTGAAGCAGAGGAGGAGGAACTATGCCAGAGATAGGTACGAGGTTATCAGAGATGAGGTTAAAAAGCTTTAACCATTCGAGCTTATTCGCGAAGTGCACTACCCATGATCGTGCCAAAAGCTAATGGAAAATAGAGAATGTCTGTAGACTTTACGAATTTGAATAAGGCTTGCCCTAAAGATATATTCCCTCTTCCCCGAATAGATCAAATGGTGGATACCAAGGCTGGGCACGGACTGGAGAGCTTTATGGATGCTTATTCGGGATACAATCAGATCTTCATGCAAGAGGACAATTCGAAGAAGACTTCCTTTATCACTAATAAAGTAAACTACTACTATAAGGTCGTGCCATTCGACCTTAAGAATGTAGGGGAATCATACCAAAGGTTGGTTAATAACATATTTGAATATTAGATTGGGAAAACTACGAAGGTTTTTGTTGATGATATGCTAATAAAGGGACTTAAGGTCGAGGATCACGTGGCTGACCTGGAGAGGACGTTCGACACCGTGGATCTCTAAAAGATGAAGTTGAATCCGATAAAATGCGTGTTTGGTGTCAGTGACAAAAAGTTCCTCGGCTTCATAGTCAATCAATGGGGGATTGAGGCAAACCCAGAAAAATTATGACACTGATAGATATAAAGACACCAAAGACTATAAAGGATATGCAAGGGCTGACAAGAAGATTTGTTGCTCTCAATCGCTTCGTCTCCAGGGCCACATATAAGTGTCTATCGTTCTTTAAAATATTGAGAAAGGCATTCGTCTGGGATGAGGAATGTGAGAAGACTTTCCAAGATTTAAAACTTATTTGGGATCCCCGATCCTGCTGTCTCGAGCAATTCAATGGGATAAACTATTTTTGTATTTGGTAGTATTTGAGTCAGCCATTAGCACTACAATTGTACGAGATGATGAGGGGGTTCAAAAGACTGTGTATTTCAGTAGTAAGGCTCTTTAAAGGGATGAGCTCAAGTTTAAAAGGATGGAGAAACTAGCATATGCTCTGATCCACGCCTCCAGAAAATAAAGGCCAATTTCCAAGCTCATGCTATTGTGGTACTCATTAACACTCCTTTGAGGCAAGCCATCCATAAACCTGAGAAGTTGGGTAGGCTGATGGCTTAGTCAATTGATTTAGGATAGTTTGACCTCGTGTTTCAGCCAAGGAAAGTAATCAAAGGTCAAGCATTAGCTAATTTTGTGGCAAAATTCACCTGGGTCGAAGCCGATACTGGAATGAAAGAGGATATGATAAAGTAAGAAAAGGTTATTGCAAGTCAATCGTTGGCCAATATGGAGCAAGCTGATGTTATAAAAAAAGATTTTTAATTTAAAAAGGCGTATTGATAAAGGAGCCTTTCTCAAAAGAAGGCCTAGTATGGAGTATTTTCATAGATGGTTTTTCTTGTGAAAATGAAAGTGGTGTCGGGCTGATGCTCTTGGCCCCGGACGAAACAAATATCAAATATTCACTCAGATTCAGTTTTAGAGCTTCAAATAATGAGTCAAAGTACGAGGCCCTTCTAGCATGCCTCTCCTTCACCAAAGGAATGAATGTCTGCTAGATGGTTATGTATAGTGACTCCCAGCTGGTTGTGAACAAAGTGTTGGGAATCTACGAAGCCAAGGAAGGAAATATGGTGAAGTACTTGATGATATTTATATAGGTCATGGTCAATCTTAGGGAAGTCAAAGTGAAAATGATCCCTCGGTTGGAGGATAGTCGAGACGATTCTCTAGCAAGGTTAGCCTCTGCTACCAGAACGGAGATCTAAATGACCATCCAAGTTAAAATTATATATAAGCCCAGCATTGATGAGGACGACAGTAGACTTTAGTTTTGCCTAAATTTAGACCTTAGAGAGTTATGGATGGACCTCTCATTAAATATATCAGGGACGGAGAGATCCCAGGTTCAAAGGTTGAGAGGAAAAAGTTATGATATAGGGCGGTGAAATTCACCATCATAGGGTACGTCCTATACAAAAAAGGCTTCCTACTTCCTTTTATTCGATGTGTCCACCCCAATGAAGTGTAATATGTATTACGAGATGTGCACGAGGGGTTATGCTCAATTCGTATAGGGGGACGATCTCTGGTAAAAAAGATTGTGACGCAGGGCTGTTGGTGGCCGACCCTCACTAAGGACGTAGCTGTCCATATAAAGAAATGTGATAAGTTCTAGAGATATGCTTGCATCCCCTATCAGCCACATCATCATTTGTCGTCCATCGCATCCCCTGGTAGTTTACAGTTTGAGGGATCGACCTAATGTGACCTCTACTTAAAGGTGCATGCAATTATAGGTATATGATCATGGTTATCAATTACTCCTCAAAGTGGGTGGAGGGCGAGGCCATGGTCTCCATTACTGAAGTAAAGAGCTTTAAATTCATCAAGAGAAACATCATTTGCAGGTATGATCTATCCCACACCTTGATTTATGATAATGGGAAGTAGTTTAAGAATAAGACCTTAGAGGCATATTAGGAAAGCGTCGGCATTAAGCAGTTCTACTCACTATCGAGATGACCCCAAGCCAACGACCAGACCACGGTCACTAATAGGACGATATTAGATGGAGTCAAGAAGAAGTTGGAAAATTCCAAGGGTCTTTGGATGAACAACTTACATGAAATCCCATGGGCCTACAGGACAACAGAGAGGACACCTACAAGGGGAGACACCATTCATGCTAGCTTATGGGTCAGAGGCAGTAATCCCCACTAAGCTTAGTCTTCCAAGTTATAGAGTCTAGACTCACAACCACGAGACCAATAATGAAAAAATGAGGCTTGACCTAGACATGATAGAACAAAGACGAGAGGATGCCGAGGTTAGATAGGTAGCATATCAACGAAGGGCAGCTAAATTTTATAATAAGAGGGCCAAAGTAAGGCCGATTGCCGTGGGAGATTTGGTGTTGAAAAAAGTTTGGCAGAAGCCAAACAAATTACATCTGAACTAGCATGACCTGTATAGAGTCATTGAGGAGGTCGTCCCTAAAACCAACAGACTAGGAAACTTAGAGGGAGTGGCTCTCTCCAATCCACTGAATACATATCATTTGAAGAGATATTATTAATAGATCTAAGTATCATTTGTGTGTCGTCCTCTTTGTGTGCAGAAATTGCATGTATTTGGAATATTTTGAAGTGATAAATGAAAACTATAAGTGTTTCCTTATATCTCTGTTTTTAATAATTGAATGTGTGGTTTGAATTTCTCTAAACTAAAAAATTGTTCTTATGGTGAATTAGTTTTGTCTCACTCTCGGTTATATAAGAGACCATAGAAGACTAGTCTCGCCTATGAACTCTCAATAACACTGAGAGGGGGGAAGTGTGATAACATCACTTAGCTAGTGAAAAACATAAAAGCTATTTAAAAAATCGCTTAACTATAGTTATTTTGAACATCACAATATGGTGATCTCAAAGTTAAAAATTCCTCGGTATAGACGAGAGTGTTTGAAGATATGAGACTCGTCTATATAGTCCCAAAAACGACGAGAGGGGACTTATAGTAAAATTATTAATTTGGTGATTTCAAATAAAATCATTTAATTGTGGTTATTTTGAACATCATAGTGTGGTGATCTCAGAGTTAAAACTCCATCGACGAAGACGAGAGTGTATAAAGAGACGACACTCATTTATACACTCCCAAAAATGATGAGAGGGGACTTATATTAACATTACTAATGGGGTGATTTCAAATTAAAAATCATTTAACTATGGTTATTTTGAACATCAAAGTGTGGTGATCTCAGATTTAAAACTTGATCTGTGAAGACGAGAGTGCATGAAGAGATGATACTCGTCCATACACTCCCAAAAATGACGAGATGGGACTTATATTAACATCATTAACTTGATGATTTCAAATTCAAAATCATTCATATGGTTAAAATAATTTGTATGGTAAAGAGATAATTACTAATACGACACAAGACTTGTCAAAAATAATTATCTGCATTAATGACGATGATGATTACATACATAGAGTGAAGAAAATGTCAAAGTTACAGACGAATAGTTACAAAATTGGCCATAAAAAATTACACGAGGAAGAGGGTATAAGTAACAGACAACCATCCTAAGCACTCGGCTCAACCCTATCTCCATCTCATATCCCAATAGCCTCATCAATAATTTAAACTGGGCTATCGACTGTAACCACTTCTTCAACATTGGTCAGTGCTATCTGAAGCAGAGGGTCAGACAAGTCAAGGGCCTTCAGATCTGGATGAATAGAGGAGATAGCCTGGGAGAATTTTAAAATAGCCCACCGACAAGCCATTTTTGCACCGCTTTCAAGGTACTGGTAATCGAAGTCACCAAACTCCTCCGAATTCTTATAGGCTTCTACAGTTGTGTTCTTGGCCTTCTTAAAGACTTCTACTATTGTGACCGCATGGTTGGTTGTTAGAGTAGCCATAACGTCATCTTTCTCCTTCCTTAGAGCCTCTAGAGCATCGTCATGCTCTCTCTTCAAATCAGTAATGACTTTTCTATGGTTGACCCTCATAAACTTCATATTTTCCTTCAGGTATCTATTAGCCTAAAGGTCTCTCTCAGCCTCTTTAACCTGAGGGAGATTGTCGATCATCCACTCTGTAGTTCAAGGAAAAGGTACACATGGACTGCAAAAACATAAATAAAAAAAGTTAGTACGAAATGATGCAACACTTGACAAAATCAGAATTTTTTTGAAGAAAGGAAAGTCGCCATACCTGGGCCATATGATGAAGACCGAATTCAGAGACCTGAGGCACCTCCATCAATTCAAGAAAAGGCTTGTCAAAATCTGAGGGGAAGGCAAGGTCGACTTCCTTAGATCTGATACTACTGGTAATAAGGGAGTCAGAACTCACCTTGAGCTGGGAGAAATGAGCCGCTATGACGACTTCATTAGAGTCCTGAATGGTAGTAGTCCACCTATCATTAGACGAATGGCCCCTAGGCCTCGTCTCCCGATAATGTGGAAGGTTCCCACCATCAACTGATTCCTCTATCTTTTGCCCTACCTCAGCATTACTCGGGCCTCCAGTTAATGTTTTCTTGCCGACAACATTGACGGGTTATTTGTTGCCCTTTCAGCTTAAAGTTGCTTGAAAGTTAGGGGTCGTCATACTCTAAATATGATCTGGGGTATTAGGAGGACGATCTATCAGAAATAGGAGACAATGATAGTAAAAATATTTAGAGATGAAAAATAGTTATATAAGCATAAGGTATGGAATACTTATACAACTCGTCTAAGGGGTCAACCCCCAGACCGGATGACTCTGGAAAGGAAGGGGTCATAACTTCTTCAAACTCGACTAGACGTTGTCCTTCCCTTGGCTCCTCAAGAAGTTAACCCTCATCTAATCATCAACACTGAGGCCAGGGTCTATCTTGGTAAACATAGATGAATTTACCCAAACACGAGGAACCCTCGGCTTAGTGTCATCACGGGAAACATTCACCGTAAACTCCCAAGCCCCAGATTTGAAGAAATACCTTGGCTTCTAGTGATGGTTTGAGTTTTGGTTGATGTGAAGGATTTTCTTGTTGGGATTCCTTGCCCCTAGATGGTATTAGCCTGACTGGGACTCATTTCTAGATACATTGTAACATGCTTTGAAAATGCCAGCTGAAGGGTCATCTTCATACTTTAACTTCTATAGAGAGATAAATATGAGTATAATTCTCCAAGAGTTTGGTGCCAGCTGAACGGTTATCCTTGGATCCTCAAAGGCCTGGGAAGCAAAATATTGGTGGTTGTGTGAAGACTCGGTCACATTAGACTCAACCGTACAAAATGAGGGGACATGAAGAGCCTCCTCAAAAGAGTTATCTTGTGAGGAAACTCGAGAAGATGAGGGACTATAGCCCTCTAAAGAAAAGGACGAGTGATCATCAATATCGTCCCCACTAACCTCAACTAATGGAGGAGGGATGACAACTAAGGGGATTAGGAAGATTGGACATGTAAGGTCAGCTCGAACTTTTCTCTTTGACTCAGCCTCTACCTCACCTTTCCTTATCTCCCTAAGGATCTTAGCTCTAAGATTGGGGTATTGGTTTAAAATCTCGTATAACACTCTCAACATCCAAGGGTTTGATACAGTTTACTAGAATATCAAAAGGGGAACTCAAACATTTTTACTTAAGAACACCAAGAACGCTCAAGCTAGCCTCACCAGAGAAGACAAATGAAGTTACACCAATGACCTTCATAATGGGCAGACAGAGTAAGAAACCACCTTGAAACATCACTAAAACACCCCTAACCAACTTTGAACCACTATAACGCCACTAAACCTCCTAAAGATAGCCCTAAATCCACCTTGGCAGGTCACTGAAAAACTGAAGAGTGGCCTAAAAAATCTAAAACAACCAAGAAAAGCTAAACAATGGATGAAAACTAAAGCTAAAAGCACTAAAGTGTTACCTGAGTGGAGAAGGAGACTTGGAAAGCTAGAGAACCCCTGGGAACTCGCTGGATTGCCTGGAAATATATATATATATATATATATATATATAGAGAGAGAGAGAGAGAGAGAGAGAGAGAGAGAGAGAGAGAGAGAGAGAGAGAGCTTGAAAGGCTATAGAAAACGTAGCTTAAGCACGAAAGTGAATGGATAATGGATTTTGAGTTTTGGTATTTAAACCAAGTAATGATTGAGCGCGATTATCCAAGAGGCAAATCATGAGGGCACAACTTACTAGGCCTACAACCGCACTACCTTGACAAGCACGCCAGCCCACACCCCTGCTGACAGGTATCCATCTCAAGGCACTTCGCCAAGGGATAATGAAATTACATTTATACTCATTAGACTTCCACTATAATTGAAGACTAAGGGCTAGTATGTGATTGATATACATAAGTGTGTCCTCATCCTAATCAGATCTCAACCCGGCCAAAGCGAACCCTGATTGCTCATCAAGGGAAACAAATATGGGACGACTCAGCAAAAGCCCAACCTCAAGTGGCCTCGTCCTTAGTCACTGCTCAGATATATGACACATCAGCAATCCCAATTCTCTTACATACCTCCTTGGCCTCGTCCATGAGCAAGGGGGTCGAGGTTTATATGAAGACCCACACCCTACTCAGCAGTTTGAGGGTCATCCCCTTAGAAGAATAACCGACTCGGCTCGGTCTGGTCCATGACGGTCGACACTTAACACCTGGTAGAGCACACGTGGAATGTGGGTCACTATCCTATGTGGAAAAATAGTTATAATACGATCTTCATGAGCACGTGAGGAAATATTTCATCATCATGACATAAGTGTGCGAGGGACATGTGGCTAATTCTAATTGGATGCTTCATCTTGTGCATGCTTATTACATATTGGGGAGGGGGGGGGGGGGGGGTACACTATGCACCCCCAAGGCTATATATACATATCATCTTTTTCCTTAAGGGGGATCAAAATTCAAAACCCTATCCCAAGCTTTATGAAACTCGTCTTAGAGAAAGAAAGTTCTAGAGAGTTGTACTTTAAGCCATAAGAGCTTATTTATTTAATATAAAAACACACAAACACCTGCACGGTGGAGTAGGCCAATGGTTGAACCACTTATATGATCGTCTTCATCCTCTTCTCCTCACGTATATACTTTACTGCTCTTATCTCCATTACTTTAGATTTCAAGTTTGAGTTCCATACAAGTTTAAGTGGTGATATCTCTATTATTATCATATATAAATAATTGAGTCTATAAATTAACAATATTTATCATCGTATGAGTTTCATCTGAAATTTTAAAATCCACTTCTTAAGCTTGAGATGGCTGTATCATTCATGATGAAGTTGAAAAGGGGCCTTTTTAATGCAATAATAAGAACTACCATTAGAGTGTTAACGCTCAATTTGAATTTAGTATCCTTGAGTAGGTGTCATCAAAATAGTGTGTGAAAAGTCAACCATTGGCAAAATCCAAAATGTTGCGAAAATCCAATTTCCAAAAGCTAACAAAACCAAGGCATAAAAAAATCAATATAAAGCTAAGCATATCAAAAGAAATCTCTTTTTATATAGGTATAAAAATTTCATGAACATTTGCATGAGGGAGATTTTAAGTGGATGGACAATTACTTGAAAATCTCATAAAGTGATTTAGAGTTGTTCTTATTTGTCTTGAATCATATTCTACTCTAAATATATTATGATTCATTTTATTTGTTTGTTTCACATACTTGCTAGATCCTTATCATGTTGTGTTATTGTTAACCTTTTCGTGTGAATTGATATTGTATTGGATGCTTAACATATTGCGAAACCTTAAAATTTTCAGTCTAAATGATTTATTGAATTTGTGTCATGTTTTATGTTGACTCTTCTATATTTCATTTGAGATTTTACCTTGTGTTTGCTCTATATATGATTATCTATTTCACAGAATAAATCTTTTAATCCTTGGTTTTAAGCATTTTTTAGCGCACAGTGTGTTTTTTTAAATAAAGTTTATGTTGTTTGTGAATGGTTCAAGTTTTTTTTACTGACGGGTGGATGCGTGTGCTAGGTTGTGGTTAGAATTTCAACTCATACCATTTAGTACCATGCTCATGACCTTGTTTTCTATGTTTCGTATATTCTGCAATTTTTTTCAATACATGATTCATTACTTCTATGCTTTAATATGTTTTACCTACTTCATGCTTATTTTTGCATAATATACCTTGGTTCGATGATCTCATCATTTTCTCAGGCTTTATGTTCTTTCTTCATTACATTACTTGTCTCAATATGTTTATCGCATTCCATAACAAAAAAAGGGAGATGTTTTTTTTTATCACAGGGATGTATATCAACGGGGAGTAATCAAGTTTTTGCTTTGGTTGAGAAGGTGAAGTGAAGGGGGAGTTTGTTTTCTTCAATGGAGATATAAATTTATTTTCTTCAAAACAGAGATAAGGATGGTTATTTTATTGACGATAATTGTATTGAATGACGATTTTTTTTTATCTTCTAGTTAAGTTGTATGATTTATCTTATTATATCTTGCTATCCTTTAATCATTCAAATCATTATTGTTCATCTTGCACTCAAGTCATGGGAGCATGCATGCGTAATTGCTTAATATTATTTGTGATTTTGTAAGTTATCATTTGGTTTTCACTAAACCGATCCAAAGTTTTATGATTATATTATTCAATAGTTTTCACTTTCATCATATTTGATGACTACTAGGATTTAGGGGGTGTATGTGATTGAATAACGCATTGTTGTATTTTGGGTTTTGGTTTTTCTATGGAATAAGCTGAAGGGGCAGAAATAAAATGTAATCTTGTATATATAAAATTTAGCTTTATACCGTGTCAAAACATTGATTCTTACATAGGTTGGATTCATAATCCAATCAGTGGTGGACCCAGAATTTTTGGTCTGTGGGTGCGAGAATTTTTTACAAATGCCGGGGGTTCGGAGGCAGGAGTCCCTGCTGCGAATTTTTTTGAGTTAGTTTTATTCGTTTTACAATTTTTAACCTTAAAAATCTTGTTTTTAATATTCACCAATTTTTTACCCTAATGTAATAAACAAACATTTTTTAACAACCAAACAAACCAATATTTCTAACAACCCAACAATTAATAGACCTAATTTACAAGCAATATATATTAATCTAGCAATTAAATATAACAAAGGGCAAACAATATATTCACCAATAAGCAACAAATATTTTAATCCCATTAGCAAAACGTAATATTAAATCAACAAATTTTAACAAATTTTGACAAACAAAATTTCAGCAAATTAGTCTAATATTATTCAACAATTAATTTAGTATATAGTATTAATTCAACAATATAGCTAACATTATTCAGCAATTAATATTTCATTTCACAAAACATTAAAACATTAATTAATATATCCATTCCATACAAAAAAAAGAATAAAATAAAGTAAAAAAAATTATAATCTTACACAAATTATAAAGCAGGGCAAAGTTAAAACTCCATGTTACTGTGTAACCAAACTCAGTATTATGTTAATGAAGTTTAAGTTAGTGCAACAAACTAGAACTAATCTTTGGTGGGACTCAATTGGGTTTGAAGTTGAAGACGATTCGTCACCACCAACAGTGACAACCGATGAAGAAAAGATCAAAATTAAAAGATGGAACAAAAATCAAGCAAAAAATTAAATGGGTAGTGGTAGAAAGCCTGACCTCAAATACAAAATGGTGAATCCACTCTCAAGTCTCATCTTCATCCTATGATAAAACAAATAGGTGTCTGAGTCGGAGGGAGCGACCTCTTCCAAGAGAGAGAGAGAGAGAGCGGCGGTGCAAAAGGGAAAGAAATTAGGTTTTGTTTTGCAAAGCACCGTGTTTTGTTAAATTTTCAGAAGTGTATTTACACTATCGCCCCCACAGTTTGAAAATCTTACACATAGAACCATTATTTTTTTTACACTATAGGCAACAAAAAAATTCGAAAAAGTGGTGGGTGCGGCCGCACCCCCTCGGGATGGGGTGGGTCCGCCCCTGAATCCAACCATTATGGAGATGATAGGGTATGACAGGTCATTTCATTCTTAATGATGTCTTTGAATATCATCTACAAGTTTGAAGAATTGATTGGAGATGAATGCTACAAAATTTTAAAGGTATATATTTTTGTAGTTTAATTGATTTTTGTTGTGAAGGTTCACACACGTGCATGCGTTAAAACCTACTAGTAGTATTTATTTTTATAGAATGTGTTAAAATTATTTTGTACAATTAGAATCCTCTGTACAAATAGAATTTTCCTTACAAAAATAATCTGAGTGACTCCGAAAGGAAATCTTCATCGTATTCCTCAAGTGATGGGGATCGGATTATCATGGCTTTTACGGTTTTACGGTAATGATAGATGAAATTGAATCAATTTTACACTATTGAGAAGGATAGATATTCTTGTATAGATATTGTGATTACTAATCCTCTGGAGTGTGTTGTGAGACTTTTATGTGCTAGGGGTGACATGTCTATCGTGATTTCACATTATGATTCTATTTAAATCGCCAGCAATAATACACACACATTGTTCATCATCATGTAGTGATGGTGAAAATGAATTTGATGACGAGAATGTTGGACAAGCTTTTGATGAACTCTATAAATAGTATTTGAAATTGAAGAAGTTAAACATAAAGCTAGCCTCCAAAATATTGAAAAAGAAACTTGTTTGAAATATTTTGATAAAATTCAACTTGAAAATCATGAACTTATTGATTTAATGAATAAAATGAATATATAAATTTATTCAATAAGGAAAGAAGATGAACTTATAAAGAAAGAGAAAATGAAATCGAGACCCAAAATTATGTTGTCAATATTAATTACATGAAATTGACCATTGACTTAAAATATGCCAAAATCTTGAAAACTGAGCCCGTTGAAATATCAAACAAGCTAGAAAGAAATTATTTTTTTAACATGGTCAAATTAGAAACAACAATCGTGGATTAGGTTATTCTTCTAACTCAAATATCATGAGAAGATAAAAGGCTAAATCAAGACTTGAGAGTACATTTTGTTGTAAAAGATTAAATAACAAACAAATTCCCATAAAAGGATAAAGACAATGTCAGGCCTAATTCTCTACCAAATAACATGTAGTTTTGAACCCAAATTTCAAAACTAAACAAGGTGAAAATTATTCAAGATCATTTGATTGCTCATGTTGTGGGAATAAAAGCCACGTTTCATAATTTTTCTTTAAAAGGAAGATGATGGTAAAAGGGTTATTTTTCAAAGATCAAGGCTAATTTTTAGCTAATAAAATCATTTTATTGTTCATACTGTAAGTTTGTAGGACACTTGGTGAAAAATTATCGCAGGTTAGTTGGTGGTTATCTAAGATTTGAGAGAAGACAAAATCACTTGAGAAAGTTCAGAATTGAGTTAAACAATATGATGAATAATGTTGACTATGTTGTCAATCAATATAAGAGAAGAGGATAGGAAACAATGATGAGAAACCACATGAGTTGTAGAGATAAAAGGTGTATATCAGGGAATGGAGAATAGATTTTGTAGACCCAAGAATGAACCTAATATAAGGGTTGGGAAATTTGATATCCCTATTACTAGGAATGAAAATACAATTGTTTGTGTGCCTCCATTAGATTCTGAAGATACATCACACGCTACTTAGATATTTAGTTCTTTATATCGACTAAGGAGTTACAAATTTCATTATTTTAGTCCCGATCTAGGTGATATCATGATTTGGAAATTTAATATGTCATTTGGATTAGATAATTCATTTGAATATCCGGGACCTTTTTTGGGGGCATTTGGCCTTATGCCGCCACTCATTTATCTAGTTTACACTTCGACACCAGTTCTTTTTAATAATACACTCCTGACCTCCATTTTCACTTATTATGACATTTTAAAGATTTTTTTTACGAAAAGTGTTATAAAAAGTGAAAATTAGAGCTAATAGTATATTACGAAAAATAATGGGTGCCAAAGAGTAAACTCGACAAATGAGTGTGGCCAAATGCCAAATGGCATTTGCAGATCACATGCCTATGTGCTTAGCTTTCCATTGTACGTGTACATATCACAATATCTTTTAAAAAAATACAAAAATAATTGTGAGTTTTCTTTTTTATTTTTCAATAAGTTATATGCGTAGCCTATTTTTTTATTCGAGGATTATCGAGTGGATTCTATAGCAAAAGTATTCATATTCATATTTCAATGCTTTCACGTATCCATCTGATGAATCATGCTTTGTAGTTTCTATGGATATGTTGGTATTGATTCATGCACTACATTTGCACATTGCCTATTTACTAAATATATAACATTTATTATGTTCCTTACATGATAGTTTTCTGAAAATTGTAATTAAATCTCAAGATTAAAATTGGTTAAATTGAAAGGTTTATGCGGTCCATATTATGAGTTTAAGTGTATAACTTTTCTTTGTTATATTTGAACATGATATAATTTTGAAAAACCAAAAGAACTACCATTGGTGAAACTATACCAGGTTTATTAAGTATCATTAGGAAGGTGTCTACTAAAGTGTGTGTGGAAGCATCCGTTAAGAAAAAAAGGTAATTTATGATGAAACAAACATAATTAAGATATTCTAAATCATAGACAAGAAAAAAAAGATAGGTTCTTAAACTCATAATTTTGAATTGCAAAAGAAATATCATATTGAGGGTGGTTTGTGGTTGGAAACTACATTTAATTGATCTTGTGGGATTTTATAAAATGATGAAGTCATAACTTGATTCGTAGAGGACACAAAACACTTATAAATTCTAAGTGGCTTAGTTTATTTTATATTATGTTTCAGGCCATGTTGATATCAAGAGACTTGACTATGATCCGATACAAGTTTTATGCTTGTGTTGATTTGGTGAAACGCATATTACAATTGCATGCTATTCAAATTATAATATTATATTAAAACTAGCTTATGCAATGAACTTGATTTTCCTTTTAGGACTCGTTTGGTTTGAGGTTTGAAAAGGAAATTTAGGATTCCTGAAATTTAGAATTTCCTTCATTTAGAATTACAATGTTTGGTTGGAGATTTAAGGGGGAACTTATAATTCCTGGAATTTAGAATTCTCACAAAATTGGAATTCTCCTTTCCCCTCTAAAATGGAGGGTAATCCTATATTCCCGGACATATTACCTTACTTTTATGGTGAGACAAAAATACCATCTCACTTAAATTCATACGTACACACACATGCACACACACACACACATACACACACACACACACACACACACACACACACATACACACACTCTCTTTCTCTCACACATACACACACACTCTTTCTATCACACACACACACTCTCTCTCTCACTCACACACATGCTCTCTCTATCTCTCTCACACACATACACATACACATACACATACACTTTCCCTCTCCATCTCTCTCTATCACACACACACACACACACACACACTCTCTCTCTCTCTCTCTCTCACACACACACACACACACTCTTTCTATCTCTCCTTCTCTATCACACACACATACACACACAGTATCACACATATAAATAAACACACACACACACACACACACTATCACACATATAAATACACACACACACACACACACACACACACACACACTATCTCTCTCTCACACATAAAATTACACACACACACACACTCAAACACACACAACCACACACACTCACGCGCACACACTCAAATCAAGTAGAATGGTATTTCAGTTAAATGATATTTATTCCTAATTTGAAAAAATAATTTTAGATGCCGAGAAAAAATAATTCCTACTTGAAGCAAACAATGGAATGGAACTCAAGGTTCCAGGAACTTAGAATCCCTGGAATTATGCTTATTTTAAATCCTCTTGTTTCTAAAGTTTCTCTTCACAATGCCAACCTATCATTAATCCTCGTCTTAGTCTCATCTACTAAAACAATATCATCTGCAAATAGCATACACCATGGCACCTCATCTCGTATTTGTCCAGTCAACTCATCTATAACAAGAGCAAAGAGATAAGGACTTAATGTCGAACCTTGGTGTAGACCTACCGTAATTGAAAATTCACTACTTTCTTCGGCTGATGTTCTTACTGTAGTCATTGCACCATCATACATATTCTTCATCACATCAATAAATCTGCGATTCACTCCTCTTTTATGTAGAACCCACCATATTATATCTCTGGGTATCCTACTGTAACACCCTGTATTTTTAATAATTAATTAATTAGAATAATCGGAGAAAAAAATAATATTTTTGATTTTATAATTTAAAATGTTGATTTTTATATTTGAAAAATAAATTTTCAAACGGAATTGGAATCGGAATTAAAATAGAGTTTTAATTGCATTTTTATAGAAGAGTCCTCAAAACATAAAACTCTTTAAGAGTCCTCAGAGCATAAAACTCTCTGAAAAAAAATATTTTAAAATATTGAACGGTCCGATCGAGCTGAATTTTTTTTAGCTTCATCTCGTCTTCAGCTAATTTTTTGTAAAATTTCATCTAACTCCAATGGTCCGATCGTCCAGAATAAAATTTTTAGTGTTTGTATCATATTAGAGTTCTATTAGGATTAGGGTTCTTAATGACTCTAATTTGTGGGGGGACTTCTCATAATCATTTTTTCTCAAGTTTTTCACCGGAGAACACTTCTAAAAATATCTCCTCTCAACCATAATCATTAACCTCCAACATAATTAAGGTTTTGTCACCATATTTGAAGGCATATTTGGGGTTTAATCAAGATCGGTCCAAGAACACTTCTTTGCTAATTTTTAAAGAGGAATCCAGATTTCTAATCAGATTATCAATACAATCTTCACAGGCATGAATACTCTATTCTTTTTCTTTAGTATTATGCGTTTTAAGTGTCGCCTAAACGCTTAATCACATGTTTTCTTAAAAATAATTAGTAACTTAATTAGAAAAAGTGGACAATAATTATGGGACTGTTTTTATAAAATCTTTTAATCTGAATAATATTCATAACCCTTTGGGTACGTAGGATTCATGAGTGATTTTGGGTTTTATTGGTGTAGGTTGCATGTAGAAAAACTCTAGCTTTAAAATAAATGATTTTTGGGTGCCTATAACTCATGTAATACATGTAGAGATAATAAAATTTGGTTTTTGAGGTATATATGATGAAAACTTTGTATAATTAATTTAAAATAATTAAATGAGATTATTTGGGTATTTTTGATGTTGTGATAATTTCATTAAAGATTTAATTGAATTGGACTATCATGCGTAGTTTGGAACATTGATTTATTATGCATATTTATGTGACTTGTTGGTATTATTAAATATCTTTGTGGCGATGGGTCGATTGGGTATTTTTGCTCTCCCTATATTTTAGGATGCCTTCTAGGTATGGGACTAGTGGGTAGGCCTTTTAATGATTTACGCCTTCTAGGTATGGGACTAGTGAGGGTAGATTATCACGGCTTTATCATGTCAGGGGTGGGCTGATTTTTATTACTTTATCATCGTTACGCTAATCTAGGTACGAGACTAGGTTGTGATTTATGTTAGAAAATCTTCCTATATATAGGTTAGGACGTATTGATAATTTAGGGACCCTTAGTTATGGGACTAAGGGGTATTTTGAGGATCTCACATCGATTAAAAGGGTGGGGTAATTATAAATTGAGAAATTGAGAATTAATGCCAAAGATAAAAACGGGTATTAAAATTTATGGCGACATATTGTGTCGGGGCCGACAGTTTAAACGGATCAGAGGACGATTGATAAGGGGAAGTGTGACACTTTAATAAAAAAAGTGAGAGCAATAAAGTTGGTTAATTTAATGAAATTAACACTGTGGGACTTAGAAATTTAAAATCATATTGGTGTGCCTATATAAATGGGGATTTCTGCGGGTAGTTAGTGATTTATATTTATCGCGTTTACTTATCCCGTTTAATTTAAAATATTCTATTGTGATATTTATTGCGTATAATGCTATTGTCTGGATTCTAGGATCCTATTTGAGGGAAGTAGTATGTATTCTTGCTCGGGGCTTTGGCTCTGACCCATGCGTTGACTATTCTTTTTCAGGATTAGAATTGGAGAAGCTGCATAAGTTTATCGGAGTTATCATTTGGAGGTGCAGCTGGAGTTATTCATTTTATGGCATAGTTTAGTTAGACTTTATTTTCCAGTCGTATTTAATTATGAGACTTCATTTGAGTTTTATTGGACCATTCGGTTCCAAAGTTGTTTAGAGGATTTCTTTTGGGATTTGTAGAGGGGGCTTGCAGCTCAAGCGTGACATCTTGGTGAGGCAGCTCAGCGTGGCAACTCAAGCGTGGCATCTTGGTGAGGCAGCTCAGCGTGGCAGCTTAAGCGTGACATCTTGGTGAGGCAGCTCAGTGTGGCAACTCAAGCGTGACATCTTGGTGAGGCAGCTCAGCGTGGCAGCTTGGGGAGGCAGCTCAGCGCGGCAGCTCAAGCGTGACATCTGGGTAAGGCAGCTCAGCGTGGCAGCTCAAGCGTGACATCTTGGTGAGGCAGCTCAGCGTGGCAACTCAAGCGTGACATCTTGGTGAGGCAGCTCAGCGTGGCAACTCAAGCGTGACATCTTGGTGAGGCAGCTCAGCGTGGCAGCTCAAGCGTGACATCTGGGTAAGGCAGCTCAGCGTGGCAACTCAAGCGTGACATCTTGGTGAGGCAGCTCAGCGTGGCAGCTCAAGCGTGACACCTTGGTGAGGCAGCTCAGCGTGGCAACTCAAGCGTGACATCTTGGTGAGGCAGCTCAGCGTGGCAGCTTGGGGAGGCAGCTCAACGTGGCAACTCATATTTTAGCCTGTTGTTTTAATCACATTGTACTTTCATTATTGATTTCTGTAAGCTTTAACGATTGTAATGATGTAACGATAATAACTAAAGGGTTTGTATGAGGTCAAACGGTACTTACGAAAGACCAGGCTTGGCAGGGCCTGGGAGAGCTTTCATGCTCTATCGAATGACCTCACTGTGTGAACTTTAGAGGGACCTGGTTTGGAGGATTGAGAAGTAAGGCACCGTTGGGGCTTGTCATGACCATCTTAGATACACCTGGTAAAACACCGAAGGACCCTGACCGTGGAACCTCAAGTGGAGCAGCTTGGAGTTCCATCGGGCATTGAGTTATGGACCAAACGACCCTCTACTTAATGTCACATCTACTATGGGTGATGTCACTAGCCATCTAAACGTTGTCAGACATGCACTTGAGTAAACCACTGTGGTATTTGGGGCTGTCAGGCAGTTGGTGAGCCACCTCTGCGACAACAACCCCCTGACACACAGTGGACAGGCAAAAGGCATGTCTTGGCATTTAATGTTTATGACGTGGAGACAACTAGTGCATCAGGCATTTAATGTTGTGACATAAAGTATGAGGGATGTCTTTCATAGTATTAAATGACTGAGTTGCCTCGGGGGTGGTGTGTGTGTGGGGGGGGGGGGGGGGGGCTATTTAAGGACCCCAACCACCTTTGAGGAGAGGATCCTGTTTTTTGGAGAACTAAAAAAGAGTTATTGCAAACTGGAGAGCTCATTGACTCACCATTGTCATTTATTACGAAGCTTTTAATACTTGACAGAGATTCTTGAGGGTTTTGGTGTGTTTCTACCTGCCTATCAGGGTGTATCTAGGGTGCTTACTTCTCCCTCCATCTAGCTAAGCCACTTCTAAAGATCCATTAGCATGACCTGAGTTATACACGAGAGATTTGAGAGCTTAAACTGAGCTCATCTTCATTGAGTTTGTGTGTGCATTTCCTATAATTAGTCTAGGGTTTTGGCTAATTTAACTTGTGATTACCATACTCAATAGGGGTTACGCCTCCATATACATAATCTAAAGTACCCTCTTACATTTGGCGACTCTGCTGGGGAGGCATCCTTCTAGAGAAGGAGTATGGCGCAGGATAACGCTAATAGAAGACTCAATTTCGATGACATACAGCATAATGAAGAACAGGCTGCGAGGGAGCAGGAGGCCCTAAGAGATGGGGCTCCTCGAGTAGAGGTACCGCTGGCTCCAACAACGATAGGCGTCCCAGGGGCGGCACAACCTTCCACGAGCGCGGGGCTGGGACCGGCCCAGATGGCGCTCCTCATGAGCAAATTTTACGAGTTTTTGCAAACCCCAGTAGCTTCAACTATACTCGGAGGGCTGGAGACTAATGCCTTCGTAACACCAGGAGTGGCCCCAGGGGCCCCACCAGGGGCAGGCATTACGGGAGCGGTCCCAGCAAGTGTACCCTCTGTTGTGAATCCCACTGTGGGCGGCTCAGGAGTTTCAACGGCGCAATCGATAACGTTCGCTCCGGTTGCAACGAGCGCTCAACCGTCTGCTCCGTTAAAGGTGGCCCCAGTAGCCTCGCCCCTGGAAGAGATGAGAAAAGAGATGCAGAAGGAGATGCTGAAGTTCATGCAGTCTTCCTCGCAGGCTGTGGGCGAGGTGGCAGCAGTCTACGACGACTTCCGGACACCCTACCCCCAGGAGTACAACGACGAACCCTACCCGAAGGACTATATTCCCCCTACCTTTGAAAAATACTCAGGAAGGGCGGGAACCCGAAGGAACACATTAAGCGTTTCGTTGAACACTTGGGGGCGCATTGCAATGACAAAAAGCTTAGGCTGAGGGAGTTTTCCAAATCCCTGACTGATAAAGCATACACTTGGTACTCTCACCTGCAGCCCAATAGTGTCTCCACGTGGGAGGAGATGCATGTATTGTTCGTCCGAAAGTTCTTCTTGGCAGAAGATGAGTTCACCTTAACCCAACTTGGCAGGGAGAGGCAAAGGCCAGGAGAGGAGGTAGTGGCCTACATCCGAAGGTTTAGGGAAAGGTCCCTCGACGTGAGGGAAGAAGCTAAGGAGGCTAGGTTACTACAAATTTGTGCTGAGGGATTACTTCCTGAGTATATCTGTCACCTGATCAATGAGACACGCGAGGGAACATTTTCAGCATTCTTAAAGTCCGCGAGAAATATATCTTTGGTGTTGCAACCTAGCCCGGTAGTAGCTCCCATGATGTTCAGACAGTCGATACAACCCATCGGGGGAAGGTCTCAGTCCCCACGAGTGGGATATGTAGAGAGAGAGGATGGGGGCAAGGCCTAGAGGAAGGACAACAAAAGAAAGTTTGGAAGGGATAGAGAGGACCCGCCACCTTTGCCTTGTACGGTGGAGGAGGCTGTGAGTTGCTATAACGCAATGGTACAAGGCGGAACGGTTTATGAACCGAAAGGCGTCCCGGAGGAAGAACCCGACGCGGCAACCAGGGCCAATCCCAAATATTGTCAGGTTCATCGAAAGGTCCAACATCCAACGGAAAGCTATTTCACGCTGCGAAGAATCATTGACAAGCACATGAGGGTGGGAACATTACAGATCCCCCCACGGAACGTTAACAATAACCCGCTCCCGGTGCATGGGGCCAATGTTGTGACGGCCTACGATAAGGAGGCAGAGCGAGAGGGGAGAGGGGCAACGATGGAGTTCGATAAAGCACTAGAGTATTGCACTAGGGGAATGGATAACGTAGTTCTGGCGTATGATGAAGCAAGTGCTAGGGACGTAGAAGACGCCTATAGCGTTGAGGGCGAGGAAACGGATCCAGTCATAGAATATAGCGCAGTTTCAAAATCCCCAAAGTTCGCTTGGTTCTTCGATCAAGTGGGGATACCAAAGGAGAGCAGACTGGAAATAACTCGGGCGATCCTTGACATCGCGAAGAAGGTCGCGGTTCCCTCGCTGAAATGGAGGGGACCCATGGCGAGGCTGGTGAAAAAGTTCCTATCAGAGGTGACCTTCAGCGATGCAGATAGAGCTGTAAGGTTCCCTCATAACAGGCCCTTGTATGTGACGGCCAGTATCAACGGGGTTAGTTTTGCAAGAACGCTTATGGATGGGGGTGCTTCCATCAACATTATGCCGATCAACTCCTTCCACGCAGCTGATATCCCAGAAGAAAGGTTGGTCCCCATGCCTCTGGTAATCTCAGGGTATGACAACCAATCTTCCAAATCCATTGGGTATGTGAATGTGGGAATTGTAATGGGAAATCTGAGTTCCCACATCAAGTTCCATGTAATAGAAAGTGCAACTTCCTATCATTTACTAATAGGAAGAGTATGGATGCACAATCAAGGTTTGGTTCCTTCAACATATCATCAATGCGCCAAGGCGAATGTCAAAGGAACAGAAGTGACCATTAGGGCTACAAAAAGTCCTTTTGCTATCGAGGAAGCTCACTTTGTAGATGCGGCCTTTTATACGGAGTTGGAGGAGGATGCTCGAGTCCTAACGAGAAGAATGGAGGGGGCATGGGTTCCCTCGATCAGAGATAGAATGGGGCCTCTGAACGAGCAAAGCAAAGAAGCCGCGAGTAACGAAGGGGTGAGGGCCGAAGAAACCCATCAGGTGATCCCTCGACCCCAAAGTACCACGAAGCAGCTCAAAAACAAAGTAAAGCTTAGAATGGATCCTGTGGAACATGAGGTCCAACGGCAAAGCGTGCTGAGTCGCTTTTCAGGGGGAAGAATCGCTGAGGCTTCGAGAGAAAGAAAGAGGAAGGCCGTGGCAACAGTTTCCAACAGGCAATGCAAGAAGGTGGTCACTGAAGAGGGGAAGGTGGTATACCATTTATAACGATGTGAGCGGGCGGCCGAAGAGACCGAGGATGGGGCTGACCCGTTATATGAGTGTTTCTTGGTAGATCAACAGGGACAGTGTATGGTGATAGACAACTCCAACATACAGGAGTTCGTGGAGGAGGTCACCGAAGAACCAGACTACATGGAAAATCAACCGAAGCCCCAGGCACAAGAGTTGGAGCAGTTGAACCTGGCAGGAGAAGGGGAAGACCCAAGGACCATCTTCATCGCGAAGGATCTCAGTAAGGAGAAACGAGAAGCCTTGGTTGGGCTAATCCGGGAGTTCATAGATGTCTTTGCATGGAAGTATACCGAAATGGAAGGGCTAGATGAGGAAGTGAGCTGCCACAAGCTAAACGTGATGCCTTCAGCCATCCCGGTGAAGCAGGCAACAAGGACTTATAAACCTGAGTTGGACTTGAAGATTAAGGAAGTGGTTCAGCGTTTGTTAGCAGCAGGATTCATCAAACCAATACAGCATCCCCTTTGGCTATCTAGCATTGTGCCAGTAGGAAAAAAGGACAAGAATCAAATAAGGATCTATGTGGATTTTAGAGATTTGAACAGGGCTTGCCCCAAAGATGAGTTCCCTCTACCCTCCATTGATAGCTTGATAGATGCCACGGCTGGGCATGAGATGTATAGCTTCATGGATGGGTACGTAGGGTACAACCAGATCAAGATGGACCCCGTGGACGCAGAGAAAACGGCATTCAGAACCCCGTTGGGCAATTTCATGTACAAAGTAATGCCGTTTGGACTTAAGAACGCGGGGAGCTACTTATCAAAGAACAATGATGGCCATTTTTCACGATTTCTTCCACAAATTTGTAGAATTCTATGTGGATGATTTGGTCATCAAATCGAAGAAGGAGGAGTCCCACCTGAACGACTTAAAGAAGGTGTTTACTCGATGTAGGAAGTATAAATTAAGGATGAACCCATTGAAGTGCGTCTTCGGAGTAACATGTGGGAAGTTTCTAGGCTTTATGGTTGATCGACAAGGGGTGCAGATGGACCAGGATAAACAACGCGCGATCTTAGAAATGCCGTACCCAAGAACGGCGAAGGAGCTGAAAAGTTTCCTCGGTAAAGTCTCCTACCTTAGAAGATTTGTACCAGGATTGGCCGAAGTAACACACCCGTTGATGCAGCTGCTGCGAAAGAACACAAAGTTCAGGTGGGAAAAGGATCACCAGGAGTCTCTCGATGAGTTGAAGAAGCTGCTCGTTTCACCACAAATCATGGTTCCTCCACAGGCAGGAGTACCGTTGCAGCTGTACCTCACCTCCACTGCAAGGTCCGTTGGAGGTTTGCTGGCACAAGAGATTGACGGGCAAGAACGGCCAGTGTATTACCTCAGCAGGATCATACATGGGCCAGAGATTAGATATAGCAGCCTAGAAAGGCATTGTTTGGCCTTAGTCTTTGTAGCACAAAAACTTAGACATTATATGCTGTCTTTTACAATTCACATTGTAACTAGATGTGATCCTATTAAGTATTTGTTGGCTAGAACTATCTTGATTGGTAGAGCAGCTAGGTGGTTCCTTATTCTCTCCGAATATGATTTAAAGCGTGTGGTTCCTCGTGCTATCAAGAGCCAGGCGTATGCTGATCTATTGGAAATCTTTCCATCGGGAACGTTTGAACCACCTAAAGAAGACGTTTCGGGAGACGACTTACAAGCCAACTATCTGGATACAACCGATGAGGAATGGACGATGCAGTTTGATGGGTCTTCGGCTGAAAAAAAAGGAGGGGCAGGGGTCATCCTTTCAAAAGGAATGGAGGAGATTTGCCTTTCCTACAAACTAGATTTCCCTTGCTCCAATAACGAAGCAGAATACGAAGCATTGGTACTAGGGTTGCTGGAGGCTCTTCGAAGGGGAATTCGTTCACTCTGCATCAAGGGTGACTCGAACTTAGTAATTCAGCAAGTTAATGGAGAATATGCGTTGAAACACATGAGTTTGGCACCGTACAGAACGATCATTCAAAGGCTCCTCAGCTAGTTCCATCGGACCAAAATCAGAAGACATCCCAGAACGATGAACCGTCATCCAGACGCTTATGCCACTATTGCTCAAAAGATGGTCATGAGGAGCGATACGACTATCGTTACGATCCAACAAAGAACAGCTCCTTCGGTGGTGCAGTCAATACTACCAATGGAGGGAGACGCGGATTGGAGAAGAGACATTAAGAAGCAACCGGAGTCTGGCGAGGGGGCGATGCGGCTAGGAGAGTTGGCCCAATATTTTACATGCCAGGGAAATCTCTATTTCAGAAATACAGGAGGATTGTTGTCAAGATGCGTCAGCCCCGAGGAGGCCGAGCAAATATTGAGTAAAACGCATGAGGAGCATTGCGAGACGACTGAGATACCTCTATATAGGAGAATTCAAAGGGAGGGGTATTTCTGGCCTAGAATGAAGCAGGATGCGACAGAGCTACAACGGAAATGCAACAAGTGTGAGCTATTCTTCGAAGCAGCTGAGTGCCATTTTATTGAAGCCCAAACGGACTGGAGGCAGCCCTACATCGACTTCATTCTGGAGGGGGTTGTCCCAACGGAGAAAATAGATGCAATGGGTCTAAGGAGAAGGGCTCCAAGGTTCTACGTACAGGAGGGGCAGCTTTATCGAAAGGGGTACTTTAACAGGCCCTTGCGATGTGTCACAAGGGAAGAAGCAGCGGAGGTCCTCAAACAAGCGCACGATCCAGCACACATAGGAGGGGCTAAGTTGTATGATCAGTTGATGACGTTGGGGTATTATTGGCCAACGATGGAGAAAGACTCTGCTGAGTTCGTTCGAAAATGCAAAGCTTGCCAACTTCATGCAAATATGATCCATGCCCCATCGGTGGACTTACACTCTCTGTCAAGACCCTATCCATTTCATACTTGGGCGTTTGACCTAGTGGGGGCAATACACCCTTCTTCGAGAGGCAAGATATGGATACTGGTAGCAACAGAGTGTTTTACAAAATGGGCCGAGGTAATACCACTTAAACGGGCAACGGCTGGGGTGGTGAGCAACTTCATCAGAGAATACATCATTTGCCGTTTTGGGATCCCAAAAGTAATTCTCTCAGATAATGGGATCCCCTTCGTCAATTCTGAAGTAACAATGCTCACGGACAAATACTCCATTGTTCATCACACTTCAACGGTGGCATACCCAAAGGGAAATGGTCAGGCCGAAGCAACTAACAAAACCCTGATTAATATTTTGGCCAAAATGATGGAAGACTTTCCAGGGGCGTGGGATGACAAGATACCAGTTGTCTTGTGGGCCTATCGAACAACCAAGCGAAAACCCACAGGATACACGCCGTTCTCTCTTGTCTATGGGGCTGAGGCAATCCTCCCAGTAGAATTGGAAGTTCCCTCTGCCCGTTATGCCTTGAGAAGTAGCATGCTCCCTCATAGTAGACATATACAGCTGGAAGCGTTGGATGAGCACAGAGATAACTCGATGCAACACTTTCAAATATATACGAAACAACTCTCCAGAGCATATGACAACTTGGTGAGACCAAGGAAGTTCGTGGAAGGAGACCTCGTATTGAAAGCGATAGTAAAACACATCAGGGGACTTCCTCTACCAAAGTTCGCATCCAACTGGGAGGGACCTTACGTTGTGAAGGAAGCGCATGACTCAGATTATTGCTTAATTTCGAAGATAGAAGAAGACAAGCCATTTAAGATTAACAATAAGTGGCTGAAGGTTTATCATGTGTAAAATAACCAAGTTTGAGCTGATGTTATATCGTTATAAATATACAAGTTTTGGGTGACATTTTTCTTAGAATAAAGAATTGCAGAAACACAAAACTCTATAGCACACAACAACAGTCACAACATATGAAGGGATTGAAAAGTATGCGTTCTTCATTCATAAACAATAGAGTATTACAAAATTTCCTTTGGAAGCTATTGCCCAAGAATTACATAGAGAAAAAGAAGTAAAAGATCTGTATACAAGAGGTAACTACCCTAAAAGAAAAGATAAATTCGAGGAAGAGAAAAAATCTCCAGGCAGGCCCGAAGAAGCTGCTGTGAAGGAACGTTGGGCGTTAATGGAAACCTCCAGCCTCGTTTGCACTTGCGTACGTTCGATCAGGAGTCTCTCACGCTTCAGTTTGGCCAAACACAAAGCTTCCTCGGCATCCTTCACCTCTTGTTCCACCGCTTCCAAAAGAGGGGCCAATACGACCAACCTAGCCTCCTCAGCTTGCTGGTCCTCTTGGTGCTTGCGCAATACCTCCCTCTGGCTGATCAATTGCTGGTTTTTCAAGGTCTTCAGATACATAGCAAGCCAGTCAAAACGGAAACCATCACGTCCTAACTCCTTCAGAAAACCTAGAAATTGGTTGAGAAGGGATCTGGTAACACTGGCAGTGGGGGTACTGACAATTTCAGCAACAACGATCGCCATGCCTTGCAGTCTAAGACTCATCACATGAATATTTGAGCGCAGGCAATCCGGTGTGAAGGTCTCAGGATGGCGATCCACCAATTGTTCAATCACCAGGCGATGCGGGCATTTGAGGAGACTGCCGAAGCACCATGAGGCAGAACGAGTGAGGAGCTAGGTCGGGAAGAGGCAATTCACACCCAGATTCGCTCTCGGCTGCAGCACCAGTCGTAGAACCTTGATCATCATGAATAGAATTTTCCGAAGCATCAGGTTCTCGGAAGGGCGAGCCTACAGGTGAGAGGACTGGGGGCGAATCTTCCCGAGCAACCTGAAAAGAAAAGCCCAAATGATGGAATTATGAATAAAAAAAAAAAACTTAACAAGTGTTTTCGTTGTTAAGTCACCGTTATAAGGTGGAGTTTGTGAAAAAAACTTAACAAGTGTTTTCGTTGTTAAGTCACCGTTATAAGGTGGAGTTTGTGAAAAAACTTAACAAGTGTTTTCGTTGTTAAGTCACCGTTATAAGGTGGAGTTTGGGAAAAAAAAACTTAACAAGTGTTTGCGTTGTTAAGTCACCGTTATAAGGTGGAGTTTGTGAAAAAACTTAACAAGTGTTTTCGTTGTTAAGTCACCGTTATAAGGTGGAGTTTGTGAAAAAAAACTTAACAAGTGTTTGCATTGTTAAGTCACCGTTATAAGGTGGAGTTTGTAAAAAAATAAAACTTAACAAGTGTTTTCGTTGTTAAGTCACCGTTATAAGGTGGAGTTTGTGAAAAAAACTTAACAAGTGTTGTCGTTGTTAAGTCACCGTTATAAGGTGGAGATTGTGAAAAAAAACTTAACAAGTGTTTTCGTTGTTAAGTCACTGTTACAAGGAGGAGCTTAAGAACAATCTTACATAAAATCATAAGATGGAGATAATGGAAAACCTTAACGAAAGATAGCAAGAAAAATATACCTCAGTCACAACGGGAGTAGTTGAGGCAGCCACAGGACATGAACCGTTGGGGGAGCGATTATTGCCTCAGATGGCATAACGGGGTCCCTTGGCGCAGAAGCCTCCACGCTTGTCCAAACCTGATCACCCGTATAGGGCACAAGGGCCAGCATATTGGGATCATCATGAGAAGACACTGGGCCCTCAAACAAAGCCACGTCAGGAGGAGGTGTAAACACACCAACCTGGGCCCTCACTACGGGAGTTGGTGCAAGATCAGGAGACAACTGTGCACAAAGCCAAGTGTTAGAAAAGAAGAATGGGCACATAAATTATGAAGAAATATCTTGACGTGTTACTTACCTCGGTTAGGGTGCGAAACAAAGGAATGACAGGCGGGGGCCTTATCAGCATCGTTGGAAGAAGAATGCTCGCCAACAACGAGGACACTTCCACCTGGGGTACCCAATACATATCACAATTCAGTAAGCCAAATACGAAAAGAGTATGACCGAAAGGACTACAACAAACAAATTATAGATCACATCATACCTCGGGCTCACTCTCTACCACAAGTACAATGGGCAGAGGAACCTCAGGTGAGGCCTGTGCCTCAGAAGGGACAAATGAGGTTATCTCGGGATGTGCCACTTCGGGCAAGATTACCACTTCAGGCGAGGAATCACTCGCACGATCAACGTCATCACATCCCACAAAAGCTTCCCTCGCACGTTGGCTGGCTCCACGGCGAGAATACGTGAGCCCCGTCATGGGGGAACGGGGAGGAGTTACATCGGTATGAGGTGCACTGAAGCGTCCCCCCACAAAACGGCTCACGGGAGGACTGGAAGGGTCTGAGTTTTCTATTTCAACCCCCTGCAAAACAGTTGTCAAAGAAAGAGGGGAGGGATAAGTATACACACAAGCAAAGACAGTCATCCTCAAGCAAAAAGGAGATAATAATTAAGTCAGCCATACATACCTCCGATTCAGAAGGAGAACGAGATGGCACAACCACGGGCGAAGTGGGAGGAGTGGCAGCAATTGAGGGGGCAGGGGTGGATTGCACCTCAGGGGTCAGGTGTTCTTCAGGAGTCCGTTTCTTCTAGGACTTGGTTCCCAGAGTCTTCTTCCTCGAGCTAGCTGCACCAATGCTGACCCCTTGAGGAACCCTGGAACTCTTCCTCTTTTTAGCCGTTGGCTCTGAAGGACCCACCACCACCATGGGGAAAGCAACGGAGGAAAGGACAACGACTGCATGCCGTTGATACTCAGCATTTATTCGGTCCAGTTCTGCCTGGGCCTCCCTCCTCACACGCTCAGCCATCTCAACGGGCATGGCAGGAGGAACGGAGGCTATGGGAAGAGCTGCCACGGGAGTTTGGGGCTTCTGGGACTTCGACTTCGATTTCGATGTCCCACTCTTGGTCGTTCTTGCTTTTTTAGCAAGAGGTTGAGAAGCCCCCTCATCGGTAGTAGCTGCATCAGAGGGGGCAGCCTTCTTTGCAGCAGCAGTTTTTGACTTTGGCGTGGCAACTGGGACCATGGCACAAAGTGGGGGAAGCTCGTTGGGAGGTGCTTTGTGGGTTGAACTTAGAGGGAACTCTATCCCAAGCACAGAGTTTCCCTTTAGCCCCAACTCTAGGGCAGAAAATGAGCAAACAGGAGGGTACACCGGCTCTTGCTCGATGAACTTAGCAATTTCAGCTAGTTGTCTTGGCCAATATTTGGTGGCAAACAGAGGGGTCACATCCCCATGCCTAGTAATACTAGGAACGGTGACACGCCCAGCCATTGCTGAGGACATCCCCCACGCAGCAGTTGAAGAAAACAACGAACATGCCTCGCCAAAGGAGACTTTGGGGTTTGATGATTGGAAAACTGGACGTGGCACCCCCTGGTCAAACCCAAACTGACGGCTGCATCGGTTGGGGTTATAATGCTCGCTCGAGTATCCCCACTCGGTGTAGGAGGGAAGATATCCAGGAGAAAGAAGAAGAACTACGGCCAGCGAGGGGTCCTCGATGTCAGGAGAGGGATCCCGTATCATTCTGGCATCAAGATGAAAAAACTTACAAGTGTGGAAAAAGGCCTCTTCTTGATAAGGACTCATAACGAAGCTCTCAAAACAGTCAATCACTGAAATCAACTCCTTTAGGCTTTGCCTCTTATGGTAAATAAAGGACCGAGGAGGCAGAATCGATTCGGCCGAAGGAGGTCTGTTGGACTTGGCCGCTACGGCAGGAAAGCGAAAGTAAAGAAAGCTAGTCAGAAGCACACTATTGGCAAAATTGGCCAAGTTATAACGACCAATGGAGCGTTCCATGTCGAATAAAGTCCTGTCCAACCAGGTGTACAAGGATCCCAAGGCAATTGCAGCCAGGGAAAGCTTTATGCCTCGAGCTAGGCGAAGGGACAGGTTGATGAGGTCTCTTCGGGGCTGATCGTTAGGCTTGCCCGTCAAAAAGAAACGGGACAAAATCACAAGAATGTAAGCAGGAAGCTCCAACGATGTACCTTGACCAGGGGCAGTTGATGAAGAGCTGCCTTCGCTAGAACTCTGGAAGAAATAGTTGATCAGGGGAGAAAAAGTAGCTTTGTTGGAAGAACCGATGCAGCTTCGGCATATGCGATCCAACTCCGAACGATCCGCAGTCTCTTGAGCATCAAGAGCTTCATCGGTGTAAGGCTCATGGCCTGTTGCATCGAGGCCCAGGAGCTCACACACATCCTCCAGAGTTATGGTAAACTCACCCCAGGCAGCAATGAACGTATGAGTATCCACGTTCCATCGAGAGATCAAGACAGGAAGGGCAGCATTGTTCTTTGAGATGGTGAACTCACCAAACCATTTAGCCCGTTGCAGCCCGATCTTGGTGAGGATATCAGCATAGGAACTCTGCATGTGAGAGTTCCAGGCAGCAAAGTGGGCGGGGGATCCCCCGGGTGCTTCGAAATCAATGTGGGACCATGGAAAGTCCCCTCGCTCTAAGCGAAATCTCAGAGTTCCTTCTTGGGGCAAAAATCCCCACTTAGACACCTCTTCATCTTCATCACCCAGCAAGAGGGCGTCAAACTTGGAGGAAAAGCAAACAGCCTTACAGGCAACAGCAAAGCCATCACCCTCCCCAAAAATGGGAGAGCGACGGTAAAATCTCAGATGTTCTTGGCGAGCAGCACCCTGGGCGGAGGCAGCAGTGGTGGTGGCAGAAGGAACACTGGTGGCAGAAATGGTGGGGTTGCTTGAAGACGCCATGGCAGAAATGGTGCTTGAAGCCGTAATAAAGAAATATTCGAGAGAAAAGGGATTGAAGGCAACAATGGAGACGGACGATCACAAGTAGTGTTATAGCTCTCTGCAACAATGGCGTATCTCTCTCTCTCTCTCTTTATAAGAACAGAAGCGATAGTCTGAGGAAAGAAGATAACAATGAAGTAAGGAAATAAGTGAAGAAGAAAGAAGAAGTAGAAACAGACCCTTTAGGCCCACGTGGTTAAGGTTCAAAGTATTTTGAAAAATGGCTGTTGAGACTTTCGAGTTTGGCGTTTAGATTTTCCCACCCTCGCACGTGCACGGCCGCCTGTAATCATTTTACAAGAACACGTGGCACTTCGGGAAGTGCTGCGACAGTTGAAAAGACAGCGCACGTCATTAATGAAATGACGCATAGAGAACAGGAAGCGTTTCCTTCTTCAGCAAGCTTGAGTTTTTGGCGCCAATCTTTTTGTCAGACTTATCTAACAAGGCCCCAACGAAGAAGATGTTCCAACAGCTACACAAAGAAAAATCCATCAAGTTGAGTCATTTTGTGCAGACATTTCTTGTCCCAACAAATCTCTCCACGAGGGGGCAAATGTAGAGGGGGCTTGGAGCTCAAGCGTGACATCTTGGTGAGGCAGCTCAGCATGGCAACTCAAGCGTGGCATCTTGGTGAGGCAGCTCAGCGTGGCAGCTTAAGCGTGACATCTTGGTGAGGCAGCTCAGTGTGGCAACTCAAGCGTGACATCTTGGTGAGGCAGCTCAGCGTGGCAGCTTGGGGAGGTAGCTCAGCGCGGCAGCTCAAGCGTGACATCTGGGTAAGGCAGCTCAACGTGGCAGCTCAAGCGTGACATCTTGGTGAGGCAGCTCAGCATGGCAACTCAAGCGTGACATCTTGGTGAGGCAGCTCAGCGTGGCAACTCAAGCGTGACATCTTGGTGAGGCAGCTCAGCGTGGCAACTCAAGCGTGACATCTTGGTGAGGCAGCTCAGCGTGGCAGCTAAAGCGTGACATCTGGGTAAGGCAGCTCAGCGTGGCAACTCAAGCGTGACATCTTGGTGAGGCAGCTCAGCGTGGCAGCTCAAGCGTGACACCTTGGTGAGGCAGCTCAGCGTGGCAACTCAAGCGTGACATCTTGGTGAGGCAGCTCAGCGTGGCAGCTTGGGGAGGCAGCTCAACGTGGCAACTCATATTTTAGCCTGTTGTTTTAATCACATTGTACTTTCATTATTGATTTCTGTAAGCTTTAACGATTGTAATGACGTAACGATAATAACTAAAGGGTTTGTATGAGGTCAAACGGTACTTGCGAAAGACCAAGCTTGGCAGGGCCTGGGAGAGCTTTCATGCTCTATCGAATGACCTCACTGTGGGAACTTTAGAGGGACCTGGTTTGGAGGATTGAGAAGTAAGGCACCATTGGGGCTTGTCCTGACCATCTTAGATACACCTGGTAAAACACCGAAGGACCCTGACCGTGGAACCTTAAGTGGAGCAGCTTGGAGTTCCATCGGGCATTGAGTTATGGACTAAACGACCCTCTACTTAATGTCACATCTACTGTGGGTGATGTCACTAGCCATCTAAACGTTGTCAGACATGCACTTGAGTAAACCACTGTGGTATTTGGGGCTGTCAGGCAGTTGGTGAGCCACCTCTGCGACAACAACCCCCTGACACACAGTGGACAGGCAAAAGGCATGTCTTGGCATTTAATGTTTATGACGTGGAGACAACTAGTGCATCAGGCATTTAATGTTGTGACATAAAGTATGAGGGATGTCTTTCATAGTCTTAAATGACTGAGTTGCCTCGGGGGTGGTGTGTGTGGGGGGGGGGGGGGGGGAGGGGGGGGGGAGGGGGGGGGGGCTATTTAAGGACCCCAACCACCTTTGAGGAGAGGATTATTTTTTGGAGAACTAAAAAAGAGTTATTGCAAACTGGAGAGCTCATTGACTCACCATTGTCATTTATTACGAAGCTTTTAATACTTGACAGAGATTCTTGAGGGTTTTGGTGTGTTTCTACCTGCCTATCAGGGTGTATCTAGGGTGCTTACTTCTCCCTCCCTCTAGCTAAGCCACTTCTAAAGATCCATTAGCATGACCTGAGTTATACACGAGAGATTTGAGAGCTTAAACTGAGCTCATCTTCATTGAGTTTGTGTGTGAATTTCCTATAATTAGTCTAGGGTTTTGGCTAATTTAACTTGTGATTACCATACTCAATAGGGGTTACGCCTCCATATATATTGGAGAATGGATTTCAGATTTTATATAATCATTATTGGAGAATGGATTTTTGGAGTAAGCATGTGATGGATCTTTTATCGCTTAGTTGTTTATGATCATTTTTAGATTGATTCAATTATTTATCTTATGGACTGATTTATTTATGTCTCATATCTGTCTCATGCTAAGAATGGTATTTATTTAGTTCACGCCTGGCATAGTTCGACGACGGTGGCTGGCCACTCCGTCTGTTGGATTTTGCGAGGTGTGAAACCTATCATAAGCCTTTTCCAAATCTATAAAAATCATATGAAGATCCTTCTTTTTCTCCCTATACCTCTCCATTAATCTCCTCAATAAATAAATTGCTTCCATTGTTGACCTCCCAGGCATAAACCCAAATTGATTCTCAGATACTGTTGTCTTCAATCTCAATATATATTCAATCACTCTCTCCCTAAGTTTTATTGTATAATTCATTAACTTAATACTACGATAATTTGAACAAACGACATAAATATTGAAATAAGAGTACGATAAGAAAATTTCAAAAGATAATGATTGATAGGAAATACATCACCACCATCTACTATATAAAAATAAATCATAATCCATCAATACATAAAATCTCACACCTGACATCATAATTAAAACCTCCACAATTCAACCAACTAGAAATCTAGCTCAATAAGTGAAAGAGTACATGTTAGAACTGAAATGACAAATCCTCTCACCTCTAAAAATGCAAAATTGAAATACATATAAATGACACCTACAACCTAATAGTGGTAATGAAATTGGAACAGTACTTGGTGCAACAAGAACTGGAAGCTCCTATGAATAGTCACGAGCACCAAGAAGGGGGTTCAATAGAGATGGCCAGGCCATCACAAGCTAACATAGCTACGCCATCCAATGACAATTATGCAAATAAATAATAATTCTACAATTTATAAATTTTATCTCACAACGTATAATGTGCCTCACAAAATTAACAAATCTAATTTTGTATTTATATAGAAGGCATTAATAAGGTCTGTACTCCATGCATAGGCAATAAATTATAAGTCATAACATAAATAAATCCCCATAATAAAAAATGCAACCTCCACATTATCCAACCCAGAACATCACCAATATGATCATCTTAATCGTAACATAAACAAAATCTAACCTTCACCTTATCCACCCTAAAACATCACCAATAAGATCATTGTAATCGTATCTAGCTCCCAATCCCCTTTGGGGTCACGAAGACTCACTATACGAAATCTAACCTCCCCCTTATCCACCTCGTACATATTCATAATAATTGTATAACAAAAGTGGCCTCATGCATAGGGTCATAAACATAAGAGTAATACTTCTCCACGCCTGATATGATTCCACAATTTAAATTCACATGTCACTAATGTATTTCAATGTCTTTTATGCATAATCTTTAAATTGTCAAATTGTCTCAAATCACTTCTCAATATTATACTACTTTTAGAAGATAAGGGGGTGTGAGGCATAAATTCTATACTAAAGTCTAGAAGGGAAAAATGTCTAATTCAACATTTAAATATTTTCTTGTATATCTTACTTTACTATTCATGTTAATTAATTTTGTTATGGGGACATCATACATTTTATTCATAAATTTCAATTTGCACTACCAAAGGCACAATTCTTAAATCATAAGGACGTGATATTAATTTCAATATATCGTGACTATTTAACTAAATCGATTCAACCAAATATATGTGTAGGGGAAACTAATACTACATAGGCAACAAGTAAGAATTCTTGGACTTTACTAAAATCATACGAATGATCATTTATCATGTATTGACAATTCCACATAATTACATGAATATCAATTCACCAATTATCTACAATAATAATACTTTAACTAAATTCCATAATTCACTAATTTTTTTAATTAGGATAATTCATTACTAACGTGAGCATGGGAGCGTAACTATCACAATTTATCAATTTGTTAATTTATCAAATTATCAATTTATCAATTCATCAATTTATAATTTTATAGATTTTTCAATTCCCTAATTATCATAATTTATAGAATTCAAAATCTAATTTATCAACAATTGACAAATTTTAATCCTAATTATCCTAATTGATTTTAATTATAATAATCTTTAGTTGAGGTTGAATTTGGTATTTAAAAGCATAAAATGGGAGGACTAGAATGTTCTTACCTCAATATAGGATTCCAAAAAATAATATAAGAATTGGAGAGGAAGAATTTTAGGGGAAAGTCCCTTTGAATTTGTGTTGTAAAGACTTCTCAACTTGCTCTCAAAACTAATATAAATGTTGGTCCAAAAAGTATCCTAGAAAAAAATTGTTTTTCAAAATTGTAGGTTATATTTTTGGGACTGAGATGGTATAATTTGGGTGCAAAATAAATAAAATGTTTTGGTTAAGCTTCTATTGCAAATGAGAAAGAAGTAGGGTTTTCTTATATTTGAGATATAGATATGAGGAAGAAGCGTGGCTTTTCTTGGAATGCATCGCTTCAATTTTTTTAAAAGAAACCTTTTGTCTCTCTTTATTTAATCGTCTACTTTAATTAAACCTAACCCTAAATCTTTCTCCAGGTCATCTTGTAGCTACCTCTTTACCCTTTACCTCATTCTATAATTTCTCATATGCCAACCTCTTCACTTACTTTATATAACTACAATTTAACTCATACTTTAATATATTTACAAATATGGAAAATTAGATTTTAATTCACCAATAAATTTCTAAAATTTATTAAATAAATTCTAAAATTATAATAACTCTCATAATTTCAATTTATTTACATACCAACTCCATTTTAACATATAAAATTCAAATTTACATTTAAATAACTTATAAAATTTCTTTCAATTTCAATTTTTAATTATTTAATAAACTCCAAAAAATTATGGGGTATTACAAGGAGATTTAAAATGTACTTATACTTTTATATAGTTTGGTTGGCTTATTTTTGTGTCAAAACATTTGAGTCATGGATATTCAAGCCAAACTGATTGACTCAATATATATGTTGAGAAGAGTGCGCGTGCGTTCAAATAGAGATATTATTTAATTAAACTCAGTTTTTGTTAATTAAAACCTAAACATGCAACTATATGTGATTGAACAAGATGATGAAACATGCAAGAACATTCAAACACATACATGTGAGGAAAAATCCCCCAAAGGGGCAAAACCATTTATTTTCATTATAATGTTGTAACATACAATTTCGGATTACAATGAAAATACAGTGACACAGAGTTACCCACAGGCATCAGATCTGTAGTCGGCGGCTGGAAGTTTCCCTTTCCAGGAGGGCAACAATGAACAAGAAGAACGGTCTTCTCCACACGAGTATGAACAGATACACGGATGTGTTCTTGGGTTGCAAACTGATTCACAAAGGATTGGCAAAGTTGTGTGAAACAAAACATGAGTCTTGGGACTCAAAAAGGTAAAGACTTGAGGTATTTGGACTCTCAAATTCGTCTTTCAAAGTCTTATGAAACAGCTCCCCCGAAGTTGGTATTTATAGGGAAATACATGAAGAGATCCACGATTTTAAAACTTAGAAATTATATCCAACGTACAAGGACCCCGAACCGGTTCGGGTACCCTACGAACCGATTTGCCCCCCCTAATCGGTTGGGGCTGGGTTCGGGGACAAGGGCTGGTCAAAGGAGCTTTCAGCACTTAGAAAAAATTCCAAGGAGATTCTTGGAAATATCTCCATTTTCAACGGGCCATAACTTGTTCACCATAGCTCGGATTGAGGTGCTGTTTCTTCCAGTATCTTTGTTACGGCAAGATCTTGAACTTTCTAGTTGATCAGTCCTTCGGACGGTGGCTGTAAAATTACCAAATTGCCCTTGAATTTCCCTATCAAGCCTTGTTGCACTATTTTGAATTCTCTTGCGTACCACTTGCATTACGAACCTACAATCATGGAACGTGAAGTCGTTGAGGCAGATGAGGGACACATGATGGAGATAATAAATGCTTGATTCCCGAAATTCGAATTGAGGCCGTCGTGTGCGATCGTGTAGAGACGTGCCAAATGTAACGGCGTACGACATAAATAAATGAAACATTTTGGACATGATAAAAATGTCCTTACAAATCTCCCCCTATGTCTATGCTGGTACATACATAAAAAATCCGAATTATCGAATAACAAAATTGCTTATACAAATCTACCCTTCCATGAACCCAAAACTGGAAAGATAAAAATGAATAAGTCTTCATCGTTTGATCTTCAAATCTTCATTACATTCAAAGCTTTTCTCATCAGGGTGTGCAATTCAGAAATCATCAATGTAGTACCTACACACATGAGAACAAGCAAATACCACGTGACATATCGAGTTTGAAATGAGCTAAACATATATACCAATAGATCATTAAACTTCAAAAACTCAAATTCCAAAAACTCCCCCATAATATGATAATTCTTTCTCCCCCTTTTTATGATGTCCCCAAATAGACAGATATAGGAAGCAGAAATAGATGTACATGGAGAATGTCACAAGGTAATAAACTGCTATTTTTAAATTTTTTCAAAATTTTTCATACAAAGAATATATACAAGGAAACACACCATGAACGATCACAAAAACAACCAAGTCGATGATAGTGTAAATGAAGTGGTGTGATCAAATTCGATAGAAAAATCAATACATACAAACATGACATATGTGCACGATGAATATCGGATACTCCTAACGAATGAACTCAAAGTCTTCCTTTGGTGTAAAAAGGTGGAAATATGAGACATTGACTCAATCAAATCAACAAATCAAAGCTAAAAATCATTTCCACACCAATAATGTCCAAAACGATTTAATGCTTTTTCAGGACTTTCAAGGAAGTGCAAACCCTTTTGAATTCTCCAACCAAACTCCCTTAGATTTTTATTTTGAATAGAGGCTTTCAAAATTCTCAAACTTTGGAGAATTGATGGTGAAACCTAAGTGGCCCATATTTGGCATGAATTGCTTTTTATTGCATTTAATTTTTTTTTTGGGCCCTTTTAACTTCTTTGGACCCCGGATAATAAAATTCCTCCATTTTTTAGGTCCTTTTGAACGGTGGCTTTTGCGCAAAGAAGAGATAATTATCTTTCGCAGCCCCTCCCCGTTCTTAAACAAACACATAGTCTCACAAAAACGGTTTTTACATGCATTCCAATCTTGTCAAGTTTTATCGCATATTGTTAGTTGTATAGACAGAATTGAGACGAAAACACTCAAACCAACATGTGATAGACAAGTGCAATAATCAAATAAAGCCGTGCATGTGTGCAATAAAGGAGATAGGAGTCAAACATGTAGAAAGATATCACTAATCACATTTCAAAGACTCCATACAATGTAAAGCACATGGATGAAATGATGTAGCGTCTCAAATCTCTATCAAACAGTCACAGGAATAAATGAAATGAATTTGTGACTTGGCTACCTTAAATGTTCATCCATAAAAAGTGCAAAAGAAATACAAAAATCTTTTTGGGCTTTTCTCAAAATTTTTAGAAAAAGAAAATCTTTTTGGATTTTTTTGTTTTAACGAAATAATAAATGAACAAAAATAAAACAAACTAATGGTACATGCTAGCAAGACAAAAAAACAACATGAAAATCGACCTATGCTAGCAACCAAGACAAGATCTCAACCGGGAGTAACGGTGGAGTTTTCCAAAGATGGTGACATGTTTTGAACAAACTCCACTAGATCATGTGTTGTCTTGATCAAAAACTTCACTTGCTCGTGAATATGTGCAAACTCTCTATCATAATGTGCAGGCAAAGTGTCATGAGTGGGTGTATGTGCATGAATATGTGAAGTGGCACGATAAGGTACAAAACCCAACTTGGAACAAAACTCCCTAAGATGTTCTCGCTTCTTGCAGTGGGAGCAAACATAAACCGGTCTTGGAAGTAATTTGTCAACAATTTTAGGATGAACATTCCTAGACGGGCTCCCATAGGACTCACTCACCAAGGTGTTTATAGGCTCAGGCGCATTAGAAGAAGTGAATGCACTGTCATGACCTTTTCCAACATCATTCAAAACGTGATAGAGAACCATCTTATCAACCTTCTCAGATGCATTCTCTAATGTGACTTGGACCTCTCGTGCTTGTTTGAGATCATCCTCGAAATGGGATACACGTATCATCAGACTAGACACCGTGTTGGTCAAGTCACCTTTTTCCCTTTTTAGCTCATCATTCTCTTCCTTTAACTCACGAATCTGAAGACCTAGAATTCTATTTGACCTTTCTGTTTCCATGGTCTCGATAAATAACTTTCTAAATGCTTTTTGGATCACACTTTCATCACCATCCTCATCCTCACTATCACTTAGAGAAGTGGGCATGGCATCTTTCTTACGCTCTCTCCTAAGTTTAGTGGGACACTCAAATTTCTTGTGCCCTGTCCCATCGCACACATAACATCTTATCTTCTCAAGTTATTTCTTTCTTTCTTTTCCACTCCCATAAATACTTTCTCTCTCTCCAAGTAAACTTAACTTCTCCATTATGAACACACTCGATTTTAAAAATCAACTTTTTTGAAAATTGATATCTTAGAAAAATTTTGCGAAAAATTACACGGTAAAATTGTGTAACTGGCTCTGATACCAATTTGAGAGGAGTGCGCGTGCGTTCAAATAGAGATATTAATTAATTAAACTCAGTTTTTGTTAATTAAAACCTAAACATGCAACTATATGTGATTGAACAAGATGATGAAACATGCAAGAACATTCAAATACATACATGTGAGGAAAAATCCCCCAAAGGGGAAAAACCATTTATTTTCATTATAATATTGTAACATACAATTTAGGATTACAATGAAAATACAGTGACACAGAGTTACCCGCAGGCGTCGGATCTATAGTCGGCGGCTGGAAGTTTCCCTTTCCAGGAGGGCAGCAATGAAGAAGAAGAACGGTCTTCTCCACACGAGTATGAACAGATACACGGATGTGTTCTTAGGTTGCAAACTGATTCACAAAGGATTGGCAAAGTTGTGTGAATCAAAACATGAGTCTTGGGACTCAAAAAGGTAAAGACTTGAGGTATTTGGACTCTCAAATTCGTCTTTTAAAGTCTTATGAAACAGCTCCCTCGAAGTTGGTATTTATAGGGAAATACATGAAGAGATCCACGGTTTTAAAACTCTGAAATTCTATCAAGTGTACAGGGACCCCGAACCAGTTCGGGTACCCTGCGAACCGGTTCGCCCCCCCGAACTGGTTCGGGCTGGGTTCGGGGACAATGGCTGGTCAAAGGAGCTTTCAGAACTTAGAAAAAATTCCAAGGAGATTCTTGGAAATATCTCCATTTTCAACGGGCCATAACTTGGTCACCGTAGCTCGGATTGAGGTACCGTTTCTTCCGGTATCTTTGTTGCGGCAAGATCTTCAACTTTCCAGTTGAATGGTCCTCCCGACGATGGTTGAAAAATTACCAAATTTCCCTTGAACTTCCCCATCAAGCCTTGTTGTACTGTTTTGACTTCTCTTGCATACCACTTGCATTACGAGCCTACAATCATGGAACGTGAAGTCGTTGAGGCAAATGAGGGACACATGATGGAAATCATAAATGCTTGATTCCCATAATTCGGATTGAGGTCGTCGTGTGCGATCGTGTAGAGACGTGCCAAATGTAACGGCGTACGACATAATAAATGAAACATTTCGGACATGATAAAAATTTCCTTACATATGTGATATGTAGAGAGGGTCATTTTCATTAGGCATCAGTAAACATTGAACTTTGAAGATATTTTGACGTCTTTGTATTAAAGTCTTCTATTATGGCTAAAGAAAAGAAAGTCCTTTTATGATTGAACTGTATCAATGCATATGGGTATTCACACACGCACATGTTTTCTCTTTGGAAATCATTTTTTACATGAAACAAGTAAATATTATTTTTCTTTAGAAGCGTGATGTTTGTTTTTCAAATAAGAAAAGTTTTGTTTTTAAAGGAATTTTCTCTTGGAAATGTTTACGCCTTCATTCTTTCGCACTGGTGTGTTCATAGTCCGTGAACATGGATGCATGGTTTTACGAAAAGAAATTTTTCTGTCTAAAACCTTATGCACAATTGAATTATCCATTATGCGCATAGATGACATGTTTTTAACTAGACTATCCCTTTACCTAAAATTACGTGCACGACTGAGTTTTATACCGTGAACACGACTGCATATTTTTTACATGCTTCACCTGCTGTCAAAAATTTTACGCACAATGCATCCTTTTTTGTAAAAAAAATTCTATAGATAAAGCTATTTTCCTATAATATTTTATGATAATTCCCTCTGCTTAATTTCTTATACCTGGGGGAATTTATGAGTTTGAGAGCATTCCCATTGCTTCTATTTTTACAATTATCACTAGTTCCATTTCAAATTGAGTTAAATCCAAATCTACATTTATCAGGAACATTTGACTGATAAATGATTTTTAGAACCATTAACGTGAAGATTCATACATGATTCAAATCAAATTCGATTAGATATAGAACAGATCTTGAAGAATGGTTCGTGTCATTTAAGAGTTCAAGCATGGTGTAATCCTAAGGAGGATAATATTAATTCCTCATTCGCTTCATGGAGCTTCGAGTGAGTTTTTCATCTTCAATGGGGGAAGGTTCAATGTTCATGAGGTAAATTCTTATTAGGTAGAAAGAGAGCCATTTTCCTGCATTATATAGAATATTTTCGAGTTGGATGAGATATTAAGGTGCATCGAGCTTTTTTTACCCATAGTGGGGGACTTTCCTCATAAAATCTTACTTGTGGATGCTTGTTTGGTTTGATCTTATCGATATACCTTGCTACTCACTTATTTGATCTAGATCTTACAATTTAATATAAATCTAACTCTCAGCTTAGAAAATTGTAGATCTCCAAATTTATAATTTGCTGAATTGATATAAATTGATTAAAATTTGAGTAAAACCTATTCACCCGCTATATATTTTCAATTAGGTTGTAATTATAACATTGCAATTGGTATCAAATATTAGTTTCTTAGATGTGGGATTAACATCCTAATAAGAACCTTGTTTTGAGTTTGTGTACTTGTTGATTACTTGATTACTTTATTGCCATGGATATTTAAAATTTCTATTCCTTAGAGGTAATTTTAGAGAATTTTGACTCTTCATCACACTCTCATATAGATAAGAACACTTCACATGCTTCTAGTGAATTTAGATATGAATCTGAACGTAATAGTGATGAATCTAGTGAGGATGAGGAGATGAGCGAGAGATAAATCATGTATACAATAAAAAAAATTCATGAGTAACTTAAACTAAAGAAATAAAAAAATCAAATTAAGAAGCAAAGTAAGAGATTTTGGTGAAGAGGGTTTATCGACTAAAGAAAAATATGAAATGAGTTTTCGACTATAGATTGAGTGATAACGATCGAAAGAAATTAACCTGTTCCTTAAAATTGAAAAACTAATCTTATTGAGATAAACAAACATCTTTGAGAAGGATGTGAATTGTTTGATGCAAAATTAAAACATTTGAAGATGAAATAACTTCTCTCGAAGATGATTTAGAAAATGTTTTGAAGTGAAGCTTTCATTAGAGGATAGAGTCGATAAAATGAACAAACTTCTTTTTGAGAAATCCATGATTCAAAATAGAAATAGAGGATTAGTTTTTGACTCAGTCAATGCCTTTCCTAACAGTTCAACTGTAGTTTTTCATAGAAATTCAATTCTAAATGATCAAGCTCGATCTCATCAAGTTCAAGAAAAAGTTTAAATTATCAACTAGTTTAAAAAAGGGACTTGAAAATAATAACTCGTTAAACAAATATACAAATGTATATGAAGAAAAGTTCAAAAATAATTCTGAAGTTAAAGAACCTAAAGTCCTTCAAAGGTTTTAAATGAAAGAAAATTGCAAGACATTTTTTAACAAACCAATTACTCCACAAATGCGTCATTTAAATCACGTTGTGAGAGAGAATGTTGTTCAAAACAAAGGAAGGCCAAAAATTTCAAACAGAATATGAACTTTGCTTAAAAACCATTTGAAGCATACAAATATTCCTATTGCTTTATGAGAGTACATTAGAGGCGTTTTTGCTACAAACTTCATAGATATGAGAAATGGGCATATTCTAAGGTTTCAAGGCGAAATGAGTTTCAAAGAGAATGTAAAACTTGAAAATGAACTTAAGAAACTCAAGAAGGAAATAAGTTAAATGAACACGAGCGTTAAATTGAATGTGAATTAGAGGAGGAAAAGTCACAAACTTTGTGTTGTCATCACAACTCTTAAAGCCTCTAACTCGGTCAATTGGTAATTGTATTATAGATGCTTGCATCACATAACAGAAGAAAAATCGTTGTTCACCATAATAAATAATTATAAGGGTGTTTTTGTCACTTTTGGGAATGGAAAAGGGCCTAGTGTTAATAGTTAATGTAACATGATAGTTTCAGAGAGTACTACTTTTCACATTATTCTTTATGTATAAGAACTTGTTAATAATCTCATTACAATTAGTCAACTTTGTGATGATGGACACCTTATATGTTTTTCAAGGGATAGTGTATATTGATGACAGAGGAATATGGTGGAATGGTGAGAGTAGTTAGGTCGAGTGAAAATTGATATATCTTGGTGAGTGGGTCTAAGGTGAAGTATCAAAGTGTGGAAGTCAAATCGATTAATTTTTGGAACCAAATAATAGGTCACATCAACTATAGAGAGTTAGATACATTGTTATGAAAGATAGAGTGAGAAGTCGTCCTGAACTAGGAAAATCGGTGAGCAAGGTTTGTGGTTCTTATCAAAGGGGGAAACAAACCAAAAGTCCCCATAATAAGTTTGATAAAATTACTACCTCTTGACCTTAGAGTTAGTCTATGTTGATTTAATGGGTACTTTAAAGATCGAAAGCTTTGGGGGGGGGGGGGGGGAGATTTTATTTAATGATGGTGGATCATTTTTCGAGATTCTCATTTCTCGGTTTTATGATTTCAAAATTGTGATTCCTTGGACATCACTATGTCAATGATTAAAATAATTCAAAGTTCCTATAATTTGACTAAGGATTAATCATGGATCGAAATTCATGGATTCTAATTTTGAGAGGTATTGTGATGAAATTTGGATTCAACATAAAATATCCTCCGTTTGAACCCCACAAAATGTTAAGTGCTTAAGACACAATATTGAACCTCAGGGATATATTTAAGGATCATAATTATGTCGTAAGATTGAATGCTATGGTAAGGCTATTTAACACAAAGATAGTTGATGGTACTCTCATTAGGGATCATGTTCTAATGATGATGTCCACTTAGGTGAACTGGAGATCCTTGGATCAAAAAATTGACAAGGAAACCTATATCAATTGTATTCTCCAAGAACTCTTAGAGTCCTTTAATTAGTTTATAAAAAAATATTGTATGAACAAATTTGATGATTCCTTGGCACAACTTTTTAAAAAACACTGAGTTGAGGATAATATCATGACACAAATGGGTGTTATAAAGGTTGTTGAGAGTGAGCCATCTTCTTTTGTCCTAAAAGGTAAGAAGAAGGGAAATTCTTAGGTACAAACTGTGGTTGTTAAAATAGTGGTCAAGCCTCAAGTACCAAGGAAATAGCCTAAAGTCACATGTTACACATGCAAACGACATCGACATTGGAGGAAGAAGTGCCTTGTCTTATTAGAAAAAAAGAGGTATGGAAATAATAATTTATCCTTTATCATTAAGACAGGTTTTGTGATCCAATCTATCGAGACTAGGTGTTTAGATTCAAAGAAAATTGTACCAGTACGTCAAGAATGTACTGAATATGACCACGAATTAGATTCAAGTTTAGGTGCTAACTAAATTATAGTTGCAAAATCTCACAAAGTTTACAAAAGGCGCATAAATTCTTAATCATGGGGATTATGAAGATTGGAATGTTAAAATAATTATTCCTTTGAGATTTATGGGTGTAATTCCATATATTGGGTCTAAATCTCCACAAGTTGGGCAATTATTATGTGGGCATGTTTGAGATCACATTCTAGAGGAATTCGAGTCTAGGGAAAATCCTAGATTATGACACCCCTCAATAAAGTTATAAGTTTTGATTCTAGTAATAAACATATCTAGTAGATTCATATTCAATAGAGCATTAAATAATTTAATTTTAAGATCAATGAATAAATAAAATGTTGTTTAAAATCGTTTAGCAGCGAATTGAATTTCACCAAGCATGTATTGTATGCTTTACGTAGAGAATCGTATTATGAGCCATCAAACTTTTCAAATTAGGCCTCGATATTTGAGTAATAATGCGATAATTAAATTGAAGTGAAATTATAATCATTTAGTGTAATTAATTTAAATTAAATAGATAATAAATTATATTGTAGGGTGTAATATGAGATTTTCATATTTTTATTTGGCAACGAATAAAATTATTAGCCTTACGTCCCTAATATAGTAAATTTACCATGTAACAAGCCTAAACTCTTTGGAAAACTTTATTGGCCCAAGCCCAATTGATCTAACTATATATATTGGTCTAAGGAAGGAGTATAAGTTGTTAACACATTTAACGGTTGGATAGAAAGAGAAAAGCACTATTAATATTTTTTATGGGGAGGTGATTACAGAAAAAGTAATAACAATCATATTTCATCAACTTTTCATCTCCAAAAGTTCCCACACACATATCTTGATTTGGGTGGATCAAATATTAGATGATATAAGGCCTACTGCACATCTAAGGACATATTTAAGGTACAAACAGGAGAAGCAACATCAACCTCTACATAAAATCGTTCTCTTATTTCGGATAACCTACAGTATCCAGAAAGTGTCATGATCTAAACCATAAATCTATTATTTATATCTAGTTATTTTTTTTACTTTCTGAAACATATAATTAAATTTATTAGGCGTTAAAGTTTTGTATAAAAATATTCCCCATCAAAGATCGAATACATGACATGTAACATACTGGGACATGGTTGATTTGGTAGCTAAAGAGTTACATGCCACATCGCCTGGGTGAGGGAAAGTAATGGTTCATATATGTAGATTTACACTCTTCTAACACCTAGGCCTTTTAGGTCCACTGGTAAGGGATGTGATTGATGATGCACATGTCAGGGTTTCGAACCCCACAGACACCAGTTTGTGGATATAAAGGTAATAAAAATCCCATACCGCTGGGTGCCATGGTTAAAGTGGGGACAATATTGGTGGTGGATGAGTGGGGTGTTACAAAATGGTATCAGAGCTAGTACCCAGCCGGAATAAGTGTGCCAACATGTTGGGTGATGGTTGATTTCATCCCAACGAGTACGTTGGACTCCCTAAGGGGGTGGATTATAACAGAATGGGCCATGGTTGATTTAGTAGCCAGAGAGTTACATGCAACAGTTCGTGGGTAAGGAAAAGTAATGGTTTATCTATGTTTATTTACACTCTTCTAACACCAAGGCCTTTTAGCTCCACTGGTAAGGCATGTGATTGATGATGCACATGTCAGGGGTTCGAACTCCACTGACACCATTTTGTGGATATAGAGCTAATAAAACCCCATACCACTAGGTGCGCTGGTTGAAGTGGGAAAAATATTGGTGGTGGAAGAATGGGGTGTTACATGACCATGAAAGCTCTCACGCAAGAAGTATGATAAAAGAATCAAGATAGGAAAGGACAAAGACAACCTCTTTTCTAAATTTAGGAAAATCTAGTTTCTCAATCCTCATTCTAGCTGCATTCTTAGGCAATAAGTCACGCATCTTCTCCAAATCATTGTAATTCATATTTCACCTTGAACGGATATATTTATTTTCTTTATCCTTAATTATTTACCACATATCAACCTTTCTCATGAGAGTATCGAACTCAACTTTCAAAACCTTCATATGATCTCTCCTTTCAACAACAAACCTTCAATTAAAAAATCCTTATTTTCTACCGAGTAACCATAAACAAGTATGGATTGTATGTCCCTTATACTTACAATCTGAGTAAAAAAGAAAATGTTTATGAAAATTTTGTTTATGTATCACACTCTCAAGAAACTTTCTTCTATTTAGTTTAAGCTTTATATTATTCAAATAAACTGATCAATGTAGTTATCTTTACCACAAAATGAACAATTAAAAAAGACTTAGATTAATTTTGATCCTTTTGATTTCTTTTATCAAAGTTCTTCTTAATTTTTGGTAAAAACTTTGGTTCAACCTTCTACCTTTGTTTTTCTTTTGGATTTTCTACCTTGGTTGATCTATTATCACAAGACTTGGTTTCAAAATATAATTCCACCTTTTCTTTTAAATTGTTTCTTAAATTTGAGAAACCAATTTTTCTCTTCAAGTCAAATTATTTCGTTTTTCAAGTTGAAAATTTTGAATAATTTTCAATTCATTTTCTTTCTCAACTTAAAAAAACATGAATTTTGACATAAAATTTATGTTCAATATTTTTAAACTCAATGATTATTGATGCATTTCATCAAAATCTTTACTCAAATTTTATCATCATTTTCACTACCACATGAAGAATTAAAATAAGACATATTATAATCAATGATATCAAGCGATAAAATTTCACTACGAGTTTTAAAGGCAGACCTATCATTCATCGAACACTCAACATATTCTATGGGACTCTCATATTTACTTATTTAATAAGAGTATAACACAACCTATCTTCACGATTACCAACTTTCAACGCATGAATCTTATCCATAAATACTACGGCATATTCACTTTCATCACTTGAAAAATACGACGAGGATTCACTCTCCGAATCACTGAGATTAGCCTTATATGTTTTCTTTTTCTCAAAGCCACTATCCTTCTCAATATTCTTCAAATTAATGGGACCAATAATTATGTGACTACCAAATCTACCACAACCATAAAAAATTTCATCTTCTCTCAATATCCTTTTTGTTCGATTTGAAGAACTCCATTTTTCATGAATTTTATGCTTGTGTTTGGAGAATATATTTTCTAGGCTCAAAGTTCTTTTCATTTTTAAAACTTGATTCATTATTTTTGTAGAACTTGCTAAACATTTTGACAAAAAATTCATATCCTCATAAGTACAAGAATTAGCCTTCTTTTCGCCTCATTCAATCATTACTTTCCCACTTAACTCAACTTTAACAGACGAGTCCTTATTTAACTTCACAAGCTGATCCTTCTTTTACTGACAAGTTGGAAGTGAACCTACTAACTCCTCTAACTCACATGTAGATGTATCCAAAATCTCATTAAAGATATCCACTTTTGTATCAAACCTCAACGCCAATGATCTCAAATGATTATTGACTATACAACTTTCTTGAATCTTCTCACTAAAATTAAGATGGGAGATTAGTGGAATCACGAATATTCATTGTATCTATCTCAACAAGCTAAACAATTAGAAACTCACAAATAAATTAAAAACAAAATATGTTTATACACTAAAATACAAAAATCCTAAAAATAAGGATATACTCAACCACATGAATACAAATAATAGATAACCATTTTGATAACAATTAAGGGTATGAATTAGAATCTAGGTAAATGTCTTAATTATCCTAGAGAGGGTTAATAGGATATAACACCAATTTAGAGGGATTTTTCCCAATTTAAAATTTTCAAAACTTAGATCTGACAAACCAAACCAATTTAACCCAGTAGATTCAAATTGAACAAGTGTGAATATGATTTTAAATTTAAAAATAGATTTCAATGGCTTGAATTATCATTCACAGACATGAGGTTAGATCTACTCTAATTAATTATGAATCAACTAGATTAAAGCATTTAAAGTCCAATTTAACCTACAAAGTTATTAAATAACTATAGATTTATGTACATACGTTTGTGATCTGATATTAACTGTAATAGCGTACACAAATGAATCACATCACACCAAATCTAAGAGGAAAAATCCCACCGTGAGTAAAAAATCTCGAATGCATGCCTATCTCTCATTCAACATGAAAAGAAAAAAATTAAAAGATGTAAGAAGATACATCTCACTCTAATACCCTTTACTTTTGAGTAATTGTTTTTTATATTAAATTGCCATGTGGGTTAGTTATATAAAATAAAGGAAATTGAAGTAAATGTTAATTTAAGAAAATTAAGAGTTAATATTTATGAGTATTGCATAGTAACCATTTCGCAAATGTAAATAGTGTAATATTATGTAATGTTGAGTCGTCGGGCTCTAAAGCAACAATTATGATTTATATTCCATTTGGGTTATTATTAGATTGTTAATATGACGTTGAAATAGAAATTAATTAATGATATCTCGGATGTCAGTTTAGAGGGCACAGTTAGTCCGAGAACGGTTGAGATAGTCAAAATAAGTGCCTGGTGTGTTTTTGGGTTCCGGGTACTTTTGGCTAGTTATGACTTTATTATGATGTTACGAGTCATTTTAAGTAGGTAGTAGCATTTAAGGTTAAACTTAATGCATTTGGGCATTTAAGTCTTTCAAGAGCGTTTATATCTCACTTGTGTATTTCTAAACTTAGAGAGTTAGAGAGAAGTGAGAGCTTGAGCGAAAGAAGAGAAAAGAGGAGATTTACCATTTCGAGCCCGAAATTGTTTCAACGAAGAAGAATACGAAACTAAAATGTTGAGTCAAGTTATTGAACTTGCATAAACATACGATTGTGTTGAACAAATTTCATTTATGGTTTGTGTTCGTGAGTTTGAAAAAAAAATGGTTATAGATGATTTTGGTGTTTAAACCCTTAGGTATTTGATTTAGACATGATTAGAGTTGGATATGCTGATAGGTTATTGTGTATAAGTGATTTGATGAAGTTATAAATGGATGATATTGGACGTAGTGTAAGAAGAGAGATTTGGGGTTTATATAAACCCGTAGCCTCAACTGGGCATCTCGACTAGGGCGAATCGATTCCCCCTCCTTAGTGAATCGATTCGCTAATATGGTGGCTACAGGTCTGGGGAACCTAATCGATTCGGGTTAAGGCCGAATCAATTTGGGCTTAGATAGAAGGTTGGTCTTCTCAGCTGAATCGATTCGCTTTTTGCGCGAATCGATTCGCTTTCAGGGGCGAATCGATTCGAAAATCCTACCATTTTATGAAAAGTTTCCAACTTAGTTTTTACTCCTTTTCTTTTGGGTTTAAGGCTTAGGAACCTTCTCTTAGGATGTATTAAGAAGTATTATGACCTCGCATAAGGAGAGTGATACTCTAGGATATTAAAGGAGTGTTCGGGCTCAATTCGGGGACTAATTATAGGAATATAATGCCTCTTTTCGTATAGTAAACGAGAGTAGAACTAGCATAGAGTAGGGTAGTGTTGTGTACGAGAGTAATTATCCCTTATAAACAAATTTTGGTATGTATGTATGGCCTCAGAAATAAGGATCGTATGTCTACATTAACATATTTTGTGACAAACACATTTAAACATACCTCTCTAAATGCTATCATAAGGCAAGTACGCTATAGAGGTGAATCCCCTGGCTAGTCATGCAGGGAGAGTATAGTCCTCAGGCCATGATACCGATTGTTACATTGTATGATTATATTTTTTAAAGTGAGGTAATTATGGGTATGGTTATGACTCACTATCGAAGGTATATGGCCTCTTCCCATGTGTTGCGATTTAGGATACCCCGGTGGTCTTGGTTATAGGACCTGGATGATGATAGTATTTAGGGGCATATCCAATGGGGTGACTCCCAGAAGGATGGTCTTAGAATCGTTATTATATGATTTTAACTATTCTCATTGTAATGGTATTTCACTCGAATGATATATTGATTTATGGAAACTATGAATCAACTTTAATTGCATATGACCCTAATTATTCTTGTTTCGTATGTTCATATTAAATCGATAGACTTGGTATGCTAAATAGAGTTTGGCTAATCCTACTAAATTTATGGGCAGTTTAACTTATCATGAATTGTAAGAGTTAGGATGTGCACTTAGAAGAGAGTTGAGGAAGATTCCTTGAATGAAGAGCGAATTTTACTTATTTACGAAGTAGCATTCATAACTGTCGTGCATTTTATTCACATATATATCATATCAAATAGTCCCTGATCCATTTATATTTCTTCTTCTTGTGTGGTTCTTATATATGTTCAGGTGCTCCGCTGCATAGGCGCCCGCTTTGACTTTCTTTCCCAGTGCTAAGGAGCTACAACATTTTGCGAATATTGTAGGATTTTTATAGTAGACGCATCATTTCCTTTTGATACTCTAGATATGATCCATCTGTATATTCAGACGTATTGCCCAAGTTTAGTATTCGTACATACTGTCTTACTTGGTGTAATCTTTTGTATTTAGTCTATTAACCGACAGCTTATTCGGTTATGCTTACTAGAATTGTTGTTAGATTGTTATATATTTATATATATATCAACCTTTTGTTATAAACTGGACGATGGAATCTCTTTTATCCAAAATTGCAAAATTATATATGACATCCGTTTTCAAAAATATTTGGTTGTTGTCCCATATTATTATTATGCGACATTGATGCTAAGAATGGACCATTTAAGATTCATACTTTTATTGGAGTAGCGGGCTGGCCACCACTTATTTTAATAAGTGGGGTGTCACACTCACTTATATCATTCTCAAGTAGTTACTTATGCACCTAAACACTTTTACCCATTGAATGAGAATCCTTTTTGAATATCCATCAAAGTGATTAGGAAGTCCATTATCCTCTTAGCCTTTATAACTTGAGATAATTCCTCCAATGAATTTCTTAAATGAATAGATCTAGACTTAGTCCTGATACTGATCTAGAAGTAACTTGAATCTAAGATTTTGCGATTTTGTAAAACAATTCACCCATTAAATCCTTCCATATAAGTTTATCAAGTATAGATCTAGTCAATTCTCTCAATTTTGAAAGGATGGGTGAAATTACAAGAGAGTCACCAAAAAATATCTAAACACGAGTTACAAATAAAACTCAATTATTTAACCTATGAATTTTAGATCTAGAAAAAGAATTTATAATCATCTCCAAAATCTTGGGTCATCGTGTGCATAAGATTTTTTTAGCTCCATGTGCGAGGTCTATATCTCATTGTGTAGGGGTGTGCCATATGGATTTGTCCATTATTTTCACTAAATTTTGTGGTCATAGTTGTACACAACATTCGTGAACATGTATGTACATAAAAGGTAAGGTGCATATTTTTCCTTGTATTTAATCAAATAAAGCCCTCAATTTTAAAACTTCACGCTTTTAAAAGTTTTTTGCAATTCACTTAAGTATAAAATGACATTTTGAAAAATGTGTGTGTGTGTGTGTGTGCAAATATTAGATTTCAATCAATCAAAATTGTAAAAGGATATCAAAGTCAAGTCGGGTCAAAAGCAAAGAAGATGTGATGAACCCGTTGATGCCTAATGATATGTGCAAGGTAAATAAAATAGGATCAAGTCACTCATCTACGATTTATATATAAAAATCAAGTGATGAGTCTGATTATACATGACTCAATATTTGGACACGCAAGATAGACAACTCTAATGAAAATGTATTCGAGCATTCCCAGTGCAACTAGTAAACTAGTATATTTGGCCACGAAAATTTCCAGCGCTATGTGTAAACGTTGGATGTTGGTAGGGTAAAGCATTGCCAAATAAACCAAACTGCTAAATTTTACTAGCACTGAAATCGATGGGAGAATCGAGTAAAACGTCAGGGTTTGGGTGGTATAAATCCCAGGTGACAAACTATGTTCGACCTAAGATATATATTTTGATTCTCCCACGATAAACTGTTTATCAGCCTAAAATAAAATAGATTTTTTATTCATGAATCTGAAATGGAAATTTATTTTTCGTGTGAGATCAAACCACAAAATGACACTATTGTTCTTCATTTTTACCGTGTACGTGCTAGAAATTTTTATTAGTTTGTATCATAAATTTACACTACCATAGCACAAAAGCACCATACGTGCTGGTAATGCTCTTACAATACATTTTTAGTGAAGGTTAACAAAATTCGGTACACCCAAGGATAATAAGTTTCCAACATGGAGTTCGCAGAAGAAGATGAAGAAGAAGCCATGTATGTCCACATGGGTAATGAAGAAAACATCATGAGTGAATTTGAAGAAGAAGATGATGATGATGATGATGATGATGCACCACCATCAGATTCAACTCACTCCTTTATAGAAAACTTGATTTGTCAATTTTCCTCGTTAAACACCTACATATGTCATGAGATTCCATATCTCAAATATTGATAATGATATCTCGTGCGATGGGTAGAATATTTTGAGAAAAAATGCACCCCCCATGAATGTCAATAACAAAAAAAATAAGAGGATTACTAGAGGGTGAATGAATACTCTAATAACATCTAAATAGTTAAAAATGTCAAGAATATCTACAAAAGCCCACATGGTCCAACATATCATGACTCCGCCACTTATGCCATATATCAAAAGACCTACAATATTTTGGAGAGAACAATGCCATTTCCCTTTCTAAATATGCCAATGGAGGATGTGAATCTGAATCAAAATCAAGGAGGCGGACCTACCGCTAAAAATCATTGAGCAGAACCCCCTATCCCTATTAAAGCCATTGAAAATTGTGTTGCGACTCTCTATCATTTCCTATCACTATTTAGTTGATGTACTCATTAGTATTTAATCTAGGTGTGTTTCTTTTATTATATTATATCATTATGCTTACATGAAAAGTTTCTACTCATTATTCATAAACTAGCTAGAAAATGAAGGTGAGTATATAACCACATAACAAATCCTATAACTTGACAACACATAAATGTCCTAAAAGATGATTTTACAAAGAGAAGATGTGTCTTATAAAAACATTTAAGAAAACATGCAATCATTTTCGCAACTTTTAAAGTAAAAAGAGAATCATTTCTAAACTAAAATTATGAGTATAAGATCACTTGAATAATACCAATATGAGATACATGACATTAATATTGTATATACACTTGATATACATCATCGAAATACCATGCACATGTTTTTAAAAGAATTTGTTATTTGTCATACTAATCTTCATTGTAAAGAGTACACTATGTCTTATTACCTCATCTAAAAATCGTTGAACAACAAGTTATTTCCCTTGGTAACAAACATGTAATTTTCTAAAAAGATAGTACTAGAATTTGCATTACACTCACTCAATGTTATTTTTTTATAATGACAAAGGTGGGAGAAAAACTTATGAGAAAGGAAGAAACAACTACAAAGGGGGAGAAAAGGTGCATTCTCAATAACCAAGTCTCCAAGAAAGGGGGAGACCACAAATATTATCTCAAACAATACCAATTGAATTGTCATCATAAAAAAGGGATGATTATGAAAAAAAATGAAGTAAAATATATTATATAATAGCAATCAAATCGATATATGAAAAAATTCATTACTTTCTCTCTAATGTTCTTGAGATAAAAATAAGAACTCATGATAAGATGATACAATGTACCACGAAAGTACAACCGTGAAAACCAAGGATAGAAGGAGAATCATTACATTAAGATAATGCAAGTCCTTTCTCTCAAACTAAAGAAAGTGATCGTGATTATCCTTTTAAGTTCATTCCTAAGAAATTATATCAATGAATAAGAGTTTACAACCAAGAATCGAAGGAACGCATACAAGAACAAGCCAGTATTGAGAAGTTCACAACCCTAAAAAGAAGATCACTACCCATACAAAAGCATACAAAGCCAAAAAATCAAATTTAGCCAACTCGGTCAGTAATAAACTTTAACTAATTAACTAAATTTGTTAACCCACATAAATCGCATGGCTATAAGAAGAAGTTTTAAAAGCCATATGCAACTAGTGATCAAGACTTCAAAATTTTATCCAAAAGTATTAACTGGTTAGGGAACAGTTGTAATGATTTAAATAATCTTTTATGATCAAGTACTTTTTAAAAAAATGAAAAATTCCCTAAATTAATCACTAAAACCAAAATGACATAAAGATCATTAAACCCACGACAAGTTGACTAAAAGTCGAGTTTGAGTCGACTTAAATAGGTCATTTGAGACTACCTTGATTTTGACAAAAAATAAGCATTTTGAGAAATTTTCAAAACAAAGTTTAGAACTTTTAATAAACTCCAATTCACTTTAAGTTTACTGAAAATTTCTAGGTGGATATATTTCTAACGTCTAGTTTTAAAATTTTAAAAACTAAAATTCCCCTAAATTAATTAACTACCATCTAATGAATAGATTTTCCTCGAGCCTATAAAATAGTAGTTTTATATTTTTATTTAAACACATAATATCATTTCAATAATATCAAAATATGGAAGTTCCATTTCACAGCTTATGTCCTTAATACTTGAGCTTTCCAGAGAGAAAGAAACCAACACTTTAAACTCATTTCCAAAGTTGTGAGTTTTAAACCCAAAAAACTCCATTGCAACAAAGCTCCAACCATGACCCATTTGAACCAAAGATTCATCTCCAAAACTTCTTTAGAAAAAGATTTAGACCTATTACCTACTTATGGAAAAAAATTAAACCCCAAACCCATTTGAGCATCATAGTTGTGATTACTTACAAGTTTACATTTAAAAAAGAGAAAGCAATACCATTTCAATATTGTTTCTTATTAAGGAAAAAATATTTTACATTTTGGTTACATATTTTATTAATTTTACAATATTTTAACTTCATTGTATCTTCACGATTGATAGTCCCATTATTGTGGGGATTCAAAACGTAATAAGACCTTGGCTTCATTCGTGTTACTCTTAGGCAAGGACGTGTAGAGTTACCTTTTTGGTTGCGATGGAAATATGTGATATTTTTCTTATTAGGTTTAATTTTCCACCTTAGGGAAACGGAGATAGTGAAGTTAATCAATTAATATCTCAATAATGGATATAAAAAAGGCCGGATCACAATAGAAATATCAATTCGTAAAGTCTTCTCGAACACACCTATTCACTATTCATAGTTGTTTGATTAATCAATTGCTTATACTTTAATTAATGATCATAATGTAATTAATCTTTGAAAGAAGTTATTAAATGTTTTGAAATTTCCACTAATTTTATAAATATCCAATTAACCCCCTTTGGGAATATTTCTAAGCCAACATAATTAATCTTATCAAATACACTAACCCAAAAATTTATTAAATGTTATAGCTGGTAATTTCCTACATATTATGATATTCAATGCACACAAGCCAAAGAACAACAATGATTTTAGAAAATAATGAAATTAAACATACAACACAAGATGTACGTGGTTTGGTAACTTGCCTACGTCCATGGGGAGGGTTTTTTCTCTATTACTAAAAAAATATGTCGACAAAGTTCTTTTACTTGTAGACGTTACAATAATGCATGCCCCATTCATATGGGGTGAATTTACATTTATAAGGCATCTTAGGAGAGTCCTAAGCCCCATTTATAACTATCCCTAAGAGTTCGGAGCTATCCTCTATCATGATTATCCGTTACAAGTGATTGCATTAAATAATTATTCTCTCACAGAGAGTCTTCATTCATCATCGGTGCATGTGGCCAAAACGCATGTGGATGAGCATATTCTAATGACATTCTTGACCCCGGAATTTCCCGCAAAGTCTAGAAAATCATTGAGTTCATTGGGCTTTGTGCCTTGGCCGGTTGTTCACGTTGGACAAGTCTTCTTACTCTTCAGGGATATCTAGATCCCTCCTATGGTAAGAGGTTGACAAATGTCTAGAATTTTTCCACTTTGGTGGGAGGGAAATTTTGTAAATTCCTCGTAAATTGAAAATCAATTGCCTGTTAACTGCCTTATAGACACGCTCATAATATGGCATCGTTACTTTGGCTTGGGAGGATTCGGCCATCACCTCAGTAGCAGTCAAATGTTGTTTTGACTTTTGTGTGTGTAATAATCATTTTGGGGAATCATGAAGCCATTTCTCACTAGAAAAGAACCATTCCCTCTCTTTCCCTTTCATTTATAAACCAGAGCATTTGAAGAAGGACTTTAACATCCTCCATTTTATTGTAAGATGTCTAAATTCATTCGTTTTATTTTTCTATATTTCCAAGTCATTTATTTCTTTGAGTTGCCATAGTCCTTCAATAGTGGTGTACATAATAAATGACAACACCATTGAAAAATTCAAATTTGAACACATACCATAGTGGGTTAAAGTTGAACTGGTTGAAAGCCCATATGAACTTTGTAAACTTGATGAGGTCCATTACTTTTTATTTTCATTGGGGAGTGTGGTGTAACCTTTCTCCTCAATAAACTTTTTCTTAAATTTTGTCAATACTTCAATGTGTTCCTGGCCCATGTCACTCCAAATACTTGGAGGATCATTAATGGGGCTTACCGCATTAGCGAGTTATAAGGGAACAATCTTGGAATCAATGACATTATGTACAATTTTAATGGTCATCGATGAACTAAAATATTTATTACTTGAAAACGAGGGTGACCAATATTGCTCAGGTGGTGAATTCCTAATTCCAATAAGGATTACTAGGATTAGAACATAATTGTGAAGAACTAAGAACACACTCCCCTTCCTCGGGGTATTAAATATAAAGGGCCAAAGTGCCTTCATGAGGGTAAAGGTATAGGTTAGTTTGAAATTATGCCTTTTTTTTCACTTTCCTTTACATTTTATTGATTGTAACTGATTTTTTTCTTTGTTTCATGATAGCCAAAAGTGAGAGGAATCCTCCTTATGATCAGGACATGAACTTTGTTAATCTTCATAAAGTATTGTCAAGATAGCAAATAATTGGAGCTAGTGATGATCCAAGTTAGACTGATTACCTCTTTGGCTATAAGAGTTCCATTACCTACTTTGTCATAGGGCCAATCGACTAAACTTCATTTATTTCAATGAACTTAGATGATCTAGAGGCTTCTACCTCTCAGGGTTCAAACTAGGAGGATACATCCTCCTACGTTGAGTCTTTAGATGTCTTATCCTTCCCTTTTGTTGAACTTTTTCTAGGCATCATCGCACCCAAGAGAAATTAAACTTAATTGCTACAACTTTGGGCCTAAAGTCTTATTTTTCCCGCCCATTGAACAAGTGCAAAGAGCCTAATTGACTCGCGAGCAGGAAATATAAAGTTGGGTCGCCTGATAACCCCTTGGATATTAGATATCCACCAACTAAGTACATGGATGCTCCCTTCAGAAAGATGAAAAAGGATAAATCTCCTCCTCCCCCACCTACAATTGTGGGAAAAAATACTGCTGATAAGGGCATAGTTGTTTCCCATTCTGTTGTTACTCAGCACGACCTAGCGCAAGGTTTGATAAAGTCGACATGATTTCCCACTAATAGGGTGGATTCTTCTAGCCTATCTCATTATCGGTTAGTGGAACATGCCAACTAAAACATTAATCTCGTATGTTCAATCTGAACACTATCTATTTCTCCTTACATTAATTTCATAGTTGTAAACTATTTCCATTTTGTTCCTTCTGTGTCTTATAGATCCTGGTTGACTTCAACCAGTTATTAGAGAAAAATGTAGCCTTGAATAATTTCTCTCACGATGTGGAGGCAACCCTGGATAAGGCAATCAAGGCCTTGGATACTACTCATGTGTTTGATCAATTTTAGGAGTTTGAGAAGGATAAGCTAGACCAGAAGGTCCAATTATTGGAGGTAGCTAATATCAACCTCTAAAAGAAGATCAAAGATTCTATTGACTTGTCCGTCGCTGCCAAGAAGTCCATGGACGAGGTTGAGAAGGCCAAAGTTGTGAATTAAAGTGACAAAACCAAGATAGAGTAGGTGAAGGTCAAAGCTGAGAAGGCCTTGGTTGGATTTGCCCAAGCTAAGTCTGATGACTACACTGACAGTTGGGACAAGGCCTTTGCCCATGATCAAGATAAAATTGGATACCTAGGGAAGGAATTCTTTAAGAGGTCTTGGGATGAGTTTCTTATAAAGGCTAGTATTTAAGGAGAATAATGTAGGTTCTCATCCTTCAATTGATGCAAAAGATGATAATGGTGATGAGGAGGATTTCTTAATGAGTAGTTTGTTGGTCTTAAAGTTGCCTATACTGGTGTTGAGGTGGCTAATGTTGGTGCTAATCAAGAGAATCATGTCAACACCTATCAAGACGTAGAGAATGTAGATGGAAGATCCAACACTACCAAGGTAATCAAACAAGTCAGAGCCTATCAGTACGCTGAGAAGGCTAGGGGTGGGGATAATAAGCTAGAAGACAATACCTATATTCAAGCTACCGAGAAGGCGAAGGAGCCACTTTAAGATATAAAATGTTATACTAATTTTGTTTTCCTTTAGATCTTGATGCAGGGTTTTCCCCATAAGCTTTTCATAATGAAATTTAAAGTTTGTACCAACTTTATTAGTTCATTTATATTTCAATATTATCTGAATCTCTTTTTTTCTATCTTGAATGACCATGTGTCCTTCAACTTTTCATTTTGATGCAAAAATTTTAGTTCTTATTACTACTCATCGTGACCTCAAAGATAGGTGTGGAAGACTCCTTGCTATCAATTATAAGGAAGTTGATGACCTTTGACCAGATATTAGGCCCTGATGCATCTTTGCGAGCAAGAGAGACCTACTCAGATCTGCGTTGACTTTACCACAAGGCTTTGGCGACCAATGTTGTCTATTTTGATATGATGCATATCAACCAAGAAATTCTCAATGAAACATTAAATAAACTGGATAAATAGATGGTCTAATTCACTAAGGATAGAGGATTTGACCAGAGGCTAACCAAAGTTCAGTCTATGAATAACAAAAAGACTTGTATCCTACAAGTTAACCTCCAAGGAGAAAGGGAGGTCTATATTTTGGTTGAGAAGGAGGACAATGATTTGAGGGCTGCGGTTAAGAGATATAAAATATGTATATCAGGTAAGCAAGCTAGATAATGAACTTTCTTCCTCAAAGAGGAGAATAGTCATCTTAGGGAAGAGCTGGAGAAGGCCCAAAAGTCCTTTCATGATAAAGAGGTGACCATCAAGTGTTTATCCTAAAAGTTCAATTATCTTAAATATTAGTTCTATAAATAAAATCAGCAAATGTGGAATAATGGCTATGATGAGGCTCTCCTTAATTAAGATATTACTTTGTCCACAAATAAACTCAGCACGTGTGGAATGATTCCCAAAATGTTGCTTTTAAAAATGGTTGTTTCAATAGTTTATCCATTGTAAAAGTGCCAAGGGATTCCAAGTTATAGTATTGGTATGACCCTGGCTGCCTTGATAATTAGAATCCCCCTTATAAGCTTGATGCTTCATAAACACCCATGGATACGTCAGTTTGATAAGGAAGAATCTGGGTGATTACGCACTTGATGGAGATGATGAGATCCACTAACCTCCTTACCTAGGCAATAGGGTGACTCTAGGAGGTCCATCAAGAGTTAAAAACTTGTCCGATGACATTAGGAACTTTGGGATAGATTTTTTTCCTGTTGGATTTGGTCTTTCAGAGGATGAATCATTTCAGTTGCACAAGTGATTTAAATATAAATACTTCTTCATTATAAATAATTCATGGTTTTAATTTCCTTGCAATAAATTTAAGTATTAATCAAAATCTTAACATTTTTCTTTCCTTTACGCTGAGTGGTCACTGGTCTTACCTTTTAGGTGATGTCATCACATCAAACCTTAGGCCTATATCCAAAAAATGCACTTGTTAGTGGGGTCGTCTCCCAACTATAATTTTTTGACTTAGTAAGTATAATTTTCCTAGGGCTTACCCGTAGGCCGTTCATCAGTTATGAGAAAGTATTTATGTTTTGTTAATCATCAAAATAATTCGATCTAGTTGGTCATTTTTTGACCAACCAGTTAATATATAAAAATACATTTTAACGGAAGTATCCCTAATCGGATAACAAATGGTGGTCGTTGGTCAACCAGTTAATGAGTCTTGAAGAATAAATTTAAAAGAAGCGTCCCTGCTCGGGGAATAAATGGTGGTCTTCGGTCGACTAGCCAATTAGTTTTGAACAAGACATTTAAAATAAGATAAACATATAGTTATAGATAATATTCCAAGCACAATCCATTTGATAAATCGATCTTTTTTATTTAATATTCACCTCCTGAGGAATAATCAACAATAAAACATAAGTTTCTGAAATAGAATCCTAAACTAACACTTGACAAATAAAAGTTTTCTAGCAAGTAATTCAAAAATGAAATGAATAAAACTAAACGTAAAATTTATTAAGGTTGGCTGTGTTCAATGCTCGAGAAACATCTAATCCCTCCATTATTCCTAAGCAGTCTCCCTATAAGTCATCTATGATAACTTTAAATGGACCTTCCCAGTTAGGCCCGAGATTTTCGTCTGAGGGCTTCCTTTCATTGCCCAAATATTCCTTAGGACATAGTCCCCAAACTTAAATTTCCTGACCTTGACCCCCTACTATATTGTATAGCCAAATGTTACTGATAGGAGTCAAGCTTTATGAGAGCCAATATCTCTTTTTATTTGCTAGGTCGAGCTCATCTCTGATTGCTCCACTATTGAGATCTTGGTTAACTAAGGACGAATTCATGATATGTAGGTCTATCCCTAGTGGAATAACGACTTCTATCCCATAAGCTAAGGAAGAAGGTGTTTCCCCAATTGACATCCTGGGCATAGTTCAATACCCCCGGAGAACATGAGGATGTTGGTTGACCCAAGTACCCTTTATTTTTTCCAACCTTTTCCTTATTTCGTTTAGGACCATTTTATTGAAAGCTTTTACTTAACCATTTCTTTGGGGGTAGGTCATTAAACTTTAGTAGCGTCGAATCTTGTGCTCATTGCCAAAACTTTGGAAGGGGCTTCTCTCAAACTGATTCCTTGTTGTCTGTTATGATAATTCAAGAAATGCCAAAATGCATTATGATGTACCTACAAATGAATCTTGTCATTTCAACATCTCGAATGTCTACCAGTAGTTCTTCTTTAACATATTTACAGAAATAATCTGTGCTGACCAAAAACACTTCCTACTTCCAGACACAAGGGGTAATGGACCAATGATGTTATGTTCCCATTGCGTAAAAAGACAGGGTCTTGTGAGGGATTTGAGGTTGCTAGCGTATTGATGCACTAAAGGCGAGAAGAGTTGAATGTTTTTGCACTTTTGAATAAAGGCAACCGCATCTTGCTACATATACGACCACTAGTACCCATCTTTCATAAATTTGAATGCCAATGATCTTCCCCCGGCGTGGCTTCCACATATTCCCTCATCCAACTCATAGAGGATTTCATCAACATATTATAGGTGATCACACTAAATATATGAACTTAAAAAGGATTTTTGATAAATCTCTTCGTCTAGCGATAAGTGGAACTGATAAGACTTTACCCGAATCTTATGTGATCCCTTCTTATCATCAGGATTAACATCCTCTTTCAAGTAACACAATATTGGATCATTATAGCACGGGGCCCTATTGATGATCATAACATTCTCGGTCAACTTTACCTTGCCGATGCTGGGTAGATTAGGGTATTCCACTTGAATTGTTCACATTAGATATCCATTCACGGTTAAAGCAAGTGACGCTAAGGCATCTGTATAATAATTATTCCATTTTGGGAACTGTTGCACTAGTATGTGATTGAACTAGGTGACCAAGTGTTAGGCCTCTTCAATGTATGCAATTCATCCTTGGAACTGTAGTCTCCTGATATATAATTTTATACTAGTCCCGCGTCAAAAAAGACATCAAGTTGATGGGCGTCTAAGGAGAGTGACTTCTTCAAATCGTTGATTCATGCTTCATACTTTGCCTCGTTATTGGAGGCTTCAAATCCCAAACATATTGCTCGTCCGAGGATAGTTTTATGTAAGAATAGTAGTACTATCCCCACTATTATCTTTTGGAGTTAATGGATCCATCGACATAAAGGATTCATCACTCCCATTCTTTAATCGATTGCTAAACTTTTTCTTTAATTTCAGTGCTAACATCTACCAATGTCTGGTCGCAAGAGAATTCAGTGATAAAGTCATATAGGGCTTACCCCTTGATCGATGTTGTAGGATAAAACTGGAAATTGAACCTTCCAAACTCCACCGATCACTAGGACATCCCCCCAAACAAGTCGACCTTCTAAAGCACTATTGCATGATGCCCAAACACGTCTCCCCCAATTATTGATTAAACATCTTCGTAGCCATCCTCTGGTAGGTTTCCCTAACGTTTTTATGTTTAAAGGACATCGCCCTGTAATAATGCAATCCTAACATGGTGCTAAAAAAGGTATTCTCTTTGTTGGGGCTTAACATTATGATCTGGTGGTACCTGAGTAGGCATCGAGGAAACTCATACACTGGTGGTTGTCTATCGCATCAACTAGTTGATCTATCTTGGGCAAAGAAAAATTATCCTTGGGGAAAAACTCGTTTAGGACAGTGAAGTCTATAAGGATTCTCCACTTCATATTTCTCTTTTTAACCACCACAGGATTGGATAATCACATGGGGAATTAAACTTCCTTGATGGACCTTGACTCCAAATGTTTCCCACTTTTTATTTTTACTGCCTTCACTTTCTCAAGGGGCGATTCTCCATGCTTTTTTAGTCATACATGGATGCGATGGGTATATGTGGAGCTTGTGACACATAACCTCTAGATTGATGCCTGGCATGTTGTAGGGTTGCCAAGCAAAAAAAAAATTGGTTGTTTTTTAGGAAAGCAACCAATTATTCCTTTTCCACTCTGTTGATCAAGAACTTCTTCTCAAGTTGATTGATATCAAATATCACTTCCTAGAGGGTATCCATGACCCGATCGCTAGGGGAAACCCTGATTTTCTCGACATCGGGTCGCCTATACTTTAATTGCTACTTGGAGGGCTGAAATTCCTATGTTGGTTCCATAACCTTTTATTTTTTTGTTCTACTGCTTTGGTATGATGGAAGTTATAAAGAACTACAGAGCTAATGCTTGGTTCCCCTGATCACCATTATTCCTTTCTTAGTGATTCACTTCATCTTTTGGTGGTATGTTAAAGGCACTTCCTTCATGTCATGTAGCCACCCTACTAAGTATAACATTATAGGGTAAGTCTAGGTTCACGATGAGAAACTCAATAATTTGGGAGATCCATCCTTCTCGGATTGGGAGAATAACTTTCCTAATGGGAAATTCATCTTTATTATAATGATGACCCGGGGCATATTCTCTTCTTGTAAATATTCATCTCTAAGGTTCAACTTGTAAAACATTTTAAGGTATAAAACCTCTGAAGAGCTTCCCTGATCCACCAATAGCTTGTCCATCCTAATTATCAACTCTAAGAGTGATTATTAAGGCATCATGATGATGAGTCCTTACTCCAACTACATCCTTATTAATGAATACTTTGTGTTTGGAGTAGTCAATATCCTCTGGTTATCAACATTTATTGTAATGGGCTTGGTCGGGTCAATCTGGAATGCTTCCATCATTATTGTGATCTTCTTTACCTATATTCTAAGGGTGTTTCCCTTGATATGATTTGGGTTTGATGCCACATGGATCACTATGAAGGCATGGATAAAGTCTTCGTCCAGTACATTATCATGTCTCTAGTCACACAAAGGTTGCGCCTGACCTTCCTTCTTTTCAATGAACTCACGGAGGTGTTCAACCTGGGCTAGTTCCCCTGGATGAGATTTCAGGGCCTTGTAATTATTAGTCGCGTGGCCTTGATACTTGTTTTATGCACACCTTGGTGTCATGTTACTCTTCTTGGGATCACTTATCATCTTTTCAGGCCACTTAAAATACTATCGACCTATGATCGTATAAAAGATGTTATAGACCGGCTCAGTAAAAATCGTGTTTATAGCCTAAACACTTTTTTGAGATCCTTCTTCTCAGTTCCCTTTTTCTTCATATTCTTATTTTTCTTTTTTGTCTTTTTCATTCCTTTTTTTCTCCATTTTGGTCTGCTTTAGTCGATCACCTTCCTGGATGACTATGACCATTGCATCTTTAACTTTTTGTGCTTTTTAATCCTCACCACGTGGTCATCAATTGTAAAGTCCTTCCTCTTGGTGAGATATTGATGAAGCATAAAACTTATTGGCAGTACAATCTTTAGTGAAGCCACCGTAACTTGCTTAGTGCAGTCTTTCACTTTATTGTACACCTCCCAAGACCTCCTGACATACTCTCAGTGCATTTCATAAGGTTTCTTTTTCATTACAAGAATGATCCCATCCATTTAGGATGGGTACTTCTTGTGATGAACTTGGTAGTAAAGGCCTCGGTGAGTTTACTAAAGCATGTGATCGATTGGTGTGATAACTTCTTAAACCATTTTGGGGAAATAGCCCTAAGATTGGAATAAAATATGCGACACGCTAAACTCTCATTATTGTTTCATAGTTTCATGGCTTGGGGATATTTCTTGTCATGATTGGTGGGATAAGTCTTCCCATTATAAATCTTGAACCATAGAAGGAATAACTTCTTAGAAGGTTCAAACTAACTCGGCTAAATGGTGATTTTATTTGGCTAACAAGGGATCATCAAGCAAGTTCCTTGGTCCCTTGATAAGAAGGGTTCTTGTTCATTTCTTTCCTGATCAAATCATAAAGATTCGTTTCTCCTCGACGCTCATCAGATTAGGGTATCCTTTCATGATACTTTTCATGGGGAGAAGATTACTTTTGAAGATGGGTACTCATCCCTCATTTTCGAGCTCTGATCACTTGAGAACTAGGAGTACTTGACATGTGGCCATAGTTATGATTCTACACATATGCCTCTTTTTATAACCTCTTCAAGCATCATTAGACTGAAACAATATGTTCTTATTTATATCTAGTAGTGGGCCTCTTATCTCAAAGGCGCTTTTCATAAGCGTCAATGAGCCTTGAGAGCTGTTAGACCATTGAGGCTCGTCACCTTCATCAGTTTCCTCTCCCTGAGGATGATAGCGTGAGCCAGGAGATTATTGATAATCATCAATATCTAGTCGGAACCTCTAAGGATGGGGAGAAGGGTAACAACCTTCTTGATCATCATAATTGTCATTGTCCGGATGGTGACCCTCTCGATCTTCACGGCTATGATGGTGATGGCCTTTTTGTCATCAAGACTTTGATGATCTTGGTTAGGTGAGTGAAACATCATAGAAAATTGTCTAGTGACAAAGAACTAAGATCGTTCGCATAGACGATGTCAATTTTAGGTGATAATTTCCTACGGTTTATGATATTTAATACAAACAAACCAATGAACAACAATGATTGCAAAAAAGAATGAAATCACACACATAACACAAGATGTATGTGGTTATGAAACGTGCCTACGTCCATGGGTTTCTAGGATTTGTCCTCTATTACTCAATAACTTACATTGGTAGAGTTGTAGTACTGCTCGACGTTATAATAATACATGCCCCATTCATATGTGACCGTTTTACATTTACAAGGAACCTTAGGAGAGTCCTAAGCCTCATTAACAACTATCCCAAAGAGTTCATATTTATCTTCTATCGTGATCACCCATTACAAGTAAATGTATTGAACAATTCATCTCTAACTGGGAGTCCTCATTAATTATAGGCGCACATGGCCAAGCACGTGCCAATGAAATTCTTGACCTGTCAAATATTTTTTTTTCATAAATTGTGTTATTTTTTGCAGATTCTAAAACATTATCAATTTTGACCTATTATTTTTCTGTCATGTTTAAGCAGTGTTAACACGTGTTACAATAATTGCCACCATGCAAAAATAAATTATATTATATATACTACTTTTCAATCGTGATTAAACCTTATGTCCAAATTGACTCACTAATCGAACCAAAAAAAATATAAAGTGACCAACACCAATTTTGTTACCAACTAGACAGATTCAGTATCGATTCAATTAACTAAGTTGGACATGCCTCCTATAAGTTTAAATCCTAACTTCTCCCATGATTGAATAATCGTTTGATTTAGCTTTGACATTAAATTATAAAATATTTGTTGTCTTTACCACTTTGTAAATTGTATTTTTATCCTTAGTGAGGATGTATCCCAAAAATATGTGTATATATATGGGAGGACTTACAGTGTCCCGAGGGTGGGCAACCGCCCTAGCTATTTTTTTGGGATTTTTTCTGACATATATAGTTAAAAAAAATTGGATCTAAGTATAATTTTCTAAAGTGAAAGGCATTTATTTTCAGGTGTTTTAAAACCTCAGGGGAAAAAATAATATTTATATCTTATTAAAACTAAAACATGTGCCTTTTTAAAAAAAAAAATAACTACTCCCTATTTCACTCAAGCAATCATTTTTTTTCTTTCTCTCTCTCTCAACTCTCATCTCCCCCTTCTCTGGCTTTCCCTCCAGATGACAACCCGACCATTCATCCCTCCGGAAGTTCGGAGTTCCCTCCTCCCCAAGCCAGTTGCCGATAAGACTCCATCTCCTTTCGAGGCTCTGACACAACAAGCGGCAGTGAATAACACCCCACCCCTCGACATTTTGCCCCCAGGTTACAAGTAATATATATATATATATATACTCTTTCAATTTCTCAAATATAATAATTTTTAGTTTAGTAGTTTAATGTTTAAATGTCTAAATTAGTTTCAAATTTAAATGCTAAGGTTTACATTAAAAGTTCAATGTTTAAATGGTATATGTTGAGTTTAAAAAGTTTAAACGTTAAATCTATAGTTCAAAATGTTTAAATGTTAAAAATCTAAAACCTTAAATGTAATTTCTAGAAAAAAAATTGCTAAATTAGTTTAAACTTTAAAAGTTAAATTTCTGAAAAATATTGGGTTGTTGGGTTCTTAAAAATATTGATTTATTGGTTTATTGGTGAATATATTAGTTTGTTAATTGTTGAAATATAATTTGAAAAAATTTAGGGACTTATGTTAAGTATTTTAATTATTATTTTGAATATAGGTCAATATTATGTTGAGGTATTTAAGAAAAACGCGAATATTAAACTCAAGATTTTTAGGCTTAAAAAATTACAAAAGGTAAAAATAATCCTTAAAAAATTCGCCGCCTTTGGAGCTCCCACTCCTGGTCTTTATCAAAAATTTCCGCACCCTTGATCAATAATACAGAGTCCGCCACTATATATATGAGGTCGGCTCCTGTGCACACTAAGTTTGTACATCATTTTTATAAAATAATAAAAAAAATATTTTTGAACTAATTTTTTTGTGTGTGATATTTAAACATTTCAAGGACTCATATAAATAAAATCAGCTCAAAAAAACTTGTTTTTCTATTTTTAAAAAATGGTCAAACTTTCGCTGCTTTTAAGCTCTTTAAAAGTTGCGAAAGTTTGACCGAATTTTTAAAAATAGCAAAAAAAAAAAAATTTAGATGATTTTTTTGTATGGATCCGTCCAATGTTTAAATATCACATAAAAACAATCAACTCAAAATTATATTTTTTTAATATTTTGAAAATATTGGTGTACATCAGCGTGTGTGCAAACTCGATGTGCATAAGAACCTCTCTCTGTGTGTGTGTGTGTGTGTGTGTGTGTGTGTCTATATATATATATATATATATACAGTCCTGCTCTTGTACGGACTAGTCCGCATTTTAGGAATGCGGACCGAACATGTGTCACCTGACGGTGAGCCCAAAAAAGAGAGAGAGTGTGCCTATAATTTAGGCAATAATTTCTAGGCGCACCACTAGGTGACACATGTCCGGTCCTCATTCTTAAAATGCGGACTAGTCCGCACAAGAGTATTATTGTATAATATACATACATATATATATATATATATATATATATATATATTCAACACCTAAAGTCCATTTGATACAAAAGTTAAAAAAAGAATAGGATGCCATGGTAAATTTTACCCTATGAGATATTAAATGTTAGTGTTTGACAGAATTTCGTAAACAAACTAACTAGTTGATCTTATTCAAATCTAAATCTTGATTTGCTAAGATATCTAAGGCCGAAATCATCGATTGTTAACAAACCCTTCATACAAGCATAAATTGAAACCCTAGATATTTGTTAAGAAAAAATATTTTTTAGGGGAAGCCCCTTTCTAAGATTTTCGTGATAACTGGTGAGAACTTCTTCGAGGTTTCATGATAATTTTTAATATTTATAACCACACTAGCAAAAGCTTACTCTTGATTGGTTTTTATAGTTTCAAGTGGATTGGAGATGGTAACAGGTTGGTGTGTACATTTGTAAACCCCAGACTCCCATACAGACCAAGTATGCGAACCATTTTTTTTTAAAATAGTGTGTGTGTGTGTGTGTGTGTGTGTGTGTGTGTGTGTGTGTGTGTGTATATATATTGAGTGTATCTTTTTTGTTGTAATTAAACATTTCAGGGATCCCCCCCCCCCCCCCCCAATGAAAAAAATCAACTCATAATGAATTTTTTTTAGCTATTTATTTTGGGGGTTACTTGAAATATTTAAATAGCACGCAAAAAAAATCAATTTTTTTTTTACTACTTAAAAAAATTGGTTCGCATAATTGGTACTCATACGTGGACCTTACAGGAGCCTAGTTGTATATTTATATATGTATAAAATTTATTTGATTTCTATTTTTTCTAATCTTTATAATTTTTGAAATTAGGGTTAACGATTCTTAGATTTGGGAAAGTGGATGAAGTGAGGAAGAATGAGGGAATTTTCACCTAAAATATAGCAAGGGGCCAAGTCAAAATACAAATTAATGGCATTTTTTAACCGAGGATAACGTCTATCACGTTTTGGAGGTTTATGTATAATTTTTCATATTCTGAAAGATTATATCAATATACAGAGGGTAACATCTATGAATATTATGTCAAAATACTACATTATTACAGGGGGGCAAGTCATAAAAGCCCAAAAGAAAAGAAAAAGTAGAGTAGAGAACATCAACAAAGTTATGACATTTTTCTTATTTACTTTTATAGACACACACACATGGAGGTTTTTTTTAGATGGATTACAACATGATTCATTGTTTTTTATATCACCCATACCTAGCTTATCCAAAGTTAGGATCTAAGAAAAAGAAGCATTAAGATTACATTGTAACATGTAGCGGAAGACAGAAAATAAATCTATGTTATTACCTTGTTACGATCGAGGTTTAATATCCAATAGAAGATGTTAACTTTGTTTATGACCCAAAGCCTTGATGTCTCATTTTATGTGGCAAACAAAACTCAATACTTTACTTCTCATCAATAACATTATGTTTTCTTTAAAGGAATAAAATATTGGGGCCAAATTTTTATTTGGGTTTTGCAGTAACAAATGTTTTCATGAAAAGTGAACAAAATGTCATTTGGTAAATAAAAGATGGTAAATGTTGATAAGGTAAAATGTGGATATCTAACACAGAAATTTATAAAAAAAATGTTAAAATTAGATGTAACACTCCATTAAAAAAATAGACTTCCAACCCCCCCCCCCCCCCAAAAAAAAAAAAAATTGTTACAGGCTTTTTAAAATAGTAAATGGGGACAACATATACTTTCTTACACACAAAAGTTTGTAACCCTAATTTTAAGAACCATAACCTTAAAAAATTGAATCAAATAAATTTGGGAATCAAAATATAGAAACCAAATATGTATCTCTCTCTAAACATGGAAACTAAATTTCTAAATGTAGAAGCCAAACATATTTTTCTCTCTAAATGCATGAACTAGTTATCTCTTTAAATGTACAAATTAAAATGCAGAAACCAAAAATCTACCTAATTCGATTTTAAAAATGAAAATAATGGCTAATTTCGAAACCAAACAAATATCATTATAGTGCTTTTGTGTCTGACACATACATAATTCACCTCACCATTTATGAGTCACTACTAAATCACAGTGAATTGACATTTGGGGAACACACACAATATTAAAATTTTGCCCATTACTTTGAATTTCATATATATATCCTCACAAATAAAACAAAACCAAACAAAGCTCAGTGGATTTAAGGAGTTTTTATGGTCTAGTCCTTTGACTAGAATTTCGAACGCTATTTTCCAATAAAATAAAATTAGGATGCTCAGGTCACTCAGCAACCCACGCGTGTTTACAAATAATTTTTCTTTCGAATTTTACCCTCCTTCGATTACGTGATGTGAGGTACATATGAGCAGTAGTTTGAAATTGGAAAGAAATATGATGATTTTTTTCGCAGATCCATCACGATTTGGTGTGACCTACTTGTTTCTACTTTAGGTTTTAATTTCACATTTGAGTGTCTCGTTGCTTTTCTGATTTGTGAGACGATAATGGATTTTCAATCATGATTGTGTTTAAATATGAAAGTCTTTCGTAATTCAAAGGTACACTTTGATCTCTTCTTTGTATGTGTGCAACATATTAATGTGTTGTGTTTTAAGTTTGTATTAATTGATCCATTTGTTGCAAGATTGAAATCTTTTTGGTGATGCCTTCATTTGAAAAATATGGTGATCATGTGAGTATTATTAGTTCATCATAATTTCAATTGGTAATTTCCAATTTGAACTACACTAGGGTACGTGATTGAGGAGATTGGGAATTGAAATTAGAAAGAAAACTTATGCTTTTTTTCGCAGATCCATCACGATTTGGTGTGGCCTACTTGTTTCTACTTTAGGTTTTAATTTCACTTTTGAGTGTCTCGTTGCTTTTTCTGCTTTGTGAGACGCTAATGGCTTTTCGATCATACTTGTGTTTAAATCTGAAAGTCTTTCGTAATTCAAAGGTACGCTTTGATCTCTTCTTTGTATGTGTGCAACATATTAATGTGTTGTTTTTTAAGTTTGTATTATTTTATCCATTTGTTGCAAGATTTAAATCTTTGTGGTCCTGCCTTCATTTGAAAAATATGATGATCATGTGAGTATTATTAATTCATCATAATTTCAATTGGTAATTTCCAATTTGAATTACACTAGGGTACGTGATTGAGGAGATTGGGAATTGAGAATTAGAGAAGAATTTGCGAAAAGAAAACAAATGAGAAGTATAGGTGAGGTAAAGAAGAAGAAGAAGAAGTATGAGAGAGTAATTGAGAAATTTTCATTAAAATCCATATCACTCAAATTGTGCAATCAAAGATAATATCTTTAACCAATTTCATGCCTAAATTTTACATACTTGATCCATCTGTTGTTAGATTCAAATTTTTGTGGTGCTGTGTTTGTTTGGAAAATATGATGAGCGTTTATGTAATCTATATGTTTGATCAATTTGAAATTATGTTGGAATGAAGTTATGTTTACATTCGTATTTTTATTGTCTACTTCTTTGTTTGGATGTGGACTTGTCCTAGTCTGTTATACTTAGTGCATGTATGTTGTCTGCTTACGTGTACTTTTTGTTATTTATTGTGTATTTGTGTTTTTTTTGCATATCATACACACAAAAGGACATTATGATTGTATTGATGATAAAATATTATATTGTGTGGTTTTTATGCAAAAAGACATTATGAATCTAACTTTTATATTTGTGTTCGCTATGTTTCTATCTCTTATAATATTATGGTCTGCACCAATGCCCTTAGTTGATACATTTTAATTGTTTTTCATTTATTGCAGAGAAAAATAGATGGGTGCCTAGTTGATAGGTGTACTTACTTGATCAATAGGGTTGCTATTGAGATTTACGAGGATAACTCATTAGATTACATATATAAGGAGTTGTGTGATAGGTTTACCGGTTAGAAAAATGGTAAGTTTTCATTGTGTCATTCATTTGGTGATGAAAGCCAATTTTTGTTATTCTATGATAAAGATGTCCAATATAAGTTGAGATTTCAATTAATCATGAAAGCTGATATTATTTTGATATTTGTCACGGATTTGGGAGTGTTGAAAAATAATTCCATTTATGAAAGGTGTGATGGTTCATCTACAAATGTTATGTTTGATGGGAGCAATGGTGTAGAAAATGATATATATATATATATATATATATATATATATATATATATATATATATATATATATATATATATATATATATATATATATATATATGTGGGGAAGAGCTGAGTTATTGCAAGATTTATCTTTCTAACACTTGGAAGATGTATATTAGTCATGTTGATCAGTATTTTGAAGGAGGCATTGATGAGTTATGGGATAAATTGAGGAAGGATGTTGTTGAAATTGGAGTAAGGTTAGTTTATATAAATAATGATAAAACACGGGTGATTGTAAAGTGTTCTAAGAAGTCATCTGAAAGATGTATGTGGCGAGTTCATGCTTATGTACTGTTAATGGTTTATTTTATATACGAACATTGAATATCTTGGAAACATGCATAGTTTTGATTCATAGTTCATGTTGAAAAATGATGGAATCCACGTTGGTATCAAGTTTATTGGTCGATCAATTTAAGGACATGCCTTTAACTATGTCATTTGATGTAGCAAAAGATGTTAAGATTAACTTTGTCCTTGATATATGTTATCATCATGTGTGGCAAGTGAAAGATATGGAAAGTGATGTATTACATGGTGATGAGGAGTTGTCATATGTGAGTCGTGGTATATATAGGGATAAAGTGTTGCTATATAATCCGATATCGCATTGCATTCTTGATGTGGAATCCAAAAGTAGATTATTCAAAAGGATTTTTGTCATGTTTGGGGATTGTATTTTTGGGTTTCCCCACTACTTGCCCGAGTTGTTTATTAGCGGAGCCTTTTTGAAGAGCCAATAGAGAGGTCAAATATTGGCTTTAACCGCAAAAAATGGTAATAATTGTAAGATCATTATTTACATGTACTTCGTATATTTGCTTATACTTTGTATGTGGACATGTGTGTACTTTTTAAACAACTGTGTGTACTTTTTTGATAAATTCTTGTAATGTTTTAGAAATTGTTGTTTTGATAAATGAATTTACTTTGTAGTAGTCTATGTGTACTCTATAGTTTTTATGGGTGTACACTATAGGACATTCTAGTGATGATGATGTACTTATTGTGTGATATATTTAATTTTATTTTTTGGCATTTTTCCTCCTGCATTTCTTGTTGTTGATTTGGAGACAAAGGATAATTAGGTATGGTTTCTTCATAATTTACATAATGCTTTATCTTCTCATGGGAGGAATATTACATTTACATATGATTGAAACAATTCTCTTCTTGAGGTTGTTTCGAAGGTCTTTCAGATGTCTGCGTAGTCATACCTTATACATTATTTGAAGGAAAATATTAAGAATAAGATCCGTGGAAATTATGGGAATAACTTTCGTAAGAGGCTGGTTGGGTTGTTTCTCCGTTGCTCATATGCTTTAATCATTAATGAGTTCAACAAAAATATGGATAAACCAAGGAAGGAAAGGGTGGATGTTGGACAGTTCTCGAAAATTTTGCCTCCAGAAAATAGGTCTTGCACATTTTTTTTCGGAAAAATGGTATGGTGACATGGAATACAATGTTGTTGAGTTGTTTAATCCTAAATCTTAGAAGAAAGTCATGTCCCTATCATTCATATGATTGATAAATCAAGGGTCAATATTATGAACTTCAATGCAGAAAGAATGGTTGAAACTGAAAGGTGGATAACCAAGTTGTGTCCTAATTTTAACAAGGCGTTGATGGAATCATGGGACAAGGGTCAACATTGGAAAATTAACCGATTAAGTGATTTTATATTTGAAGTGCATTTCGAAGAGAGGGCTACCATTGACATAGCTACTTGAGTTTGTTCATGCAAGTGATGGCAGATTCGATGTTTCTCATGTTCTCATGCTATAGCTGTGATACAGACTAGAGGTGCGAATATTTACAACTACATTGAGGGATACTATGAAGCTTCATTTTATAAATAGTCATACCCATTTCCTAAAATTACCATCCCTAACTCGATGGCACTAAATACTCCCATACATGAACAACAATAGTTCCTTCCTTCGAAGATAAAGAGACAAGCATGCAGGCTGGAAAATCAGAGAATCAAGTCCGTAAGTGATGTTCAAATGAGAAAAGTTACATTCTCTAGGTGTAGGAAAGTGGGTCATTCTAATAAAACATGTAAAGAACAAATTTGAATACATAATTTCTAGTTTTTTTTAGGTCATTCACTCTAAATATAATTTTATTGATAATAATTGATTGATTTGATTGAAAGTGGGTCATTAAAAGTGGTTTATTATTGTTGAGTAAATGCGTTTACTTTTTTTTAATGGTTATACTTTGAATGTTTGTGATTTTTGCTAGGTTTACCTATTATTTTTATGCGTGTACTTTGTTTTAAGTTTTTTTAGTTTGTATTAGTGTATGGTTATGGTCTCCGCCGGTCGCAACATTTGAAGAAAATTATATGCATAAAAACCATATTACACGAGATTCAATAAATAAACTAATCAAGTGTTTTACATAATATTTTAGGGGTGGTTACGGTAATTTTTTTTATTTATCGTACCGTTTTGGTCTAAAAAACTATGATTTTGATTTACTACTTTTTATTACCGCAAACCTAAATTATCGAATCTTTGTGGGTGGTTATGGTTTAGGAATTTCAAAACTCGATTCAATAAAATTATCCTACCAAAATAAAATATCTAAATTACCGTCTTCAAATACCGATTTAATAGGCATGATATGACAAATTTAAATTATAAATGTAAATTGATATCATAATTTCGACTCGATAATTAAAATTGTTAATACTAAAAGTGATCCAAAGCAATATTTTATTTCTTATATGAAAATTCTTCGTAATTTCATTTGGAAATTGAAATATGAAAAAAACTGAATAAAAATGTAAAAAAAAACTAAAGATACCCATAATGAAATCGAATAAAATTGTACCGCGTGGTTTGTTATTGGTAAGTGTTTTCTAGAAATCGAAAATCGATTTTCTCGGTTTCATGATAATTGGTAATATTAATAACCACGCAAGAAAAATCTTACTGGTGGCATTTTTGTAGTTTCAGGTGGATTGGAGATGGTGACAGGTTAGTATTTAGATTTGTACATCCTAGACTCCCATGCGGACCAAATATACGACCCATTTTTTTTAAGTGTGTGTGCGTGCGTGCGTGCGTGCGTGCGTGTGTGTGTGTGTGTGTGTATCGATTTATTTTTTATTGGGTATATAAACATTTCACGGACCCCGCCAACCCCCTCCAAAGAAAAAAAATCAGATCATAATGAATATTTTTGCAATTTTAAAAAACCTGATTAAAATATGTTAATTTTAAGAAACTTAAATACTAGCATATTTTGACCTGTTTTTTAAATAACAAAAAAGGCATTTTGAGCTGATTTATTTTGAGAGTAACTTGAAATGTTTAAACGCCACACAAAAAAAATTCATTTTTTTAAAATTAAAATAAATTAGTTTGCGTACTGGGAATTGATGATTGGACCTCACAAGAGCCTGGTTGTACATTTGTATATGTATAAAATTTATTCGATTTCTTTATTTCCTAATATTTATAATTTTTGAAATTAGGGTTAGGAGCTGTTGAAGTTGGAGAAGTGGATGAAGTGAGCAAGAAGGAGGGCATTTTCACCTAAAATATAGCAAGGGGTTAAGTTAAAATACATATTAATGGAGTTTTTTAACCGAGGGTAAGCCTATCACGTTTTGGAGGGTTATGTCTAATTTTTCATCTTTTGGAAGATTATGTCAAAATACGGAGAGTAATGTCTATGAATATTATGTTAAAGTACAACATTATTACACGGGGTCAAGTCATGAAAGCTTAAAAGAAAAGAAAAGTATAGTAGCGCACATTAATAAAGTTTTGACAATTTCTTTATATATATATATATACACACACATTAAGGATTTGCTTAGATGGTTTACAATATGATTCAATATTTTTTATATCACCCAAACCTAGTTTCTCCAAAGTCAAGATTCAATAAAACGAAGCATCAAGATTACATCGCAACATGTAGTGGAATACAAAAAAAATAAAGAAAAATATTAAATGTCATTACTTAGTTGCCTTTGAGGTCTAATATCCAAAAGAAGATGATAATTGTGTTTGTGACCCAAAGGTTTGATATGTCATTTTGTTTATATCATTTTGTGTGACAAACAAAACTCAATACTTTACCTCTCATTAAAAAATTTATGTTTTCTTTGAAAGGGATAAAATGTTAGTGCCAAATTTTTATTTAGATTTTAAAGTAGAAAATATTTCCACAAAAAATGAAAAAAATCCCATTTGGTGATTAAAAAATTGTAAATTTTCCAGGGAAAAATTTGGATATCAAACTCAAAAATTAATAACAAGAGTTGGAATTAGATATAACACTTCATTAGAAAAATAGACTTCCACCGCCCAAAAGTAAACTAAAATAAAATTCTAACAGGCTGACTAAGCAGAAATTCTTCTTGATTTACCCACCTAAGTTGGTAGTTTTAGTACCTCGAACAACGTAATTGATTTGTTTTTATCCCATATCATTGCTAATGACTTCTTCTAACAAGTACCTCGAATTTCGTATATTTCTTACTGTTTTTACAGATATTTAGTGCAAAGAAAAGAGAGAAAGAAATCGAAAGAAACCGTAACTCTACACCCAGAGTTCGAATTTGAAGCCTGAATGAAAGTTAAAGAAATCAAATCACAAGAGTGTAGGAAGAAACGACAGTCAAATCGGAGCTCTGGATCAAAAGATATGGCAAGTCAAAGTTGGAGAAAGAAAGTCAAAATTGAAATTAATTCTAGAAGCTGGAGAGTTTCAACTCTTGAAATTTCTTGTATAATTCCTTTTTATTAGTTGTAAAACGTGGAGAGGCATTGGAAAAGTCATATTTGGGTAGTATAAAAAGCTAGGCCCTAGAGTAATGAAGAGATGAAGAGAGAGAGTTCCTTTTGGCATATAATTTCATATTTTCTTAGGATTTAGAAACCCTAGTTTGTATGTTGAACAAGAGCTATTCAAGATTCAAGTTTCAAGTTCAGATTTCCTTCTTCTATTCAAGTATTGCTAATTTCTACTTTCCATTTCTTTCATATTGTAAGTTTAAATTACCCTTGTAGTTTAATTTTGCTTCTCAATTCAAGTTTCTTTTCAATGCATAATAGACCTATGATTTCTTGCACATTTATAATTTTGTTTTCATTTAATAAAATCATGTCTAGCTAAGTTTTTTTAGGGTTGGGATGCATGAACCTATCCCAATGTAAATTACATATGTAGAAAATAGAATTTAAATTAAAATTTTGAAAGAGTCGTGCAAGATAACTCTACAATAATTATAAGTCTTTTAATCTCTCTTGGCCTAGGTACTTGGGATGTTTAAGAATATAATGTGAGTAAAATTGTTTAGCACCGCTTTATATTTCCCTTTGATTTCATATGATGCGGGATTGAACCTCAGATATGTAATGCTTAGGATCTATAAAGACTGGATTCATTCAAACTTCTAATTTATAATTTTAGTATGTTGTTAAGTAATTACTAAGGATTGGGGGATTGTATTCCAATCTAATTTCTCTTATATTCATAACAAGCATCTTTCCATTTTGGTAACTATTCCTATTAGCATAGTTAATTTAAAATTTAATTTCATTGCAATTTAGTCATAAATGAGTTTCAAAAATCACAAATATTCATCTTTTCGTTTCTTTTTAAGAATCAAGTTAAGGTTAAAATTCATTACTCATTCGTCATTAAGATTTGTAAGTCCTACTCCCTGTGGATATGATCCTGACTTATCAGATTATTACTAACGCAACAAGCTTTCACTTGAGCTTATAAAGCACGCACTTTAGACATATTTGTGGTCGCGTCAAGTTTTTGGAGCCGGTGCCGGGGATCTAGGTTACATTTCAAGAGTAAAAGTTAAATCCAATTTAATTCAAAAAAGAACTTTTATTCTTTCCCATCTCCCATAAACTGCACATGTAAACTCCTCTGTCGTCTCCAACCCAAGTTCACGAAAACCCCATTGCTGAAGCCAACTCTGATAATTCCCAAACCCCTAACATTCCACACTTTTGGGTTCCACCTTATTCATCTCATAATTCACTCACGAGTCACACTTTTAGTCAAACACTGAGTGGCGATTTAGAATCATTTGATAGCAACATGTATGTGCAAGGTAGTATTGGCACTGGGGAGGGAGCATTAACCTATCTCCCCATGAAAGATCTCTTATTTCCTGAGCAAACTGTCACTCCTGGATGCATTCTACTTTTGTACAATGCAGGATAATTCCACTTTCGTAATGGGATGATCCAAATTCTTCCTACGTTCCATGGAATGGATTCTGAAAATTCATATCTCCATCTTAGGGAATTCGAAGAAGCGTGTGAAACATTTAGTGATCAAGCATATCTGTAAGATGTTATTCGTTTGAAGCTTTTTACTTTTTCCTTAAAGGATAAAGCTAAGACCTAGCTACGGTCTTTACCCGTGAACTCTGTTCTGTCATGGAGAGATATGTAGACTAAATTTCTCTCCAAATTATTCCCACAGCATAAAACCAACTCTGTCAAGGCCCAAATCCAAGCTTTTCGCCAAAATGAGAATGAAGCCTTTGATAAATGTTGGGATCATTTTCAAGAGTTAGTTAGCACTTGCCCGCACCATGGGTTTGAAAAACACCATCTCATTTCATTCTTTTATCAAGGGCTTACTATAGCGTCTAAACAACTCGTGCAAACAATGTGTGAAAGACCATTTTGGGAGCTCGACTCGAGCGATGCTGAGGCTCATTTAAAATATGTAGTCGAGACCACTCAGGCATGGGTCATTTTTTACCCCAATAGCCAAAATAGACATCGAAAAATGTCCAAATCGTCTGCTGCATCCGGTATTTATCAACTGGACAAGGACACTTTGTTAGATCGTCGACTTGACCAGTTGGAAAATATTTTGAAAGACATACTTGAGGTTCAATTGCGAGATGCTACGGGGCCTATCCAAGAGAAGGTGTGTGCTATTTATGCGGCGGGTCATTCCACAAAAGGACGTCCTTCTATACCCGCCTACAAGGTAATGTACACTGAGTAAGTGGAAGCTATAGGAGGGTTTAGAGGAAATTTTAACACTCCTCAAGGGAACGCATACAATCCATCTTGGAGGAAACATCCTGGTTTAAACTGTAAGTAACAACAAGGTGTCATAAATCCTACTTCACATGTTTATTTACCTCAACTCCCACCTCAATTTCAGCAAGTGCCTCATATGCAGCCCCAAAGGCAAGCACCATCTCCTGGTCCGTATGTTACCCCACCTAGGTGATCTATTGAGGATAACTTGAATCAATTCATCCAATCACAAAAGGAGAACAACGCTAGGTATGATCAAATGTTCACTAAAATTCATACTAGCATCTCTAGGTTACAAGATGCATTGAATATCCAAGAGAAAGGTAAATTTTCGGCTCAAGGTCAAAGACCTCCTCAAGAGCAAACTATTGTTAGCTCTACATCATCGGAATCACAAGAGCAATGCTAAGCTATCACCACTATGAGAAGTGGTCGAGTAGTTGATTTATCACCTCCCCCACCTAAATAACTAAAGGCTAAAGAGGTTTTGGTTGACAAGACAGAGACCGATGAGCCCCCGTTATATGAGGATGGAAAGGATGGAGATGGCGATCCTAAAGTTGAAGTAAAACCACCCTCTGCTGGTCTCTTTCACCACCTCGAAAGGGAGCTTCCTGTACTGAAGTGCTAGATGTTCTTAAGCAAGTGAAACTTAACTTGCCATTTCTGGATGCCATCCAGCAAATTCCCGCATATGCCAAAGCCATTAAAGATCTTTTAACTATCAAACGAAGGCTTAAGGTGAAGAAGAACGTCTTTTTAGCAGAAAATATGAGTTCTGTCCTGTTGAATGATCTTCCAGCCAAATTTAAAGATCCTGGTGCACTCACAATCTAGTGTGTTATTAGAGAACGTAGAGTTGAAAAATCCTTGCTTGATTTAGGCGCAAGTGTGAATATCCTCCCATAATCCATTTATAAGCAGCTTGATTTAGGTGATCTTAAGCCTACCCGAATCACTCTACAGTTAGCAGATCGCACGGTCAAGGTACCTCGAGGTGTTATGGAGGACGTGATAGTTCAAGTTGACACATTCTACTCTCCGGTAGATATTGTCATTTGGGATACGGAGCACTCTTTCCCTTTTAGAAATCATGTTCCCATAATTTTAAGCCGTCCATTTTTAGCTACTTCTAATGCTTTGATTAACACGCGGAATGGACAAATGCAACTCACTTTTGGGAATATGACCCTCGAGACCAATATCTTCAATGTTTCCAACCAAATGGGTGATGAAGATGAAATTCATGCGGTTGACCTTATCGATGAAGTAGTGGACGAGCACATTGAGCAAATCATAGGTGGGGATGCGCTAGAAGTCTATTTAGTACAGAGTGTTGAGAACAAGTATTCTTATACTGAGTTTAAGCGTGAAGTGGAGGAGTTGAGAGTGTTGTTACAAGAAGAAGTGAAGTTGGAAGAATTGAGAGATGTTGACTAGGTATCTAGTTTTAAGGAGTGACCCCCACGGGTGTCAAACATGTTTCCTCTGAAGAGACATTTCCTTGTCTCGAGTTAAAGAAACTCCCTCCTAATGTTAAATATGCTTTTCTAGGAGAGGGAGAGATATTTTCTATTGTTGTCTCTTCTAGTTTAGAAGAAGAGAAAGAGGGTAAGTTGTTAGAGGTTTTGAGGAAGCACAAAGGTGATTTTGGTTGGTCAATAGAAAATTTAAAAGGTATAAGTCTCCTTATTTTCACCCATAAAATCTACCTCGAGGAGGACGTAAAGCCCTCGAGAGAAATGCAAAGGCGACTAAATCCAACCATGAAAGAAGTGGTTAGAGCAGAAATTATCAAGTTGTTAGATGCTGAGATTATCTATCCCATCTCAGATAGAAAATGGCTGAGCCCAATTCAGGTCGTCCCAAAAAAATCGGGTATGACAGTGGTCGAGAATGCGAATGGAGATTTAATACCTCAACGCACCACCATCGGGTGGCGTGTTTGCATTAATTATCGAAAACATAATGCCGGAATAAGAAAGGATTATTTTCCCTTACCTTTTATCGACCAAGTGATTGCACGAGATTGTTTCCGGGATGGATATTCTTAGATTGTTTCCTGGATGGATATTCTGGATATAATTAAATCAAAGTGGATATTCTTGATCAAGAAAAGACGACTTTTACATGTCCCTTTGGCATATTCACTTATAAACATATGTCGTTTGGACTATGTAATGCACCTGCGACTTTTTAACAGTGCATGTTAAGTCTCTTTAGTGACATGGTAGAGAGAGGACTTGAGGTGCTTATGGACGATTTCAGCGTTTTTGGCCCCTCGTTCGACCAATGTCTAGCTAATCTTGAAAAAGTTTTATTCCGTTGTGTGGAAAAGAACTTAGTCCTCAACTGGGAAAAATGCCATTTTATGGTTACTGAGGGTGTAGTTCTGGGCCATGTAGTTTCATCCAAAGGTATAGAGGTTGATCGAGCAAAAATACAAGTGATAGCTAAGCTAGCCCCGCCAAAATACTCAAAGATGTGAGATCCTTTTTGGGCCATGCTGGATTCCATAGACGATTTACCAAGGACTTTAGCGTAATTGCTAGACCCTTGAGTAATCTCCTTATGAAGGATAATCATTTTGAGTGGAATGTTGCATGTCAACGAGCTTTTGATACATTAAAAAGCATGCTGATTTCCGCTCCTATCATGCAAGCTCCGGATTGGTCTCTCTCGTTTGAGCTTATGTGTGATGCAAGTGATTAGGCGATTGGGGTTGTTTTGGGACAGCGACAATATAAGAAAGCTCATTTTATTTACTATGCTAGTAGGACATTGTATGGTCCTCAACTTAACTACTCCATTACGGATAAGGAGTTATTAGAAATTATTTTTGCTCTAAACAAATTTCTCTCTTATATCGTTGGGTCGCCCATCAATTGCTTTACAGATCATGCGGCACTTAAATATATTCTAGCCAAGAAAGATGCAAAATCACGCCTTATCAGGTGGATCCTACTCCTACAAGAGTTTAATCTCTCGATACAAGATAAGAAAGGAGTAGAAAACATCGTTACCGACCATGTGTCCCGGCTCTCGTTCGACGTACCTACTGATCTAATACCCATAGATGAGTATGTCCTGGATGAGAAACTATTCGAAACTTCTTCTCTCCCATGGTTTGTTGATATAGTGAACTATCTTGTCACGAGGGCCTTTCCCTTCGAGTGGACACCGCAAGAGAGAAAGAAATTCATTACTTAGTCGCGCATGTTCTTTTATGATGATCCATATCTATTCAAGTATTGTTCTGATCAAATCATTCGAAAGTGTGTACCAAATGAAGAAATTCAAGGGGTAATCCGATTATGTCATACAGAGGCTTGTGGAGGACATTTTTAAAAAAATAAAATAGCTTCTAAAATCCTACAAAGCGATCTCTATTGGCCCACAATCTTCTGGTATGTGAATAGTTATTATAAATCTTGTGATAGATGCCAAAGAATGGGAGCTATTACTCGTCGTGACATGATGCCATTAGCCCCCATACTTGTCATAAAGTTATTTGATTGCTGGGGTATTGACTTCATGGGGCCGTTTCCACCTTCGTTTGGCTTTCTATACATCCTCATCGCAGTAGACTACATCTCAAAATGGGTAGAGGCCATAGCTACAAGGACGAATGACCATAAGGTTGTGATAAGGTTTATCGAAGAACACATACTTTCTCGCTTCGATGTTCCGAAGGCGATTATCAGTGATAATGGAACTTATTTCTGTAATAGGCCATTTGAAAAGTTACTGAGAAATTATGGGGTTGTCCACAAGGTTAGCACAACTTACCACCCTCAGTCGAGTGGCCAAGCCGAGCTAGAGAATTGGGAAATTAAGAACATATTGGAAAAGACAGTTGAACCTAATCGGAAAGATTGGTCTCTCCGATTGAATGATGCACTATGGGATTATCGGACCGCATTCAAGAACCCCTTGGTATGTCCCCATTTCGTTTTGTGTATGGAAAACCTTGTCATCTCTCTATAGAAATTGAACTCAAGGCATATTGGGCAATAAAGAGAGTGAACTTTAACATGGACAAAGCCGGTGAAGCACGTAAACTTCAGTTGAATGAGTTGGAAGAAAGACGCAATGATGCGTATGAAAGGGCTAAAATTTCAAAGGAATGAATGAAACTAGCTCATGATAAGATGATTCGACGTAAATAATTTCATTCGGGACAGAAAATGCTTCTTTACAACTCGCGATTACACTTATTTCTCAAAACATTGCGATCAAGATGGACTGGTCCATTTATTGTAAAGGACATGTTCCCCCATGGAGCGGTTGAATTGGAGGATCAAAAAGGGGGAAATAATTTCAAGGTTAATGGACAAGGCCTCATGCCTTATTTGGAAGCGTATGTTGCGGAAGCCGACACAATCTGGTTGTCGGATCCCGTTTATGGGGACTGACTGAGATAATCTGGAAAGGTTGTCATATGGTGTGAGTTCTTGTATATAGTAGTGATAGGACCTTAGGATAGTGATAGTGTATGGTGGCGATGCACGCACAGCGAGGTGATAGTGTTAGTGGCAGTGATGCACCGGAGGGTGATTCCGACGACGCTGCGAAAGATGTGGCAGCCAACGTGGAGATGGAAGAAGGTGGCGAGGAAGAATAGGATGAAGCTGTTGATCCCGATTATGTTCCACAAGGTGCGGCACTCACCGAGCGCTTTGTTGCTCTTGAGGTGCGTTTCGACGGTTTTATGTCTTCCTACCGTCGCGACACGAGTATGATGTTACGCCTTCAGGCTGATGTTTATCGCCTCCAGTTGGGCCCTGATGCCCCACTTCCTGCTTATTTTTATGATCCTTATGACCACACTGCGCCTGGTAGTTCCCAACACCCTCCAGCACAGTAGCAACACTTATTGGATCCTTTCACAGTCCTCATCTGGTTTTAACTTATGTTGCTCTTTTCATGCTTTTATCTCTTGTGTCCATAGCTATGTCTTAATGAACATTCTTTGTTGTAGTTATTTGCTTGTTTTTATCTCTCGCACTCATTATTTCGTCTTATTTAGCTTTATGTCCTTTTGATTATGGACAATGCAAAAGACTAAGTTAGGGGGGATGATCAGTGCATAGTTATAAAACTTTGAAATTTTGAAGGAAAAAAAAGCCACAAATATTTTTGTTCAAAATGAATAAAAATTAGAATTTAAATTTTTCAAAAATATCACCTTTATTTTTTTAAAGTCTTAAATTGTTAACAATCAAAATGCACTAAGCCAAAATTGACCGAAGATGGAAATTGAAAGAAAATTGATGACGTAACGAATAAGTGTGGAGTTTGATCAAACCCGGTGAGATTTCGAGCCTTTTAATTTTTTATGAGTTTTTAAATCAATCCGAGTTTATGATTAACTCAAAGTACTTTTCAGCGTTTTAATAAGTCGTTGATGATCTCAATCCTTTGTTTTGATCGGTTAAGGGAAATGTGTGAAATGTTATCTCGAAATTCGTGCTAAATATATCTCTAAACTTAATTAATCTCGAGATGCATATGATAATGTAATTAGCAATTTGGACAATGATGTAGGCCCGTTTTTATTTAACCCAATAATATTAGCCATAATAAAGTTGTGAAAAATTATCCCTTTGCAACCCACTTTGAGCCTAATAAAATACTTCCCTTTCGTTTGATAACCCGAAAAACCCAAATAGCCCGGAATTGTGAAAAATTGGAAATTCAACCAGTAAGTCCAAAGTGTGTAATAAAAAAGGGCAAGAAAAAAATGAAAATAGAAAAAGAAAGAGAAAAACGAGCAAATGCCCGAAAAAACACTAATGGACGTCATAACGACATTTTCCAATTCCGTCTATTCCCATTTTTACCCTTTACACTTTTTAAGCCGAAAAGTCCTAACCGAGTCCGTAAGGAAAAATTAATTATTTCATGGAGAGATAATACATGAAAAGATAATAAAAGAGATTAAAATGGTGTGATCAAGAGATGATGTTTCCCGTTTCCTAATAACTGTATTCCGATGATGAGATCTTTTCACCATATATTTCCTTCTTTTCAATATTGTATGCGTGAAATTGTGTCCATTATATTTACTCTTTAGGGGTGTCTCAATGCGTATATTGTGTGTCCTTCCTTCCTCCGTGAACCTACCCCAGACACTATGTCGTGACATTATTTGTATATATTTTTATTTGGACACTTGGATTATATTTGAATTATTTTGATTTGTTACATTTTTGTTTGGGCATGGATTGTATTTTTATTTTATTTGGATATGGAAATATATATGCAATGAATTTGTGGATTCTTTCTATTTTATTTGGATATATGTTGTTTGAACAAGTATAATTTTCTATAACAGGTGCAAATATACTACTGGGCAGTGGTGGTGGCCAAACTGCCCAGCAGATTTTTTTTTAAATTTTTCCCAGATTTGTCACGGTCTAAACCGTGACAATTTTTTAAAGGTTGTCAGGATTTTGTCACGGTCTTTGATGATGACAAATCTTGTCAAGGTCAAAGACCATGACAGGATCGTGACAAGTCCGTGATAACAAAAGTTGTCACCCCCAGAATTATCACGGTCATTGACCTTGACAAGTCTAACTTGTCAAGGTCAATGACCGTGACAATCCGACAGATATGGTGTAGTGTGCATTTGGAAGATATGGCTACCATTGACATTGCTAATTAAGTTTGTTCATGCAAGCGATGGAAGATTCGGTGTTTCTCATATTTTCATTCTATAGTTGTTATATGGATGAAAGGTGGGAATATTTACGACTACATCGAGGGTTACTATGAATCTTCATTTTATAAATAGTCATACTCATTTCCTAAAATTACCATCCTTGATCTAATGGCACTAAACATTCCCATACCTGAAGAACCAGAATTCCCTTCCCCAGAAGACAAAGAGACAAGCATGCAGGCTAGAAAACAAGAGAATCAAGTCCGTGGGTGAGGTTCAAATCAGAAAGGTTACATGCTCTAGGTGTGGGAAAGTGGGTCATTCTGAGAAAACATGTAAAGAACCAATTTGAATACATAATTTTTATATTTTTCAAGTCATTTACTGTAAATACAGTTTTATTGATAACAAATGATTGATTTTATTGAAAGTGGGTCATTAAAAATGGTTTATTATTAGTGAGTAAATGCGTATACTTTGAATTGTAATGGTTCTACTTTGATTTTTTGTGATTTTTTCTAGGTGTACCTATTGTTTTGATGCATGTACTTTATTTTAAGCTTCCTTGGTTTATAATCTTGCATGGTTATAGTCTGCGCTGGCCGTGCCATTTGAAGAAAATTATATGCATGAAAAATCATATTACACGAGATTCGATACATGTTAGTTATTGTACATAAAATTTTAGGGGCGGTTACGGTAAGTATTTTTTCGTACCATACCGTTTTGGTTCGAAAAACTATGGTTTTAGTTTAATACTTTTTATTAAAGAAAACCAAAATTCTTGAAACCAAAATTACCGAATATCTATTGGTGGTTTTGGTTTAGGAATTTTAAAAATCGATTTAACAAAATTACCGTACCAAAATGAGATATCTAAATTATCGTCTTCAAATATGGATTTAATAAGCCCGAAATACCAAATGTATATTATACGTGTAAATTGATATCATAATTTTGATTCATTTATCACAATTGTTAATACTAAAAGTGATCCAAAGAGGTAGTTTTATTTCTTATATGAAAACTCTTCATAAATTCGTTTGGAAATTGAAATACGAAAAAATCCAAATAAAAAATGTAAAAAAAACGAAACTAAAGATACCTAAACCAAAACCGTATAAAATTGTACCGCACGGTTTGTTATTGGTAAGTATTTTTTAAAAAACGAAAACCAAAATTACCGAAAGCAAACATACCGAAAAAATTGGTATGGTTAATCACCTCTATAAATTTTTATTGAAAGTGATTGAATTTTGAGTGATTTATTATTAATGATTGAACGTGTGTACTTTAATTGTGAGCTGCATGTACTTATGTTTTGAGCTGCATGTACTTATTGATTTGATGTATCTACCTAGTGTTGTGATGCATGACCTAGTGTTTTAATGCGTGTACTTTTGTTTTGAGCTGCGTATACTATTATCTATCTCACAAATCATTTGTATGCCTTATATGGTTATGGTTCGCGCCAATGTCATCGTTCCATGAATATTACATTCAAATGTATACTCTGTATGGTTATGGTCTGCCCAACGGTACCGTTCGACGAATACTACGTGCAAATGTAGAAGAAAACGAAATCACATGTAGGTGATATGCATAAATTGAACAAAATATTACAATTCGTTTTGTAAGAACCATTAGCACAAAATATTACAATTTCTATCCATTTACAAAAAATATTATAATTTCCATCCATTTACAAAAAGAATTATGTTCAACTGGTGTCCACGATTTCCAACCATGTTCAAAGAAATTAACAATGTATTTACGTAAATTCCTTTTGTAGTTTTTTCAAATAAGCCATTTCCTTTGTATTGTAGGAACCATCCGCACAAAGAAGTTCTGCTACGACATGTCCCCTCATTATAATCATATCTGGTTCTTGGATATGTGTCTTGAGTTGATTTCCTTTTTTCAATTTCTCTATGTAGTGAAAAATAACAATCCCACAATCTACACTGAAATTAATTTAAACAAACAATATACATTGTCATTTTATGAATAGTCTAAAAAGTAATGCGATTTAAATTTTTGGTTGCTTACGAGTTGTATTCTTTAGGGCATTTCGTGTCTTTAATGAATTTGAACTAGACAAAATTTTCCAAAGCCCATTTGATTGTGCTATTTTCACCTTTTGTAAGATTTTCTAATGTGGTCAATGTTTTCCTTTCCCTTTCCTCGATTATTTGAATAAAATTCTTCTTCATTATTACTGGTGCATTAATTTTTATTAATTTTAGGGTTTCTTGCATAGTACCAACCTGTGTAAAGAAATAAAAGTTAATGTATATGAAACTAAAAAGTACATTTAATGTAATTTAGTTTAGGGTGTAACCATATTTTTTCTTAAGTAAACTAACTTTGTATTCTTGTTCTTGGGCCTTAGTTGATCTATATATCCGATTTTCATTTATTTCTTATGTATGGCTAGTAAAAAGAAATGGTTTATAGCATGCCTAATTGGGATGAATAAAATATCATAATTTCCCAAGTTTTGTTGCATAAAATAACATAATCTTTGCCCCAGTTCGGTAATTGAGCAAGACCATATCTTGTTGCACAAATTTGTTAGGATTCGTAAATTTTGTAATGGTATTTTTTGGATGGTGATAAAGAGTTGTGAGGGTGTATTTTTTGTACCCAACAGTAGGTGCTCAATGTGCGGGCCATTGTATTAACATGCCCCATGCCATGTCACACAAATTTATACATGTAAGCATATTGAATAAAGCATGTTAAACGAATGACATTAGTTTGGATGGCTTACATGATTTGAGATTTCAACTTCACTTAATAGTTCCTCCAAGTCTACCCCTCCTACTGTCACCTTTACTCCCTCGTAGAGAAATTCCTTTGATTTTTAGATAGGGGAGAAATTTAGTGGTGACATATTTTACAACGGTAACCACATGTAATCTATTATTATGTGCTTGAACTTTATTAAAAGATGCATGTACTTTAGAAAACTTATGTGCATTGCACAATACACAACCAGTATAAAGGAAAATGTACTTTACTATTATTCCCCTGATGTGTAATATTCTTGTAATTTGGATTTGGCATCTTTACTCAGGTATTGTGCAGCAGGATAAAGCTATAGATTGGGTGGCTCAATGGACCATTTGGATAGTGTTGGCGTTTTTTTCGTCAACATTTATTGGCTCTTTATCACTCCCTCCATTATTATTTCTGTGGTAATCTTCTTTGGGTTATTCTCCACCTTTTAAATTGTAGTTCATCATCGGATGGAGCACTTTCAGTATCTGTCCCCTCTTTATGCACATCGCCACTAACCATCTTCTTTGCTCTGTTAACCCTCTTATATGGTTACTTATTATTTTTCTTCACGGGCACATCATACTCAAAATCTGAATCATGATTTTCTCTTCGGTCCCCTCTCTCATGTACGCATTTATACATAGATTTTTGGACTGTTTGCATCATCTAAAGTTCTCTCTTAAAATTTTTTATCTCAGTCAATGCTTTGTTGAGATTGAGCTCCAATCCTTTGTTTTTATTGATGAGATCTTGGTGAATGATTTCCTGAAAAAACACATTTTGCGTTAACATTTTGTGTAGTGTAATCAAAATTTGACATGATGTAAGTAAGGGAAGTTTAATGGTTTCTTAAACAAAGTGTCTTAAATAGTACATGGAAAATATACAAAGTACAAGAAAAATATAACTCAATACACGCAGTATAAAATAAAGTACAAGCGGAGTAATTGAAGGTACGCGTAGAATAAATGAAAGTACGTGCATAATTGAACTAAGTACACGCAATATAAAAATAAAATACATGCAGTATAAAATAAATTTCCTATTGGAATTCCTTCATATTTTTTTTTCACCAACCTCCGTTTTCAAAGATTTGTTCATCTGATTTAATTCTTTATTTTCTTTCCCCAGTTTCTTCATCTTATCTTGTAATTTTCTTGCACCATTTGGAACTTTCTTTGAGCAAACTTTGTAATGTCGCTTAAAAGCATATCCATTTCTTGGTCAATAATGCTTGCCTCTGAACCATGAGTAATCTATTGATGTTGCCCTTGTTCTTCTGGGGTGAGACGGGAAATGTTCAAAGAAAAACTCAGTATGTTATCCATCTCACTCTCTTCAATTTTTTTCTTTTTCATTTCCACCTCGTTCACCCACACAATTGAAGTTATCAAGTGGTAAAGTTGAAAGACAATGTTGAACGAGTGAACTGATGAACAAAGGTTTAAGTAATTACATCAATTGATGATAAGTCTCCTTTACACGTCCATTCTCTCAAACGAGTTAAGCTCTATTGGGGAAATTTAGGGGTCTCGATATCTCTTCTTTCCACTGGTTATATGACACGCCCCTTATCATATAGCCAGTTATGTGAAGAAGAAAAAAACATATTTGTAATTTCATTCATTGAAAACATAAATACACACAGAACAATGGATTTAGTTTCTTACAAAAGAGAAATGACACATCCACTGGTTGTTCTTGGCTTAGATCGTGCTGTTTTGTCAAGGGATTTGATGAGGAACTGATACACTATAAAAATCTAGTCATATGACTTCATTTCATCAACATTGTTTATGTATGGAGTCAAAAACTAACTTATTATGAAGACAGAGTTACAGAAGAGAAGCATTGTCAAGAAATGGAAAACATGAAGACGCACAAAGTCATGCATGCCCTCATTCAATTCCACATCAACATATATTTTCAAGTCGCCTTCAATCTCCGTCTTGTGAATTTTTTTATTTGGAGTGAAGTATCGGTTGAGGAATTTAAGCTTAACATTTTCCTTGCCTTCTAATTCAAGTTAATAAACTTTTGACCCTAATATATTAGAATCCCAAAAATCTCACTTATGGCATTTAGTGAGATCTTGGCAGGGTTCTTCAATGCAAAAAAAATTTCCTCCTTTTTGTGGAGCTTCACAGTCTCAGTGATATTTACATCCTTTTTCTCATGTTGCGCTTGAACAACCTCGTTATTGTAGAAAGCATTGAAAAGTTCCCTAAAAGGGATTTTCTTCAGAAGTTCCACACGCTGATCATTAACTTTTCCACTAATGTCAGCATAAACGTGGTAGGAAAAATTAATTTTTTCCCTGAACTGGTCACACTTATTGACATGCAAACAATGTTTATTCTTCTCATTTGCTGCGCAACTTGCTGCCCGGGTTGATTTAGTAACATGTGTACTTTTATCCCTTTTGGATCTCACAACACGTGTACGTTTATCCCTTTGGGCTGTCACAATAGGTGAACTTTTGCCCCTTTGGGCTCTCATTTTCATCCTCATTGTTATTTATTAAAAAGTGTTGATATAGAATGATTATCACCATAATGTATTAAATACACACATCGATAAACAAAAGTATATCCATAGCACAATAAAGTACATGTAGTAATAACAGAGTAAATGCATAATACAACAAAGTACATATTGAATAGAAAAAAATACATGCGGAATACAATACAACACATGCACAAAACTAAAAAGTACACACATAAATTGTTTAATATTTCATAATGAATAACTTGATAAATTGTTCTATTACATATTCCATTGTTGCAAGTATAATATTTCAAGTCACATTTTTAGTCATATACCCAAGTTCAATATTCAATCTCTCAGTGTTTGTTTTATGGTAATACCTAATGCTTGTTATTCTGCAAGATATGAACCAAGAATGATTTTTTTAACATATTTACAATAGTAATAATATAGTAGCTCCATGCTAAACACACTAGCATTTTCAAAACCTCTTAAACAATAATGTTCAATTTGTTTCGCTAAATCCTTGACTTTTGCTACATTAATTTGGAACTTTTGTCCATCAAAAGTACACTTGATGTCCTAATGGTAGTGGCGAAAACCTAGTAATTTTTTAGCTCTTTCATTTATTCGAAGAAGAAAATAAATAGTGTCGTGTAAGTCACATTCACGGTCAATGTGAATGGTTTCGTATTTTTAAGATCTTCCAAGGTACATCTAATAGTTTTGTAGTTGAAAATGCTTGGTGACTTGTTTCTAAAAAAATATACAAATTACACAATTATAAAATACTATACATACACTCATAATGACAAAACAAAATATATGCACATCAACAGAACCACATACAACTCAACTCAACTCAACTCAACAAAGCCTTTTCCCAATTAGTTGGGGTCGGCTACATGAATCCTATTTTTCCATTCCATTCTGTCCAGTGCAATATCTTCGATTAAATCACATGATATCATGTCATTTTTTATAATATCCCGCCAAGTTAATTTAGGCCTACCTCTACCCCTTGGGTTACCATCAATACTAACTAAATCACTCTTCATTATAAGAGCATCCATTGGTCTACGCTTGACGTGTCCAAACCATCTAAGTCAATTTTCTCTCAATTTATCTTCTATAGGAGCTACTTTTACCGTTTCACGAATTTGTTCATTTTTAATTTTATCCTTTCGAGTTTTACCATAAATCCATCTTAGCATTCGCATCTCCGCCACACTCATTTTCTGCACATTTTGTTTCTTGGTTGCCCAACACTCTGTCACATATAACATGGCGGGTTTAATGGCCGTCCTATAAAATTTTCCTTTTAACTTCAAAGGTATACGCCTATCACACAGAACGTCGGTCGCACTTCTCCACTTAACTCAGCCTGCTCTAATCCTATGCGTAACATCATCACTAATATCTCCATCTTTTTGTATAATCGATCCTAAATAACGAAAATGATCATTTCTAGGTATTTCTTGACCCTCCAATTTCACCACATCTCCATTTGTCCTCCTATTACTACTAAAATTACACTCCACATATTCTGTTTTAGTTCTACTTATTTTAAATTCTCTTGTTTCTAAAGTTTCTCTCCACAATTCCAACCTAGCATTTATCCCCATCTTAGTCTCATCGACTAAAACAATATCATCTGCAAATAGCATACACCATGGAACCTCATCTTGTATTTTTCCAATCAACTCATCCATAACAAGAGCAAAGAGATAAGGACTTAATGCTGAACCTTGGTGTAGACCTACCGTAATTGAAAATTCACTATTTTTTCCAACTGATGTTCTTACTATAATCATCGCACCATCATACATATCCTTGATCACGTCAATGTATCTGCGAGTCACTCCTTTTTTATGTAGAACCCACCATATTATATCTCTGGGTATCCTATCATACGCCTTCTCCAAATCTATAAAAATCATATGAAGATCCTTCTTCTTCTTCTCTCTATACCTCTCCATTAATCTCCTTAATAAATAGATTGCTTCCATTGTTGACCTCCCAGACATAAACCCAAATTGATTCTCAGATATTGCTGTCTTCAATCTCAATCTATATTCAATCTCTCTCTCCCAAAGTTTCATCGTATGACTCATTAACTTAATACCACGATAATTTGAACAACTTTGTATGTCCCCTTTATTTTTATAAATAGGTACTAAAATACTTTTTTTCCATTCATCGGGCATCCTATTAGTCATTAAAATTCTATTAAATAATTTTATAAGCCATGATACTCCATCCTCCCCTAAGCACTTCCAAACCTCAATAGGGATACCATCTGGTCCTAAAGCCTTCCCTATTTTCATCTTTTTTAGAGTAATCCTGACCTCTGTTGTTCCAATTCTAAGAAAAAATATATCTTCTCGAGTCTCCCTAAGTTCCTCTATATCTAATCTACTCCCATTATCTCCATTTAATAACCTCTCAAAGTAGTTTTTCCATCTTTCCATAATTTCATCATCTTTGACTAGGACTCTCGAATCATCACTTTTGATGCACTTAACGTTATTAAAATCTTTTGTTTTCCTATCCCTAAGTTTAGCAAGCTTATAAATACTTTTTCCCCTTCTTGTGTTCCTAATTTTGTATAAAGATCATCATACGCTTTTAACTTAGCATCTCTTACCACTTTCTTAAATCCTTTTTAGCCCATTTATATTTTTCAAAATTCTCTTCATTTCTATTTGTTTGCCATGTTTCAAAGCACTCCCTTTTAATTTTTACTATATTATGTACTTCTTCATTCCACCACCAAGTTTCTTTAGACTGTGGCCCTTTGCCTTTTGATTCTCCAAGAATTTCTTTTGATATTATCCTAATGCATGTGGCCATCTTATTCCACATTTTGTTAGTTTCTTCTTCACTATTCCATGTTGCTTCATTTAATACTTTATCTTTAAATAGTTCTAATTTCTCTCCTTTTAAATTCCACCACCTAGTTCATGGGTTAATCTTCACTTTTCGCACTCGTGATTGATTTTTAATATTTATATCCAACACCATTATCCTATGTTGTGAGGTTAAGCTCTCTCCTGGGATAACCTTACAATCTTTACACGTTAATCGGTCTCCTTTCCTAGTAATCAAAAAATCTATTTGACTCTTATGTTTTCCACTTTTATAAGTTATTAAGTGTTCAAGCCTCTTTTTAAAAAATGTATTTACTAGTACAAAATCATAAGGCATCGCAAAATCTAAGATATACTCTCCACCGTCGTTCCTATCTCCAAAACCATGTCCTCCATGCACTATCTCATATCCTACACGATCTTCTCCTACATGGCCATTAAAATCTCCACCTATATAGATTTTCTCACCTAGGGGTATTTCTTGAATTAGTTCATCCATTTGTTCACAAAATTGTACTTTAGTGTGCTCATCTAATCCTACTTGAGGTGCATAAGCACTAGCAATATTAATTATGTTTTCACCTAATACCAATTTTACAAGTATAAGTCTATCACCTTTCTTAATAACGGTTACGATGTCGTCCTTAAAGTTGTTATCTACTATTATTCCAACTCCGTTCTTATTTCTATGTTTTCCTGTATAATATAATTTAAATCCTGTATTTTCTATTTCTCTAGCTTTCTCACCGACCCATTTAGTTTCTTGTAAACCTGCTATGTTAACTTTTCTTCTTATCATGGTATCTACTAACTCCATCCTTTTTCCTGTCATAGTCCCTATGTTCCAAGTCGTTAACCTAAGTCTAGTATCCTGGACTAGCTTCTTTACCCGCACACGTCCAGCTTATTACAGGAACCCTTGCATATTTATCGTCGCATCCGGGCGCCGATGCGACGCCCCTTGGCTATTTTTCGAGACACCCGGTGGCAGGCGCAACGCATCGCTTAAGGGGAATGCCCTAGCATTAGCACGTATATTCATAGGATTCATCAACACAACCACATAAACAATAAAAACCAAATTACACATAACTAAACATAATAAGCAATTACAATTTTTAAATTATCTCATTGGCATGGATCTTAACTATATAGGCATATATGAATATGAAATATAACATAAAGTAAACAATCATGTCTTTCCTTCAGTAATTAATCTAACTTTATGGAAAATAATAACAAAGACCTCGGAATACACGCACAAACATGTGATATGAGATATAAACCTAAGAATAAAAAATACACACAATATATGAAAAAAGTGATATAAACCTAATAACATAAAAATTAGTAAATGCAATACATAATAAAATACACACAATATACCACGGAAGAGTGTGTACATTTGTGCTTTCCATTTGATTAGAAACTCAAGTAAATGTAAGAAATCAATTGATTGATTTAGGGTTAAAAAAGTAGAAAATCACGAAAAAGTATACAAACACGAACTAAAATGCATATCTATGGAGTAAATACCCGCTAACATTAATCGGAGTGTGAATTGAAGAACGATACTCGATTGTTTCTTAATGTGCAAGGATTTGAATATGGAATCAAGTGAGAGAAAGAAACGGGATCTTTCAGAATAGCTTATAAAGGAGGAAAGTTTTGACAATCGAAATTATTTGTACACACGTGGGTGTTGCTGAGGGACCTGAGCGTCTAAATTTTATTTTATCAGAAAATAACATCCAAAAACTCTAGTCAAAGGACTAGACCGAAAAATGCCCTAGATTTAATTTGATCTAATTAGTGGCAAGTTAAATACTTAACACTGATAATATTTCCAGCTACAGTAAGTGGTAACTGAATGTATCGTAATCCTCTTTTCTCTCTCCAAATCCATCGAATCTATTTTAGCTCCCATCCCATCTGTCTCTCAAATCTCATAAATCTTATGAATTTTACTAGTGTAAAACAATGCTCATTAATGTTGTTGTTTTTCAGAAACCATACGAGTTATATACTGATATGAACAAAAAAGTTCCAAATCATTCTCAACGTCAATTTCGAACAATTTGATCGATTCAAACCAAATAAATTTATTTTATTTAATATGTGTCATATTTGATGTTAGGGTTCTTATTAATGCCTATAAGTTTTATGTGAAAGGAAGAAGATGGTGTTGAAAATGAGGAGTATTTTGGTCTTTAAACTGTAAAAGAATAAAGGGTTGCTTATTTTTATATCTCAAGTCTGAATTCAAATATTTCAGACTTAAGAGGCACCAAATAGTGTTTATTTTTTGAAATGATTAAAAGGCTAATAACTATATTTGACTCTAAATGATTAGGGGTAAAAGTACCTCTGAAGTCTGAATATGAAGTCTTTCAAATTCCAACTGCAAATTTAAATGGAAAAAAAACTCAACTTAAGTCTAATTATCAACTGTAATCTCCACTTAATGGTTTTAAAAGTTTGTTAGATCCGGAGAGATTAGATCGAATTTTTCGAAAGTGAAAACTTATGCCTGAATTCGACAAACAAAATAAAATAGAAATGAGCCTATTCGTAAGTGTTGGGCTAAGATTTAATAACGGGAATCGAAATCGAATCACAAACATCCAATCTTATAATATCAGCATAACAGTACATGAACATGGTGTAGATAAATGTGAATATGATCTATAAAGCAAATCACCATTAAAACATGATCAAATCGCACATGGTTGATGCAGTGTTAAACATTTGTTTCTCGCTAAAGGGAAGAATAATATATCGAGAGGGCCATAGCTTGTGCAGCATATAAGCCTTTGCGTGTCGATGGACAATTTCATTATTTTGAACTGAGACAAAGATAAGTCATTTATGTATTGTAGAAATATGATATAGTTAGGGCTGTGTTTCGGTCGGATCGGATCGAAAAATGACCTTTCGGAAAAAAATTCAATTTTTCGAAAATAAAATATTTGTTCCAATTTCCTATCCAATTTTTTTGGAAAATCAAAAAAGCTTCCGAATTCAAAAAAATCGAAAAATTCGGAATTTCAAAAAATATACTTGAAATTCAGAAATTTTGGAAATTCCAAAATTTCAAAAAAATTAATATAGGATTTTCGATTACTCAAAATTCTCATTTTAAAGAAATCGAAAAAAAGATTTAACCCAACATGTAAATATGTAAGGATTTAACCATTTTTTTCATTTGTGTAGAGGATAGAGAGATATTCTCCTTTTATAGAGGATTTTTTTTGGGCCTCTCTTCCTCTCCTAGCCGATGTGGGACACATGAGAATGTTTAAACAAATTAGAAAAATTGGAAATAAGAAAATATTTGGAAAATAATTCAAAAAAATCGGCTCGGCATAGTTTCGGGAAAATCGGATCGAAAAAATCGAAAATTAAAAAATTCAGAATTATTTCCAATTTTCGATCCAATTTTTTTCAAAAAAATCTGAAATCGGAAATCGAAAACCTTATATACGTTCCAAAATCGAAAAATATCGAAAAAATCGGAATGTTCAAAAAAAAACACACAACCCTAGATATAGTTTTGTCGGTTTTTAGGAGTCTTGATTGACTATAGAGAGATATCTTGATGGTAATCTACCAATTAATAGAGGAATATTTAATTTCTTTTTTCAAAAAATTTCCCAAAATAGCGATGTGAAGTCCTAGATCTCCCACATCATAGCCTTCTTTAATCTAACATTAGAATATAAAATAATATCGTGAAAGAATTGCGCCGTTGATATTCCAGAATTATACTTTACATGATAAATTATTATCAATTTAACCCTTGCTTTAAAATAAATAATCGAAATTTAGTCAATTCAATGAAAGAATTTTACAAAGGGATAATTAATGTTGAGTTCATTGAAGCTAATTAATTATTGAACGAAGATATCCTATTAATTAGTTTATTTATTTATTTATTTTAATTATGTTTCAAAAAGTTCCTTATTTATTTTTTTGAAAGGCTTTTTTAGAGTTTATGATAAAGGAAGATTATTTACGTGTGTTTTGTATGGTGAGTAATTTTTTAAAACAAATAAAAATATTTAAACTAATCATTAATTAAAAAATACTAAGTTTTTTTTTTGTCAAATGAACCTTTTCTGAATTTAGGACATCTCAATTTTTTAATTACACATGTAGGACAAGTAACATTTTCGTTACACTTTTGGTCCCCTAAAAAAACAAATATTTTCATTCGAGTTGGTGGTGCTTTGGCCTCACTTTAAGGGAAAATGATAAATAGCGACCATTTTTGCCAAAAAAAAAAATGTTGACTATCCTAAAAGCATAATCACTAATTATCCCACTCGTAAGGAGTGGACGTGATATTTTCGGCTAATAACCGTCGGTCTATGGTTTGAAACTTCACAATAGATAACTGATAGTATGATTACGGTACAATGTCCCCCCTTATAGTTCGAATGAGAGAGTTCAAAGAGCTCATTTGTATGCAGGTTTAGGATCATTAAAAAAATAAAGTAAAAATAAAAGTATTACCACTAATATTTGAAATCCTATCCTACAAAACTTATTAAGGAAAAATGGAATACCAAGAATAGTTAATTTAAAAACATTGTTATGATGCGGTGAAAATTTAGATTTTCATTGTTTGAAATTTAAATAAGGGTTTAAATCAACGTTTTAAAAATGCGGGAGGTGATCAAGGCGTCGAGGTCAAGCCTTAAGCCTTAGAAGCCTAGACGGGCCTTAGGCGTAAAAAGGAGTTTATTGCTTTTTTAATATATTTAACATTTTTAACTATAACAATGCTATTAAAAATACTAAAATGGTACACAACTTAAAATATGTCTAAATATTTGTAAACTAAAAAATAAATTTTTTTAAATACTAAGGAAAAAAACGCGCATTTTTTTGGACGAGAGAGAGAGAGGTTTGGGATACCATTTGTCTTTTGATTTATTTGAATGAGATATTGGTCCGATTTTTAAAAAGAACGTCTTTAAAATGCGATATTATTTCATTAAAGCGTTTTTGTTTTTAAAAACAAGTGCGCCTTAAGTCTTTCTCAAGAATAAGGCGTAAAAGGCTTAAGGGGGGCGTTTCTCCCTAGCCTCAAGCGTAGGTGTGCTTTAGAACGTTGATTTAAATTATAATTGTATATTTTAGAGATTGAAAATGAGATAATTTCGGGATGCTCTTGTTAGAATTATTTTAAATAATTCTCCATTATGTGCTATATAATTATATTAATACTAATAATCACTTTGGTTAATGAAATGGTACTCCAAATACCAAGAGTCAAAAGACTCTTGGGCATCTACCTTGATGGATGATTGATATTAAGTGATTGTTGACGATTTAGGTCATGTCCCTGCCTATAAATAAGTGACTGATTTCCATCATTCAGATAAAAAGACAACATAATGAAATTATAGGAAATGGATAGAAATCTAAATTCTCAAAGAGAGTAAATTTCGAAATAGTATTTTGACTATACTGGGAGATCTAATCGTTGAAATGCATTAAAATTGGAGTATGTTCTTGTTAAATACAAAATGAAGTTGTGTTTCAAAATTTATCCCCATCAGACATTGTTAAGGTTAACTGCTCTGTCAATATTTCTAGTTGTGAAGATTATGGAGGTTTGTTATTTTAAAACAATTTATGTTCTGCATAATCATCATCTGTGATAATCATGAAGATCCAAGATCCTTTTATTAAGAACATTTGTATGTGAAAATTTAATCAAATTATTGTATTATTAATTAATATTATGATATTCTTAAAAATGATTTTACATGTGGTATCACAGTCAAAGTTTAAGATCCCATGATTTTTCTTTATTGGTAATTACCTATAATGGAGTCTACATTAAATCAATTTTGTTTGTGCCATAATTTTTTTTTTTTGATATTTTTCTTCTATCGCATAGACTCACTAGTCGGAATGTGAAAGGTCAAAAGTTGATCAGAATTTTTTGAAACTCACATTATCGACTGAAAATGTCGAAATAAACAGCCCATTGAAAATAATGGCCACACCCCAGTTTTGCTTTTTGACATCGTTTAGATCTCTAAAAATACGTTTTTGTCATTTTTGGTAATAATTTCAACAATAATAACTCTCGCTGAAAAATTGATTTTGCGATTCCACGAATTGGAGAGTGATCCTGGAGTAATTTTTTACATCCCTGTGGTGCTAACTCAAATTTTTTATTTTTGGTAAAAATTACGATATTTCCAAATATTATATATTTTTCTACCACGGGGGCCGTTTTCTTTGTTCATGATTGTTCTGGTATTCATATTATAATTATGTGTTTGACCATAACATTTCGATAAAATTAGATTATTATAAATACTCTATATTTGGTAGTCCATAGGTCCTAATGTAATTATGAATTGATGTTTCCACACTAATATTTATATGATGTTAAATGGGAAAGATATTATAGCGTCTTAATTTACAATTGTAAATATTATATTATTGTGTATGCATTTATATTTGGACCTTTAATAATACATTAAGTCTTGAATATAATATTTTGGGCGCATTGATTTTACATAAATATTATTTACGACTTCAAGAAAAATTATTTTTGAATACCGTTGAATGTTTTGAGATCTGGAGTAATTTTCTACAGTTCCATGATGTTAACTCATTATTTTTCGTTTTCGAAAAAAAAATTAAGTTTTTCAATATTTCATGTATGTTTTTCCTATAACTGTTATAAAACATTGTTTTAATGATCCTATTTTAGTTGAATATTCTGTGACACCCCGCCTATTAAAATACCGGTTGGCCAGCTCGTAATCGAAATAAAACGTTTGTCTCATATGGCTCTTTCTCAGCATCACTGTCGAATTATTTTTTTAAAGTTACTAGCCCCCTAATAATTTTATTAAACTGGTGACAAATTTTATCTTTCATTAATTAAAAACATGCGGAGGTAAATAAGGATTAAACCATCAATCACAAACTTATAAATAAATCTAACACCGATGAATAATATAAATACAAGTAACCGAATCAACTATCGATTCAACAATAAAATACAACAGTAAACTAAAACAATAACCGAAATAATAATTGAATACTAAAACTGAGGGCAACGTTCCCAAATGACTAATGGACTAAAGATCCTACACTATATATAAAAGAACGAAGCGTCTATAGCAAGTCCTGCAACTTCCACATGAGCTGCAGCTTTGCATCCCTGGATAGAATATTCAACTGACATTCCTGTGGCTGGACACTTAAAAGGTTTTGAAAAAGATTTTGACACGGGTCAGAGCCCAAGTAAAATTTTTTGAAACTATTTAGCAAGTAGTTAAATTGCAGTAATTAAATATGCATGCACACTCTTCATATTTAAGTTAGTGTCGCACTCTCTTGAGGTATAACTCACCCCTCATCTAATGTGCACACCTAACGCTTGCCTGCTAACCTCTCCTAGTTAAGCTACCCCACCAAACTAACCGTATCAAGTATTTTTCTACCTACTAATGCGTTGTGCCCACCCGTATTGCCCATACTATATGTTATTGGATTCTTTATATCAATTAGCCAATTATGAATTTCTCATTATATGTTTAATCCTCCTCCCACTAAGGTTATTTTAGATGTCACTATCTTTCACATCTACTAATTATACACCGTACAATAAGTCATAAGCGTATATTTATCACTTCTTTACATATATACAAATACAACACCCCTTGGCTGAGCTGCGGTGCATGTATACTATGCTATCATGTCCCGATACATCATCTACCAATCACACATAGTAGAGTAAAACACAAGTATATATTTTTATTATTCTATATATATATATATATATATATACAATATAACACCACTAGACTAAGACCTGCGGTGCATGCATACTCTACTATCAAGTCCCGGTCTATCACTCACTGTATAAAGGACTATTCATTCAGTATCTCTCTCGAACCATAAATAAAAATCACACCTATTAGAGGCGAACATAGTTCCAAGCCAATGGGACACGCACATACCTACGCACCTATATGATCGTCAACACTATCGTTCTCACAGATAGCTCGTACCTAGGTTCTATGTTCTGAGGAACAAGTCAAAAATCCCCCTGAAGGCTCATCAGGATACAATTGTCCGGACCCATAAACCTCCCGTGATAGCAAGCAACATAGATATGTTATAGATATAAGAAAGCATGCAGTAGGTATACACAAAACCTGTATATTTATTTCTTCAATATAGGTATACGCACGACCTATTTTATATATCCCATACGTAGTATATATACCTCCCAAATATTCTACATATTATTAAATTCCTATTATACTTCTCATCGTATACTTCTTAGTATCCCCTACTACTCGAAGTGTACCAATTATTCTTTAACATATTTCAATAAGTAAATCACTCATTCCTTACTCGTCTAAGTCATTGGCACACTCCCTTTACCTTGACTCATTCTCATCCTCCAAATTCGTTATATTTCAAATCACACCGATTAATCTAATCACTTTCATATTAATTAATTTATTATGGTAGTGTCACCCAACTACAATACCTCGACTCACACATTCGGTCCGTATCTTCACCCTTTAGAATATATTACACCAGGTCCCACTATTAGGTAAAACACCCTTTATTAAATTCAGTATTCGATAATTTATTATATACATATATAATAAATTAAACCGTTTACTCTGTGCCTAACTCCCATCGCACTAGCCTAAAAATATCCGAGTCACGACCCAGACTCTTAATTTTATAATTATTAACTTACATTCATATTTTTTTACAAGATTCTAAGCAAATCTCAATCTAGTCCTTATCTTCTGAAATTTTCATACGAATCTGTTCATATATTTTCTAGGGTTATTCATCCTAAACACTCTAAATCTATACCTTGAATTCATTCCCATTCAATTTCAAGGTAAAAATAATTTTCCTTAATATTTTTTATGGTCCTACGCTCATCTAAGGACATCCCTAAATAATTCAGATTTTATTTCTCGCAAAGAACTTCTGTTTCAGACACCCTACTATAGAAAAATTATAACTAATTAAAAAAAACCAAAAAAATACAAAACTCACGGCCATGCGTTCGTAACGAAAAGATCTATCTCCATGTCCAAAACCTAGGGTCGTTTGAACGAGATTCTAATCTCGTTTGAATGAGATACAATGTCGTTTGAAGATTCGTTGCTTCTTCCTCTTCTTCCTCACGACCTAACTTTCTGCTATTAACGAACCTCCGAGCTTCGTTTCTTAACCCAAAAATTTATCTAAATCCTCCCAAAATTTAAACCATTCTTTAACCAGATTCAATTCATGGATCCAAACCCTAACCACCATCGATTTATCACATTACCAGTCAAAAATCTAAATTGCTTTTCACGATTTTGTTCTACACCCGATTTCTCCAAAATTGATTTTGAAATCCAAATTAAATGACATGGATTATAGATCTACTATTACAAATCAGATATCATCTCTTTTGATTCATAACACAACAATAATTATACCATCAATCCTCATAATTGTCCAATTCATAAAACACCCATTTTTCATGCAATACTCGCCCAAAAATGAATTTGGTTTGCACCCACCATAATATGAATTGAAATACTGCAAATTAAATGAAAAAAAGTTCAACTACTTGCCTGGATAATTTCTTAGTGTCCGCTTCCTTTGTCGTAGACAGTATTTTTTATGAAGAACACCTCAATCTTTTCTTGGTTTGGCTCCCGAAGACTCTCCCACTAAATCACTCTTTTCTCCTATGCAACTAGGGCTTTCTTAAATGAGTTATGATTGCCACCAACTCCCCAACTTAGGTTTTATTAGATGAATCCTGAAATTAATCCTATGGGCCAAATTAAAATGCCCTAAACACCCCCGTGTGTGCCGGGTTATGCCAAAAATACCCTGAGGTCCAATTACTATCCCCGAGTACTTTTTCTGACTATTTCCACCCTTCTGGACTCAACGGTTCACTCAGAATCGCCATCCGAGTTACTTAACTAAAATCTCAAATTTCAACTTCAAATTACGACACATGTATTCTTAAAAGAAATAACTCGAATTAATTTAAATCTTAATTCTCCAAATAAATTGATTTTCTCCAAATCATCAATTTAGTTGAAATTCTAATTCACCAATTTAAATAAATTAATTATCCACAAAAATACGGGTTTTTATCCACAAAAATATGGCATGTTACATACTTCCCCCCTTACAAAGGCATTTCATCCTTGAAATTCAAATGAGTTTAGTACTCCAAGCCTCGAATACTTCCCTAGTCCCATGCCCTTAAGATCGCTACTCATATCTCTACCCCTTGTAATCAAGAATTATATTAAAATTAAATTAATTACCCAGGGTGCCCATACACCCTGTACCCATGCTCATCTGCATGAAAGTTACCCGGCTCTACTAGCCTTAAATCGTAATATAACTTTAAACTCACAGTTATAACCACGTATGTACATATTAACTAAGGTACCAAACTTATGTCCTAACGACCACACATCTCCCCATTTCTAACATTGTGATAAGTTTCATGCGTGGAACGTCTCGCAAAGCGAAATCCAAACAAGGACCCCCCTCCCCGCGCGCGCGTTACACTACTACCTAACATTGTCATTCGTTGAGATCTGCAAGGACCTCAGTCCATATCACGTACCCCAAATTCCCATTTCCTCACATAAAAGTATACTCGTCCACTCTCATGTTATAAAAGACATCATACAATTCCTACGCTCCTACTATCACTAGTTTCTTAGCGCGAATTAAGCACGGGCTCTATGTCCCCGCTCGATAAAAAGTCTATCCAACATAAATCCCATCAGTACCCGTACTACTTAACAGGATCAAATATAACAATACAATCACTTTGTTATAAGTCTATTATACGACACACAATAATATATATAGACTAGACCCTCTTTCAAGTGATGACTAGCACCAATAAATCATATCTCGAAACAACAAATACAAAGTCTCATCATAATATATACTATATCCCAAACATCCCATCATAAATATCACTAACGTCTCGTACGTAACATAATTATCTCAAGCTCAGCTCCGCACTCTCAGGGTGGATATATCCTACAGGTATTCTCGATTACCCCAAACTTTGTAATTTAATTCTCCTCGATATTGCCCCACACATTAACGTGTGGTGTAAAAGTTCTCTCAGTGCTTACATTGTAGCACAAGCATTAAACAACGTCTCACTACTCCCAACTTTTATTAAGGTCCTTGCGTTTAACATCCCGCAAAAAGTTAGAAAAGAACTTCCCCAATGCAATATTCCCTAGCATTGTCGATCATCGAAATATACGAGTCCAAAGCATATAGCTAAGATATCATAAATTTTGTCTCTCGATACATACATCAAATCGTTTGTACCCATTTCCTTCAAGGCGTCACATGATACGATGCTCTCACGATCACTAAGTTCTCTGAACGTGAACAAAGCTAAGTCTCTCCGCTCAACGGTAAACCTGATACACCCTGGATCACATTAGTAAAAGTCATTATGCACCGGGATCCCATATAACTAGACAACTGTACTCTCTGAAGTCTACTTCCTAAAATATCATTGCGAGCTCGACCTTCTTTCAAGTGAGACATCACAAAAATGTACCTCCGCCCCCCAGAATAATGAACACGATAGTCTTGCTATAACCGCCCATCATCGCTTAACAGTCCATTCCTAGGACAAAACCAAACCTCGAATGTTTCCTTTCAAATTGAGATAACCTCATAAAATATGTTCTCTTAGTGTCCACATCTGCTCTCCTGTAGATGGAACTAAATAGAGCCCCGTTGACTCAACGGTGAATATACACACATTATAGTAATATTAATGATACCTCTTCTAAACCCATTTTACATGCGAACCCTAATCAATTCGGGATAAATCTCATACTATTGTGACTCACTTGTGTCACACAAAACGGACCCCCAATCAATCCGAGATAAATCTCATACTTTTAATTGTCAATTTAACTAACATTTCAAATGGTTCGTGGACGTAATCCCTTATCCCAACCAAACCAAAAACTTCTTATAACTGTTTCCCTTACTGGGCATCCCATTTCTATCCCCTAATTCACCGCGGACAATATCCACATCAGTGTTCCTACTCTTTACACATAACACACATCTATGTGTCATTCCCCTTTCTCTAGCCCCACTGTCCATGTCGGGGGTTGTCTTTCTCAGAGACCTAGTAGACTTGACCCTGATAGCTACCCTTGTTGTCCCTTTGGCTCCACTAGCCCTATGGGACTCGTTGTTGGCCTTGACGACCCTGACTGAATCCATCATCACCTGGTAAGAATTATATTGATATCAATTATTAAAAAGGGTCCTCTACTTGGTATACCCTCATGTGGAGCCTCACCAGTACTGTTAAATATAGTCTTGACCTTTGGTTTGACCCTCCAACTCTCTTGGTTCCCTTCTCATGATAATGATAACAACGATATCACTCATTCTATTCGGACTTCCCCATTCATGATTGTATATTCTACCCATAAGTCCATTATTAACTTACGAACCTTCTTGATTTTCTGTATCCACCTCGTATGGTACGAAGTTCACTAAACACGTCAACTCTCCTTCATGACCGACCACTGTACGACCCTTTTTAAAATAACTCTTAAAATCCCCTTTGCCGCTTTGTTTAAACAATTGATGAGATGATTTGTGGTCAAACCTCACCCCAAACTCCTTGTTACCCATGATATCCCTACATGGTTGTGGTGACCGAGTCTCACCACTACAACGTCTCTCCTATGAACCAATTTTTTTTCTCCCAAAATTTAATTATGGGTGCCACTGCACTCCACCCTATGCAATTGTCTTTGGATCTTCTCCTTCCATTGCCATGGTAACTTCCATTGCGATCACCGTTCCTAGAGTATTCCCTGGATTCTACTAAACTGCTCCCCTTGCAGTCCTTCCAATGTCCCTTGCTGGTAGTCCAAAATTATTCGAGGTACGTAGCCCAATCGAACTCGTATATGAATTACATTAACTATACTTAATGGCTGGAGAACGTAAGTCGCATACGTGAAGGATTACAACAATCCTATAATAAAGATCTATATCAAAGAACGCTACGCTGAAACGTAATAAGCAACACAGATTCTAAGGACTCTAGAACCTGATGCTCTGATACCATCTGAGACACCCCGCCTATTAAAATACCGGGTGGCCAGCCCGTGATCAAAATGAAACGTTTGTCTTATATGGCTCATTCTCAGCATCACTGTCATTTTTTTAAAATTAATAACCATCTAGTAATTTAATTAAACTAATGCCAAATTTTATCTTTCATTAATTAAAACACATGCGGAGGTAAATAAGGATTAAACCATCAACCACAAACTAATAAATAAATCCAATAAATAATATAAATACAAGTAAACGAATCAACTATCGGTTAAACAATAAAATACAACGGTAAACTAAAACAATAACTGAAATACACAATGATCAAATAAATAATTGAATACTAAAACTGAGGGCAACTTGCCCAAATGACTAATGGAGTAAAGATCCTACAGTAGAGATAAGTGAATGAAGCGGGTATACCAAGTCCTGCAACATTCACATGAGATGCAGCTTCGCATCCCTAGATAGAATATTCAACTGGCATCCCTGTGGCTGGACACCAAAAAGGTTTTGAAAAATATTTTGACACGGGTTAGAGCCCAAGTGAAATATTTTGAAAATATTTAGCAAGCAATTAAATTGTAGTAATTAAATATTCATGCACACTCTTCATATTTAAGTTAGTGTCGCATTCTCTTGAGGTACAACTCACCCCTCATCTAATGTGCAAACCTAATGCTTGTATGCTAACCTCTCTTAGTTAAGCTATCCCACCTAACTAGCCATATCAAGTCTCTTTCTATATAATAACACCTTGTGCCCACCCGTATTGCCCATACTATATGTTACTGGATTCTTTATATCAATTAGCCGATTATGAATTTCTCATTATATGTTTAATCCTCCTCCCACTAGGGTTATTTTAGATGTCACTAGCATTCTCACCTACTAATTACACACCTTAGAATAAGTCATAAGTGTATATTTATCACTTCGTTACATATATACAAATACAACACCCCTAGGCTGAGCTGCAGGGCATGTATACTATGTTATCATGTCCTGATACATCATCTATGAATCACACATAGTAGAGGAAAACACAAGTATATATTTTTATTATTCTAATTATATATATACAATACAGCACCCCTAGGCTGAGACCAACGGTGAATGCATACTCTTCTATTAAGTCCCGGTACATAAGGCACTGTATAAAGGACTATTAGTTCAGTATCTCTCTCGAACCAAAAATACAAATCATACCTATTGGAGGCAAACATAGTTCCAAGCCTATGGGATACGCACATACCAACGTACCCATATGACCATCAACACTATCGTTCTCACGGATATCCCGTACCTAGGTTCTATGTTCTCAGGCAGAAGTAAAAAATCCCCCGGAAGGCTCATCAGGATATGACTGTCCCGACGTGTAAACCTCCCGTGATAGCAAGCAACGTAGGTATGTCATACACATAAGAGAGCATGCAGTAGGTATACACACAATCTATATATTTATTTCATCAGTATGGGTATATACACGGCCTATTTTATATATCCCATACGTAGTATATATACCTCTCGAATATTCTATATATTATTAAATTCTGATTATACTGCTGATTGTATACTTTCGAGTATCCCCCACTACTCGAAGTGTACCAATTATTCTTTAACCTATTTCAGTAAGTAATTTACTCATTCACTACTGGTATATGTCATCGCCATGCTCCCTTCACCTTGACTCATTCTCCTCCTTCGAATTCGATATATTTCAAATCACACCGATTAATCTAATCACTTTCACATTAATTAATTTATTAGGGTAGTGTCACCCAACTACAATACCCCGAATCACTCATTCGGTTCGTATATTCACCCTTTAGAATATATTACACCAAGTCCCACTATTAGGTAAAACACCCTTTATTAAATTCAGTATTGAACAATTTATTATATACATCTATAATAAATTAAACGGGCTACTATGTGCCTAACTCCCGTCGCACTAGCCTAAATATATTCGAGCCACGACTCAGACACTTTATTTTATAATTATTAACTTACATTCATATTTTTTTCAAGATACTGAGCACATCTCAAACTAGTCCGTATCCTAACTTCTTCTCGAAATTTTCATACGAATCCGTTGATATATTTTCAAGGGTTGTTCATCCTACACACTCTAAATATATACCTCGAATTCATTCCCATCCAATTTCAAGGTAAAAATAATTTTACTTAATATTTTTCAGGGTCCTACGCTCATCTACGGACATCCCTAAATAATCCAAATTTTATTTCTCACAAAGAACTTCGGTTTCAGACACTCTTCTGTAGAAAAATTATAACTAATTCAAAAAAAATACGAAACTAGCGTCCACGCATTCATAACGAAAAGATCTATCTCCGTGTCTAAAACTTAGGGTCGTTTGAACGAGATACAGTGTCGTTTGAATGACGTGTAATGTCGTTTAAAGATCTGATGCTTCTTCTTCCTCACGACCTAACTTTCTACCATTAACGGACCTCTGAGCTTCATTTCTTAACGCAAAAATTTATCCTAATCGTCCCAACATTTAAGCCATCGTTTAACCAAATTCAAATCATGGATCTAAACCCTAATCAACATCGATTTATCACATTAAAAGTCAAAAATCTAAATTGGTTTTCGCGATTTTATTCTACACTCGATTTCTCCAAAATTGGTTTTTTAATTCAAATTATATGACATGGATTATATATCTACTATTACAAATCAGGCATCATTTCTTTTGATTCATAACACAACATTAATTATGCCTTTAATCCTCATAACTATCCAATTCATAAAACACCCGTTTTTTCATGCAATACCTTCCCAAAAACGAATTTGGTTTCACCCACCATAATATGAATTGAAATACTTCAAATTAAATGAAAGCAAGTTTAACTACTTGCCTGGATAATTTCGTAGTGTCTGATTCCTTTGTCGTATATAATATTTTTAATGAAGAACACCTCAATCTTTTCTTGGTTTGGTTCCCAAAGGCTCTTTCACTAGCTCCTTATTTTCTCCTCTGCAACTAGGGTTTTCTTAAGTGAGTTATGACTGCGACCAACTCCCTAACTTAGGTTTTATTAGGTGAATCTCTAAATTAAGCCTATGGGCCAAATTAAAATGACCCAAACACCCCGTGTGATCCCGGTTGTGCCTAAAAATGCCTCGAGACCAAATTACTACCCTCGGATACTCTTTTTTTACTATTTTGACCCTTCTGGACTCAACTGTTCACTCAGAATTGTCATCCGAGTTACTTAACTAAAATCTCAAATTTCAACCTCAAATTTCGACACATGTATTCTTAAAAGAAATAACCCGAATTAATTTAAATCTTAATTCTCCAAATAAATTGAATGTCTCCAAATCATCAATTTAGTTGATATTCTAATTCACCAATTTAAATAAATTATTTATCTACAAAAATACAGGGTGTTATCCACAAAAATATGGGGTGTTACATATTCGTGCCAAACACAGGCCAACATATTTCATATGGTAGAATATTAGATTTGTGTTATTGTTAATATTCATATTTTTTATGAGTCCCAGACCAAACACAGGCAAACAATTCATATTATTGAATATTATGTTATTGTTAATATTCATATGAGTCTCGTGTCAGACACAGGCCAACGATTCATATTATTAAATATTATATTATTGTTAATATTAATGTTTTGATGAGTCTCTTGCCAAACACATACCTATGATTCGTATTGTTGAATATTATGATATTCGTATTTTAATGAGTCTCGTTTAAACATAGGCCAACAATTCATATTATTGAATATTATGTTATTATTAATATTCATATTTTGATGAGTCTCGTACCAAACACATGCCAATGATTCATATTGTTGAATATTATGACATTCGTGTTTTAATGAGTCTCGTGCCAAACACAGGCCAACAATTCATGTTGTTAAATATCATAATTATTATTTATTCTAATGCTAGTACTCCCATTAAGTTGAATTAAATGTCAAAAACAGGCTACAATTCATATGTACGGATACTAGATTTATGATTTCGTTGCATGCATGCATATTTGAATGCATGACTTACAATTTTGAGACTCATAAGTAGGTATTCATTCAATTTAATCAAAGTCCAAATACATGCCAAGATTACATGTGAAGATATTATACTTATAGTCATTTCAAATTATCCTAATGTTTGTTATAAGGTTAAATTGAAGTGCAACACATGCTGAAATTTGAATCAAATAAACATTGGAATTTTTGTGGATATTAAAGAATTGACATCAAATTTATACAGTCATATTTACAGATGCCACTAGTTTGGTAGTTATGATTATAACCGTATTGTGCATTAGTATGACCATGAAGGATTTTGGTCAACATTTATGATTTGTTACTCATACATAAGTGATGAAGTGAAAGTAAATGATTTATGTTTTTCATTTACTATTATTCGTGTAATATCTCATGTGAACTCCTTGTCTATTTGATCTTCACATTTTGTCTAGTTTTTCGTGAATTTAAAATTAAGAAATTGACAATTATATAATTTATTCATGTATTACGGGTATTTCACGCATGTATGTGTATGTCTAATATTTATATAATGTAAGGATTGGTGTTCGTTAAAGTACTCCACTTCGTAACAGATAAATATTGGACTGATGCATTCATATCATACATATTTTGGTTGCTTACCGGTCCATGTATGATATTGAACACTAAGATTTATGATGTTGCACACATATTATTATTGTTCATTCAATTATTGTGATTCGGTAGCCTACAGGTTCAATTACAATTATTGAGGAAAAACTAAGTGGTGATATATATTTTGGGAAGGCAATAATGGTCATCCAATGCAAATGTAATTATTTATTTCATCATGATATCACCAATTAAGTGTATGAAAACCAAACATGAATAATTTAGTTCCTTGCTCATGCGATATTTAATGACTATAGGTGAAAATTTTATTAACTTGTGCATGTAAGTCTTTACTTAATGTAATACTCATATTATGAAATATTTGGTAGTCACCACAGTGACCCAACTATAATGAGCATGAATATTAAATGTAAATATGATAAAAGTAGTAACATGTGATGCTTATAATTGTGGAGTATATTGAGTTTAATCATCAGACAAGATTGTTCCTTACAGGGAGTTGATTTTGACTGAGTAAATGAACTCTATATATCATATACATTATTCAAGTATATTTCATGTATATTCAATACTCAAGTATCTACAAGCATCATATAATTGATAATCTAGAGGGACGTTAATATATGTGTTGTCAAATCAAAGTATTAATGTAGTGAGTAATTTATCTCATATCTTTAACATATTATGGTATGATTTTATTTTTCTTGATTATTATGTTGGATTGTTTTTTTTTTTTTTTTTTTTTTTGGGGGGGGGGGGGGGGGGGGGGACTATTGATGATCAATATTGTGTTGACACACTCGAACTAATAATGATAGAGATAATATGTAGCTTTTATGGTTTGAAACGAGTTTTCATCTTAGTAGAGTTTGTAAGTTAAATTTAATGTGTTATAGATAGTATTTACTTTTGATGCAAGGATTGTTTACAAAATAAACTAGAAATTCAAATAAAATTCCTTCTCTTTTAATCTGGGGGAATCAAGCCATTTGTTTTTCATAAACTCTAAATACTTTCAATTTTCTTGAAAAATATTTGTCTAGACTTTATTGTGAAGGATATTTTTTAAAATATCTTTCAGTCCCTCTCAAAGGTTATGGTATTCCTATGATTTTTTGTATAGAATAAAGTTTGGATATATTTATTTTAAAATTTGTTTTGATTCCGCATTATAATCGTAGTATTATTGATGAAACTCTTTAATCTTATACCAAATTAAATGTAGACTCCTTATGATAATTTTTTTATGGACGAGATTTTTGTAATATATCTTATAAATATTGATAGATGAGTTATGCCCTTAGGGTATTACAATATATAATATATGGATAACCTATGTGGTCCAAGTGGGAGATTATGAGAAAATTCTCTTAAAGTGGACCTACATAGATCATATAATCGTCATTGACATGTACTTATTGCACTAAAGAAAATCGAATGTCAAATTCATTGTGAATGGTGAAATTAGTGGGAGTTAAAAATCATGAAATATGGTTTTAAAGGAAGGTAGGATACTTATTCCATTACCGATAACTTTCTTCAATACTTGTTCTTTTAGTTATTGCATTGTTTAAACAATAAAGAACAAATAAATGATCAACCACTAAATTATGGTATTGTCATTGTGAGACAAATATAGATAAAATCATAAAAAATAGTATTAAGAAGATCCTAAATGAAGTCTACTATTTTAAATGATTACGTGGTGTATGTACATGGATATGAATTTGGTATAAGGATAAATAAATATTTTGTATTATTTTCACAAATCATAAGAAGTAAACATACTGGACTATAGGATCTAATTGAATTACATTTAAGTTGAGTATGAAGAGGTCATCAAGACCAAACACGATGTTAATTGTAATTAAATGAATAAAGTTAAATTGTAGTAAAATATTTTATGTGTAATGAGAAAAAGGGTTATAAATGAACCTTCTCCCCTTTTCCAAGGACGTCATTTTAAAGGACGTCAAATTCTTATGAGATGAGTAACTCATTATGATGAGAGTTACATTTAGTATATGTGAAAACTATTATGCTTATGATATTTTACACATTTTATAAAGAAATAATTGTATAAAATTAACTAATTTTCTCACCTATAGTATTTTTAGATATAATACCATTATATTTTTTAATCATTGTATATTCAATTTATACAGCTTATGATCAGTAGGGGGTAAGTTTATATATTCAATTTATTGTAAAGTAGAGAAACAAAATGTTACATGAATTTTCAATATGTAATGGATAAAGTTATGAGATACTAAAAGATTATATGCTCACATTAAAGTTGACTGTTTATTTTTGGACGATCAGTTATTACAACTCAGATTTACTGGTTTTATGAAAAGTATGAAGTTCGCTTTTATATACTTATGTTTATTTTGGTTTAACGACCAATATAATGAAGGAGTGCAACACAATCCATTGACTGTTATGGAAATCTGAATTTGTAGCATGCTTTGATGCTACAACTAATTGATTATGGCAACGTAACTTAAATTTCGGGACTTGGAGTTGTCGACAATATTGTCAAGCAGCTAAAATATTATGATACTGTCATTGTAATCTTCTTTATTAAGATACATTAGGTACCATGTGACTAACTAAGCACATTGAATGCAAATACCTTTTAAAGAAGAAATTCTGAAACAAGTGTCATTTAACACATTTGAACAAGTGTTAACATAGGAAATTCATATGATTGGGCTATCACGAAAGGCATTAATGAAGCATGCTTAAGATATGAGTCTTAAATTATAGCATATGGAATCTTGAAGTGGTGGATTTTTTAGTTCTTATTTTGACACTACCATATGATATCATACAGTGTTTCAGAATCATTTATTTTTGTTGTTATTGTACGCATGCATGTGAATGAAAGAAATGTGAGAAATTATTGGACCATTGTTGAATAACCCTATTTATAGACGTAATTGGATGAGTTATCACTACACAAAATCCTGCGAATGGTTACGCTCAATTGGTCATGGGCCAAGTCCACGACCAGCTGGTCATGGACTTGGATCGTGACCATCTCATTTTTTGGCATGACCATATTCATTACGACACTGAGTTATGAATGCTTTGAAAGTGGTCACGAACCAAGTCCTTGACCACTGTGGGTCTCGGACTTGGGCCGTGACCAGGTCGTGACCATCTTGGCGCAAAATTCGCACCAAAACTCCCTCCAAGCTTGGTCATGGATGGGTCACGGATTTTGGCCATGATCATAGGCATGATGAAGCATAATACACACACATTTGGGGTCACGACTGTGGATTGAAACCAAATTTTGAAGTGGGTCACGGCTTGGGGCCGTGACCATCCCTCATTCGAAAAGTTGCTCTTAATCGCGCATGGTGGGTCACGACCTAAAACCGTGACCAGAGGTCATTCGAGCAGCATCTTGGGCGCGCATATGGAGAACTAATTGGTCGTAGAGGTTGTATCACGGCTCTAGATCATGACCAGATTTAACATATAGAAAATTGTGACTCAATTCAGACCTATTTTCATTCTGCCATTTGCGATTTAGGCTTTGGACAATTTCTGCAATTTGGGGATTTCAGCGATTTTGGGTTTTTATGGATTTCATCTAAGATTCGTGAAAGGTACGTGTTTATATGTGTGTGTGTATTTCGATTTATTGATTTATGACAGTTGTGTGTATGTGTATAGATCTCTATTTGTATGTATATGTGTGTGTGTGTGTACGTGTGTGTGTGTATGTGTGTGTGTATGTATAGATTTCTGTTTATATGTGTGTATGTGTATGTATGTATATATTTATGTTTATATGTGTGTATATATGTGTGCATGTGTGTTTATGTGTGTAACTATGAAAAATTGTATTTTATGTCAATAAACCCTAGAAATTGTATTGGGGCTATTTTTTTGACAAAATATTATTCAAAACCCTAAACATTATATTTTTTTGACAAAAGATTATTCAAAACCCTAGACATTATAATTTTTTTTGATAAAATCTCATTGAATGGATTCCTAACAAGTAAAAAAAAAATTACATCTACATTGTTCTAATTTTATAGGGGGTTATATGCCTGCCATCATATTATATTGAGGGTTATATGCGTGTCGTGATTTTTTTCTGACAAAATATAATTAAATGGATTTATTTTACATTGTATTGGGGATTATATGCGTGTCGTTATTTTTAACAATAACTCCTACCATGTTGTGATATTTTAGTAATTCTTTACTTCACTACTTTAAATATGAGTCGCAAACACGTGTGCACATTAATATAGTGAGATATCGTTGGTTCGTGTCAAAGAGTATGCGGGGAACAAATTTTTGTGTACTAGAGTTTGTACGTGTGTATACTAAAACTCTTTCATAATAAACCCTAACAAAACGTGTTATTTCACATCGACGAGATCCAAAATGCAAGGGGTTAAGAGATGGGTAGTGAGGAATCAAAACCTTAATCAAACTAATATACCCATATACGTCATATGTTTGAATTAATAGTTATTAATTAATTAGAGTCCTTAAGTGTAGCACTTGTATTCACGTCCTTAAGTGTATGGGTCACGGACTTTAGTCGTGACCATTTTTTTCCATTTTTTTTGGTCGCGGTGTGGGTCATGGATTTTAGCCGCGACCATTTTTGTCATGGTTGTGGGTCACGGACTTTGGTCGCGACCATTTTTTTCCTGTCGCGGTGTGGGTCACGACCCAAGTCCGCGACCATCTGCCATGACCCCCCGATTGGTCACAGACTTAGGTCACGACCCACGAAATTAGTCGCGCCCGAAAGGGTCATGGCCAAGTTCGCGACCCACAGTCTTGGTCAGGGATTTTGGCCATGACCATTCACCAGTTTTGGTGTAGTGTATTAATGTTGTGGTATATGGAAGCGATCATGATCTTGAATTAGTATGTGAGCACCATGACTCGTATTAATAATTTATTTGATTAATGTGTTTATAGAAAACCATTTAAGGATGATGATGATGCTATAAACAATACCACCAGATGAGGTGTTGATAAGCCCAAACTAACAACAACAATGGCAGCACAAGAGTGTATATATAGATATATAGTAGAAGGAGGTGAGGAGAAGAGGATGAACACTTGTATATAAGTGGTTCAGCCAATTTGGCCTATGTCCACTGAGTGTGTGAGTAATATCACTAGATGAAGGGACTAATGGCCATAGATACAATCTCTCAAAATTTTTCTCTCTACTGTGTAAACTGACAGAGTTTTAGCTAGGGTTGTAATTATGGATCACTTTACAAGGTAGAGGATGACCTCTATTTATAGTGTTTGAGGGGTGTAATGTACCCCCCCCCCCCCCCCGAGCATGCAATGAGCATGTGTATGAGGATCGAACCAGTGTGAGGATGACACCTAGCTGATCTTATGTAGATAATGATGACCTCAATATTCCCCCACGTGAGGGGAATGATTCGGTTATGACTAATTTGTCCACGTGTTCACAACCTGACATATTCTTGTAAATGATCGGCCTTGCATCCTTGACTGGTGTATCCTCGACCTGGATGAGTACGAGGTTAGTGGAATCAGATGTAGTTGCTTCGTCTTGTCTCTAATCGTGATGACCTCAGCCAAGAAGGTTGTCCGAGGTTAGGTATTGGGTAGCTGTAACGTCGGCTGAGGCCGATGATGACGTTGGCATTTGATTGAGCCTGTGAGACTCTGCTGACCTCGACTGATGAAGAGCTGAGGTTGGTGTGTGAGGGGCCGACCTTATGAGAGACGACCTTACTGATGGTGGTCACAAGCTTCTTGTCAACTCGGCTGTGAGATTGGTCGAGGTTGGTGACTCAGAGTAAGAGGGTGCACTTTGGGCATATCAATCACTTCCTAGCCCTTAGTCTTCTATGTGAACAAATGATTGAGGGGTACGTGTGCTAGGCCGAGGCTGAGTCTCTTTGGGTGCTAATATTTTCTTGACACATGTCACTTACTGAAGTGAGTAGCGTGCGTCGTAGGGTGTGATGATTCTGACTTATCCTTTGGGTTCCCTAGGGTAATGATGGGGCATTGGGACTCGCGCCTCATCATTGGATAGGTTTAAAAACCTTTTTCTCTTTCCTTCTTCTCTTTCTTCCACTATTTTCTCCCGCCTAGGTTCGGCAACTTCCTCTCTCTACAAACATTCCATTGTTGCTGTGATTCAGAGCTTTCTTTGCTTCTAAACCTTATCTTCTCTCTTTCGCGATTAGCAAGGTATTATTTTCCATCCCTCTTTTCCTTTTTAGTTACAGCATCGTCATTTTTGAGTTTTCGGTGAACTTCTGCATTTTTCGGCGAGGGTTTTCACCAGTATTAGTGGTTATAGGGTTAGGATAGCAATGGTTGAGTGGTTTAGGGACAGTTGTAGGTAGCTCCAAGGTTGTTTCAATCAAAAATAGCCCTAGTTTAGGTTTTCGGTGAACCTTCGATCACCTTCTCCGGCGACCCTGTTCTTAAAGGTTCTTGAAGTTCTTTATTTGAAACTTTCGCTTTTTGATCTTGTTATTGAGTTCTTTCAAGTTGTTTACTTGTTTATGGTTTGAGTTCTTCCTTCCTTTTTAAGTGTAGCATTATCTCACTTATGCTCAAACCCTTGTACCAACTCATAAAGGAATTCCCATCTCTTCGTGAGAGGACCTTCGAGAAAATTAGGCAAATGGAGTTAGCCCATGAGGAAGCTCGTAGGGCTGAGGCCTTTCCTGTCAAACCCATATTTCCTCCACCCTTGAAGGTCATATACCTTGAGCCAGCCGAGTCTGCTGAGCCTGCATGGGTTCCTGATGATCCAGCACCAATGTCCGAGTCTGAGTCCTCCTCCTCAGACCCCATGTTTGTAGACTCTTTTTAAGAGGCTATGGATTATTCTCCTAGGCAAGGCGAGGTTCCTAAGGAAGCCGAGGTTTCAAGCGTTGTCTCGTCTCACAAAGGGTATAGCACTTCCCACAGGTCCTCTGATGTTGAAGTCTCAGGGCCAAGTGTGGCATTTCCACCTCCTATTGAGGCCATTCCCCTGTCAGCTTCCGTCGGGGCCGAATTCGCTCAGAGGTTTCCATGTGGTGCTCCAGTACCTGCCCGGGCCGATATTGATAGGGATGGTGATGATGATGAGGAGAGTGATGTTGATACATCTGATGCGTTCAAGTATGAGAGTACCGTTAGTGAGTACGACCTTCTTGCTTTTAGGCACCTCTATTACATAAATTCATCCAGCATCCTTATTAAACCTCTGAGGGATGAGAGGGCCTTTGATGGACGAGAGGGAGAGATCTGCGTTTATAAGCAGATGTTCAAATTAGGCTTTCGTCTTCTTATCCACCCTTCCATCAGATCTATACTCTTCCATATAAATCTTGTCCCTTCCTAGCTATCCCCCAATACCTGGAAGGTTATGATTGGGGACATCATCCTTTAGAGGGTTGTCCACCACTCAGACCTTCCAATTAGGGTTTTCACTGGTTGTTATGTGCCCTCCTCTGCGAAAAACCACCCTAGCTATTACCACTTCTTAGCTAGAAAATCAAAGAAGAAAATGTTGTTGGTTACCCAAACTTCGAACCATAACTGGATACCTCGGTATTTCTTTATTTTCGGGGTATGGAAGTTTGGTTCCAATGAGGCCTCTAGAGAGTCGATTACAAGGACCCCCTTGAGGTGGGTTAAGGTATCCCTTGCTGCCAAAGCCGACCCTGGACTTAGCCAGGACATCTATATAAATGTTGAAGACCTTCGCAGTCAGGGTGAGAAGGGTCGGCTTGTAAAATATGAGCATCTGAGGACCCCCTACTACCTACTTCAGATAGGTTTAGGGGGTGGTCACTTGGAAGAGCTTCATAAGTCTCTCTTTCTTTTAAATTGTACCTCTTATGTTTTATATCTCTGACTGACTAACTCAGGGACTTGTCTTTTGCAGAGCGTCCAGCAGGCGTATCAGGCGACCTTTGGGAAATGTTTACGCCAGGGCTTGTGAAGTTGATGGAGAAAAGGGGTGGAAAAAATGTACCCCCACCTGTCAACAAGAAGAATGTCGGTACCTCCAAGGCCAATGTTACAAAAAATAGGAAGTCCACGGCCGACCCAGAGCATACGAGGAAAAGTAAGGCTCAGGTCCGGGATCGTGCTATCCCCATCTCTACATATGATGCCTTAGCTGCTCGTCTAGCTCAGATGAAAATCAGTGATAGCCTCATTGGCCACAGTCTGAAAGTTGTCGACGCTATTGGCACAATAATGGCTGAAGAGGATAAGCATTTCTTATGCTCTTTGGACATCCCGTTATTGGCCGAGTTCTCTCTCCATAAGTCAATTCAGGTACCAGTTTTTGCTCATTTGATCACTTTCTCTTCATAAGTGTAACCTCGGATTTTTAAAAATTATAGCTCATATTTTCTTACATCTGATCTTCTTCTGCAGAGTGTCTTGTCCTTCCATCGCCTCGTTGATTGGACTCTGAAGAGGTTGCCCCTTATAGAGAAGGGCCAAAAAGCTGAGAAGGTTCAAGTCTGTTTGAATGAAAAGGTTTAAAGAATGAAGGGGGTTATCAAGCAGAGGGACGGTGACATGTCTAAACTCAATAATAACCATGACTTAGCCCTGAAGGCCAAGGATGATGCCCTTCAGTCCAAGGTAGATGCTGCGATCAGGGTTGCAGTTGAAGACGCTACTGAGAAGACCATTGAAGACTATAAGGTCTCAGATGAGTTTATCAGCTTTGGCTTTGAATACCTAGAGAGGGGTATCAAAGTAACTCGTAAATAGGCAGCCACTAGGGAAAAAGAGTCTAGGAGCTTGACCGCTTCAGACTTTATGGGTCTCAGCTTTAGAGATCCTCTTTTTGCTCAGGCCTTGCAGGAAGTTGAAGAGGCTGATGTTTTTCCATCCAAGACTGCTCCATTATAGGTCATTGAGACTGAAGATGCTACCGATCATGATGATGGAGCTGTAGTGACAAACGTCGGTCGTGACGAAACCACTGTAGCTGCAGAGACATAGGCCCTTTTTGTGAATCTTTTCAAAGTTGTAATTTTGATTTCCCTTGTCTATATCTCTTATTTTTGTGAACTTCTAATGGCCTCTTGATGCCTCTGACTTGTAACTTATCTTTTTAATGATAAATTATTAGTCCAATCTTCTTTAGATTCTGTTGCTTTATACGATGTTATGCTTGAATGTCTTTCCTCTTAAACTCTCGCCAAATTAATGATGTTAAAGGTCTGAGGTCACCATATTATGATGTTTCACCTCATAAGTTTTTCGCCAAACTAATGATGTTAAAGGTCTGAGGTCATTAAATTATGATGTTTACCCTCATAAATTTTCCACCAAATAATGATGTTTAAGGTCTGAGGTCACTAAATTATGATGTTCCACCTTGTAAATTTTCCACCAAATAATGATGTTTAAGGTCTAAGATCACCAAATTATGATGTTCCACCTCATAAATTTTCCACCAAACAATGATGTTTAAAGTCCGAGGTCACCAAATTACAATGTTTAAGGTCTGAGGTCACAAAATTATAATGTTTACCCTCATATTTTTTCACCAAACTAATGATGTTCAAGGACTGAGGTCACCGTATTATGATGTTTACCCTCATTAATTTCACCAAATAATGATGTTTAAGGACTGAGGTCACCAAATTATGATGTTCCACCTCATAAATTTTTTCACCAAATAATGATGTTTAAGGTCTGAGGTCACCAAATTATGATGTTTACCCTCATATTTTTTCACCAAACTAATGATGTTTAAGGTCCGAGGTCATTAAATTATGATGTTACCCTCATAAATTTTCCACCAAACAATGATGTTTAAGGTCTGAGGTCACCAAATTATGATGTTCCACCTCATAAATTTTCCACCAAAAAATGATGTTTAAGGTCTGAGGTCACCAAATTATAATGTTCCACCTCATAAATTTTCCACCAAACAATGATGTTTAAGGTCTGAGGTTACCAAATTATGATGTTTAAGGTCTGAGGTCACCAAATTATGATGTTTACCCTCATATTTTTCACCAAACTAATGATGTTTAAGGACTAAGGTCACTGTATTATGATGTTTACCCTCATTAATTTTCACCAAATAATAATGTTTAAGGATTGAGGTCAGCAAATTATGATGTTCCACCTCATAAATTTTTCACTAAATAATGATGTTTAAGGTCTGAGGTCACCAAATTATGATGTTTACCCTCATATTTTTTCACCAAACTAATGATGTTTAAGGTCCGAGGTCACCAAATTATGATGTTTACCCTCATATTTTCACCAACTTAATGATGTTTAAGTTCTGAGGTCACCATATTATAATGTTCCACCTCATATTTTCACTAAATAATGATGTTTAACAACACAACAATACAAATATCATTAGGACATTGCTATCTTTTCATTAACATCCTTTGTATAAACTGGTACATGTATTACAAAAGGATAAGAACAACTGCAACATTATATGTAATACTTCTTTAAGTGATTGGCATTCCAAGAGTTGGATAAAGGTTCTCCTTTAAGGTTTTCTAGCCGGTAGGTACCAGGCACAACCTCATCAACTACCCTATAAGGACCATGCCATTAGGATGGAGCTTATTTGCTTTTTGCCACGTCTTTTTTAGGACTAGGTCCCCCACAGCTATGGGCCTTGTCTTCGCCCTTTGATTGTAGAATCTTACAGTTCTTTGCTGGTAGACTGCCTGTCTTATCTCCCATCCTCTCTTCTTTCTTTAATCAAATTAAGATCAAGTCTTCTCTCTTCCACATTCCTCTGAGAGTCATAGATCTGAACCCTATGAGTGGGAAGTCTTATCTCTATTGGGATGACAACTTCTGAGCCATACGCTAGCATAAATGGAGTTTCTCCTATTGGCATCCTTGTTGTCGTCCTGTAGGCCCATAAAACGGCATATACCTCCTCTATCCATCTCCCTTTGGCCTCTTCCAAGCTTTTTTATCCCATCAAGGATTATTCGATTTGTGACCTCAGTCTGCCCATTTACCTGGGGTCGGCCAGGAGAAAAGAAGAACTGTTTGATCCCTACTCTTTCACAGTATTTTTCTAAGGATATATTCTTGAATTGGGTTCCATTGTCTGAGATAAGGGTGTTTGGATGACCATACCTGCATATTATATTCTTCCAGATGAACTGGAAGGTCTTCTGCTCAGTGATTGTGATCATTGGCTCAGCCTCTCCCCATTTGTAGAAACAATCGATTGCCATGATAAAAAATTGATAGTTATTTACAGCTCTTGGCAGGGGTCCTACCAGGTCAATGCCCCATATTATAAATGGCGAAGGGGGGCTGATAGAAGTAAGAGGTTGGTGTGACTGATGAGGTATGGTAGAGAATCTCTGATATTTATCACACATCTTCACATATGTAGCTGCATCTTTGGCTAAGGTTGGCCACCAGTACCCCTGAGTGATTAATATTTTAGCCAATGGCTTACCTCCTATATGACTTGAACAAGATCCCTCATGCACATCGTGAAAGATGAGTGGAATCTTTTAAGGATGAATACATCTGAGGAGAGAGAGTAGGAACCCCTTCTTATACAGGACATCTCCTACAATTGAGAATTTAACAGCTCTAGACCTCAGCTTTCTCCTTTCTGACTTCGACTTTGGCAGCTCCCCCTCTCTGATGTATTTGATAAGAGGGTACATCCATGATGCTCCCATATTCAGATTCAGACAAGTTCTAACAACCTCTTCTTCTTCTATGGTTGGCTTAGGCAGAATCTCAACTGTCACTGTTCTTCTTATATATGTTCTTGTTGCTGAGGCCAACCTCGAGAGTGCATCAGCTCGATTGTTATCTAGCTGAGGTATTCTCTTCATCTTTACTTATTTGAAGCTTTCTAGAATCATTCTCACCCTCTTCAGGTATTTGTCCATCCTTTCATCTTTGGCCTCATACACCCACAGGATTTGGTTGACAACCAACCCTGAGTCACTGTGGACTAGGAGTCGGCTGACACTAAGGGCCTTTGCCAAAGAGATACCTGCTATCACTGCCTCATACTCTGACTCATTATTGGAAGCTTTGAAGTTGAACCTCAACGCATACTCAATGTCGATACCATCTGGTACTAACACTGTCAGCCCTGCTCGACTTTCGCTTTCACAAGATGACCCATCAACGAAGAGGTTCCAAATGGTTGTATCTGAAGAGAAGTTTCCCTCCAATAGGGTCCCTTTCTTGAAGAGGTACCTGTCTTCCTCATTCTCAACAATTCCTTTTCTGGCTTTGCTTGACTCAACCTCATCCGGATCTTAGAAGATGTCTCTGTTTAGTTCTTTTGTAGCCTTTTGACTAATCTCAACCTCAGCCTCTTCCCATATAAACTCTGCTACAAAGTCTGCGAGTGCCTGCCCCTTAATGGCAACCCTGGGTTGATAGACAATGTTATATTCTCCTAACTCAATGGCCCAAGTCATTAGCCTGCCTGACTTCTCAGGCTTATGAAGGACCTATCTGAGTGGGGAATCAGTAAGGATGACCATGAAGTGGGCTTGAAAGTATGGATTCATTTTCCTACATGCATGTATCAAGGTATAAGCTAACTTTTCGATTCGAGGGTACTTCTCTTTAGACCCTTGAACAACCTTACTATTGAAGTATACTAGTCTCTGCACTCCACCCTCTTCTCGTACAATTGCGGTACTGATGGATGACTCTGAGATAGCTAAATATACATATAACTTCTCACCCAGGATCGATCGAGATAGGAGTAGGGGGATCCGAGGTAGGACTTGAGCTCCTTAAAAGCTTTATCGCATTCCTTATCCCATTTGAAGGCCTTTATAAGTACTTTTAAAAAGGTAAGACACTTTTCTGTAGCTCTCGAGACGAACCTGTTAAGTGCAATAACTATTCCTATTAGCCTCTGAACGTCTTTGATGATTTTTAGTGTCTTCATCTCTAGCAAAGCCTTGATCTTCTCGGGGTTAGCCTCTATTCCCCTTTGGTTAACAATGAATCCTAAGAACTTTCTAGCTCCTATCCCAAAGACACATTTGGCCAGGTTGAGATTCATTCTGTATCTGTTCATGGTGTCAAAAGTTCTTTCAAGGTCGGCCACGTGAGTATCGGCCTTCAGGCTCTTCGTCAGCATATCGTCCACATACACTTCCATGGACTGGGCTATTTGATCCTCAAACATCTTATTTACAAGACATTGGTAAGTAGCGTTTGCATTCTTCAGCCCAAAGGGCATGACCTTGTAGTAATAGATCCCATTGTCTGTGATGAATGCAGCCTTTTCTAAGTCTTTCGGGTTCATGAAGATCTTAGTATATCTAGAATATGCATCCGTGAAGCTCATGAGTTTATGTCCTGCTGTGTCATCCACTATCTGATCAATACGAGGTAGGGGAAACTGTCTTTTGGGCAAGACTTGTTCAAGTCCGTGAAATTTACACACATCCTCCATTTCCCATTAGCTTTTGACATAATGACAGCGTTAGATAACCACTCCTGGTATATGACCTCTCTGATGAACTTGGCCCCTTCAAGGTTTCTAACCTCTTCTCTGATGACATCATACTTCTCCCTTGAGTACACTCTTTTTCTTTGTTTAATGGGCTTGGCGTCTTCTACAATATTAAGTTTATGACACATAATCTCAGGATCAATACCTGGCATGTCTGCATGGCTCCACACAAAGGTGCTCTGTCTCTTCCACAATAACCTTACCAATTCCTCCTTGATCTCAGGTCTTAGGGCTTTACCGATTTGGATGGTTTTTTTTAGCTCGTCCTCATTGAGGACGATGGATTCTACCTCTTTCGCGCCCTCTCCCTTTTTGAACGTTGTTTCATCTCGAGGATCAAGTGTGTCGATATTGTACGTAGTTGTTTCCTTCTTATGAGCCTCTCTTCTCTTCCGTGGAGTTAAAGTAGCATTAACGTTCCGATGTTTGGTCACCTTGCACTTCCCCTACTCCATAGAGAGTCGAGAATTTTAGCATTTGGTGGACCGTTAAAGGTACGACCTCAAATTCCTTGAGGGCTACTCATCCTATGATGAGGTTGTAAGCTGAGAAGACATTTTCATCTATCACAAAGAAATTAATTTTCTGGTCAACCTCTTAGGCCATTCGTCTCCCATTCTAACGTCCATCTCATATATACCCAATGGATGAACCTTTTAACGCTGATGCCGATCAAGGGATGATGATAAGGGACAAGCCTAGCTCTGTTGAGGCCTAAGCTCTTAAAATATGGCCAAAACATGACGTCTACTAGACTTCCCCCATCAATGAGGATCCTCTGAACTTCACACCCATGTACCCTTGTGGTGATTACCAGGGGGTTATCGTGAGGATCTAAGATACCTTTGAAATCAATACATGAGAACCCAACTACGAGGGTATCCATATCTACCTTCTTTCTCTTCTCTTGTTTAACCGCTGCAGAGTCCAAGTTCACAACCTCGGCCTTTGACACTGCTTTGACCTCTGCCACGTGGGCCTTGCGATCATCTACCTCTGAACCTCCCCCTGCTAGTCCCCCACAGATGGTGTTCACACTGAAATAAATCATACCGACTCTCTTCAATAGGAAATTATCGTCTTTTGGTGGGAGGTCAGGGTCATCGTCATCATTGCCTGAGTCCTCAGCTCTTCTAGTAGGGACATCTTCCCAGCATCTATCATTTATTTTCTTTTTTGGGTTATCTCTCCCCCCTTAGGGGCTCTACCATCAACATACTTTCTGAGATTTCTCGACTTCAACATCTTCTCAATCTCGTCCTTCAGTGCGAAGCACTTGTCGATCAGATGGTCGTGGTCCTGATGGAACTCGCACCATAGGTTCTTGTTTCTCTTATGCGGATGGGCCTTCAGCTTCTCCGGCCATATTAGGGATCTATCATTCTTTATTTCATTGAGGATGTGTTCGCAGCTCACAGTTAGAGGAGTATAGTGTGTAAACTTATCGTCTGCAGCCCTCTTATTTCCATCATTCTTCCTTTGAAATTTCTCTCTACTACTTCCATTCTCGTCCTCATACTTTGCAGTCATTGCCTCTTATGCGTTCATGACCTTTCCAGTTGTCTCTAACAGCTCAGCCATAGACTTTGGAGGGTTTTCAGCAAGCTTCCAAAGTAGCTTTCCCTTCTGAAGCCCTCCAATAAGAGTTGTCATTGCTATGCTCTCTTTGTAATCTTCAACCTCCAATTTTTCGTTGTTGAACCTTGCGATGTAGTCTCTGAGGCTTTCATTCTTTCCTTACTTTACATAGAGAAGATGGGTTGTCTTCTTCTGATGTCTTACCCCAAAACATAAGTTGTGTATAAAATATTCAGGCAAACCCTTAAAGTTCTGAATGGAGTTTTTGGAAAGAGAAGTGAACCAAATATGTGCAGCTCCCGTTAAAGTGATTGAGAAAGATCGACACCTCATCTCATCAGGGATTGAATAATTGTCTGTTGCACACTGATACATCTAAATGTGATGCACTGGGTTGGGACTACCATCGTACTTTGGAGAAACCTGTAATACCCCGTATTTTTGGCGATATTTATTTTTGGGATTAATTAATTAAATGAGAATTAATTGGGAATTAATCCGGATAAAATACTAGCGAGATGTGAGTTGGTATTTGACTATATTGAGTATATATGATGATATATGAATGTTGAATTATGAAATTTGTAGTGAGATTGATATACGGCAATTTGGACATTTTATTGGGACGCGTGTGACCGTCGCGTCAGGAGATAATTATTTTAATTGTAAAAGTGAATTTAAATTCTATTAACTGTATGGTCGTTTTGAGTGCGCCAACGCGTGCGGAAGGGTCGAGATAGTCAGAAAACACTAGTCAGGGGTTTAGTTTGGGTCCCGGGGTATTTTTAGGCCATACCGGCAACATAAAGGGTATCTTGGTAATTTTCTATTTTTGGGAATTAAAAGTGACGAAAATTAAGAGTTTTTATCTCATTGGGAATTGACCCACTTAACCCATTAACAACCCATATTAACCTAGAAGGCTACGTAGGTTATTAGAATTAGGTTTTCTAATATCTTCCCAAAGCAAACCCTAGCCACCATAGCCATTGGAGAAGAAAGCTTGGAGAGAGAGAGATAGAAGGGAATTCTGCAGAAAGAGAGAGGGAACTCCTTCAAATCGTCATCAAGATCTGAGATTGAATCAAGGCAAGTGGTTTAATTTACATTTTTATGCAGTAAATGCTTCTTGCATGCTTAGACAATTCCATAATCATAATTAATTGAGAGATAAATAAAAACCCATAAAATTGGAGTTGTTAGTTTAATTTTGGAGATAGGTTTGCATGTAGAAATGTTATTGGAAGATCGAATTAAGAGAATTTCTAATTTATGTGATACAAAAACGGATCTATTTATGGGAATGGAAGATTTAAAATTCTAGGGTTTATGTTCTTGAGAATTTGGGGAAAAGTGATGAGACTTGATGATTTAATGATGTTGAGGATGAATTAATTCCTTAAAACACGTTAGTATGTGATTTTAATATGTTTAGGATTGATTAGAGACCTTTAAACATTGTTGGGATGAATTTTGGATGAGATTTGAGGTGTAGAAATTGGTGAAAAAGGAGATAGGATTTCTGGGTTTGAATCTGGTCATTCGTTAGAAGACCTACCCAGGTCGTTCAAACGAGCTCGTTCGAACGAGCTTCTAACGAGTTGACAGTTTGGGGTTCTAACGAGAGGGATGTTCGTTCGATAATCTCGTTCGAACGAGATCTCGTTAGATAGCCCAGTTCGTTCGAACGAAATCTCGTTCGAACAGCCTCGTTCGAACGAGACTTCTAACGAGCTGGCAGTTTAGGCCTTTTTGGCCTGTTTTGATTTTGGGAGTCCCTTAAATTTGTTCGAGGATGGAGATAACATTCCTTTGATGGTGTATTAGTATACTTGGGACATTTGGGAGATAATTAGGAGTAAATTATATAAGTGTGGATCGAATCAAATAGACATTATGAGCTGAGACGTGAGTGCCTACTACGACGTGAGAATAAATTATGGCGCGTATAGATATGGACCGGGATTATATAAATTGTATAAATTATAAGTTGGTACGAGAATGCGATAAGTACTAAAATTAGACTACGGTGATTACTAAGATGTGTGCTTACTTAGTATTGGTATATGATTTGTGTGTATGACATACCTACCATACTTGCAAGCACGGGAGGTTTGCGTTCGCTTAGGGCCCTCTAATCCTTGTGTTGCCCGGATTTAGATTGGTTACCTCGATAAACATAGGTCAGAGAAGGACTTATTGGGATGTTAATAAGTCTGCTGATCGTGGGAGCGCAGGTATGTGCGTGACCCATGTGATGTGACTGTGTTCGCCTCCACTGTTTGTGATTTGTGTTATCTGAACGATTCCTGAGAGATTCGGAATACGTGATTCCTTATGTACGTGATGTACCGGAATGGATAGCAGAGTATGTGTGCACCGCAGCTTAGTCTCGGGGTGCTTATATTGTATATTTATGTTGTGGAAAATATACACTTAATAAACTGGGAACTTTCATATGGTATTGTGTGTATAACTATGGAATAACAAAAGGGATGATCTATAATGAGTTGTATTACTTTTATGTGAGAACCTGAATTTACGTTAAGCCCCTATTTAATTGCGAGCGTTATAATGTTAATGGGAACCGAGTAATAAGGGTAGAACCTATGACAGTCTAGCTAGATATGATGTCACTTAGCTAGTGGTTTGTGTCATTTTAGATGGGTACTTACGTTAGGAGTGCACAGTTAGACGAGAGGTGAGAATTTCATGTGAGTGCACGTCCTAACATGTACTTTGCATTTAATGTTTTAAATGTTTTTAAAGCACTTGCAGGTTTTTAAAATATCTCCACATTCGGGCTCTGACCCGTTTGCTTTCAAATTTTCTTTTTGTAAAACCATTTTAGGTGCCCAGCCACAAGGACACCATGCATAGGATACTCATTCAGGTGACGAGCTGTAGCTGTTTGTGGAAGCTACAGGGATTTGCTTTTAGACGCTTCTACCATTTGGATTCCATATTCAGTATTCTTCAGTTGTAGGGCATGTTGCCCAAATTCTATTAGAGATGTTTCCATTTCAGTTTTTCAGACTTTGGCATGTATTAATTCAGTATTCAGTATTTAGTTATTCATTTCAGTTGTGGAGTTTGTTATGAGGAGTTTTTCCTCCGGATTTATTTATATCGTGTGATGGTTATTCTATTGTTTTCGTTATAGTGAATGGTGATATTATTCTTGCTTTAAATCTTTCACTGCATGTTAATCAGACTTTAATTAAAATTTGGCAACTTACATTTTAAATACTAGGTGGTAAGTAATAATAAAATGTTTTCGACAGTGATGCTATTAGCTGAGCCAACTTGGCATTTTGAATTAATTTAATAAAGGAGTAGCTACCCGGTATTTAATTAGTCGGGGTGTCACAGGTGGTATCCGAGCATCAGGTTCTAGTGTCCTTTAGGATCTGTACGGCTATTATGTTTCCGCTAAGTTTTCTTTGATATAGAGCCCTATATTTTAGGACTGTTGTACTCTTTTTGTGTATGCTTCGTTCTTCAGCTATTTTAAGTTTATAAACAGTGAACTTATAAACTTCATTCTTATTTGAGATGCCTCCACGACGTGCACGACGAGTTCCCAGGGATGCAACGCCCGAACCCCAGCCCGCTCCAGTTCAGGGCATGATGAACGCCGTTGAGGTTGCAGCCATTGTAGCCCAAGCGGTAAATGCCGCAATTGTCGTAGTTCAGCAGGCACCACCTCAGGCGCCGGTTGCCGCGCCAGTACAGACAAATGCATTCCCGTCTGCTTGGGAACGTGTACGTGACGCTTTTCAGAAAGCGCATCCGCCAGAGTTTGCAGGTAGCTCAGATGTGGTAGTCTCGAGCCAGTGGAGGAAGGATATGCAGAGGCACTTGAGGATGTATGAGTGCACGGACGTTTAGAAGCAGGTGCTAGCTACTTTCAAGATAGTTGGATCTGCACTGCAGTCTCAGGAGTCTATTACCACCGTGGAGGAGAGGGATACTCTCACTATTCAGGACTTTTGGGTGCGGTTCGACCGCAAGTACTTTCCGTCAGCTGTTCACACGGAAATGAGGAGGAAACTAATGAATCTGAAGCAAGAGGGTAAGACCGTGGCCGAGTATGAGGCCGAGTTCACGAATCTATTGAATATCGTTCCGGATGAGATACCGACAGAAAAGAAGAAGATTGAGAAATTCACCGACGGGTTGACATGGAGGATCCGTCAGCATCTGTTAGGGAACCTTTCGTTGGCCACTTATTCTGATGTGGTTAACGCTGCATTGTTACACTGCCAGGATCACCGCTTTCATATGGCTGAGGGAAAGAGAACGGGAGAGTCTAGCCATCAGGGCAGGACTGGAGGACATGGTGCCAGTAGGGCACAATCTGTTCAGGGGCAGAGACAGGGTGAGCAGGGTTCCCAGCAGGGGGATCAGAAGAGGTTCAGATCAGGGAATTACAGGTACGGACAGGGAGGTTTCCGTCAGGGCCATCAGGGTCCAAACGGCCATCAGGGCCAACAGGGGCAGAATGGGCAGCAGTTTCAGCAGGGCCAGCAGGGCCAAGGGAGGAACGGTAACGGCCACCAGGGTCGGGGACCGCAGGGGTAGAGAGGATGGAACTTCCCAGGGAAGTGTTTTGTTTGTGGCAAGACCGACCATAAACGACAGGATTGTCCTGATAGGGGCAGGGCCCCACAGCAGCAGCAGCAGGGTGCTCGCCAGGAGCCGCAGAGGCCTATGTTTCCCGCCGCTCTCCCCGCACCGCCACAGATGGCAGCATTGCCACCCATTCCAGCAGTCCCAGCTCAGCAGGGACAGCTACAGTATGGACGTGTCTATAACGTCCACCAGGCAGCAGTTCCACAGGCACCGCCCGCGATTGAGGGTACGTTTCCTATCCATGGCACTATGGGTCGGGTATTGTTTGATATGGGGGCTACACATTGTTTTATAGCTACACATTTCGCGAAAGCCTTAGGGTTGTTAGCTACGGCAGAGAGCACAGTGACATGTGTTGACTCACCATTGGGGAGTGGGTCACTTATTTTCTTTATATGCCGGGGAGTGGGGGTAGAGATTGGTAGTCTGGTATTACCTGCAGATATGTTGGTATTAGATATGCATGTTCACGATGTGATTAGCGGTATGGATTGGCTCGCTGATTATAGAGCCATGATTGATTGCTTCGGTGGGAGCATTGTATTTGCCATTCTGGGGCAAGAGATGTTTGTAGTGGCGATGCCTCGCCCAGAGGGAGGCTCTACCGCTCATTTGTATTACCTAGAGGAGGATACCTCTAAGGAGGTTGTGATTCCTTTAGATTCGATCCCAGTCGTCAGGGAGTATTCAGGAGATACCAGGCCTACCCCCCAGTCGAGAGATAGACTTTATTATAGATCTATTGCCAGATACGAGACCTATAGCACGCGCACCGTACCGTATGGCTCCGGCAGAGATGCGAGAGCTACGAGATCAGATAGAGCAGCTGTTAGGTCAGGGCTTTATTCGCAGGAGTACCTCACCTTGGGGCGCTCCAGTTTTTTTTGTGAAGAAGAGGGACGGTTCACTGAGATTGTGTGTGGACTACCGGGAGTTGAACAAGGTCATGATACGGAATAAGTATCCGTTGCCTCGAATCGATGACCTATTTGACCAATTGAGAGGAGCTTCTTTCTTCTCGAAGATTGATTTGAGATCGGGATACCATCAGTTGCGTATCAGGGAGGAGGATGTCTCGAAGAATGCGTTCTTGTCGAGATATGGTTCTTACGAGTTTCGGGTTATGCCTTTTGGTTTGACCAACGCTCCAGTAGTGTTTATGGACTTGATGAACAGAGTGTTCAAGGATTTCCTAGATCAGTTTGTCATTATCTTCATCGATGATATTCTGGTCTACTCCCAGACAGAGGAGGAGCACGCCGAGCATTTGAGGCAAGTTTTGCAAACACTACGTCAGAACATGTTGTATGCAAAGTATGAGAAATGCGGGTTTCGACTGAAGGAGGTCCATTTTTTGGGACATATTATTTCCGACCGGGGAATATCTATTGATCCGGGGAAGGTATCCGCGGTGAGGGAGTGGGGACAGCCCACGACACCGACGGAGATTCGTAGTTTCTTGGGCCTAGCAGGATACTACAGGAGGTTTATTCGGGGATTTTCGAAGATAGCGGGTCCTGTGACACATCTGACTCGTAAGGGTGTGCCATTCATCTGGAGTGATGCCTGTCAGTTGGCATTCGATGAATTGAAGGATAAGTTGACCTCAGCACCTGTGTTAGCATTGCCGAGACCGGGAGTTGAGTGTTTGGTTTACACCGATGCGTCTTTGCAAGGACTTGGAGGTGTATTCCACCAGGAGAGGCATGCCATAGCTTATGCTTCCCGTAAGCTTAAGCCTCATGAGAAGAATTACCCCACTCATGATTTGGAGTTGGCGGCAGTAGTATTTTCCCTCCGGATTTGGAGACACTATCTTTTGGGGGAGAAGTTCCAACTGTTCACGGACCACAAGTCCCTACTGTACCTGTTCACGCAGAAGGAGTTGAATATGCGGCAGCGTAGGTGGCTTAAGTTTGTGAAAGACTACTAGTTCGATATCCAGTATCACCCGCGTAAGGCTAACGTGGTAGCAGACGCATTGAGCCGTAGGCCAGCAGATGAGGTGGCAGGGGTGTGGAAGGCTAAGTGGAAGGAGTTAGGACACCAGGATGCAGTGGCCCGATCTTTCATGTCTGTGATGACCGTTACATCGCAGATTATCACGAAGGTAGTACGGGCACAGGCTAATGACTCGTTCTGTCAGGAGCAGATAGTCCGATTACTAGCAGAGGGAGCCGAGTCCTATACCGTTAGCTCAGACGGGGGATTACGCTTCAATGGGAGATTGGTGGTTCCGAAAGGGGAGGAATTGGGACACGAAGTGATGACAGAGTCGCACGGCTCACGGTTCGCGGTACATCCCGGAGGGGACAAAATGTACCAAGACATGAGACGCCAGTATTGGTGGAGCGGTATGAAGAGAGATATTACTGAGTTTGTTTCGAAATGCGCCACTTGCCAGCTAGTAAAAGTGGATCATCAGAGACCGACGGGACTTCTACAGCCGTTGGAGGTCCCGGTGTGGATGTGGGAGAGCATATCCATGGACTTTATCACGGGGTTGCCTACATCGCAGAGGGGTCACGACTCCGTTTGGGTAATTGTGGACAGGTTGTCCAAAGTCGCTCACTTTTTACCCGTAAGGACTGATTACACTACGGGACAGTATGCCCGGCTCTTCATTTCAGAGATAGTGAGACTTCACGGTGTGCCCCTAAATATCGTGTCTGACAGAGACAAGATATTTGTTTCGCGGTTTTGGGAGAGTTTCCAAGAGGCCATGGGCACGAAATTGCGATTGAGTACGGCTTATCATCTGCAGACCGATGGGCAGACAGAGCGCACAAATCAGATGTTGGAGGACATGCTACGCATGTGCATTATTGACTTTGGAGGTGGATGGGATCAATACGTTCCACTGGTAGAGTTTGCTTATAATAACTCCTACCAGTTCACTATTGGCATGGCTTCGTTTGAGGCGTTGTACGGTAGGCCTTGTCGTTCCCCAGCATGTTGGTTAGAGGTTGGGGGGACAACAAACTACTTGGGCAGGAAGTAATTCAGGACACTTCGGCAAGGATTGAGTTGATTCGGAGTCGCATTCGGGTAGCTCAAGACCGGCAGAAGAGTTATGCTGATGCGAAGAGATCTTTCAGGGAGTTCTAAGTGGGGGACCAGGTTTTGCTCAGAGTATCTCCTATGAAGGGGATTATGCGTTTCGGGAAGAAGGGGAAGTTGGCACCGAGGTATGTGGGTCCGTTTCCTATTATTGAGCGGATTGGACCAGTTACGTATAGACTCGGGTTACCGGAGCATTTACACCGGATTCACGATGTGTTTCATATTTCCTCGTTAAGGAAATATCTCAGGGACGATTTGGCTCATTCTCACATCGCTTTGGAGGAGATTGATTTATAGCCTGATAGCTCCTACGAGGAGGGGCCGATTGCTATTTTGGACCGAAGTGAGAGGAAGCTGCGGTCAAAGATAGTTCCGTTAGTGCGTGTTCAGTGGCGACATCACAATGTCGAGGAGTCCACATGGGAATGCGAGGATGAGATGCGCGAACATTATCCAGAGTTGTTTTTATCAAGTACTTTCTAGTTCCGAATTTCGGGACGAAATTCTGTTATTAGGGGGGAAGTATGTAATACCCCGTATTTTTGGCGATATTTATTTTTGGGATTAATTAATTAAATGAGAATTAATTGGGAATTAATCCGGATAAAATACTAGCGAGATGTGAGTTGGTATTTGACTATATTGAGTATATATGATGATATATGAATGTTGAATTATGAAATTTGTCGTGAGATTGATATACGACAATTTGGACATTTTATTGGGACGCGTGTGACCGTCGCGTCAGGAGATAATTATTTTAATTGTAAAAGTGAATTTAAATTCTATTAACCGTATGGTCGTTTTGAGTGCGCCAACGCGTCCGGAAGGGTCGAGATAGTCAGAAAACACTAGCCGGGGGTTTAGTTTGGGTCCCGGGGTATTTGTAGGCCATACCGGCAACATAAAGGGTATCTTGGTAATTTTGTATTTTTGGGAATTAAAAGTGACGAAAATTAAGAGTTTTTATCTGATTGGAATTGACCCACTTAACCCATTAACAACCCATATTAACCTAGAAGGCTACATAGGTTATTAGAATTAGGTTTTCTAATATCTTCCCAAAGCAAACCCTAGCCACCATAGCCATTGGAGAAGAAAGCTTGGAGAGAGAGAGATAGAAGGGAATTCTGCAGAAAGAGAGAGGGAACTCCTTCAAATCGTCATCAAGATCTGAGATTGAATCAAGGCAAGTGGTTTAATTTACATTTTTATGCAGTAAATGCTTCTTCCATGCTTAGACAATTCCATAATCATAATTAATTGAGAGATAAATAAAAACTCATAAAATTGGAGTTGTTAGTTTAATTTTGGAGATAGGTTTGCATGTATAAATGTTATTGGAAGATCGAATTAAGAGAATTTCTAATTTATGTGATACAAAAACGGATCTATTTCTGGGAATGGAAGATTTAAAATTATAGGGTTTATGTTCTTGAGAATTTGGGGAAAAGTGATGAGACTTGATGATTTAATGATGTTGAGGATGAATTAATTCCTTAAAACACGTTAGTATGTGATTTTAATATGTTTAGGATTGATTAGAGACCTTTAAACATTGTTGGGACGAATTTTGGTTGAGATTTGAGGTGTAGAAATTGGTGAAAAACGAGATAGGATTTCTGGGCTTGAATCTGGTCATTCGTTAGAAGACCTACCCAGGTCGTTCGAACGAGCTCGTTCGAACGAGCTTCTAACGAGTTGACAGTTTGGGGTTCTAACTAGAGGGATGTTCGTTCGATAATCTCGTTCGAACGAGATCTCGTTAGATAGCCCAGTTCATTCGAACGAAATCTCGTTCGAACAGCCTCGTTCGAACGAGACTTCTAACAAGCTGGCAGTTTAGGCCTTTTTGGCCTGTTTTGATTTTGGGAGTCCCGTAAATTTGTTCGAGGATGGAGATAACATTCCTTTGATGGTGTATTAGTATACTTGGGACATTTGGGAGATAATGAGGAGTAAATTATATAAGTGTGGATCGAATCAAATAGACATTATGAGCTGAGACGTGAGTGCCTACTACGACGTGAGAATAAATTATGGCGCGTATAGATATGGACCGGGATTATATAAATTGTATAAATTATAAGTTGGTACGAGAATGCGATAAGTACTACAATTAAACTACGGTGATTACTAAGATGTGTGCTTACTTAGTATTGGTATATGATTTGTGTGTATGACATACCTACCATACTTGCTATCACGGGAGGTTTGCGTTCGCTTAGGGCCCTCTAATCCTTGTGTTGCCCGGATTTAGATTGGTTACCTCGATGAACATAGGTCAGAGAAGGACTTATTGGGATGTTAATAAGTCTGCTGATCGTGGGAGCGCAGGTATGTGCGTGACCCATGTGATGTGACTGTGTTCGCCTCCACTGTTTGTGATTTGTGTTATCTGAACGATTCCTGAGAGATTCGGAATACGTGATTCCTTATGTACGTGATGTACCGGAATGGATAGCAGAGTATGTGTGCACCGCAGCTTAGTCTCGGGGTGCTTATATTGTATATTTATGTTGTGGAAAATATACACTTAATAAACTGGGAACTTTCATATGGTATTGTGTGTATAACTATGGAATAACAAAAGGGATGATCTATAATGAGTTGTATTACTTTTATGTGAGAACCTGAATTTACGTTAAGCCCTTATTTAATTGCGAGCGTTATAATGTTAATGGTAACCGAGTAATAAGGGTAGAACCTATGACAGTCTAGCTAGATATGATGTCACTTAGCTAGTGGTTTGTGTCATTTTAGATGGGTACTTACGTTAGGAGTGCACAGTTAGACGAGAGGTGAGAATTTCATGTGAGTGCACGTCCTAACATGTACTTTGCATTTAATGTTTTAAATGTTTTTAAAGCACTTGCAGGTTTTTAAAATATCTCCACATTCGGGCTCTGACCCGTTTGCTTTCAAATTTTCTTTTTGTAAAACCATTTTAGGTGCCCAGCCACAAGGACACCATGCATAGGATACTCATTCAGGTGACGAGCTGTAGCTGTTTGTGGAAGCTACAGGGATTTGCTTTTAGACGCTTCTACTATTTGGATTCCATATTCAGTATTCTTCAGTTGTAGGGAATGTTGCCCAAATTCTATATGAGATATTTCCATTTCAGTTTTTCAGACTTTGGCATGTATTAATTCAGTATTCAGTATTTAGTTATTCATTTCAGTTGTGGAGTTTGTTATGAGGAGTTTTTCCTCCGGATTTATTTATATCGTGTGATGGTTATTCTATTGTTTTCGTTATAGTGAATGGTGATATTATTCTTGCTTTAAATATTTCACTGCATGTTAATCAGACTTTAATTAAAATTTGGCAACTTACTTTTAAATACTAGGTGGTTAGTAATAATAAAATGTTTTCGACAGTGATGCTATTAGCTGAGCCAACTTGACATTTTGAATTAATTTAATAAAGGAGTAGCTACCCGGTATTTAATTAGTCGGGGTGTCACAAAACCATCGGTGGTTTAAATTTGGCAGGGGTTGGGAAGTTGACAATCCTTGCCACAAATGGGGAGCCCTCTAAGACACCCCTTTGTAATGGGTCTCGGCTTTTTATGAGGTTCCCTATCTTCTCTTCAAGCCTTTTGATGGAATCATTACAGGGTCTTACAACGTCGGCCTGATCGATGTTATCCCCAGCCGCTTCTAAGGGGTGAACCGATGGTTCTCCTGTAGCAGGGCAACGTCGGCTATTGACTTACCCCTGACCACAGTCTCGGCCATGTGGGAGTCGTCCATGACGAGGCTGATGTTTATCACCTTCCCTTTGTGAGCCGGCTATGGTCCTTCACCTAGATAGCCTCTTCCTTAGATCATTAACTAGGTCGAACCTCTCAACAGTCGACCTTCTGCTTAAGCGATTAAAAGTTGTCCCTCTTTGTTGTGCATCACCACCTCGTCTCTCACACTGACCTCGGCTCTGCAGTATAGGACGTATAGTGTTCTTTGAGACCTCATATGGCTCCCAACAGTCTGTAGGAGAATCTTCTACCTCAATATCGTCGTACCTATCCTCAGGGTAAGGGTTTTCTTGCCTCCCCAGGTGTAGATGCCTAGGGTCAGCAACATCCCTCCTCTGTAGAGGATTAGATTGGTACTTTCGCGGTGCCTAGGGTGCTTCCCTGGCCTCATGTTGTGGCTGAGGAGCCGTTGGAGTAATCATCTCCGGTGAGACCTCGAGTGGTCTCATTATGTTTTAGCTGAGCTAGGCAAATTGTTCCTTCATCACTTGCTGAGTGGCAGCCAATGACTTCAAGGCTGCTGCCACCTCAGCCATCTCAGGCTGGGGTGGTACTTGGCTGGAACTGGGTTCTCTAACACCAGATGGTGGGAGGGGCGGTGATAACTCCGGTGCCATATGTTTAGATTGAATAGCTTGCAATGAAAATATTGGAGAGCTTGATACCTTAAATGACCTCTTTCAATGATGACATGGCTTCACAAGAAGGGTGAGGCCTGGTTCACCACCAGAGTCTCTGGTGAGGTTAAGCAACAAAAGAGGAAGAGGTGAATCTTCTCGTTCCCATAGACGACGCTAAAATAATGATGCTATAAACACCACCACCAGATGAGGTGTTGATATACTCAAACTATCAACAACAATGGCAGCACAAGAGTGTATATATATAGTAGAAGGAGGTGATGAGAAGAGAATGAACACTTGTATATAAATGGTTTAGCCAATTTGGCCTACGTCCACTGAGTGTGTGAGTAATATCACTAGATGAAGGCATTAATGGCCATAGATACAATCTCTCAAAAAATTTCTCTCTACTGTGTAAACTGACAGAGTTTTAGCTAGGGTTGCGATTATGGATCCCTTTAAAAGGTAGAGGATGACATTTATTTATAGTGTTTGGGGGGTGTAACGTATCCCCTAAGCATGCGATGAGCATGTGTATGAGGATCGAACCAGTGGGAGGATGACACCTGGATGATCTTATGTAGATAATGATGACCTCAATATTCCCCCACGTGAGGGGAATGATTCGGCTATAACTTATTTGTCCACGTGTTCAAAACCTTACATATGCTTGTAAATGCTCGACCTTGCGTCCTTGATTGGTGTAACCTCGGTCTGGAAGAGTACGAGGTTGGTGGAGTCAGATGTAGTTGCTTTATCTTATCTCTAATCGTGATGACCTCAGCCAGGAAGGCTGATCGAGGTTAGGTATTGGGTAGTTGTAACGTCGGCTGAGGCCGATGATGAAGTTGGCATTTGATTGAGCCTGTGAGACTCTGCTGACCTCGGCTGATGAAGCGCCGAGGTTGGTGTATGAGGTGTTAACCTTATGAGAGACGACCTTGCTGATGGTGGTCACAAGCTTCTTGTCAACTCGACTGTGAGACTGGCCGAGGTTGGTGACTCAGAGTACGAGGGTGCACTTTTACCATATCAGATTACTCAAAGGTTATTGGGCACTTTATGATAATTATGGATTAAGTGGGAGACTGTTAGAATTATTTTAAATAATTTTCCATTATGTGCTCTATAATTCTATTAATATTAAGAGTCACTTTGATTAATGAAAGGGTACTCCAAATATCAAGAGTCAAAAGGACTCTTAGGCATCTACATTGATGGACGATTGATATTAAGTGACTGTTGGAGATTTATGTCCTGTCCCTTCCTATAAATAAGTGACTGATTTTCATCATTCAGACAAAAAGACAAAATAATGAAATTATAGGAAATGGAGAGAAATCTAAATTCTCAAGGAGAGTAAATTTTGAAATAGTATTTTGACAATACGGGGATATCTAACTGTTGGAATGCATTGAAATTCGAGTATGTTCATGCTACATACATGACGAAGTTGTGGTTCAAAATTCAGCACGATCAGACATCGTTAAGGTTGACTGCTCTATCAATATTTCTTATGGTGATGATTATAGAGGTATGTTATTTTGACACCGTTAATGTTCAGCATCAGAGGCGGATCCACCCCAGGTCGAGGCGTGGCGGCCGCCCCAGTTCAATTTTAAAAAAAAATAGGGTTTTTTTAGTAAAAATTTAAACTTTGAGGTTACTTCTTATTATTTACAAAGATGAGGGTGTAAATGTGTAATAAATTAAAAAAAACACAAATGTTTATACTAGACTCACCGCTTTGCTCTCTTGTCTCACATTTAACCTATTCTCTTATATCCTCTCGCAACCCTCCCCTCTCCCCCGCTCAGGCTCACCACCTCACCGCCGCTGGACCTTGCTGCCCCTGCTGCTGTCGGACCTCACCCTCACCACCTCGCCCTTGCTACTGTCGGAGCACAGGCTAGAGCAGAGCTCTCTGCAGATTCTGCTCCTCCCTCCCTTATCTCACTACACCACCAAGTATGACTTCAATACAAAAAAAGAGGAATATTTTTTTATATGTGTTTATTTTGTATTTGCATATTTTTTATATGTGTTTGTTTATACGTGTTTAAATTTATAATAGATATTAAAATTAAATTCCTAGAATCTATTAGTCTGAACTTAAATTTCTAATGTAAATATAGTTTGAATCTATAATATAAATAGGAATCCAAATTATAAAAAAAATCCACGAACAAAGTAGGAATCCAAATTTAGGTAATTCTACCTCAAGCATTTTTAAGGTCAAAAATTTCAAAAAAAAAAGTAAAAACAACTCAAAAAAACGGCTTTGGAGCTCCAGCCCGCAAAGCCCCGGCCTTCGTCAATAATCTTCCTCCCACTTGACTCAAATTCCTAGATCCGCAACTATTCTGAATGATGCTTATATGTAATGATCATGAAGATACAAGATCTTTTTATTAAGAATATTTATATGTAAAAATTTAATTAAATTTATATATAATTATTTAATATTATAATGTTCTTAAAAAGTAATTTTACCGTTCTTATAACAAATTTTGAAAAGGACCCTTTAAGGATGTTATAGCTACAGTTTTGGGAGGAAAAGTCAAATGCAATGCTCGACATTAATAAATGCAACTCTTATAACATGATTTACATCTTTTTCCGTAATTTAGTATGAAAACTCATATGAATTTTTTTTTTCTAAATTGTTGATATATTAATTCACGTAATTAGTCCACCTCTGCTTAAAAGACTATTTCCGTTATAAGAATTATAACTAACTTAACACTAAAATTTAATGGCTGAATTGATAGGACCATAATCCTTCTGGGAGAGAGAGACAGAGAGACGTGTTTTAAGAGCATACATGTTTTCGCAGCCATGCACAATAAGTAGTCCCGGTTCATGATGACTATGAGAGAAATTCAATTCAAGGTCAAAGAAAAGCGGCAGAAAAATTGAAAGGGCTCTTATTCTCAGTACAACAGTAATATGAGTTGACTGTGACACAAGTATATTTTTTTTTATAAGTAAATGATTCAATAAAACCAACCCGCCTAAGGGGGCGAAAACCCGTATACAGGAAGTATACAATACAAAAAGCAAAGGACCGAAGCCCACAACAAACTATACAAGCAACTAGAATTCCTCTAAGAACTCTAGGATGTGAGATAACGACGAGACATGCCTTTTTCTATACCAAACACACACAACCACACTCTCTCTCACACATACACATACACACACACACATACACTCTCTCTCACACATACACACATATAAATACACACATACACACACACACACTATCTCTCACATACACACTCAAACACATACAACCACACACGTACACTCTCTCTCACACATACACTTTTTCTATACCAATGTACAATCAAATAAAACGTATTTGGTACTAAATCGATACTAAGTACCGATAAGAGTATCATTACTCCTAATCCTTAGGGCTCGTTTGGTTCGAGGTTTGAAAAAGGAATTTAGGATTCCTGGAATTTAGAATTCCCCTCATTTAGAATTACAATGTTTGGTTGGAGATTTATGGGGGAACTTAGAATTCCTGGAATTTAGAATTCCCACGAAATTGGATTCTCCTTTCTCCTCTAAAATGGGGGTAATTCTATATTCCCGAACATATTACCTTATTTTTGTGATGAGACAAAAATACCATCTCACATAAACTCATACATACACACTCTCTCTCTCTCCCTCTCTCTCTCTCTCACACACACACACACATACACACACACACACACACATACACACACACACACACATACACTCTCTCTCACACATACACTCTCTCTCACACACACACACACTTACACAACCACACACACACATTCTCTCACACACACAAACACTCTCTCTCATATAAATACACACATGCGCACACACTCTCTCTCTATCTCTCTATCTCTCTCTCACACACACACACAATCACACATATAAATACACATACACACACACTCTCTCTCTCTCTCACACACACACACACACATATAAATACACATACACACACACACACTATCTCTCACACACACACTCAAACACACACAACCACACACACACACTCACTCACCACACACTCACGCGCACACACTCAAATCAAGTAGAATAGTATTTTAGTTAAATGATATTTATTCCTAATTTGGAAAAATAATTTTAGATGCCGAGAAAAAAGAATTCCTGCTTGAACCAAACAATGAAAAGGAATTAAAGATTCCAGGAATTTAGAATTCCTGGAATTATGAATTCCCATTCCCTTTCCAAACCTCGAACTAAACGAGCCCTTAATGTCATAATAGTGCAAAGTACTACGCATGCATTAAGATCATTGTGTTACTATTACGATCCAAAATTTTCACGTTACCAACTGCATGACTGTGGGGAGTGGGAAGAAACCGAAGTTGATGGATGTTGAGAATATATAGTCACGTGTCTATTAATTAGGGTCTTATTCTACAATATAAAATTATTTAACATAACTAGTTTGTAACCCCTCAGAGTGTTTTACAAACCTTATTTTAAATAATGCATAAGAGTTGAAGATATTTTAAACATATCCAAGATCGTGAAAATAAACATCATAACGTGCATATGATTTACTGTAGAAAAAATAATTTTTTTATTCAAAGATCAATAGAAAATTTTATACATGCATATTCCATTTCCTAGTAAATGTTTCCACAATTTTATACAATAAACTGTTATATGTGTTAATTTATACCTACGATAAAAAAATGTAATTTTTTCCATTTATGAAAAATTTGATCCCTTGATAAAAACTCGCCTCATCTCAGATTTAATTCATAAGCATATTTAGTCATATGTGCATATAAACACATGTACGAAGAGATACCCCAACCTAAAATTTATGCGTTATTTAAAATGCAATACCCTACGTTCTCAGGTTAAATTTGAGTTTCTCTTTCAATAATTTGTAGATGAGATAGCATATAACTATTGTCTTGTTTCAAACAATAAAATCAATTAGTGCCCCACCACATGAACGAAGTAAAAGTTAAAACATAATGTTGAACTAACAATTAAATAAAAAGAAAATCGCCACATAAGAGACATATAATAACATTAGTTAGACAATTCCGTATTGTACCATAATACAACTCACCCATAACTCCATCATATATGAACAACCGGTGAATATATAGACATTACATTTTGAAATCACACACATATACTCATATTCTTCTTTAACACTAACATTAACAAATTCTGAAAACAAAAAGTGAAAACCCCATAAATTTGTGAACATCTATTTCAAATTGACTACTATAGAAGCATATGAATTATTAATTATTAGTGATTATGGGTACTGTTAAGATGAGTGTAGAGAACGTGGAACATAATTTTGCGAAAAAAATATAGTACATAAAATGGTAAGGTTAGGAATTTCGAATGGAGATTGAAAAGAAAACCGGTCCTTTCGAGACTTTTTTTTTACAAGTAAATGTATTAAAACCCAACAGCTAAAGGGAGCGAACCCGCATACAGGAAGTATACAAATCAACACTCTAACAACCCCTATCCAAACAAAACTAACCACACAACATGTAAAACCAAAATCTACACAGCTAAGAATAGTTCCTGAACAAAGACAAGAAAATCTTGAGTAGCAACTGTAATCCTCTCTTTGTGTCAGCTAAGAAGGGTGCTCAAGAACATATAACGAAGCTTCCAAGGGGCAGTCTTAACACCTTCGAAACATCTCGCATTCCTCTTCTTTCAAATCGTCCAAAAAATACAATGCGAGACTTGCTAAGTGTATATGTATATATGATCATTCTTGAACATAGTAAGACAACATTATTTAAATAAAATCAGATTATGGAAAAAACATGAAAACAAATACATGTATACATACACACATACATACACAGACATAATTCCACTTCTTGAAATAAACTATATGTGTGTGCGCACATGTGGATGCGCATCAAGAGTTAGAAAAATAAATGACAAAAAAATCAAACAAACAGAGTACAACTCAACATATATTTTGGATAGATTGTCTTGAACATACGTACTGGTAGACAATTATAGAGCAACTGCAAATTGCAGGCTTAAATATTGATATAAAGAAAGTTAAAAAAATGAAAAGATTGATAAGTTCTAAAAAAAAGTGTTTTTGTATCTTCCATGGAAAATAATATATGATAAAAGAAAAAATAATAAAATATGTTAGAATGATGTTGATAATAAATGTGACCCAATATACAACTTTCTCTTAAGCCTTTAGTCCCCACGGTCGTGACAGAAAACAAAAAGGAGGTATGATGTTTTATGTCTTATCTTGAAACCTTTCCACAACATTTCCCAAAATGATTTGTCATGCTTGCTAGATTGAAACTTACATTTAATGTAATATTTCAAGCTATCGGGAATACCTAAAAATGGTTAGATCATTTCCATTCCCATAGTTCCTCTTGATTTTCCATCTCCTAATATATGCCACCGTGTTCAAGATTGGATGAATTTATCCATGCGAAAAACGCAATACCTTATATTATATATGGACATGGGGTATTGAAAAAGGGTATCCACCATTTCTGGATTGATTTTTCAACTTTTCATATTCAGATTGTACGGATTACAAAAGAACCTCAAAAATTTAAGAAATTTAATCCAAGGAGAAAAAAGGCTCAAACAATCCACAATATTTCTAACTTTCTTAGTAATGTTTTACTAACACCCAAGAAAAGCAAGTGACTTTTACTTTCACTTGTATCTAAAAATACAAAAGAGGAATGGAGAAGAAGAGCCAAAACAAAAAAAAAACATAAAAAGACTTTGGCTGAAAGGGGATTTATCTTAATATTGCAACTAGATTTTGAAGCCACGTGACAAAGCTTTTTTTTTTATAAGTAAATGATTCAATAAAACAGCCCGTCTAAGGGGGTGGAAACTTGTATACAGGAAGTATACAAAATAAATAAGCGAAGGGTCGAGACTCAACACAAGCCCTTAGAATTCCTCCAAAAACTCAAAAAAGATGGATAAAGACGAATCATGTCTTTTCTTACCCCAAGTAAGAAGAAGGCATAGAAAATTGTACCGAATCCGAGAAGGATCAAGATCGACCCCCCGAAGCATCTCATGTTCCTCTCCAACCAGATAGTCCAAAAGATACAGTGGGTGACCAATATCCAGACCACCCACAGTCCATACCAACCCTTAGGCCTCCTCCACGATACCAACACCTCGCACACCGAACGAGGCATGACCCAAGCAATCTGGCATAAAGAAAGAAATAAGTCCCAAAGACCCATAGTGACCTCACGGTGTAGAAGAAGGTGATTGGACGTCTCTTCCTCCTTTTTACACACCCAACATCTACTGGCCATCCTCCTACCTCTATACTGAAGCTCCTCAATAGTCAAGATGTCATGTCTAGCCGTGGTCCACACAAAGAAGCAAAACTTGGGAGGAGCATGGCACTTCCAAATAGAAATTCACCAGAAAAAGCACCACCACTACCCCTAAGGACATTATACTAACTCCTAGCTGAAAACATGTCATCCTAAGAGTACGACCACCTCAACCCATCCACCCCCATCGACGAAATCGGAGCCAATCTCAGCAAATCAAAGTACTCATCCGCCTCCTCCAGGTCCTAATCCCGGAGTCCCCTCCTAAACTTTGTGTCCCACACCTCACTAATCCATTCCCTCCTCCTATGATTCTCAACCAACCCATCTTTGTCAATCCCAAGCCTAAACATCCCCAGGAAGAGAACCTCCAAAGATCCACCCCTCGTCGCATTTATCCTTCCAAAACCCGATCCAATTCCCACTCCTTATCTGGAAGGAGGTGAGAAAGGATAACCTCCTCCACCCACGCGCTATAAACCTCCACCACCCCACCCCATGAGCAAATCGCCCTATAATAGGATCCCAACCATACGGACCCGCCTGATGCCTAGCGACCACCACTCTCCTCCACAATCTTCCTCCTTCCCTATTAAAGAACCACAGCCACTTCCCCAATAAAGCCATATTGAAATCGGCTAAGCTCTTGACCCGAGCCCCACCCTTAATTAGCGGCCTACACACCTCATCCCAACTCACCAAGCAATATTTAAACTCATCATCATTCCCTCTCCACAGAAAATACCTCAACTTGTCAAGCCTTTTGCTAACAGACCCAAGTAAAGGGAGAACGGACATAAAATATGTCGAAAGGCTAGACAAAATGCTTTTGATCAAAGTCAACCGACCACCTTTAGACAGGTAACCATGCTTCCAACCTGCTAAACTCCTCTGAACCCTCTCAAGGACCGGATTCGACATCGAAGAAGACTTAAACTTAGCCCCTAAAGGGAGGCCAAGATAAGTAGAAGGGAGAGATCTGACCCGACAACCAAGAACACGAGCCAAATAGCCCACATTACCTACCTCGCCCGCAAAAATCATCTCACTCTTCACGACGTTGATACGTAAACCCGACACAACCTCAAAACCCAACTAAAGCAACCGCAAAGACCTCACCTCACCCACAGATGCCCCACAAAAATAATAGTATCATCCGCAAAAGAAGGTGAGAGACCTCAAGTGGATGAGAAATAGAGCTCCCAATAAAAAAATATGAAACCAAACCACCCTCCACCGTACGGCTCATCATCCTAGAAAACGCCTCCATAACCAGAATAAAGAGGAAGGGAGACAACGAGTCACCCTGTCTAAGACCACGCGAACTCTTGAAGAACCCCTAAGGCACCCCATTAACATGTATATAGAAGTTGACAGAAGAAATACACCTCTTAATCCACCTGCACCACCGCTCCCCGAAATCCATCCTCCTGAGCAAATAAAGAAGAAACTCCCTGCTCACATGATCGTATGCCTTCTCGATATCAAGCTTGCATAGAATACCATGATCCCCACCTCTCAATATAAATTCATCTTATATATGATCTAGTTATTCAAATAACTACAGTTGTCACCCAATATAAATTCATCATCGTATTAGGTACAAGTTATCCCCACACGTGACTGTATGTTGTGTATATAATTCGCAGATTAAGAAATTAGAACCTTATACCACAAGATATAAGATCGTAAGACCACTCTACTGATTTCGATTTAGTTTTGTGTTGGATGATCTACTAATTAGTAATTGATTTAAATTGTTATTTTCTTCAATATTTTATTCTTTTACAAAATATGTACTTCTTTCCTTCATAATTAAAGAATCTTTTATTCTTTTCATACATTCCAAAAGAAGTTGTGTTAAAATTTAATAAATCAATTGCAATATTCAGGTAATTTTTACATTTGTACATCAATAATTCTTCCTATACCATATATGTGTACCAAATCAAGACCGGATGTATAGTTGGATGGGAATCAGAACAGGAAGTTTCATATGTCAAGGAAAAAAAATAATGAACCAATTGCATCCATGTGCAAATGTGGTTTGTATCTGGTCTTTAATGGGGTTCGTGTAGAATTGTTCTTTGTACACTGAATATGTTAGAATTTATTTTCTTTTTTCAAAACCAATATTACAAAAAGATAAATATAAGTTTCACCAAGATTAAATTACTAGGGTATCAAAATATATTTTTTGTATAACCTTGAACCTCCACAAGAATGAGTCATTTAGATTCCTCCGTACAAGCTAAAGAGGGGGGATGTTATGCAAGAATCACTCTCACACATGCTCCGCTTCAAATCAGGTGTCCAGGGGGAATCGAACCCATGACCGTACTCCTAACACATTGTTCGAAGCTCACACCAATTTTATGCAAATTAGCACCTATTTCTTCCATGCCGATTAACTATTATAGTCACATATTTAATAGAAACTACTCATGCTGAATGCAATTCTACATTTTTTTCGTGCAAATCAATAATTTTTTCATGAAATTATAATGTGGTCTAATTGTTTGCAAAAACTAAGTATATGTCAAATATGGTATTACTAAACTAGGGCTTGTGAAAATGACCTATTAAAATTTTGTAAAAAAGAATAAGCGATTAAGTTTCACTAAGTTTATATTGTCCTACCAGAAACACATTGTTTAACACCCTTTGGTGTATAAACACTTCTGCCTTTATGAATGAAAAACACAGGCTATTTGGATCTTATTTAACATGTATAGGATATGTAAGGGGAGAGGAAACCTGCGCTAAAGCCCCATGGATGGTTCAGACGATTTGTTCTATTATTTATTTGAAGCTTTGTTTAAATAGTTGAGATGCAATTTATTATAATATGTAATTAAACAGATGTGTATTATTAAATGGCAAAAGTTTTTTTTTTGTTTTCAGCTTAAAGGTTAGGAGTTTGCCACATGATGAATAATTTATCCACTACGGATACTCAAACTAGTATACGATTTTTTGGTCATCCTAACCTACAGGATGTAGATGGTCTTATATTATAAAACTAAAACAAATTTTACTGAAACTGAATAATATCTTGACACCTGCAGATAGACTTTTTTATTTATTTATAATGTTTTCGTCATACAAATACAAAAATAGGAACGTATTGCATTGTGTTTAATATACTGAAAATATGCACCTCTGTAGATATTTTTGGGGGTGTTAGGATATGATAAAATGATTTAGAAATAAAATTCACTGGCTCGGGACTGAAATGCAAAACTCTCTTAAAAATAATTGAAAATTAAAAACAATTTCCCTATAGAAGACATTCTTAATGAAGTAAAACTGACTTAAATGGTAAAGATGAGCATTTAAGACTTACTACATGTTCTTTACCAAAATCATAATAGTTTTTATTGAAACCAACAAGTAGCGTCAAATTTTATGAATACTTAATTCATCAAACTTTTTCTCCTATTTCTCCATTTTGATCCGCCAATTCAAAAAATATAAATACCTTACTAAAATTGGTACATATCTTATTTAAAAATACACTTTACCTAAGCGTGTCGGACATGTATCACGTGTTGGTGACCCTAAAAATTATCAGTTAAATTATAGACGCACTTTTTTTTTCTCGATTCACAATTTAGTAACATATGTCTGATTTACACTCTTAAAATATCGGCACAAGTTTCAATATTGATGTTGAGGGTATTTAAAAGGGGTTTGTAAATTTAGGACCTATTGTAATATGTATTTTAGAAATGGGACAACAAATATTTTATTTATAGTTTTAGTCCCTATTTTTGAATAAAACTGTTGGCGCGGACCCATATTTATAAAACGTCAATCAATCACAGCATACCACGTGTCTCCTTAATTTGAAAATAGGGACTAAAAATAAAAACGAAATATTTATTGTCCTATATCCATAATCAATACTATTTTAAGTCCTAAAATTACATAATCTATACTTATATTTCTTGTCCACATCTCTCTATCTCTCACTAAAAACGTTTTTCTTGATGACTAGGCATCATGTCCAGTTAGGTATTAATTGGTGTCGCTTCTCGAATTTCCACTCTCTATATTCTTAGCCCCATATGTAACATAGGCTTCTGTAACAACACAATTATAAGACAACTACAACATTCTTATCTCTACAAGTATCCCATTCCTTGATAACTTCCTCTACTTTAAAAAAATATCTGAGAGAGGGATGTTTGTTTTCGTGAAATCTTTGTCTAGAGCAGTCCATGAAGAGCATCAGGAGCAAGAAAAAAAGAGCGGTGGCGCATGCACATCACTTGTTTTAAGTTGTAGCGGCTTCACCGTCATCGATTCAGACGGCAAACTAGCCTATAGGGTAGATAATTATACTGGGCGCCTTAATGAAGTCGTTCTCATGGATGGACCAGGCAATCCCATCTTCACAATGTATCGTCGCAAGGTAATATCAAATATAGTGGCACACACACACATGGTCTGGATCCAAAACAATTACAATAATGCAACACTTTCTCAGAATCTTTATGACACTATTAAGTGTTCGAGTGTTTTTTAGTGACCACTTTCTGAATATGCTTATGTATTTGTGTGTAATTGCATAGTAAGAAATTTAATCTATTTTGTTGGTCGGCATAACTTTACCAAACATTAAAGTCGTGTCTAGTCAATTTTGTATCTTGACATGAGTTTTGTCACAAGATATCATCTCCAACTTATTTCTAATCGAATATAGTCGGTTTTATCTCATATCAAAATTTGGCTGATTTCTAAACGATTTGCTTATTAGTGTATTGAAATTTTTATTTATACTTTTATTTTTTAGGATTAAAATCAATTAATATTTGCTTATCTTTCCATCATATTAAATATATATAAGTCATACTAGATAAAAACTTAAAAATAACTTCAGAAAAATTAGCCTCCTCTACTCTTGCCCCGAGCCCCTGGATATTATCATTAAATTAGTTTCAAGACTCAGGATTTTCAGACCGTGGGTACGGGATTTTATACAAATGCGGGAGGGTGAGGGGTGTTAGAGAGGGAGCCCCAAAGGCTAATTTTTTTGAGTCAGTTTGACTTGTTTTGCCATTTTGACCCTAAAAAACTTGTAATTAATATTAACTACATAATAAATCAACATTTTTTAACAACTATTAATTAAAATTAAAGTTTAATACAAATTTCAACAACAACTAATTTTGGGAACAAAATAAATTTCAGCAATAAAAATAATTTCATAAAAATTTCAAGAACAACAAATGTTGGGGACAAATTAAAACTTTAGCCACAACAACTAATTATAATTTCAGCAAACAATTAATTAATATAATGAAAAAAGATTAACTAACATACTGATTTTTTTTTCAACTAAACTAGTATACTGAAAAAAAATAACTAGCATAATGAACAAAATTTAACTAATCTAACATACTGAAATGGAATGTGTATACTGGAAAAAATTTAACTAGTATACTTATTGAGTGTGCCGCGACCGGGTGTTGCGGCCTGCCGATCTGAGCCGGGTGTTGCTGCTGCTGCTGCCGGAGATTGAGAAGAGGGGTGGGACCGCGCCGCGGCAGGGCTGAGATGAGGAGGGGTGGAAAAGGGAAAAAAGAGGAGAGTGGAGGGAGGGAGGGAGGGAGGGAGAAAAGAGGGGAGTGGAAGAGAAGAGGGCTGAGATTGTGTTGCTGCTGCCTTTTTAGTTTAGGTTAGGTTTTAACAATTTCAATTATTAGATAATCACCCTAGAAGTTTTAAAAACATAGAAATAGGCCTAAATTTCCTTTTATTTTATTTTTTTATAAAATGCACAACAAAATTTTGGAAAACTTGTGGGTGCGGCCGCCCCCTATCGGGATGGGGTAGGTCTGCCCCTTCACTATCCTCATAGTAGTCATGCAACCTAAGTGCTTCAACATCCACATGTTGCATTAAGTGACATGCCCATTTGTGCTGAGCGATTACTGTTGGATGTTTTGTGAAAAAGGCTAAGTACACAAGGTACAATTAGATAATATATGAAAGTTGAGGTGAGAAGGAGGAAATAAATAAAGAGGAGAATATATTGAAGCTTACGGATAAAAGGCTGTTTTATTCTTACTTTTCTCTCTTACATGCATCACACTTATATAGTACATAAAAGACATAATAATGGAAGATAAAACAACAATAAAACATGGAACTTAAAACATGGAGCTTAAAACATGGAGACAATCCACAAAACATGAATGGATATTATGCACTAGACTTTAAATAATAAAAAGAAAGTAAATCCGCACAAAACATAAACCATAAAACATGGCATGTTTTATGCTAGACTCACATCACATTAAACAACATTCTCCCTCTTAATGTGATGCTCCTTAATTTCCAAGAGTTCCCTTAATTGCTGAAATTTTCCTGGCGAAAGAGATTTGGTGAAAATGTCCGCAACTTGATCTTATGACTTGCAATATTTGACTTTTATATCCCCATTTGTAATTGCTTCTCGGATGAAATGATATTTGATAGCAATATGTTTTGTCCCGCTATGATAGACTGGATTCTTTGTCATTGCTATTGCTGATTTGTTATCACAAAATAACTTTGTACCTTCTTCTTCCTTTTCTTTCACGTCTTCCAAAATTCTCAGTAGCGAAATAGCTTGAGAAGTTGCTAATGATGCAGATATGTACTTCGCTTCAGCTGAGGATTGAGCCACAGTTTGTTGTTTCTTTGACGCCCATGAAAATATACCAAAACTTAGAGAGAAGGAATAACCCGAGGTGCTTTTCATGTCATCAACACAACCACCCTAGTCACTATCACAAAGTCCACTTAACTTCACATTCACATTTTTGTAATACTTGATTCCATAATTCAGTGTGCCTTGTAAGTATCTTAACACTCTTTTTTCTACCCCAAGATGAAAATGACTAGGACAATGCATAAATCTAGAAAGTAAACTTTATGCAAACATGATATCTGGTCTTGTTGATGTTAAATATACAAAAAATTCAACCAAACTTCTGTAGAGAGTTTCATCAACCTTTTTTCCTCCATCTTCCTTCACGAGTTTTTCATTCACAACCAGTGGTGGTGTCATCGGTTTGCACCCAAACATTCCAAACTTCTTAAGAATGTTTTCAGCATACTTTGTTTGACAAATGAACACACCATCTTTTTCTTGATGAATTTCAATACCAAGAAAATAATGTAGCAAGCCCATATCACTCATTTCATACTTCTTTAGCATTTCATTCTTAAAATCTCCAATCACCTTTTCACTATTTCTAGTAAAAATTAAATCATCAACGTAAAGTGAAACAATAAGAATGTCAGATGTACCTTTGCATTTGACATACAAGGTAGGCTCGTTCTTTCTTTTGTTGAATCCATTCTCAGTGAAAAATCTATTAATGTTACTGTGCCATGCTCGTGGAGCTTGCTTTAGACCATATAAGGCCTTCTGCAACATGTACACCTTTTTTTCTTCTCCTTTGGTAACAAAACCCAAAGGTTGTTCAACATAAATTTCTTCTTCCAACTTTCCATTTAGGAATGTCGATTTAACATCAAGTTGGTATAATGACCAACCTTTTTGAGCCTCCATAGCAATAATGGCTCTTACAGTGTCAAGACGTGCAACTGGTGCAAATGTTTCATGAAAATCTATACCGGATTGTTGTGTGTAGCCCTTTGCCACCAATCTTGCTTTATTTCTTTGCACGGTGCCATCAGAGTGACACTTGACCCTGTAAATCCACTTCACCCCAATGATATCTTTATCTTTTGGCTTTTTAATAAGATGCCATGTATTGTTCTTCTCAATACACTACACCAAAATGGTCAAATTGTCAGCTTTCAACCGGTCACCCTTGTCACGGTCATTGACCGTGACAACAAACACGCGTTTTGTGTCATGGTCAATGACCGTGACAAGACTGTGACAAAGTATTGTCACGGTTAATGACCGTGACAATACTTAAAATAATTATCACGGTCAAGACCTTGACACGACCGTGACAATGTCTTCAGTAAAAAAATTCCTAGGCTTTCTTTTTTCTCACCGTTTTTTGTTTTTTCCCTCTCTCTCTCTCTCTCTCTCTAAGGTATGTTTTTTTCCTCTCTTTCTCTTTCATTTCTATGTGTGTGTATGTGTGTGTATATATGTGTGTATATGTATGTGTGTATGTGTGTGGTGGCGTGTCGTGGGGGAGGGGGCAAGGGGTGGGGGGTGGGGGGGGCTGTGAGTGTACGTGTGTGTGTGTGTGCAGGTGTGGTGGGGGTGAGGTGAGGGGGGGGGGGGGCAGGGTGTGTGGTGGGGGGAGGGGGGAGGGGGCAGGGTGTGGGGGTGGGGTGTGTGTGTGTGTGTGTGTGTTGCGGGGGGAGGGGGTGGTGTGGTGGTGGTGGTGGTGTGTGTGTGTGTGTGTGTGTGTGGTGGGGCAATCTTAACAATTGTATAGCTTTAAATGTAATTTTAATTGTATAGTTTTAGATGAAAGTAAATTAATAATTATTGCCCATTTCATATGAAAGTAGGATTGCTCCTCATTGTAAATTAGTAAATTAATAATTGTAAAGTTTAATTATTAGTTTAATTGATGAAATGAATTAATTGAGTAGATGAATTAGAAGGAGTACGGGATACACATTTGTTGTTGACATTGCTGTTGGATTATTTTGTTTAGTAAATGTTGGGTTTGTTAGTTTTAAAAGTGGCATGACCACTGAATTATTGTCCATATGGGGGTGGAATTTTTTAACTTTTTTTAAAAATTACTTTGTATATCGAACAATATATAATTATTAATAATTATTGAATTATTGTCCATATGGGGGTTGGCCAATGTGGGTTTTTAGGTGTATCTGGTGGGTATTCTTTAGTGGTTAATTCTAGATATTATTAATAAACATAAGTAGGGATCTTTTGGTATGACTGAAAATAGCTATATTATTAATAATTATTGTGTGTGTGGTGGGGGGCAGGGAGTGGTGTGTGTGTGTGTACGTGTGCGTGTATGTGGTGGGGGTGGGGGTGGGGGCAGGGTGGGGGAAGGGGGTGGGGCAAGGTGGGGGGGAGGGGGCAGTGATGGGGGGTGGGGTGGGGTGGGGTAGGGGTGGGGGGGTACGTGTGTGTCTATGTGTGTGTATGTGTGTAGTGTCTCTTGTAAAAGAATTGATTGATTATTTATTTTTTAGTAAATTAATATATGACTGCCCCTATTTTAAATTAGTAAATTAATATATGATTAATTATGAAAGTAGGATTGTCCCTCATTGTAAATTAGTAAATTAATAATTGTATACTTTAATTATTAGTTTAATTGATGAAAATAATTTTGTGTGTGTGATGGGGGGCAGGGGGTGATACGTGTGCGTGTATGTGGTGGGGGAGGGGGTGTATGAAAGTAAATTAATAATTAGTGCTCATTTTTATTTGTAGTAATTGTACATATTTGCATGTCTTCTTCTAATTTTTTTATTAGTACTAATAACATTTTTTACAACAAATGTCTCCTTCAGGTACTAAGGCGAGGATGATGATGTTGGTTATGATGATGTCATCTGGGCTCGGTGGTAGCGGAGGCGACGAGGGCTCCTCGGTACCTAGGCTCGCCAAATATGAAAATTTTGGAATTACCATCGAGAACAAGTCGAAGCTATTAGCGAGATCCCTCGAGCTGCTAAAGATGGTCATCGGCCCGGGGTTTATGAGTTGGAAGGAGGTGCCATATGAGCTCAAGTTAGCTGTTTTGGCGACACTACAGGTAATATATTTATATGAATATTTTAATTTCAATTTCATTTTATATTTATATTTAAATTTATTCGCAACTAACATTGTATTTGTTGGATAGTAACAATTCAACTAGGATCTAAAGCTACGCGATTCCGTCTTGGAGCAGTTGAGGGAGCAACACAAGACGTGAAAGAAAAATATGCAGACACGGTACTTTGGAAAAACACGAGAGTCCATTATCCAAAGGCGTGAATCCGTCCCGCCGAAGGAGCCGATCTCATTAGCACAATGGCAAAAGTTCATTGACAATGAGATCGGGGAGCAACAATTGGCATCTCGCCAATCGGGGAGGGAAAATCGGGAAAAAAAGACGGACGTGCGCTACTCCGGTCGGACGTCTTACGCCTAGGTGGAGCATAGGATGAAGGTAAGATTTAATTTTTCTATAACTACAGAAATATATTATTCTGCATTATTTTACTTTGCGGGGCCGATACTAATTTTACTTTAAGTGGCCCTGGGGGTAAGCCACATAGGCTTGATACTTATGTGGCTCTTCGAACGAAGAAGGGGAAGGATAAGGAGGTGTCCCCGAGCGTCGCGGCCACGATTATAAGTAATCCGACAGTTTAATTTTTGTTAATTACGTTATAATTTTTTAGTTTACTTATTTTACTAATCATGTGCTTTTTGTCGTTTCAGGCAAAGCTTAAGGAAGTGCATAAGTCGCAGTCTGATGCCGACAAGGCATCTTTGTCCACAGACGCACTCAGACAAGTGCTTGGCTCTGATCGCAAGGGTAGGACAAGGGGGTGAGCTCGCGGGTGGCCAAATCTAGGATCATCGAATTGGATAGGAGCGACACCGGGTTGGCTCGAACGGTGGATTCACATGACGCGAAGTTGTCCCGTTTGGAGGCGACGGTCCAAGATATGTACTCATTCATGAAGCGTACGTTGGACGGAGATTGTAAGGGGAAAGGGAAGGAGAAGGCGGTGGAGGAAGAGGTGCGGGAGGACGAGGTGCAGGATGACGAGGATGTGAACCTCGCTGCTTCATCACCGACACGTGCGTACTTCGATGATCAACTTCCCTATTTGGCTCCCTTCAACCGATGTCAGCACTTGGTTGGCCGAGCATGTTCATATTGGACGTATTTGATGGCCAGCGGATAGGGCCGGGGTTGAGGGACCCGAATATCGTCCAGGGTGGAATAGTTCATGGACATGAGCTTCAAGACATCGAGTCCAAGGTGCTCGTTACGCATGTGATACCCAGGAAGGAGAACTCACTATTGTGGTTGCGCAAATAATGAGGCATGATGTATATTAGTGGGTGTGTCAATTCGTATATCGCGTGGCCTACTTACCTCCTCACATTTACCCCAGCCATGTAGTGACATTATTTTTAAGTTGGTACATTTGAATTATATTTGGATTATATCGTCATGTATATTGTTTCTATTTTGAATATATATTTGCATTATCTTTAGTTTATTTGGATATATGATGTTTGAACAAGTACAACATTGCTATAACATGTACAAATATATTGCTGGGCAGTGGCAGTGGCCATACTGCCCAACAATTTCTTTTAAATTCTGCCCAGAATTGTTACGGTCATTGACCGTGACAAGTCCGTGATAATTTTTTGTCACGGTCAATGACCGTGATAATTTTTTTAAAAATGGTCAAGAATTTGTCACGGTTATTAACCGTGACTAAACTCGTCACGGTCATTGACCATGACACGACCGTGACAATTCTAACGAACTTGTCACAGTCAATGACCGTGACAAGTCCGTGACAAAAAAAAGTTATCTCACCCCTAATTGTCACGGTCATTGACCTTGACAAGTTGAACTTGTCAAGATCAATGACCGTGACAATTAGACAGATTTGGTGTAGTGATAACATTAATTTCCTCCTCCATCGCTTTTCTCTACGTTTCTTCTTTTACGACTTCTTCGAAACTTTTTGTATCAATGGTATAAAAGTTGCATCTCTCATATACTTCACTTAAACTCCTCATTTTTTTGGAGTTATGGGTGGTGATGGTGAGGATGAAGTTGGAGAACCATTTGATGATGGTGATGATGAGCTTGATCGTGGAGATGCTTGAGGTGAATCTTCATTTCTCTCATTATCAGTTCTTGATTTTTGTTGCTCTTCCTCAACAAGAATTGTCTTCTTCTTGACTTTTCCTTCTTCCTAGTTCCAAATAGCTCCTTCGTCAAATAGCACATCACGGTTTGTGATCACTTTGTTGCTTTTCAAACTAAATAGCCTATAGCCCTTGGATTGAGATATATAGCCCATAAATATGCACTTCTCACTTGTTTCATCTAGCTTCCACCGCTTCTCTTTTGGAATATGAGCATAACATATGCAACCAAAGATTTTGAGATGACGCACTGATGGTTTTCTCCCACTCCAGGCTTCAATCGGAGTTTGATTCCAGGTCGCTTTTGTTGGACATCGATTTATCAAATATACCGCTGTGTATACTGCTTCCGCCCAAAATACTTTAGGCAGACCCTTTTCATAAAGCATTTATTTTGCCATCTCCATCACGGTTTGATATTTCCTTTCTGATACTCCATTTTGTTGTGGAGTATAACTAACTGTGAGTTTTCTTTCTACACCTTCATCTTCATAAAAATTTCCAAATTCATTGAAAGTGTATTCTTTTCCATTGTCACTTCTCAAAACTTTAATAAAATGCCCACTTTGTTTTTCCACAAATCTTTTGAACTTCTTGAAAATTGTAAAAACTTTAGATTTTTTTCCCATAAAAAATACCCATGCCATTCTTGTGAAATCATCAATAAAGAGTATGAAGTACTTATTTTCTCCATGAGAAGGAGTAGTCATTGGACCACATACGTCAGTGTGAACTAGCTCGAGTACTTCATTTGCTCTCCATGCAACTCCTTTTGGAAAAGGCTTTCTGTGATGCTTCCCCAGAGCACAACCTTCACATACTTCATTCTTTTCTTCGATGCAAGTGGGCAGCCCTTGAACCAAATTCTTTTGGCAAAGTAACTTGAGTCCATGAAAATCAAATGACCAAGTCTTTTGTGCCACAATCACGATTCATCAACAGATTCTGCCTTCAAGGCAAAATTTCCACCATATTTGAAAATTAGTGGAAAGTTACGGTTATTCTCCATCTTTATCTTCTTCACGACTTGTTTTACTTATCCTTTGTCATAAATAGTGCACTCATTTTCTTCAAAGTGGACAGCATATCCATATTCTACTATTTGTCCAACACTTAACAAATTTTGTGCTAAGTTCGGAATAAGTAAGACATCGTGAATGAACTTAGCTCCTTTGTTGGTTTGAACACCAATTGTTCCTTTTCCGTTTACATGGACTAACACACCATTTCCCATTTTCACTTGAGAGTTGATGGTTGTATCTATGCAACAAGCATGTCTTTGCCACCGATCATGTGATAGCTACAACCACTATCAAGAAACCAAACATCATTATTTTGCTCAGAGGCGCTTTGACATGCACAGAATAAATTTCCTTCGCCTTCTTTTTCTTCCGCACAGCTTGCTTATTGATTGTTATTGTATCTAAAGTCCTTTTGCAAATGACCAAAGCCTTTGCAATTGTGACATTGAGGCTTTCCTTTGAACCAATGGTCTTTCTCCACATGGCTACTTTTGTTGCATATATTGCATCATTTAGACTGTAAGAAATCTTCATTTCTGAAATTATTGAATCTTCCTCTGCCTCTGCTTCTTCCTTTTCCTCGGCCTATTCCTTGTCTACCACCTCTTTCAAACTCTTTTTCATCATGACTTGAAGAGCCTCTTTCACTATTTGGGGGTTTGAAACTGAGTTTAAATTGAAACGCTCTCTCAATAGATTTTTCAGAGCGTTGTAACAATCCTTGATCAAATGACTTTAAGGACCCCAACAATTCTTGGACCGTCATCTTAGAAGTATCCTTAGTATGCTCAATAACAACCACCAGAGAATTAAATTTTGGAGATAGGCTATTTAAAAGTTTGTCTACAGCTCTTTAGTCGATAATTTGATCACCATGCGCCTTCATTTGGTTGAGAAGTTCTGTGAATTTTGAAGAGAACTCTTTTAGAGTTTCATTCTCCTTCATTTTCATATTTTCCAACTCCCTCCTAAGATCTTGAAGTTTAACAGCTCTTAGTTGTGCATTTCCTTAAATCTCCTCTTGAATAATGTCCCATGCTTCCTTGGCCTTGGTTGCTCCCATGATTCTTGGAAAAATAGAGTTTCCTAGGCCTTGTTGAATGTGAAGGAGAGATTTAGCATCCATCCTCCTTGAAACTTTCAATTAGTCCTTTTGAGCAGTTGGCAGTGTTGCCGTTGATTCGGGTTCGTCATACCCATTTTGGACTACATCCCAAACGTCTTTGGATATAAAGAGAGTCTTCATTTTGATACACCAGAAATCATAATTCTCACCTTCAAACATTGGGATTGAAGGTTGTTGAATATTTAGAGTGGAATTGCTTGAGCTTGCCATAATAATTTTTCTTCAAATCTTTTACTCCTTGGCTTTCTGAATTTTTGACAGCAACTTCTTGTATTTTTTACAACTTCTTGAATTTTCGAAAAACGACAACAACTTGTGGAAAAAAATTTGGACAGCAATTGAAATTTTTGGACAACAACTTCTTCAAATTTTTTTTGAACAGCAACTTGTTGAAATTATTTGGATAGCAACTTGAATTTTTTGGACAGCAACTTGAAGTTTTTGGACAGAATTAGGCCCTTTTGATAAAACGCTCTGATACCATTTATGTTGGATGTTTTGTGAAAAATGCTAAGTACACAAGGTACAATTTGATAATAAATGAAAGTTGAGGTGAGAAGGAGGAAATAAATAAAGAGGAGAATATATTGAAGCTTACGAATAGAAGGCTGTTTGATTAGAAATGATTTTCTTACTTTTCTCTCTTACATGCATCACACTTATATAGTGCATAAAAGACATAATAATGGAAGACAAAACAATAATAAAACATGGAACTTAAAACATGGAGACAATCCACAAAACATGAATGGATATTATGCACTAGACTTTAAATAATAAAAAGAAAGTAAAGCTGCACAAAACATAAACCATAAAACATGGCATCTTTTATGCTAGACCCACATCACATTAAACAACAAATACTCCTGGGCATAAAATGTGTCTTCGTTATCTAAAGAATATATGATTGTCTTCATCTACAATTTTGAAGAAAATAAAATGGGTATTCACTAAACAGATTGATTCTCTTATTTCCAAAAAAAAAAAATCCAAATATTTTTGAATTTGTCCTCCATTGAATACGTGATCATGTATAGTGCTCGCATGATCCAAAAATTCAACGGGTTCTTGAATCCATTATGATCAATCCAAAGAAGTAAAGAGGTTTTGGATCCATTGTGATCAAACTCATTTTAGTTCAAGAGGCCCATTACAAGTATCGATTGACCAAAATCGATCATTGAGCCTCTGAATTAATTTTGATCATGCTCATTATAATTAAAAAGACTTTATCACAGGTGTTAGTTCACCCAAAATATTTTCTTTTTTTCTCTGAAAATAAATATCGTGTCCCAGCGTCTACGGCGAAAAAATTGAATCTCTCAATCAATTTTGATCAAACTTCTTGCGGTCCAAGAGATCTTATTCGAGGTGGCAGAAGCAACTTTCGTTTCAATCTCGGTGTGCTCATTCACCCACCTTCACTTGAAGGAGAGTATTGAGGATAATTCTTCTGTATCTATTCAAAGTTCCAAGGCAGGCTCTCTTGTGATTGTGGAACAACCTGACGGTTGTACTCATTTTGAAGAATGTAACTAGCTCCTTTAGAATAGCTCACATGAAAATTTGTTCTTATTCTCATGTAACTCTTATCTCACGTATTCCTATATATGTGCAACTCTTATATGTTTCTAAACAAGAATGCGAATTACATTTCCTTCAGTTAATTTTTAAATCTCTTTAGTGTGTAGGTATCTATTTATGTATTAATGTAAATACATATAACTTACTAATTTGCTTCTGACTATCATTAATCTCATTCCTTATTTTATAGGTATGAATATATGTGTGGGTATTGAGTTTTTTCATGTAAATGTCAGAGTTTTAACTCATGCGTTTTATGTATGAGCAGCAAAAGCTTGGGTTAATAGATAAGTGGCTTGTCTATGAAGGAGAAGTTTGTGGCTATAGTAGTACTAAAAAGTCACTAAAAAATATGACTTGCTGTATGAAGAAGCACGTTAATATTTTACAACCTAGTGGCAATGTACTAGCACATGTGTATCGTGAGGCGTCGGATAAAAGATTTGTGTACGTGATTGAAGGATCGTATGCTCATCGATCATGCAAGGTACTAGATGAATCGAGAACAGTGGTTGCAGAAATTAGAAAGAAGGAAGCACCGATTAAAGGCGTTAATGTTTCTTTTGGGTTAGAGGTTTTTGTTTTGATTATACAGCCAGGATTTGATCATGGGTTTACCATGGCTATTGTTTTGTTATTGGACCAAATGTTTTCCTAAATTTGGGTATGTCATTTAGTTTTCTTTCATTATATATATATAATGTATGTATATATATAGTTGATATGTGTATGTATATATATGAGTAATACCAAGGTTATCAGAAACGCGGGGCGTGATCGAACCGTAAAGGGCAAGCCTAAGCCTTAGAAGCCTAGACGGACCTTATGCGTAAAAAGGCGTTTAAACCTTTTTAATATATTTTAATATTTTTTAACCATAACAACGCTATTAAAATACTAAAATTGTACATATCATAAAAATATGTGTGAATATTTGCAAATTAAAATACTAATTGATTATTTTTGACGAGATAATGGTCGGGTTAGTAAAAAAATTCTTTAAAAGGCAATATCGTTTCACTAAAGCATTGTTGTTTTTAGAAGAAAAAAAGTGCGCCTTAAGAGTTTTACCAATAATAAGGCGTAAAAACTTAAGTGGGGGTGTTTCTCCCAAGCCTCAAGCCTAGGCGAGTTTTTTTTAACACTGAGTAATACTAAACTCATAAAATTACACATTTTTTTAACAAATGTACATGTCAAAGATTGGTGAATGAAATTAATTAGCATTTAAGTTGTGGATGTTACTTATTATGTATACACTCTTAAATCAGTTTTTATTTGAAATAAATGATAAAATGCAAAATAAACCTAAAATTTGTGGTCATTTTTTATTTTGAACCAAATATTTTAATAGTTGATATGTTAACCTTTATATTTGAAAATGCATGCAATTGTAGTCCTCTATCACTTAAGAGATTAGGGTACCTAGTCAATAACTATGTTATGCTTCCTACAAATATGTGGTTGAGGGTTAAAATTGCAAAATATTTGAAATTAAAATTGTAACTGTTAAAACATTGGGTAAAAATTGAAAATGACAGTGAACTTTAGGGTTAATTATGTAGTACTTTACTGAAAAAATTGTATTTTTCATTGAAAGTAGGATCATATAAGAGTTGGCAAGTTATGATGCAACGCACACAGGTTAACACAATGCGCAAGCATGCGTATGATAGAAAGAGAGAAAGGGAGTTTTCTCATATTTTTCAAACGATAGAAAAAATAGTGATTGATTTTTATATTTAGTTGAAGTTAAGATAGTAAAAACCAGGGGTGGATACAGGGGGGCAAGGAGGGCCCTTGCCACACACCCCCTCCCCCCCCACGTCCACCCCCCCCCCCCCCCCCCCCAAACTTCAAAAAAAATCAAATTTTAACTCCATAGTTTTAAAATTTTATAAAAAAATTATATTTTTATAGTTTTAGCCCCTACAAAATAGATATTTATTATTTGACCCCCTCTTATTCACATTTCTGGATCAGCCACTGAAACAATAGCTTAATAGTCCCTATTTTAGCAATAACAAAACAAGGTGATGCTAAAGTCACTCAAAAAATTTCTTAGGAACAAACCCTAGAAAAAAATTACATACAAGACAACTTAACCCAAATATAATTTTCAAAAACCTCAACTTTCATATTAGAATACATCTTCGCTTCATTTTCTTGTATGTAGCTTTTGTTTTGATCAATTGTCAAAATACAAATTTATTCAATGCATTATTGAAAAAAACCAATACTATTTTGGCAAGAACATTAATGCAAGAAAATGAAGGGAAGAAAGGGGTTCGCAAAAGATTTATTGAGAAAACCTTAAAAAATCACACAAAAATGGAGTTGCGGGGTATCAATCCCCATACCTATCGCATGCTAAGCGAGCGCTCTACCATCTGAGCTACATCCCCATGATACATTTTGAACATGTGCCTATTTTTATATCATACTTCCTTATTAGAAAACATAAGCAATGGCCCAATTAAATTACTCACTCTTTCCATTGTTCCAAATTCAGTTTCCCATCACATCTAAGATTCAACCACAATCTTGAAAAAATAGCACTAACGAATTTGAAAATAATTAAACTTCTATATCAAGTTTAAAAGTTCAACGATTTTGTATAATGCTTATTTTTTCAAATATACATATCTTTATCACTTTTATTCCAAAACTTTATTAAATACTAAGAAACAAAATTGAAAAGAGAAATCAATTACGATGACAAAAACATTATATTTCCAAACACGGTGATAATGGATATGAAATGAAAATAGGTTAATGATGAGAAATGGAAATTTAAAACATTTTCACTTAATAAAATTGGATAAATCAATAGTGGTTCCAATGTATTTTTTTAGTATATTTAATTATAGTACTGCTCTTGTGCGGACCAATTCACATTTTAACGGTACGGACTAGCCAAGTGTCACCTGGCGGTGAGCCCAAAAGAGATAGAGAGAGAGTGACGATAATTTCTAGGGTCATCGACAGGTAACACATGTACGATCTACACTATTAAAATGTGGGACAGTCCGCACAAGAGCATTATATATATATACTCATGTACATCATACTTCATACATCACACCAAGTTCTAGGGTCTAAATGTTTTATTTTTCTCTTGAAATTAACCTTCCAATCGACCCATATTCAAAAATTTAGGTCAAAATACATTTTGTAACTATTTTTAAAAAATCCAAGAAAAATTTGCTAAATTTTTTACACAAAATGTCTCCTTCAGGTATTAAGGCAAGGATGATGATGTCATCTGGGCTCGGTGGTAGCGGAGGCGACAAGGGCTCCTCAGCCCCTAGGCTCCCCAGATATGGAAAATTGGGGATGGAAATCGAGAAGAAGACGGGGCTATTAGCGAGATCCCTCGAGCTGGTAAAGACGATCATCGACCCGGGGTACACTAGTTGGAGGGAGGTGCCAAATGAGCTCAAGTTAGATATTTGGGTGGCACTACATCTAATGTATTTATATTTATATTTATATTTATATTTATATGAATATTTCAATTTCGATTTCGATTTCAATTTCAATTTCATTTTATAATTATATTTATATTTATATTTATTCGCAACTAACATTGTATTTTTTGGACAGGAACAATTCAGTCTGGATCCAAAGCTACGCGATTCCGTCTTGTATTAGTTGAGGGAGCAACACAAGACGTGGAAGAAAAATATGTGAACCCGGTACTTTGGGAAGACCCGAGAGTTCGTTATCCGATTGTGTGAATCTGTCCCACCAAAGGAGCCGATCTCATTAGCACAATGGTAAAAGTTCATTGACAATGATATTGGGGAACGACAATTGGCATCTCTCTAATCGGGGAGGGAAAATCGGGCGAAAAAGACGTACGTGCACTACTCCAGTCGGATGTTTTACGCGGGGGTGGAGTATAGGATGATGGTAAGATTTAATTTTTCTATAATTACAGAAATATATTATTCTGCATTGTTTTACTTTGTGGCGGGGGGGTGGGGGAGGGGGGGGGGGGGGAGTAGGCCACATAGGCTCGATACTTATGTGGCTATTCAGACGAAGAAGAGGAAGGATAAGGAGGTGTCCCCGAGCATCGCGGCGAAGATTGTAAGTAATCTGACAGTTTACTTTTTATTAATTACGTTATAATTTTTTATTTACTTATTTAACTAATCATGTATTTTTTATCGTTTCAGGCAAAGCTTAAGGAAGTGCATGAGTCGCAGTCTAATGCCGATAAGGCCTCTTTGTCCAGAGACACACTCAGCCAAGTTCTTGGCAATGATCATAAGGGGGGGGACAAGGGGTGATCTCGCAGGTGGCTAAATCTAGAGTCATCGGATTGGAGACGAGCAACACCGGCTTGGCTCGAACGGTGGACTCGCATGACACAAAGTTGTCCCTTTTAGAGGTGACGGTCCAAGATATGTTCTCATTTATGAAGCGTTCGTTGGGTGAAAATCGTTAGGGGAAGGGGAAGGAGAAGGTGGTGGAGGATGAGGTGCAGGAGGACGAGGATGTGGACATCGCTGCTTCATCGCCGACACGTGTAGACTTTGATGATCTAGTCCCCTATTTGGCTCCCTTTGACAGACCAATGTCGACACTTGGTTGGCCGAGCGTGTTTATACTGGGCAGATTTGATGGCCAGTGGATAGGGCGAGGGTTGAGGGACCCGAATACTATCCAGGGTATGCCAGTTCATGGACGTTTTCTTCAAGACATCGAGTCCAAGGTGCTCATCACGCATGTGATACCCGAGAAGGAGAAATTCACATTGTGGTTGCATAAATAACGCGGCACGATGTATATTATTGGGTGTGTCAATTCGTATATCGTGTGGCCTACTCACCTCCTCAGAGCTATCCCTCCCCCAGACATGTAGTGACATTATTTGAATTGAATTGTTTTAAGTTGTTACATTTGAATTATATTTGGATTATATCGTGATGCATATTGTTTTGAATGTATATTTGAATTATCTCTATTTTATTTGGATATATGATGTTTGAACAGGTACAAATATACTGCTGGGCAGTGGTAGTGGTCATACTACCCAGCAAATTTTTTTTCAATTCTGCCTAGAATTATCACAGTCATTGACCGTGACAAGTCCGTGACAAAGGATTGTTATCACGAACTTATCACGGTCATTGACCATGATAATTTTTTATTAAATGTCACAAGTTTGTCACGGTCCTTAACCGTGACAAAACTTATCAAGGTCAAGGACCGTGACATGGCCGTGACAAGTCTAATGATCTTGTCACGGTCAATGACCGTGACAAGTCCGTGACAACAAACGTTGTCACCCGCTGAATTGTCACGGTCAGTGACCTTGACAAGTCCAATTTGTCAAGGTCAATAATCGTGACAATCCTCCAGATTTGGTGTAGTGTTATCAAGGTATTTTTTCAAGGATCCCGTGGCATGCTCAACGTAGAGGCTTGTCTTGCCTAACCGATATCCCTCTCTATTATGTAGACAAATTTAACGATGATCTACAAACACAATGCAAGTGTGAGAAAGCTCAGAGGGCATCAAAACTCAAATAAAATGAAAGCAAGTTGAGGATCACTTACAAGAGGGGAAAGTTTGATTAGTGTGACATACTAGATCATCTTTGTTTTAGGCACGGAGTATTTCTTCGCGGGGAACCAGGGTTACGGGCATGCATGCCTAGATGAGGCGGCTACTGGCACATGAGTTTGGGTACGTCTGATACCATGGGAGAGATTTGTGAGGAAGATTATGTAGGAGGAGGTGAAAGTCCCACCGTCAGCGCCCCCAGAGTACATGAGCTGAGTGAAAGAGATTACGAATGATTACAAGGTGGCGGTGATGATGGGTGAGCCCTACATGCTCTACATTAATATGACAGTGCGTTACGACTACCTGAATTTCATCACCAGTTGACTTATGCCTTCTTGTATATATGATGTGAAGAATATGCCTCCACCTTCCACTTCTTCAGGGAGGGGTACCAGGGCACTAGTGGCGTTGGTCCACAGCACGGGAGGTAACATAGTGATAACGGCGGAGGAGGCTCCACTTATTCAGGTCACTCCTGCTTCTTATAATTTTTGGTTGAGTAGTGAGGAGACGTTAAGGGTGCCTCACTATCCTCATGCACCGGTAGCTGGGTTGACGTGCCTTACTAATGAGGCTCTTGTGACACCCCGCCCAATTAAATATAGGGTGATAAGTCCTTTACCAAATTTAAAACAGAAGGTTGAGTTGGTTCATTCTTAGCATCAATGTCGAAAAACTTATAAACATATTAATCACCTAATATAGAATTAAGCTAGGCGTCAAAATATTTTCCTTTTTACATATAACCAAATAAAACTATTTCTCAATTTAATTATTAAAATATAAACCATGCATCATACACAAGAATATACTAAATATTGAATATGAATTTAACACTGAAATAAATAAGACTGGGTAAAACCTCCCAGTTCCAAATTCCAATTCACAGACTCATAGTAAAATCCATCCAACTAAAAGAACGGTAAAGTAAACTGAATAATAACTCTGATAAAAATTAGGAATGGGTGACACATGCCCGAAGTGTGATGTCTAGATAACTTAATGGAAATGATGGATGCGTCTAATGCAAGGACCTAAAGCTTCCACAATAGCTGCAGAACATAAAGAAATCCAAATATCTAGTTCTGGTATCCCTGTGGCTGAGCACCTGATATAATACATATATATAGCAAAAGAGAAAAGAATTTCAAGAAACTGGTCAGAGCTCGATGTTTTAAAAATATTTAGCAAGTATTTAAAACTGCAATGAAACAAGTTTGGGTCAAGAAATGAATAATCCAAAAGAATTATTTGAGTAGTTCTTTTGTTGGGAGGCAAATCCATGTGAACTCAGTGTCAAATGTAACTGGATGGACCACATTCTCTGTAGTACCTTTAATAGTTGCTCAACTGGGATAGGTTGCCATATACTTGTAAACACACCTCTATTTTAGTACTAGTTATCCACTTCCCAAGCTTCTCTAGTATTACAAATTCCCAAGATTAAAAACAAGCTATTAAAAGGGTGAAAACCCAAACCAGCCTCCAAACGGTCCCGTGAAAGGCATGAACACCTCGTACGGGACCAATATAACTTGTCGGATTGACCGCGTAGTCACGAGTCTCCCAATTTGAGAATATGATGATAATTTAAAATTATCTAGGTTAGGCTTAAAAATAAGCCCTTAGAGGATAAAACCCAAACTAGCACCGAGACGACCCCGTAATAGGCATTAACACCTCGCATGGGACGAATTTAACTCGTAGGAACTGATCACGTAGTCGTGGGACTCCCAATTTGAGAATATGATGATAATTTAAAAATATGTAGATTACGCTTAAAAACTATCCGTTAAAGGGTGAAAATCCAAAACAACTCTCAAATGGACCTGTAAGTGGCATGAACACCTCTTACGGGGCTAACGTAACTTATAGGAACTGATTGCATAGTCACGAGTCTCCCGATTTGATAATATAATGATAATTTGAAAATATCTATATTAGGCTTAAAAATAAGCCGTTAAAAGGGTAAAAACCCTAACTAGTCCTGAACGATCCCGTAAAAGGCATGAACACTTTGCACAGAACCAATGTAACTTGTAGGAACTGACCGCGTAGTCACGGGTCTCTCGATTTGTGAATATGATGATAATTGGAAAATATATAGATTAGGCTTAAGAACATGCAAACCAACCCTCAAATGGCCCCATAAGAGGCAATAACATCTTGCACGTGATCAATATAACTCGTAGGAACTGATCGCGTAGTCACGGGTCTCCCGATTTGAGAATATGACGATAATTTGAAAATATCTAGATTAGGCTTAAAAACAAGCCTTTAAAGGGTGAAAACCTAAACTAGCCCCAACACGGTCTTTTAAGAGACATGAACACCTCGCATGGGATCAATATAACTTGTAAGAACTGACCGCGTAGTCACGTGTCTTTCGATTTCAGAATATGATGATAATTTGAAAATATTTAGATTATGCTTAAAAACATGTCATTTGAGGATGAAAACTGAAACCAGCCCTCAAACGACCCCGTAAGAGGCACCAATGCCTCATAGGGTGTAATTTGTAGGAGTTGACCACATAGTCACACAACTTTCGATTTGGTAATATAATAATAATAATAATAATAATAATTGTAACTCGTATATGCAATTTTTCAACTTGAATAAGACTTTTTTTAAATTACTTGGCTACTAATATCGTCTCTTTTTTAATCCTATTTTTTTGCAGGATAACATTTTATCATTAGTTTTTATCCACATGGAATACACGAAGAAGTCAATGGTTTACAGCAAGGGGATTATTTCTTTAATGTCGTTAATATTCAGGATTCTATTTTTTTGGGTTATGGTCGTGCGAGCTTTTATAGTTTTATTATTAACTTTTATGGCCGTACGGGATTTTTTAATTTTATTGTTATATTTTATGGCTATACGGGATTTACATTATGCAGGTTTTAAAATATCCAGAAAATAGAGGAAACTATGTCCAATTTTTGTTTGGTCTGTAAACTTTTAAGACTTGTAATATTTTAAAGTTTGTATGTACATTAATTTATCAATAATGTGCGAGATTCGCAATTTGTGAATTTTCTTGTTTTCAAATAATTAATTTTTTCCTTTGATCTAAAAATTTGGCACAGTTCAAAATTATGCCAAAAGTGTATCAAATTTTGGCACGGTTTTGAACTGTTTCAAAAATGTACTCAATCTGGTACATTTATAAACTGTGCCAAAAGTGTGCCAGAAATATCAAATTTTGGCACAGTTTAAAAGTGTGCTAGAAGTGTTCTTGTTTAGCCAAATCTGTCACACTTTTAAGCCGTGCTAAAAAAATGGTCATTTTGGAACACCTGATTCTGGCACCTTTCAAAACCGTGTTGTGACACGCCGCCTAATAAAATACTGGGTGATCAATCCTATACCAAATTAAAACAGGAGTCTCATATGGTTCATTCTCAGCATCACTGTTAAAAACCAATTTAATTACTAATAACTTATTAGGCTGGCATCAAGATTTTATTTAACTAATCTTTTTAACCTAACCATTCAAATAAAATATCACAACAGTTTATATACAACAATGGAATGAAATAAAATAATCGAACACTCTGTACAACATAATATAACCAAATCTAATGTTGCACTAAAATGCGGTAAAAGAATAAATGAATATAATTGGGCTATCGGCCCGAATATTACTACAATGTTTCTTATCTAGATCACAAGGATAGAAGTGTCTAAAATAAACATGCTTGCATCCACAGCCATTGCAGCAAACGTCTGACTCGAAAGAATCATCATCCAGGTGTCCCTGTGTCTGGACACCTAATATATATTCATATATAGCAAGATAGGGACAATAGAGAAATGGGTCAAAGCCCGAGTTTTGAAAAATATTTAGCAAGTGCTTAAAAGCCATATTTTTTTTTAAAATATTAAATCTCTCATATTTAAATTGGTATCGCACTCTCATGAGAAACACTTAACCCCTCTTCTAATAGTGCACACATATCGCATACCTTTTAAACAACCTAGTTAAGCTACCCTGCCAAACTAATCTATTTCACCCATATTCTAAAAATCCTCATAAACCAGAGTACTAAGAACTAAAGTTCTCCCCATTGCTCTATGTTTCGTGCGTGGAGTGTCTCGCAAAGCGAAATCCAAGCAAGGAACCCCCCGATACACTACTATATGACAATGTTGATCGTCGAGATCTATTGTCCCTCAGTGCATAACACATATAATAAAGTCCCATATATATAGTTCTCACTAGAACCTATAATTCACATTTGTATTACACTGGATATAATACTACCGAAAGAAGAATAATATCTTATTCATCTTACACCATTCAAAGTTATATGATATCTCGTCTTCATATACAAGCAATATATTGTACATAACAAGTATAATTATACATATTACAACCATAAGTATAATAACCATCCCCCCGAGATATGACTCGAGGATACAGTCTCATAGTGCCTATCTGTATCCGAGTTTACTCAATCAACCACGGTACCAAGCTAAATCACTCATGGTCCTGGTAAAAATACACAATGGTGGAGGCAGACATATTCCGTCCTGAAAGCGGAATAACAATATTGCACTCATATGCGGGACGATATGACCTAGGGATACACTCTCCCTGGATCGCACTAGTGAAAATATAAAATATGGCTATCCATCCCTATGCCCGAGGAAGCCTGTGGAACCAGCCTCTAAAGTACAAATATACCAATCACACATATATATTCATATTCACATTGTATCATATATATACCGTAACAACTCCCGTATATATAATACATATCACTTCTCAATATATATGGCTATAATTGCAAAACTCTTATAGCGATAGCCAATAACCCGAATGTTCCCATTCGTAATAGTATATAAGCCTTCATACACTTAAAATACTAAACCCATAAGTATTCTCTTACTAAAAATATAATTCACACATTAATCACTTTTAAGGATTTTACATAAACCCAAATATACCAATTCGGAATAATTAAATAAGTATACTATCAACTTATTTTAATTTCATAGGTATCGCATCACCTATAATAAGAGTCGTCAATAGACCTACCGGATAACAATGCAATTCTCTTGAGTCCGTATCCTAAATTCCATCCTAATCGCATCCTAGGATTTACTCAATTACAATCTGCCCATATTTATTCTAACCACATAAATATATCTACATATGCTTGCCGAATACTTCCCGTGAATGCTATTCATACATTCATTAAATCCATATCTCGGATTGTACACCAAATTAGCCCGAGGTTCCATCTTTCAATCCAAGATTTACTTACCCTCAGTACCATTATTTAGGAGTCCTAATATCACTTCTAGAAACCCTACAATAATCTCCAAACAATTTTAGCCTTAATTCTCCCAATATCAGTTTTGATTTCTAACTAAAGATTTCGATCTCGGACATCCATCCGTAGAAAAATAATTATAAATTCAAAAAAAATCTGAAAAATATGCAGTCGGCGCCCACGCGACCGTAACAAAAAGATCTACAAATTTTATTTTTTGACCAAGAGCCGAATCGATTCGCTTCCTGGAAGAATCGATTCAGAAATGACGATGTGTCACTATTCATTATCTTCTTTAATCCTTATTTTTCCGAACACTCATCCAACCCCATTTCCACGGATCTTAACATCACCCAACAACAATATAAACATATCCACACTACAAATCACCCAACACAATAATTTATTTAGGGATTTAACCAATTAAATCAACCATTTTCTTAATTAAACCCTAAATTTCATTTCTTCCAATTTCTCACCATAATTTACACCATTAACATAGATTTAAGCTTAGAATTCATCCACTATCATCATCACAATAAATCCTTTTGAAAACTTCTCCCAAAAACCCATTTATACAAGAATCCTCAAACCCAAAAATCATATATTTTTACACACCAACTAAAATATGAGAAATAAACACTCTAAATCATTTAAAGCAAGTTAAACACTTGCCTCATTGGATAAATCCGATGACCTCGAGTCGGATTCCCCGGAGTTTGGTCGGAAATCTCTTCCTCTTCCCTTTTCTTCCTTCCTTTCTTTTTTTTCTTCTTTTTTTCCTTTCTCTCTTTCTCCCATGCTTTTTTTAAGAGAGAATAAGGGTTTACCCCTTATAAATCTAAAAATGACGCATATACTCAAATGTGAGTCCCTGCTAGTCCCAAAGTCCCCAGAACCTAAACACTACCCTTGGATATGCTATTCTGACTATCTCGTCCATTCTTAAACTAACCGTGCACTCGAAATCTCCATTCGAGATACTTAACTAAAATTCACTAATTAAACCCAATACATCTCAATATGCGTGTTTTCCAAATAAAATATTATCCTTTGTCGCTTTACCTAACTGCGACATGTAATTAAAATAATCCAACTCATCTACTTAGTCCCAAAAGTAAATGTAACACACATCGGAAATCATCTAACGCTCATAAACTCCAAAAATTATTATTCACAGTAATTCCTCAAATTTCCAAATTACGCCCACTTATGTAATTTAATTATCCATAAAAGTACGGGGTTTACATACTTCCCCCTTACAACGAAATTTCGTTCTCGAAATTCGGTTACAACCTGTATCACAAAGTCACTATGTCCTAGTACACCGAAGTCGAATGGTACTACCCAATGGTAAGCTTCCATATACCACCTATCTCAAGGCTTATATTCTAATGCACTAGCTTAACCACAAGCTTAACTAAATTTCTATAAGTTGAAACACTACCTCAGTCATAAGGTTATGATCATTTATAAAGAAAATGAGCCTATAATCGTAGCTCTAACATATCTATATTATCAGGAAGGCGTCACTCTAAGCGTCCATTCATCTACAACAGGACATCAAATTTCTCTTAAAAAAGAAAACTACACTAGCGCTTGACTACTCCCGTCATCTTATCGCTTATCTTAGGTGTGCAAATTCTTGTTGCCCCTATACAATTAGATTCTCGCATACCTCCTATGACGTTTAATCCATAAAACTCCAAATTAAAATCCATTTATAACTTCCCCACCCCCTTTTTTTCCTCGTGCACATCGGCACAACTATTGCAAACGTCACACAGGCAACACTCTCTGAAAAATGGGCCTTATTTTCTCGGCCTGGTACTAACACATGGGTACTCTCAACCTGAATAATTCAAAATTCAATTCTTCTTATATCAGTGCCACTGGTCCTACTGGACTTATCTCTTAGTAGACCTAAGATTGGTGTGTTTTCCTACACACGTAAAATGAGTATTATCCTAACTGTGTCCCTAGTTCCCAAGACCTCTCTAAACTTCTGACATTTTCTCGGTATCATGCGTGGGACATCTCGCAATGCGAAATCCAAACAAGGAACCCTCCCGTTACACTACTTCCTCACATCGTCGGTCGTCGAGATATAACGACCTAAGGTGCACAATTGGGACATTCTAAAATCCTATCTCGTAATCGTACTAATACGCTTCTACCTCTATGTCCTTCCATCTTGGTAAAATGGAAAGTCTAACTAATCGGGGTGTCTATACCCTACACAAGTGTTACGAACATCATGCCCAAAACATATTGCCTCATAATTTGCCTTTTAATCAAGGCCTAGCTATAAGCCTCAAATCAATTCTCTAAATCTTACCTCACCCATTACTTACAGTGTGAGAACCATTTCAATGCTTTTTCATAGCACTTCCATCTCCATAAGCGTCCAATCATGACATGGCTCTCAGTTTATAGTGTTTTCTTCAAACTAGGTAACTTATCATCAAAACCAACATCCTTACATCCCATAATATCTCTCCACTCCCGACGTCGTTAAGGTTCGTGCGAGGAGTGTCTCGCAAGCTAAATCAAAACAAAGAACCCCTTCGATACACTACTACTTAACTTCGTCGGTCGTGGAGGCCTATTAGCTTCAAATATGAAATCAGGATAATCCCATACAAAAATGTGGTTTGAAGTCCTACTTCTTTCAAGGAGCCATACCACAAAGTGCTTGTACTTACACTAAGTCCTTTGCACAACCAACAACGAGCTTAAACTCACATCTTAACACTAAAGCCTGCATACCTTAAATCATACTTATAAGGTCTCCATACACTAAAATCGGGAAAATGAAACATCTACTGATCGAGGTTCCATCTAAACATATAATAAAGGTGAGCTCAACACGTATCCAGGTGAGATATCGCAAAAACAACTAGTTCCACCCTGGAACCGTGGATACGATAGTCTTGCAATCATTAGCATGCTATCGCTTCGATCATCCACAAATACATTATTCTTATAAAAGTACCATACTCGTATAACACATACAAAGTGAGCAGTACAAACCAAATATAAATTCAAAATATTAACATCCACTTTTACAGCGAATGAAGGAAAATAGAACCCCGCTACCGCGAAAAAACATATAGACACACACTATATAATGTTACCGATACTACTAGTAAATTCGGATCACACACACGAATCTAGGGCTAATAAAATACTGTGACTCAATCTTGCCACACAAAATATACCTCCTTCATCAGAGGTGAAACCCATAACAGTAACTTTTCCAATCTCCTTGACTTCTCCAATTGGTTTCCAGGCATAATACATGCCTTAAACAAACCAAAAACTACTTTAATCAATGATCCATCTAGACATCCTACTCTTGCACTTAAACTCATATCGGTCAAGGTTAAAGTGTGTGGTTGTACGCTCCACATTACAATCATTCCCTATCTCTGGCCACCCTGACCATGTTAAGGTTATCAGTATCTCAGACTCTATAGCCTCGACACTGACACCCACATTTATAGTTCCTTAAACTTCTTCGTCTAAAAGGAAACTACACTACCGGGCTCAACTTCCTTGTTTTAATGAATTCCCTAGGTGGATGTCCACCAATGGGGTTCCACGAACACAAATTATCCATAAGCGTTAACAACACTTTATAGTGAGCCTATGATTTCACTGAAGGACTCTTTCTTCATTGTGCTTACCTTACTTCGGTACAAGGCTCAGTTCTCCATATCACTCTTTATTCACTGACGAACTCTGACCGATCCTCATATGAATAATCTAGAAGCTCATTCGCTTCATGCCTGATAAATTAAAGGAATTTACGGTTAAAACCATTCGTAAGATTCCTTGATGAGGAAAACATCCTGCTCCCCCAAATATGATGACTACCATTCCCACTATTTCGATATTGCTCCAATGAGTGAAAACAATTTCCTCAAATTTTCACATCTGGTCATTCTTATACCTTGCTCTAAGCCAAAGATTCTGAGCCTTATACTTCCACAGAATAAAGCTACACTGCCTCTGCATGACTTAACTTCAATGTATGGTCCTTATAAGAAACCCTTTCAAACTTTTTCCCAATTTACTTCACTGGGTAATTCAAGTTTAGCACCACTCTCTACTATAGAGGTACTTAAATATCTATAACTACTATACTTTAGTAGTCATTGTAGCAATTAATGAAAATGTAACAAAAGGGGGTGACCTCTGTTGCGGTCCTCATCCCCGACTCCAACTTTTAGATCCTACCAAGCCCCTCATCTTGCTACCCTCATCATGGCCTTCCCTGGTCACCCTTCATCGATCAGAACACGAATCTCAAACGAGCGCGCAAAATATTTACTATAATCTTACATAATAGCAGGAGAACGGAATCTCACAATAGGAATAAACAATCCTAATCATAAGGATCTATTTAAATAGAAAGCAAAGCTAAAAGTGTCGTACATCCACACATATTCCTAAGGACACTAGAACCTGATGCTCTGATACCATATGTGACACCCCGCCTAATAAATACCAGGTGATCAATCCTATACCAAATTGAAACATGAGTCTCATATGGTTCATTCTCAGCATCACTATCAAAAATCAATATAATTACTAATAACTTATTAGGCTGGCGTCAAAATTTTATTTAACTAATCTTTTTAACCTAACCATTCAAATAAAACATCACAACTGTTTATATACAGCAACTAGAATGAAATAAAATAATCGAACACTTGGTACAACATAATACAACCAAATCGAATGCCTCACTAAAAGGCCGTAAAAGAATAAATGAATACAATTGGGCTATCGGCTCGAATATTACTACAATGTTTCCTATCTAGATCACAAGGATAGAAGCGTCTAAAATAAACCTGTTTGCATCCACAGCTGCTACAGTAAACGTTTGACTCGAAAGAATCATTATCCAGGCATCCCTGTGTCTGAACACCTAATATTTATACATATATAGCATGATAGGGAAATAGAGAAACGGGTCAGAGCCCAAGTTTTGAAAAATATTTAGCAAGTGCTTAAAAGCCATATTTTTTTAAAATATGAAATCTCTCATATTTAAACTAGTATTGCACTCTCATGAGATACACCTCACCCCTCTTCAAATAGTGCACACCTATCACATACCTTATAAACAACCTAGTTAAGCTACCTTGCCAAACTAATCTATTCACCCATCTTTTAAAAATCCACATAAACCAGAGTACTAAGAACTAAACTTCTCCCTATTCCCAATATTGCACTACGTTTCGTGCGTGGGGTGTCTCGAAAAGCGAAATCCAAACAAGGAACCCCCCCCCCCCCCGATACATTTCTACATGACAATGTTGATCATCGAGGTCTATTATGCCCTCAGTACATAACACATATAATAAAGTCCCATATATATATATATATATATATATATAGTTCTCACTAGAACCTATGATTCACATTTATATTACTCCAGACATAATACTACCGGAAGAAGAAGTATATCTTATTCATTTTACACCATTCAAAGTTATATGATATCTCATCTTCATATATAAGCAATATACCATACGTAACAAGTATAATTATACCTATTACAATCATAAGTATAATAACCATCCCACCGAGCTATAACTCGAGGATGCAGTCTCATAGTGCCTATCCGTGTTTATTCAATCAACCACGGTACCAAGCCAGACTTTCTCATGGTCATGGTAAAAATACACAACGGTGGAGGCGATCATATTCCCTCCTGAAAGTGGAATAACAATATTGCACTCATATGCTAAACGATATGACTTGGGGGTATACTATCCCTCCTCCTCAAGCTAGGGAATTCACCCACATCGCGAAACCTCTTTGGATCGGACTAGAGAAAATATAAAACTCGGATGTCCATCCTATGCCCGTGGAACCAGCCTATAAAGTACAAATATACCAATCACACAGATATATTTATATTCACATCGTATCATATATATACCATAAAAACTCCCGTATATATAATACATATCACTTGTCAATATATATGGCTATAATTGCCAAACTCTTATAACGATAGCTAATAACCCGAATGTTCCCATTCGTCATAGTATATAAGCCTTTAGACACTTAAAATACTAAACCCATAACTATTCTCTTACTTAAAATATAACTCGCACCTTATTCACTTTTAAGGATTTTACATAAAATCGAATATACCAATTAATAATAATTAAGTAAATATACTATCAACTTATTTTAATTCCATAGGTATCGCATCACCTATAATAAGAGTCGTCAATATACTTACCGGATAACCGCGCAATTCTCTTGAGCCCGTATCCTAAATTCCAACCTAATCGCATTCTAGGATTTACTCAATTACAATCGACCCATATTTATTCTAACCACATAAATATATCTACATATGCTTGCCGAATACTTCCCGTGAATGTTATTCATACATTCATTAAATCTATATCTCGGATTGTACACCAAATTAGCCTGAGGCTCCCTCTTTCGATCCAAGGTTTACTCACCCTCAATACCATTATCTAAGAGTCCTAATATCACTTCTAGAATCCCCTAAAATAATCTCCAAACAATTTTAGCCTTAATTCTCCCAATATCAGGTTTGATTTCTAACTAACGATTTCGATCTCGGACAGCCTTCCATAGAAAAATCATTATAAATTCAAAAAAAATTAGAAAAATACGTGGTTGGCGCTCACGCGATCGTAAAAAAAATATCTACAAATTTTTTTTAACCAGGAGCTGAATCGATTCGATCCCTGGTAGAATCGATTCGAAAATGACGTTGCCTCACTATTCATCATCTTCTTCAATCCTTATTTATCCCAACACTCACCCAACCCCAATTTCATGGATCTTAACATCACCCAACAACAATATAAACATATCCACACTACAAATTACCCAACACAACAAATTATGTGGGGATTGAACCAATTAAACCAAGAAAATTAACCATTTTCTTAATTAAACCCTAACTTTCATTTCCTCCAATTCTCACCATAATTTACACCATTAACATGGATTTAAGATTAGAATTCATCTACTATCATCATCACAATAAATCCTCATGAAAACTTCTCCCAAAAATCCATTTATACAATAATCCCCAAACCCAAAAATCATATAGTTTTTACATACTAACTACAATATGAGAAATAAACACACTAAATCATTTAAAGCAAGTTAAACACTTGCCTCATTGGATAAATTCGACGACCTCGAGTCGAATCCTGCGGAGTTTGAACGGAAATTTATTCCTCTTTCCCTTTTCTTCTTTCCTTTCTTTTTCTTCTTCTTTCTTTCCTTTCTCTCTTTCTCCCATGCTCTTTTTAAGAGAGAATAAGGGTTTATCCCTTATAAACCCAAAAATGACTCGTATACTCAAATGCGAGTCCCGATTAGTCCAAAACTCTCCGAAACCTAAACACTACCCCTGGATACTCTATTCTAACTATCTCGATCATTCTAAAAACAATCATTCACTCATAATATCCATCTGAGACACTTAACTAAAATTCATTAATTAAACCCAACACATCTCCATACGCGTGTTTTCCAAATAAAATATTATCCTTTGTCGCTTTATCCAACCGCAATATGTAATTAAAATAATCCAACTCATTTACTTAGTCCCAAAAGTAAATGTAACACACATAGGAAATCATCTAACAAACATAAATTCCAAAAATTATTATTCACAATAATTCCTCAAATTTCCAAATTACGCCCACTTATGTAATTTAATTATCCATAAAAGTACGGGATATTACACGTGCTAGATTTGATCTGGCACAGTTTTAAACCGTGTCAGATTGCTGCTTTTGGTGTAGTGTTTTTGGTATTTTTCTTTGATTTAGTGACTTAATCTACATGCACCTTGATTTCTTTCTGAGATTTCTTATTCATTTAGAAAGGCAGAGATAGGTATGACGATGGTTTATGAAAATAGAAGTAAAAGAATAAATCTAGGATTAATTTTTTTCAAAGTACTAATTTTTGGGGATTGATTTTGTGTAAAAAAGGAAAAAGGAATTTTTCCAAAAAGGGGGTTTACCGATCGGCATAGCCCTACCTATCGACTTAATGGTCAAGTCAAATCATTGCTTGGGATTTGATTTCACTTTATGCATACTTGGAGCACTTATGAGGGCAAAGGGATTGATGAGGTTTCAAGTGGTTTGTCCTTGGTGAGGTCCTTTGGGTATAAAAAAGGAGTTTTAACGGGGGAATTATTCACCATCATTCTCATTTTTTATTCCGTATTTTCTTCGTTTTTACAAATGTCTCTCCCAATATCTGAGGTCTTTTTCGCCTACATTGATGTTTTAGAGGAGATGTACCTCTATAACGTTTACTATGACACTTTTAGTCTACACCATATATCTTCATGGAGTAAATTTGCTATATACTAGAATCTGCTAGAGGCAATGGTGTAATTCTAGTACCTTGAAGACCCTGTTTTTTGGTTTGGCATAAATGAGGCATGCCTTACTTATGAGGAGTTTTCCCTAATGCAGGATGTTAGGTCTAGTGCAATAGTAACTATGCCTGACTTGTCTCGTTCTCCTTGGGTGTCTTTGGCTGAGTTACTTCATATCTCCCCCTCAGTGGCTCGACCATTGGTCCACAGAGGGAATATTGCTCTCCTCGCGATTATGAACTCGGTGTGCCAGAAGGATTTCTTTTATATTGGTATTGTCGGTGTTGTTGCCGTAGGCCTGACTACTAGGTTATTGTTGGTAATGGGTGACTTGACGGTCGATCCTCAGGTGGCCACAATAGTGGCATGGATGTCTTACCATTGTAGTCCTGCGGTGGTAGTTTTGGTGGAGACCTTGAATGTTCTTAATACCTGGAAGGATGATCGTTTTGACTTTGGGGATTCCCTTTAATGTTGTTCATGTGGATTTATGAGAGATTTTGCTTGGAGGCCCCTCCTAAATATCCCCTATTTCAATTTCGTCCCTTCAATAGAGAACTAGGTTAACTGGTTTGTGGATCACGGGGGTGTCTTCGTTGGTCTGTGCCATGGTGAGGTGACTTGTATCCTATTTTTTAATTGTGAGATTACTGGTATATGCGTATAGTTGGCCTTTGTCAAACTTCCTTCTATTTTTCTTAACGGCTACTGGACTAAGTGGGATTAGAACAGACCGTGCCTCCTCGTATAAATAATTTCTTCCTAGTAGAGGATTTGATTGAGTCCTTAACGGTGATACTGGGGCCTTTGTGACAGTGTCACCCATCATTTACTCGTTCGCCACAATTTTTTGGAGGGGTTCGGTATGTGTCTAGGTATTATCTAAAATGGTTGTTGAAGCGGGTGGTTGGAAATATTTTGGAGGAAAGGACCGAGCAAAGGTGGTTAGTTTCTTTCAATACCATGGAGGAAGGTATTGTGGTTTCGACAAAGCTTGTCAAAGCATATCGCTATATGGATAGTATACAGAGTACTAATCAGGAGTGGGAAACTCGGGGACCTCCGGGAGTAGGAAATGATGATGTTGTAGAGGCATCTGGAAGTTGAGGGTAGCATTTGGTTAAGCTGAGGATGGTGTTTGTGAAGTTGGGGATAGTATTTGTGAAGTTGGGGAATTTCTATTTGAGGTTGGTTTATGTTTGTATGTTTTAGGATTTTTTTGCGAAGTCAATTTTTTGGTAGGGATTAGTATGTTTGTTGTAAGTTATTTTTGTAATTGGAAGGCGAGTGGTTTTCTTGACTTCCTCTACTAATACTTTGTATAATTACTATATTCCTTAATTTGAAATAAAAGTAATTTTAATCATATTTTTTTGTGCCCTTTGATGAATTTTGTGTTTGAACAATCTATACCAATTGTTAAGGCATACATAATATTTTTGTTCATGTGAATGATAAGATGGACCGTCGTTCTTAGAGGTTATAAAAGATTAGCAATTGTGAAAAAAAGGATCACGCCCATGTGTGTCGTATGGGTTGCCTACACATCTCTATGGATTTCCAAAATTCGTGAGTTTCATATTGAAAAGGGTGTTTTAATAGGATCAGGTCTCATATAGTTCTGGGTAAGGGAAATGAAGTGATTTTTTTAGAATAAAAGGGTGATGAGAAGAGTCATAGTGCGTCGAGAGTTCGGATTAAAGGTAAAATTTCTTGAGAGGCTTCAGATTGACTGAACGCATCATTTCTTCTCCGTTGAGGTTTGTGAGCATAGTCGCACTGCCTGAAATGATTTTTTTCATGATGTAGGGGTCGCTCCAATTATGTTTTAACTTCCCTTTAGGGTCCCAAATGGGTTTTATGATTTGTTTAAGGGTAAGGTCACCTTCTTGGACACCACGATTGTTAACTTTCTTGTTGAATAATCGCTCTATTCGATGATGGTACCCCTATATGTGGTATAGTGATTTAATTCTCTTTTCATCCAATAGTGAGAGTTTATCATAGTGTCTCTGATGTTAGTCTTCCTCCCTGACCCTTCTTTCAATCATGGCACATAGAGAAGGTACTTCCAATTCAACAAGGAGAACTGCTTCCATGCCAGATACTAGAGAATAAGAGGTAGACCCAGTAGATGTTATAATAGAAGATAGGTAGCTTCAGAGAGTGTATGATATTCGATCAACCCAGTCTTTGTAGCTTCGATTATCTTGCTGGTGATGGTTTTGAGGCTTTTATTAGCGGTTTTGACTGTATTGTAAGTTTGGGGTCGATAAGGAGAAGACTTGTGTCTCTGAATTCCGTACTTGTCGACCAGTTCTATGGTCTTAACTTCGAAGTGCAGTCCATTATCTGATACCAACTCATGAGGAACTACGTATCAGGAAATGTTATTCTTTTTTGTGAACTTAGCCACTTCCTTAGCATTCTACCGACGTATGACTCATCTTCGACCCATTTTGTGAAGTAGTCAATGGAGAAAGGGATGAACTCATATCCGTTCAAATATTTTAGAGTGACTCTCCCAATGATGTTTGTACCCTATGTGGAGAAGGGAGAGGGGGAGGTCATGTTATACATCTCCTAGGGAGGCAAGTATTGAAGGTTTATTAACTATTATCATTTGAGGCATCTTCGAACATAAGCAGTGTAGCCTTAAACTATGGTAGTCCAACAGTACCCTTGACGAATGATCTTCTTAGAAAGCATGTGATCGTTCATGTGGGGCCCGCATTCCCTGCTATGGATTTTTTGTATCATTCCTTCAACATCAGGCCCTGCTATGCAATGCAAATTGGTTTTATTGAGGTTTATCCTAAAAAGTGCTTTGTCATAAATGATGTACTGGCCAGCCAGTATGCGAAGGGTCGCAAGGTTTTTCTTATCTGCATCTCAAGGATACCTATCATGTCTGAGAATCCAATTAATGTCATAGTACCATAACCACGCGATGTCAGGGTGTTCTTTGGTGATGATCTCAGTATTGTGACAGTAGGTGGGCACAACTTGTTTTTAAATGAAGGAAAGGGCCATTATTATCTCCTCAGGAATGTCAACCATAGATGCCAGGGTTTCTAGGACATCGGGTAGATTATTCTTTGAGCAAGGAAAGTAGTGGAAGGTGACATCTTTTAACTATGAGGAAATCTCTTCTAAGTTGTCATCAAAGGGTAAGAGCTTCTCATCTTTGACATACATTTTTTGAGGATTTATTCGATAATGAGGGCAGAGTACCCATACATTTAAGTGCTTGATACATTTCTTGAGGGTGATTTTGAGGCCTCTGGTGTAGGCTTTGTATCCGTTCATATTATTAGTGCATGGGAAGTCTATCTTGATGGAAATCGGGGTGTGGGAGTCATCGGGGGTGATCAGTAATATCCTAATACCATACTCTCTTTTATTGGTATCTCCATCAAAGAACATCTGCCATGTGAGATCCTTCAAATAGGTACATAAAATGTCTTCACCTGAGAATTCAAAGACCCAAATATTGGTTCCTTCCATAGAGTAATCGACAAGGTAGTCAGAGATAACCCTCCCCTTCATGACTTTCTGCATGACATACACAATGTCTAACTCAACTAGCAACATTAACCATCGGCCCATTCGTCTTTAGAATGTGGTTTTCTCTAGAAAGTACTTGATAGGATCCATACGGGATACTAGTCTGACAGGGGATGTAAGCATATATTGTCGTAATTTTTGCGTGACCCAGACTATGGTGACACATGCTTTCTCCAGGACAGTGTAGTTGATTTCGTACTCGACCCATTTTTGACTAGCGTAGTAGATGGCTCTCTCCTTATGCATTTCTTCGATGTAGTGGGCTAGTAAAGCCCCTATTACGGTATTAGTGACAGTTAAGTATAGGAGAAGGGGGATACCTGGATGCGGAGGCATGGACATCAAAGGTCGGGTGAGTTATCGATTGATTTGGTCAAAGGCTTCTTAGCACGCCTCGTTCCAAACTTTGGTTAAATACTTTCGAAGAAGTTTGAAAATGGGTTTGGAGATAGAGGTCAGTTGGCTGATGAACCAAATGATGGCTTCCAGTTTGGAGAGGTCTATTTTAATCCTTTTCTCACTCACCATGAATCTAGGAGTTTCCCTTTAATGACGCTAAAAATGCACGTTTGTGGGTTGAGCCTCATCTGGTATTATTTAAGTCACTCGAAGAACTTCCAAAGGGCAGGAATGTGACCTTTTCTAGTCTTGGACTTGGTGATCTTGTCGTTAACATAGAACTCGACTTATTTGTGAATAAGATCATGCATGATGGTTGTAATATCCCTTAGGTAGGTAGCCACAACATTTTTTAGTCCAATTAGCTTGACGATGTAGCATAAGTTTAACTAAGGGGTTATGAAGACAGTTTTCTTTTGATGTTCTGGGTGCATATTGATCTGGTTATAGCTAAATAATCCATTGATAAATGATTTGAGGGCATGGCTGGCCATGTTGTCCATGATTATGTTAATATTTGGAAATGGGTAATCATCTTTCGAGGATGCTTTGTACAAATCCCGATAGTCGACTCACATGCGAACTTTTCCACTCGACTTCAGTATGGGGAAAATATTAGCAAGACATGAAGGGTATTCGACCATGTGAATGAAATTCGCGTTTAGCTATTTGACCACCTCTCTTTGACTTTAAGGGACAATTCGACTCGGAGTTTCCTCAATTTTTCTTGATTGGTTTGCATTATGGGAGTATTGGGATCTTTTGATGAGCTATTTTCGAGTCAATCCTAGGCATTTCATAGTAAGACCACGTGAATACATCTACAAACTCTTTTATCATCCCTTAAAATTGCACCTGCTCATGCTTGTTAAGGGTGGACCCTATCCTAATATTGTGTAGATGGTTACTAGAACCGAGATTAATAATAACAGTATCATCATCATTAGTTTGAACGCGATTATGTTGTTTATTATTTTCTTTATTTAGATCGACTAATAACTGTTCATTTACAAAATCATCATCATCATCATTAAGAGTTTGATTAGAATTAGTGCAATTAATGTAAAGCACAATAAGATACTTAAAATCTTCATTTATTTCATTATCAGGGAATACAATATTGAGAACCTTGTCAAAAGAGGCCTTAATTACATTGACATTAGGAAAAGGAGAAACATAAATAGTTATAGAGATTTCTTTAATAAGATAAATGATAGGTTTTGGTTTGGCTTAAAAAGGCTGGATTGGGATTGCATGCTACATCAATAGTTGTGATCTAGACGGATGGGTGGGATGACACAACATCTTGATGGATCATATAGAGACTCATCCCCAAAGTCTGTACATTGAAGAATTCCTCCATGTCACTTCCTTTGAAGTTTTCAGTGATTTTTATAGTTTTTTGGGCAAATGTTGCACTTCATGTTTTTAGTCTTCATCCCATGTGTTATTGTTTCTAAAGAAAATCTCGAGCCCTAATTTTGTCTTCTTGTCAGTAAGGTCATACCACAATTTAGAGAATCCACAGAAGGTAAAGTCTTTACCCTCCTTAACAAATATCCCGTTTAGAGGCCCAGAGCATATGGGGGGGGAGGCATCTTTCAGGACTAGGGGCTCAATGATTCCTTATTGGCATCATCCTAGACCCAATCCAAGCATGAAGTGAATGTTTTTGAACATCTGGATTACATGGGTGTTTTCATGATGGTTGTGCTCTAAACAAACTCGGCATTTGAAGTTGTTCCCTGCTGGGGTAAGGAGTGGGTTGATCTTAAAGCCGAAGATGAACATATCATTGGTCCCATACTAAATCTGCAATATTAGATTACCAGTGTTGGCTCCGTCTGAACTATCATCATCCCCTAGAAGAGTGATGACTTGGACTTTGGCAAAGAACTTAAGTATCTGATGGAGAGAAGAGGATACTCCTCAAATGTGGTGGATCCATGGGCGTCCAAGGAGTAAGTTGATATAGGAAGGTATGTCGATGACTTGGAATTCCGTCAAAGGGTTGATAGGGCCATCCCTTAGTGTGAGATTTTTGGAATCCATTACTTCTCAACAAGTGTTGTTATAAGCACGTACAAAGGCAGATGTGGGAGTGAGATCACTGACTTTTAATCCTATATAATTTAATGTTTTTAGTGGAGAAACATTGAGAGTGGATCCATTATCGCCATATTTTACAAAACTTTTATGGGGATATTAACAGCATAGTTGTGATTGGGGCAGAACTTCTAAATTTTTTCTTCGGAGAAAGAGATGAACCTGGTAAAGATTAAGAATCCAACTATATTCACGACTTCTTTGGGAGTGGTAGCGAGAGAAACTATGGGCCTTCTGAGGAGATTTATCAAGGCATTTTGGTGCAGCTGGGAGGACATGAAGAGTCCCCTTAAGGTTATGTTGTATTAGGTTTTCTTGAGCTGATCTAGAACTTTAATTTCTTTAGTTATCATTTCTGACATTCGGAGTTCTTCGTCAACAACATTTCATTTATATACTCCGGTCGAGTGGGGATTTGGGTCTTTGTAATATCGCCCTGATCGGGTTATGTGGTTCATAGCGGCGGGGAAGAATAAGAACCTTATGGATTTATATACTTCAAGCTAAATGGATACTTTATTGATTTTTCCTAATAAATCCTCAAAGTAGATCATTGCGCACAAGGTGGCAACTCAACTGGATTTTTCATGATTCAATTCATCATCTGAGCTATCAAAATCATACCCCCATCTGGTGTCGATGATGTCTCCCTATGAAAAGTAATCAATGCACTCGATAACCTCTATAAATTTCTCATATAAATCTTCCCACTCATCAGGGAAGTGCAAGAGTCAAGGGACCAGACACTCTGAAGTTTCAAGGTAGTGAGCAACTCAGAGATGCTATAAATTTCACCCGTTTGGCGAAACACATTGCCCATGATCTATTTAATGTCGTCTAGATTAATTTCTTCAATGGGTACCACCCACTTATCATAATCTCAAGCCCACTTCTAGGCTTCCTTGAATAGGCCACTAAACCTCTGGTAGTCTATATTCATTTCTTAGGGAAATTTTAGCCCAAACCTTTAGAGGTTGTCTAACACAAAAGGTAGTTCCATGCATGCCCCTATAATCGAGTGTGAACAAAAATACAGGCTCGCGTAAGGGGCGACAAAGCTTAGTCGAAGAAGATTTTGGGATGCGGGAGAAAGGATGAGAAAACCTTGAGAGGTTTGAGTGAAATTATGGTGACGGGAACAATTTGGGTAGATGATTCATATTCGGGGATGGCCATTAGATCTGGCTAAACATTCAGTGCTTAGTCTGTATTCTCCATGAACATCTTATGGAGGTAGATTCTAAATTCGATCGAAGTAGAAGAATAAGAAGCGGAGCTTCGGAACGGTTTGACCGAAGACCAAAGCCATTAGGGAGTTAGGCCAAAGTCGGGTATGCAATTGACCTGCAATGGAAATTGATTTGGGTTTATCTTTTAAAGAAAAAGGGAGTAATTTTGGTATTCTTGACAAAAGGGGAAAAAATATTTTTGGTATTTTTGGGTTTTGATAAGGAGTGAAAAGAGCATTCTCAGCATGGTTTGTGGAAGGTCTTCCCCCTTGGCTTTTTAGAATGAGGGAAAAGAGAAATCTTAGAGAAATCTTAGCATGATCATTATTATACCTACGTGCGCATGCAATAACCTTGGGTACACACACACACACACACACACACACACACACGTATACATATACTTAATGCATGGAACAGTTTTACTTCTGAAAACCTTATTTATCCAGATTAATTCACCTTAATCTTGTAAATGACTTCCTTTTTCTCATTTTGACATTTGTCACTTTATTTAACACACACGGTTATATACTTGAAACAACCACACTTGGTTTGACCGAAAGTTATTTTTTTTTATCAAAATTACCCTTTTCATTTTAACCAATCCACATTAGTATTTTCATTGAAAATACCCTTTCAACACACGCGAACACCGTATTAGACAATACGTATTTAACCTTTGAAAATATTTCAGAACATACCCGTATGATAACCACTTAGGTTACTTAACCACCTATTTACACACACTTATATGAATATATATAAGTGAGTGTGAGGGATGGAAGGGTTTAAGTGATCATGATAATATATATGAGTGAAGGTGTGTGCTAGTGTGCCTAAGCAGGGATCAACTAGAAGTGGTGCGTGAGATGTATAAGTGAGCATGGAGATATGAATCTAAACATTGATGGTCCACAATTGTTGTGTGTAGCATGTAAGTAGAGGTGAAACTATATACAAGTGTGAGTGAGTGAAGTGATAATGGAGAATATATACAAGTGTGTGAAGTATGCATGTAAAATCTAGTGAAGAGTGATATATACATGAAAAGAGAGTAGGGGTGGTAAACGGATGGATACGGATCGGATACCATATTTTCCATATATGTATCTACTATCTGGATGAACTATCCATACCGGTATCCTTATCCGCCCGGATAGTTAAAACAACTGTCCATATCCGTACCTGCTCGGATACCTCAGATTCAGATAATATCCGTATTCGTTTACATTATTTATCTATCGCAAAAAATAACTATCAAAATATCCAATCCAATCGAATCCAAAGAAATATATAACAAAATTACTACATCCTAACATCAACAATTATGGCTTTCATAATAATAGTAGCATTCAATAATGATAACATGTCTTATAGTCATCCATACTTTACAACCATATAAGCCTAAAGCCACCCAAAAATTAAATAACAGTAGCATTCCATAACGATAGATATAAATATGCACCTTTTAGATTAAATCAAATTTATTGAGAATGATAATCTCATGAACCTTTTAGTCTTCAAAACATACTGATATTTTTATTTTAATAAGTGTACATTTTTATTTTGTACATAATATACATGCTGTTAACTTCAGTTCTCATCACAATCAAAACCATATGTTTACTTTTTTGTTTCTCTCCTACATTTATTTATATTTAAGGAAACTAATGAATAACCACATGAATAATATATAAATACAGTTATATATTTGTATTTCTATTTTGTATATATCTGTTATGGCTAACTTTCAGTCATAGAAGGTGTCGGAATGAGGGTTTTTTATGGAGTGAAATGAGGGTTTCTTTTCTCTTGTTTTGTACGAAAAAGAAATTAAATGAAATGAGTTTTTTTTTATTTTGAGTAGAGTATATGTTCTTTAGTCGGTGAATGTCGTGTGTGATAGGGTGTATTATAACTTTAGTGTAACTCCATAATAATATACCCAATAAAATAATAATACATGGCATTTTAGAATATACCCAACAAAATAATAACTTTAGGGTGTTTTTGTTTTAAGTGGAGTATGTGTTTGTTTTGTTTTAGGGAATAAATGGTTAAAGTTTTTTTAATATTATTTTATTAGTAATACTAGTAATAATATTATTAGTAATATTTTAAACATGTGTTTGATAGATATGGATATCCGATAAAACAGATATCCGATAAAATGGATACTCTGCATCGGATACGAATTATCCGTGTCAGATACAAGCACTATCCGTGTCCATATCCGTTTTCTCGGATATTTTTATAGAATATCCATATTCGTATCCGTTTCCATTTTTTTGGATAAATATTTGCGAATTCAGATTCGGATATTGGACGGATGCGGATTTTTGAATATCCATTTACAACCCTAAAAGAGAGTATGGTAGAGATAAGCATGAGGTATATACAAAAAGTAAGTAAAGGAGTAAAGGGAACATACGCGTGGGGCCATATGTACACATGTACAAAAGTAAGGGAGAAAATAATAACTCCCATGTAAAAATATAGTCTAGTGGTCTAATAACATCCCCAATAGAGTCGCCAATGTGGTCGTCCGCAGTTGAATTCCTCCGGTGTGCGTGGATATGGGTGTCGGCTTTCGTAAAATGGGGGTAACATGAAGAGACAGAGTTGTGAAAATATTTTTCTCAACTTAGGAAAAATAATGGCACCGCCTTGAGAGAAATACATCAAGGTCAGACTAATGCCTACAAAACCATTTAGTTTGAAGGTCTGGGGATTAAGTTACGGAATGGGAGGGTGTTAGGCACCTATTCTGCCCTTTTGGTCTCTCATGGCCTACTGTTAATCTTCTCCTTTTAGACTCCGTGACATGTGTGTATATGTGTATAAGATAAATGATGGGAGAATGGAATTATTAGACTCACGTCATGGAATGGATGGAGTGGATTCATCCATAGGAATGTTCCCAAAAATAATGATAAAAATATGATGTAAGTTCTTATCGAATCACAAATCTCTATGAAAGAGCAAATGTGCACATTGGACGAAACACAAATATATAGGAGTATACAACCCAGAAAATAGATATAATAAGATATAAAAGAAATATGTAAATATGAAAAAGATAGCATTCGAATATCGGGATTGGCCCAAGATGCCTACGTAGCCCAAGGGGCATCAAAGTCCAAGTAGTTTGAAAATAGCACAGGGGCGGGGTTTAACCCATAAATCCAAATGTAGTACTTGTCTTATGTGTATGTAGAGAAAATGTGTTTTAAGAGTGAAAGTATAAAATAGAAATCTTACATTTAAAATTTATGGATAAACCATCTTTTTCTTCTTTTGGGGATTTTTTATAAAAATAGATTATGTGCAATACTACTAATAAAGAGTAAAGATTAGTGAATGCGATATGGTGAAACAAAATCACAAAAATGGAAGTAAGGTGATAACACTAAAATGGGTGAACTAGAGAAATGAGTATAGAAACAGACATCCTTATGATTGTTACTGACTTTGAAATGCAAGGGTGCTGATTTTAAAGTGGTATGGAAGTGATGTAGAAAGGTGGGGTGGATTACCAAGTGAGGTAAGAGAATATGTCAAAATGGGCTATTTGGGAAAGGGAAAGGATCTAAATACGAGGATAATGTCCTCTGATTTTCTGAGAGGTCTCAAGGTATTATGGTAGGATCAGGTCATGGCCCTTTTTATAGGGGCCAAGGGGGGTGCCGATCGGTATCGGCATAGGACCTGCCTTGTTGGGCATGGAAAAGGACACCTTGCCGATAGGCAGTCTGTGGGGGGGCTTGAAGATAATCTTGAGATTAGATATAATCCCCCCAGCTAATACAACAGAATCAAGGGATTAAGGCAATGGTGTAGCTCAGTGAGGTAACTCAAGTGATGCAGCTCAACAAGGCAGCTCAAGCGATGCAGCTCAAGCGAGGTAGTTCAGCGTGACAACCCAGGGAGATCTTCCAGAGAAGAAACTGGCCGAGAGAGCTCACCCTTTAGTTATATTATTTTACTTAGTCTTGTTGTATCTTTTATTTATATTGACTATGAGATTTAACGATTATAATATTATTTAGTGTAAGGTCGAACGGTACTCGCGAGAGACCAAGCCTGGCAGGGTCTGAGGGAGCTTTCATGCTCTATCAGATGACCTCGTCGTGACAACTTCAGAGGGACTTGGTTTGAAGGATTGATAAGTGAGGCAGCATTGGGACTTTTCTTGACCATCTTAGATACACTTGGTAAAACACCAAAAGACCTTGACCGTGGAACCTTGGGTGGAGCAGCCTTGAGTCCTATCGTGCGTTGAGTTGTGAACCACTTGTGCCTTCTACTTAATTTCACATCTACTACAGGTGATGTCACTAGCCAGCTAAAAAATGTCAAATTCGCGCTTGAGTAAACCACTGTGGTATTTAGGGGTTGTCAAACTGTTGGTGGGCCACTATGTTATGACAGCCCCCTGACACACAGTGGTTAGGAAAAAGGCATGTCTTGGCATTTAATGTTTATGACGTGCAGTTGACATTCCATCAGACATTTAATGTTTGTGACATAAAGTATGAAGGATGTATTTCACAAATGTAATGGACTGAGGCATCTCGGGAGTGGTGTGGGGGTTATTAATTGGCATCAACCGCTTTAAAGAGAGAGAGTTCTTTTTTAGAGATTATTGTCTAGAGAGAGAATATACCAGAGAGATGTTATTACAATCCAGAGCTCTTAATCACCTACAATTGTCATTTACTACGAAGCTTTTAATATTTGGATGGATACCTTTGAGGGTTGACATGTTTGGCTGCTTGCCAAGGTGTATCTAGGGTGCTTATTTCTTTCTTCCTCTAAATAAGTTACTTCTGAGTTCATTATTATCTTCTAAGTTATATACGAGAGATTTGTGAGTTCAAACTTATTTTATCGTCATTGGGTTGTGATTGTGCATCTTGTAATTAATCAGGAGTGTTCCCGGTTAACTTATCATCACTATACTCAAAAGGAGTTATGCCTCCATCTAATCTAAACTACCCTCTTACACAATCCAAAATGTTTTTTTTTGAAAAAACGAGCATAAAATGCAAACCGTAAGTTCGAATCGCGCACGGGATGGACCGTTAGAAAGGTAATTCAGAGACCTTCAAGAATCCGTTGAGGCACTCCTAGGTATAGGAGTTGACCAAAGTCAAACGGGGCTCAGAAGCGTCCAACAGTCTCTAGACGAGAGATTTTTGAAGATATCTATCACCTAATTATTGAAACTCACGAAGGGTACCACTGGTGTTCAGATAGCCCGGGCCACCTGTTGCAGCACGTGGCTAGTCCCCACAGGTGGGATATGTTGATGGAGGTTAAGGAAGCAAACAACCGAAGAAGGATAATTAAAGAAAGTTTAGGAGAGATAGGGAAGACCCATCATCGTTACCCTCCACAGTTGAGGAGGTTGTTAGTTGTTACAATGCCATGGTTCAAGGAGGAACTGTGTATAAACCTAAGGGCATCCCCGTCGTGGAGCCAGATGCTATAACGAGAGCGGATCCTAAATATTATGAGAACCATCAAAAGGTGGGTCATCCAACGGAGACCTGTTTCACGTTGAGAAAGATTATCAGCAAGCACATGAAGACAGGGACTTTGCAGATCCCTCAAGATAACAACGTCAACGTTATCTCCCTTCCACATCACGGAGCAAACTTAGTGATTGCCTATGATAAGGAGGCGTAATGGGAGATAAGGAAACTTGAGTTCCAACGAGAGGACTTTGAAGATGCTTTAGAAGATTTCACAAAGGGTATGGCCAATGTGGTCATTGCCAATGATGAGGCAAGTGCAAAGGACGTAGAGGAGGTATACAACTTGGAAGGGGAGGACATGGACCCAAGTTTAGAGTATCAAGGTGTTTCGTAGTCACCTAAGTTCACGTGGTTCTATGACCAAGTGGTGATACCAAAGAAAAGTCATTTGGAGATAACGCATACAATTTTGGATATCACAAAGAAGAACGCAGTACCCTCATTCAGATAGAAAGGGCCCATAGCCAGACTGATGAGAAATTTCTTGTTCGAAGTAACTTTTAGTGATGCTGACAGGACGGAGATATTCCCACACAACATGCCCCTGTACATAACGGCAAGTGTCAAAAGGGTAAGCTTCGTGAGGGCACTAATGGATGGAGGTGCATTGATAAACGTCATGCCTATCAGTTCCTTACGGATAGCTAACATTCCAAAGAAAAGACTAATACCAATGCCTTTGATGATTTTTGGTTAGGATAATCAATCATCCAAATCCATTGGGTACGTGAATGTGGGGATCAGAATGGGAAACCGTACGTCACATATTAAGTTTCATTTGATTGAAAGTACCAATTCCTACCACTTACTAATAGGGAGAGTATGGATGCACAACCAGGGTCCGGTCCCTTCGACGTATCACCAATGCATAAAGGCAAACATTAAAAGACTAAGATCATCACACGGGCCACTAAAAAGTTTTTTTCCATCGAAGAAGCTCATTTAGTAGATGCAACCTTTTACACGGAGTTAGAGGAAGATTCCAGCGTGCTGACAAGAAGGATGGAAGAAGCAAGAGTTCCCTCTATCAGGGAAAGGATGGATCCTGTGAATGGCCAAGGCAACAAAGGAACAAAGGGAAAGTTAGTAATGGAAGAAGTTCAATTAGGTAATCCCAAGAAGCAAAATCTGTCAAAGCAACTTAGAGATAGGATGATACCCAGAATGGATCCAATGGATCACGAAACCCAACGATAGAGTGTGCTGAGTAAGTTTTCAGGGAATAGGTTGGCTGAGGCTTCAAGAGAGAGGAAAATAAAGGCAGTCATAATAACGAGCAAAAAATACAAGAAGAAGATCATTGAGGATGGAAAAGTGATTTACCTTTTATAAGGGTGTGAGTGGACAGCCGAAGAAGATGATTTAGAGGCTGAATTAATCTATAAGTGCTTCTTAGTGGACTAACGAGGACAGTGCATAGTCATCGATAACTCAAATATACAGGAGTTTGTGGAGGACGTAGCCGAAGAACCAAACTATATGATGGATCACCCAAAACCCCAGGTATAAGAGTTGGAGCAGTTGAACTTGGTGGAAGATGGAGAAGATGAAAATCACATATTTATTTCGAAGGATCTAAGCAAAGGAAAGAGAGAAGCCTTAATTAAGTTTATTCAGGAATCCATGGATGCTTTGTGTGGAAGTACATAGGGATGAAAGGGTTAGACGAAGAGGTTAGTTACCACAAACTAAACGTTGTATCTTCATCCATACTGGTGAAGCAAGCCACAAGAATATACAAGCCAGAGCTGGATTTAAAGATCAATGAGGAGGTCCAATGATTGATGAAAGCAGGGTTTATTGAGTCGATCCAACGTCCACTATGGCTTTCAAGCATCGTTCCAGTAGGAAAGAAGGATAAGAATCAAATAAGGATATGTGTAGACTTCAGGGACCTAAACAGAGCTTGCTCGAAAGATGAGTTCCCTTTACCTTCCATTGATAGCCTCATTGATGCAACGTTTGGTTATTAAATGTACAGCTTTATGGATGGGTATGTGGGGTACAACCAGATCAAGATGGATCGGGCTAACGCCGAGAAAATGGCATTTTGGACCCCATTAGGTAACTTTATGTAAAAGGTAATGCCATTTAGATTAAAGAACGTCGGGGTGATGTATCAAAGGACGATGATGGATATTTTTCATGATTTTTTCCACAAATTACTAGAGTTCTATGTGGATGATTTGGTCATCAAATTGAAAAAGGAGGAATCCCATCTGGACGATCTAAAGAGGGTGATCATTCGCAGCAGAAAATACAAGATGAAGATGAACCCATTAAAGTGTGACTTCGGGGTCACAAGTGGGAAGTTCTTAGGGTTCATGGTAGATAGAAATGGAGTACAGATGGACCAGGACAAGCAGCGAGCTATCCTGGAAATGTCGTGCATAAAGACGAAGAAAGAGCTCAAAAGTTCCTTAGTCAAGTCTCCTACCTTAAGAGATTTGTGTTGGGGTTGGCCGAGATAACTCACCCGTTGATGGTGATACTATGAAAGGGCACTAAGTTCAAGTGGGATGAAGTACATTAGGAGTCTATGAATAGGTTAAAGAAACTGTTGACCTCTCCACAGACAATGATTCCTCCAAAACCTGGAACGCCGTTACAACTCTACCTTACGTCTACCACCAGGTCCATCGGAGCACTCTTGGCACAAGAGGTCGATGGGAAAGAAAGACCAGTCTACTACCTGAGCAGAATCATACATAGAACAGAGTCAAGGTACAATTATATAGAAAGGCACTGTTTAGCCTTAGTGTTCGTAGCACAAAAACTTAGGCATTATATGCTATCTTTCACGATTCACATTGTGACAAGGTGTGATCCAATTAATTTTTTATTGACAAGAACTATCTTTATTGGAAGAGCAGCTAGGTGGTATCTCATCCTCTCAAAATATGACTTATAATGCATGGTTCCTCGCCCAATCAAAAGCCAGGCGTATGCATACTTTTTGGCAATTTTCCTATCTGGGTTATTTGAGCCACCCCGAGAGGACAATCGGGAGACGACTTGTAAGAAAAATTTTTAGAGACTAGCCTTTTAAAGAATGGACGATGCAATTCGATGGTTCTTCGGCAGAGAAGAAAGGAGGAGCATGGGTTATTTTATCTAAAGGAAAGGAGGAATTATGTCTTTCCTATAAATTGGATTTCCCCTGCTCCAACAACGAAGCAGAGTATAAAGCTTTAGTACTTGAGCTACTAAAGGCCCTACGAAGGGGCATCCGTTCACTATGTATCAACGGTGATTCAAACCCAAGTTAATGGGAGTATGCGTTGAAGCACCTCATCCTAGCGCCCTACAGAACGATCATTCAATAGCTGATTAACTAGTTCCATCAGGTCAAGATAAGAAAACATCCTAGAACGTTGAACCGACATGCTGATGCCTATACAACCATTACGCACAGAAGCTGATTATGAAGATCAAGACAACTAATGTGGTGATCTAACGAAGAACAACCCCTTCGGTGGTACTATCAATCCTACCCATGAAGGGAGATTAAGATCGGAGAGGTGAGATCAGATAATAATTAGAGTCTGGGGAACGTAAGATGGAACTGAGAAAGCAGTTCAGTACTTCGTTAATCATGGAAACCTAAATTTCAGGAATGTGGGAAGATGGTTGTCAAGATGTGTTGGTCCGGAAGAGGCAGAACAAAGGACGAGTTACAACAGAGATGAGATAAGTGACAACTCTTCTTTCAAGCAGTCGAATGTCATTTCGTTGAGACTCAAACAGACTGGAGGCAGCCCTATATTGACTTCATCAAAGACAGAGTTGTTCCTATAGAAAAATAGATGCAATAGGACTCAAACGGAGGGCCCTGCGCTTCTATATCCAAGATGAACATCTATATCGAAGAGGATACTTCAACACTCCGCTGAGATGCATCATGAAAGAGGAGGCAGCTGAAGTGTTGAAATAATCTCACGATCCATCTCACATTAGAGGGGCAAAGCTATATGATCAACTGATAACCTTGGGGTGTTATTGGCCAAATATGGAAAAGGACTCTACTGAGTTTATGCGAAAGTGAAACGGTGCCAGCTGCATGGGAATATGATCCACGCTCTTTAAGTGGATCTACATTCTTTGGCCACTCCCTATCCGTTCCACACTTGGGCGTTTGATCTGGTAGGAGTGATACGCCTTTCATCAAGAGGAAAGATCTGGATATTGGTGGCAACGGAATGTTTTACAAAGTGGGCCGAAGTGATACCTCTCAGAAGAGCAATGGCAGGTGTGGTGGCCAACTTTATTAAAGAATACGTGATTTGTCATTTTAAAATCTCAAAAGTTATCCTCTCCGATAATGAAACCCCCTTCGTCAACAAAGAAGTAATGATTATCACTGATAGATACTTAATCGTCCATCATACTTCAATGGTGGAATATCCTAAAGGAAACGGGCAGGCTGAAGCAACTAACAAAACCTTGGTCAATATTTTGGCCAAAATGATGGAAGATTTACCAGGATCATGGGATGAAAAGATCCCAGTAGTGCTACGGGCGTACTGAACAACCAATATAAAACCTACAGGATACACGCCATTCTCCTTAGTGTACGGAGCCGAAGCAATCGTGCTAGTAGAGTTGGAAGTTCCTTTTGCTCATTATTTCCTGTGAAGCAGCATGCTCCCTGAGAGTAGACACGTATAGTTAGAGGCGTTGGACGAACACAGAGACAATGCGATATAACACTTCCAAATGTACACGAAACAGCTCTCAAGAGCATATAATAACTTGGTAAGACCAAGGAAGTTCGTTGAAGGAGACCTCGTTCTAAAATAAGCGGTGAAGCGCATCAGAGGGATTCATCTACCTCAATTTATAACGAATTGGGAGGGACCTTTCATTATGAAGGAGGCTCATTATTGAGCTTACTGTTTAATTTCAAAGATGGAAGAAGATAAACCATTTAAGATTAATAACAAATGGTTGAAGGTCTATCATGTATAAGCAAGTAACCCTAGAAAAATGATATATCTAGTTTTCATTAATATACAAGACGTTTTTGAAGTTATATTGTTTGTTGCAACTAAAGTGCAATGGAAAATTGAAAAACTTTATTCTTTTACAAATAGTTATAACACATAGGTGACAAAAAAACAAGATAAACTTCTCGTTCATTCATAAACTGGGAAGTGTATTACAAAATTAGGAACTACTTCCCAAGAATTCTATGATAAGAAAATTAACATTTGTATAAGTATTGGAGGGTCATTGGCCTAGTAGGAACCACAAGTCTGGGGCAGAGAAAAAGTCCCTAGGAAAGCCCGAAGAAGCCGCCAAACACACATGTTGGGCGTTGATAGAGCCCTCTAGCCTCGTTTGAACTTGAGCCCGCTCAATAAGCAATTTTTCTCATTTCAACTTTGCCAGACGAAGAGCTTACTCGATATCCTCCACCTCTCAATTTGTAGCTTCCAGTAGAGGTATTAACTCAGTCAGTCTTGCCTGTTCGATCCATTGAGTTTCAAGTGCTTCTGCAATAGCTCCCTCTGACTTTCCAACTGCTAACTCTTTAAAGTTTTCAAATGTCCGATCAACCAGTTGAATTGGAAGACATATCTTCCCAACTCCCTCAAATAGCCTAATAATTGATTAAGGAGGAGCCTAGTGACATTTACAGTGGGGGTATTGACAAGCTCAGCTATAACGGTTGCCATGCCCTGAAGCCTATGGCTCATCACTAAAATGTTTAAACGAAGACAGTTAATGATAAAAGTGTCAGATGGTGAGTAGCAACTCATTCAATCACCAAACAATGGCAGGCAGGTATTTGAGGCGAGTGGCGAAGAACCATGAGGCAAAACTCATGAGGAGCCAGTATAGGTAAAGGAAGCTCACAATCAGATTCATTATCAATCGAAGCACCCATCATGGAACCTTGGTCTTCATGACTTTATTCCTTAGATACAACTGGTTCCGAATGAGGGGAAGTGGCAGGCGAAGGAGCTGGTCGAGATTTCTCTTCATCGCAAAGGGACACCCTAGCAACCAGAGGGCAGAAAAATAAAATAATGAGTTCAAGGACAAATCTTAACAAGTGTTTTTCACAGTTAAGTCACCGTTACTGGTGGAGTTCGATGAAAAATCTTAACAGGTGGTTTTCATCGTTAAGTCACCATTACTGGTGGAGTTTTACGAGAAATCTTAACAAGTGTTTTTCATTGTTAAGTCACCCTTACTAATGGAGTTTGATGAAAAATATTAATAATTATTTTTCATTGTTAAGTCAGCATTACTGGTGGAGTTTGACGAAAATCGTAACAAGTGATTTTCATTGTTAAGTCACCGTTATTGGTGGAGTTAGATGAAAACCTTAACAAGTGGTTCACATTGTTAAGTCACTGTTACTGGTGGAGTTTAACGAAAAATCTTAACAAGTGTTTTAATTGTTAAGTCATCTCTACAAGTGGAGTTTCACGAAAAATCTAAACAAGTGGTTTTCATTGTTAAGTCACCGTTACTAGTGGGGTTTCACGCAAAATCTTAACAATTATTTTTCTTTATTAAGTCACCGTTACTGGTGGAGTTTGAATGTTTGAAAATGAGATTCTTCTACACAAAGAGATTAAACATTGTCAAGATAAAGGCCAAAGAGAAAATGGCAAAATACCTCAGCAACTGCTGGAGCAAGAATATGAGATATGGAAGAAGATGCAACGGTGGTTGTCGTAGCAAGCAAGTTCATCTCCTCATGAGCCTTCACAGAACCCTCGTCTAGATGAACCTCAGCCAAATGAAATTCAACACTTGATAAAGATCCTAATTCAACAAAAGTAACTAGGGCCAAAGTTAGGGGAGAGCTTGAAAGATCCATTCGATCTTCCATAGATGCATCAGCCCTTGTAGGGATAGAAGAAGGACCAGGACGACTAGATGAGCCAACGGCAGCCTTAGAAGTGGGTGGAGTCCTGAGGGATAATAGTGGGATCAAACCTGGAGAAATATGCAGACACAAAGCTAAGTGTTAGGCACAAATAACAATAGGTAAAGTAAGGGAACGATGTAAATTTAACTTACCTCAGCGATATGGGCGAGAGGGGACAATGCAGTGAAGGGCCTTAATAGTGGAGGCTGAAGAAGGAAATTATCCAGCGCAGAAGCTAATAACGAGGCAACTTCAACCTGAAATACACCAAAATATTTAAATGTTTTAACAAAGTGAGAAGGATAGAAAAGAAGGATCTAAAACTGTTTAGAACTTGTTAACTCGGGAGAACTAGGAAAAATTGGAATGATATTTAGAGGAACCTCCAGTTGAGGGGATGACTCAGAAGAAACTGGGGGAGCTCGCTCTGGCTGAGAGGAAACTTCCACAGGGTCAAGCGGGGAAACAACTTCCTTAACGGCCTCCACCGTGCATCGAGAGACCAAATAACGGGAATAAATTATCCCGATCATGGGAAAACGGGGGGAGTTGCATAAACGGAACCACTCCTGAAGCACCCTCCCATGAAAGGACTCACAGGAGGGCTGGGCCTTTCTTCTTCATCTTCCTCCTCCAAAGTTGCTAAGAGTTAGACAAATATAATTTGTTATCAAAAATTGAGAAAAACGCGTGCATACCTCCGATCCAGGGGAGAATGAGATAATATCACCATTGGCGAGGAATGAGGGGAAGTAGCTGGTGAAGACCTCTTCATGGGATGGTGCTCAACATTAGGACAGTCATCCACTACCATAACTCCAACTATAGAAGGAGTTGGGGTGGTATGTACCTCAGGGGCTCATTTCTTTTGGAATTTAGTACCCAGAGTCTTTCTTCTTACACCAAAAGCACCAAGACTTGGAGGAACCCTTGCGATTTTGCTTCGCTTCGACCCTCCTTCAGATGGATCTACTAAGATAGTGGGGAAAATAGCAGCAGGAGGAACGGTGGGAGTGTGTCGTTGAAACTTAGAATTTATCCGGGCCACCTCCGCTTGAATTTTTTTCTTAACTCCTCACTCGCTTAGACAGACATTGGAGGAGGAACAGAGGCGATGGGAAATACTTCCAAAAGAGATTGATAGGAGGACTGGGACTTTGCCTTTGTAGAAGATCCACTATTGGAAACCTTTGCTCTTTTTCTGAAGGATTTGAAGCTCCTCCACCCTAAGTGGCACTAGTTGGGGCACCCCCACCAGAAACACCTTCACAAGGGTCAGGATGTTTGGGTACTGGGGCTTTCTTAGGTTTGGGAGTGGCAACGGGAATCACCGAACAATAAGTAGGAAGCTCAGAGGGAGGTTCTTTGAGAGTTATTCTTAGAGGTAATTTGACCCCAAGAACGAAATTACCTTTTAGCACCAGCTCCATGACAGAAAACGAAAGAACTAGGGGATACACGGTAGACCCCTTGATGAACACAAAAAATTGGGCCATCAATCTCGGCTAGTACTTCATTGTAAATAGAGAGGAAACGCATCCCATTGCCTTATGATACTTAGGATGGTGACTCGCCCAGACATCATAGAACTTACCTGCTACGCAGCAGTAGACGAGAACAAAGAACATGCCTCGCGAAATGAGACTTTGGGGTGAGATAACTAAAAAACTGGGCAGAGAGCACCTTGATCAAAACCAAATTGGCGGATGCATCGATTGGGATTGTATTGCTCACTGGTGTATCCCCACTCAGTGTAGGAAGGAAGGTACCTTGGTGAGAATAGAAGGACCACAGCAAGCGAAAGGTCTTCAATGATGAGGTCCAAAGTAGTTTGTTGGACCACCCTTACTTTACGTCTGAAAAACCCCCAAGTATGGAGGAAGACAACCTCTCCATAAGGCCTCATCACAAAACACTCAAGTTGGTCAAAGAGAGGAATTAATTCCTTGTGATTCTGTTTCTTATGAAAAACATATGAGCGAGGGTGCAAGACGGGTTCCCCAGAGGGAGGATGAAAAGTTTTGGCCGCTATCGCAGGGAAGGGAACATAGAGGAAGCTTGTTAAAATTATGGCATTTGTAAAATTATCTAAGTTATAACATCCAAGGGACCTTTCCATGTCCAAGTAGGTTCTATTAAGCCAAGTATAGAGGGATCCAAAGGCCATTGCCGCTAAAGGAAGCCTGACACCCCGGGCTAAAGGAAGTTTACAAATCTCTCGTGTGTAACTCAGAAGGTAGTAATGAACTTAGAAGTAACTTATCTTAGAGGGAGAGAGAAGTAAGCACCCTAGATACACCTTGGCAGGTAGACAAACACACCAACCACCCTCAAGAATCTCTATCAAGTATTAAAAGCTTTGTAATAAATGACAATGGTGGGTGAGTGAACTCTCTGATTTGTAATACTTCTCTCTCTAATGTATAATATCTCTAGTAATAACTTCTGAACTCTCAGAAAAGATCATCCTCTCCCCAAAGGCGGTTGGGGTCCTGAAATAGCCCCCCGCACCACCCCCGAGGTAACTCAGCCATCAATGCATGTGAAAGACATCCCTCATACTTTATGTCACTAACATTAAATACCTAATGCACTAGTTGTCTCCACGTTATAAACATTAAATGCCAAGACATGACTTTTGCCTAACCACTATGTGTCAGGGGGCTATTGTCACAAAGGTGGCTCACCAACTGTCTGACAACCCCAAATACCACGGTGGTTTACTCAAGTGCAGGTCTGGCATTGCCTAGCTGGTTAGTGACATCAGATAAAGTGGATGTGATATAAAGTAGAGGGTTATTTGGTTCATAGCTCAACACCCGATGGAACTCAAGGCTGCTCCCCCCGAGGTTCCATGGTCAGGGTCCTTCGGTGTTTTACCAGGTGTATCTAAGATGGTCAGGACAAGCAACAATGATGCCTCACTTCTCAATCCTCCAAACCAAGTCCCTCTGAAGTTCTCACAGCGAGGTCGTTCGATAGAGCATGGAAGCTCTCACAGCCCTTACCAAGCCTGGTCTCTCGCGAGTACCATTCGACCTCACACTAAAACTCATTATTATTTTCGTTACATCATTACAACCGTTATAGCTTATAGTAAATATAAACAAAGATACACTATGTCTAAGTAACATAACAATCTAAAATATAAGTTGCCACGCTAAGCTGCCTCGCTGAGATGCCACGCTGAGTTGCCACGCTAAGATGGCTTAACCCCAGATACTGTTGTAAATAGGGGAATTATCCCTAATCTCAGGATTACCTTCAAGCCCCCTTTGCATTTTCCCCTTCATGGAGAGATTTATTATAGGAATAGGAAATGTCTGCACGAAAACTTCTCAATCCGATGAACCTCCTCTGCGTGAAAAAACTCTGGCCTCTTTTCCTTCATTAGAACCACAGCGTTAGAATCTCCAGGAAAAAGTAAAATTCTCCCCGGTGTACCTGAGCCGAAGCGCTACGGCTTATTGGTGCTTTCGCAAAGGAACATCACCACTCTTTCCTTACACTGAGCTTTAATCGTTCTAGCTTTACTATTAGAAATTATCCCGAAAGCCATACTAACCTTCTCAAATACTCATTTTTTCTCTGGGGAAGTGAAATTCTCTCGTTCATGCTGTTGTGGGATATAATTATAAATAGTGATTTTTCGTTAGGACTGCCCCTATCATTAGGACTTGTGAAATTCTCCCTTGTAACGCTCCTCTATATTCGAAAAAGCAGAAATTCTCCCCGATGTAGTCGAGTCATAACGTTTGGACTTGTGGCGAGGGGATATCGTAGCTTTTTTTTGGGAATCGTTGGGTCATCTTCTTTATTTGAAGGTTATTGGGTATGCCTGGCAAAACTTCTGGCGCCAAAACTCAATCTTGATGAGGAAGGTAACCCCTTTCTATTTTTCAAGCGTCACTTCATTAATGATGTGGCGCTGTCTTTTCAACTGTCAAGACACCTCCTAAAGTGCCAAGTGTCCATTTGAAATAATTATAGGCAGCCTTGCATGTGTGGTGGTGGGAAAATCAATAGAGGGGTTCCTAAAGAGGTTTTAAACGTTTTTTTTTATCAAAACCCTTCTCTTTCCTCTGTCTTCTTCAAGCTCCCGTCTTCTTTAGAGATAGAACTTTGTGCGAACTCCATTGTTTACCAAGATCTTACCCAACTTCCTCTTTCTCTCATCTTTTACGCCACCACATGTGGTTGTGCTTCTCCATATTCATTCCGAACCCTTCTTTTATCGAGCTTCTTTTTCACACTTCATTGTTGTCTGCAATGGCCTCGTCAAGCAATCCCACCGCATCTTCCACCAGTGCTTCGTCTGCCAGTCACGTTGTCACCATCTCTAGTGCCACCTCCTTGACTGTTGCCCGTCAGGACCAACTACGCTTCTACCATCGGTCCCCTATATTCGGAAAGGGTGATGACTTTGTTGGGTTTTATAAGACTTACATTTTTAATGCCAAGTATGATGCCCTGACGCTTGGTGATGAAGATGAAAGTGCTGATGACTTGGGATTTCTACCTCCAGAGCGGACTCTCCGATTTTTTCTTGAGCGAGGGGACTTCCTGTGGTCCCATATCGACTTCGAAGGACCTAGGGAATCTCGTCCTCACTTTGTTACCTAGAACTCCCATATGCAGAGTTCCCATGCTGATACTCTCACCAAGATTGGGCTTCATTGGGTTAAGTGGTTTAGTGAGTTCACCCTGTCCAAGAATAATGTTGTCTTTCCCGTTCTGGTGTCTCGCTGGAACGTTACCACTCATACATTCATTGCTACGTGGGGCGAGTTTACCATAACATTGGAAGACGTGTGTGAGCTCCTAGGCCTTGAAGAAACATGCCATGAGCCTTATTTTGATGAGGCTCTAGTTTCCCAAAAAACTATTGATCGTTTGGATCTGGACCATATATATACCGAAGGTGTATAGGTTCTTCGAACAAAGCCACTTTTACTCCACTTATTAATTATTTCTTCAAGGATCCTTCTGAAAGTAGTTCCTCCGAGGCTGCCCCTAGGCAATGTACATCACTGGAACTTCCTTCTACATCCTTATCATTCTTTCTCGCTTCTTTTTAACGGGGAAATCCAACGACCAACCTCGAAGGGACCTCATCAACATATCCTTCCATTTGGCCCGGGGTATCAAGCTTCCTCTGGCTGCAATCTCCCTTGGATCCCTCTACCCATGGCTTGATGGAACCCTCTTCGACATGGAACGATCTCTGGGTCATTAAAACCTAGCCAGCTTTGCCAACTGTATCCTCTTAACAGGCTTCCTCTATGTGCGTTTCCCCACCGCAGCAGCCAAGACCAATAGTCCTCCTTCGGGGGAAACAATTATGCCCCCACAATCCTTTGTTTTTCATAAGAGATAAAGCCAAAAGGAGTTGGCCTCCATTATCAATCATTCTTCGAATTTTGTGATGAGGCCTTATGAAGAGGATATCTTTATCTACACTTGTGGTTTTTTCAAACATGAAGCAAGAGTGGTCCGGGAAACTACTCTAAACCTCATTATTGAAGACCCTTCACTAGCTGTGGTCCTTCTGTTTTCGCTAGGATACCTGCCCTCTTACACCGAGTGGGGATACACCAGTGAACACTATAATCCCAACCAATATAACCGTAAGTTTGGTTTCAATCAGGGGGCTCCTCGCCCAGTTTTTCAATCATCTAACCCCAAGGTCTCTTTAAGTGAGGCATGTTCCCAATTCTCCTCAACTTCTATGTAGGGAGTGAGTTCTACCATGGCTGGGCGAGTCACCATTCCCATCATCACCAGGCAAAGGGATGTGACCCCTTTATTTGCAATAAAGTACTGGTCGAGACAACTGGCCCAAATTTCTGAGTTCATTGAGGGGGATCCCGTTTATCCTCCAGTTCTTTCATTGTTTGCCTTGGAGCTGGGGTTAAAAGGTAATTCGGTTCTTGGGATTGAGTTCCCTCTAAGACAAACCCCCAAGGTACCTCATACTGAACTTCCTCCACACTGCTCCTTGATCCCCATTGCTATGCCCAAGCCCAAGGCCGTTGCAACTCCCAAATAACTTGCCCCTTCGACCGAAGCTGCAATAGGGGAAGGGCCTTCTCATCCACCTGCTAAAAATACCAAGAAGTCCAAAAGTGGGGTTTCCTCAAAATACAAGTCCTCAAAGTCCAAGTCCCAAGCTCAAGCACAAACTCCTTTGGAGGCATTCCCTATTGCCTCCGTTCCCCCTCCTATGTCTGCAGAGGTAAGTGAAGAGATGAGGAGGCAGGTTCAAGCTGAGGTCGAAAGGATCAATGTTGAGTTTCAATGGCATGCTATCATCGTTCCTCCTTCGACTGCCTTTCCCATGATCATGGTTGATCCAACTGTGCTAACGACAAAGAGGAGGAAAAGTTCGATGGTCCCTCAAAGTGATGGTGCAACGGGCACAAGGAATAAACACTGGGTACCAAGTCCCAGAAGAAACGAACACTCGAGATACATCCATCCTCAGCTCCCTCTATTGCTGCCTCCTTTCTACCTTCACTAGCGATTATACCTTCTTGTTCTCCTTCTGGATCTGAGGTACGTGTGCATTCATTTTGTTCTTATTCCCCTTTTCTTAGGGAATGTTGCATCTACTCATTTCTTGATAACTTTGGTGTAGGGAGTTGAAGAAGAAAGGCCCAGTCTCCCCATGAGCCATTTCGTAGGGGGACGTTTCGGTGCCCCTCAAGCCGATACTACCCCTCCCCGTTCCTCATGATAGGTCTTACCTACTCTCTCTGTTTGTCCTCCCAGTGGGATAAAGATGTAGCTGCGAGGGCTACTATCGTTGAATCTATTAGAATATCTTCCCAACCAGAGATAACTCCTCCGGCCCCTTACCGTCCGAGCAAGAGGTCCCTCTGCCCATCGTTGTGGTTGAGGAGAGTGCCCCTGAGGTAAAAATAAAAAATTCTTGTCAAGTCTCACATCTTTTCCTTGTCCCATTTCTTTGTTTATCATTTCTGATATATTGGGATATTTTAGGTGGAAGTGGCGTCTCTGATAGCTAACATTCTTCTTCCCACTGCGCTGATGAGACCCCTGACTACAATTCCCCTTTTGGGTGTTATAACTGAGGTAAGCAACGCTTATAGGTTTTTTATCTCTTTTTGAGTACTTATTCGCCATTTCTAACTCTTGTCTTTGTTGCTGCAAATTTCTCCAGGTCTCTCTCCACCCTCTGCTCTTGGTGGTATGAATATTTCTAGGGCCAGGGTTGATGTTGCTGCTCTTCATGATGATTCTTCTATTTCCGCCAGTGTTGGGGCATTTCTTGAAGGTCTAACGTCTTCTCCTGATAATAAGACCGTGTTAGCCTTAGTACCTTTTAGTGATGAGGGAAGTTAGCCTACTGTTGAGGCTTCTTTAACCAAGGGCCCCGTTGAGGCTACTGAGGTAATGAGCACGCCCCCAACAATTTCTACCATTATGGCCCCCGTGGTGACTCCCGTTCTCGCTCCTACTACTACTGAGGTACTTCGCTAATTTCTTTGTATTTTTTAACCTTTCAAACTCCACCTATGATGGTGACTTAACAACGAAAATGATTATTAAGATTTTCCATAAACTCTGCCTGTATCGGTGACTTAACAACGAAAACGCTTATTAAGATTTTTCACAAACTCCACCTATAACGGTGACTTAACAACAAAAACGCTTGTTAAGATTTTCCACAAACTCCACCTATAACAGTGACTTAACAACGAAAAATGCTTAATAAGATTTTTTATAATCTCCACCTTTATCGGTGACTTAACGACAAAGACGCTTGTTAAGATTTTTTCATAATCTCCATCTATAACGGTGACTTAACAACGAAAATGCTTGTTAAGATTTTCCACACACTCATTATTTTTTTTACCTGTTCTCAAGTTGCACGAGAGGATTCTCCACCAGTTCCTTCGCCCATTGCCTCGCCCAATCGGGAACCTATTGTTTTAGAAGATTCTAGCCATAATGATCAAGATTCCATGATCGGTGTTGCTGCTAAGAGCGAATCTGGCTGTGAGTTTCCTCTACCCAACCTAGCTCCTCGTGCCTTCTGCCTGATGGTGCTTCAGCATTCTCCTCAAATGCTTGCTAACCATTGTTTGGCAGTTGAGCAGCTTGTAAATTATCCCGAAATGTTCACGATGGATTGCCTGCATTCAAATATCTTCGTTATGAGTTACAGGCTTCAGGGCATGACTACCGTCGTTGCTGAAATTGCTAACACTTCGACCTCAAACGTTACTAGACTCCTCCTTAACCAGTTTTTGGGTTATCTGAGGGAGTTGGGTCGCAACGGCTTCCGTTTTGACTGGCTTATCAAGCATTTGAAGACCTTGAAGAGCCAACGACTAGACAGTCAGAGGGAACTCCTACGAAAACATCAGGAGGATCAACGGGCTAAGGAAGCTAAGTTGGCCAAGTTAGCAGCTCTTCTTGAAGCTATTGACAAAGAGGCGAGAGACATCGAAGAAGCTCTACGTCTGTCAAACACAAATGCAAATGAGGTTGGAAGTTTCTATTAATGCCCAACGATCTTGCCTAACAGCTTTTTCGGGCCTTCCTAGAGATTTTGTTTTTACCCAGATATGTGGTTCCTCTTAGGCTAATGAAATTTTGTATATATATATTTCTTTTTCTTCTTCTTATGTAATTCTTGGGCAATAGCTCCCAATTTTGTAATACCCCAAAGTTTATGAATGAAGAAAGGCGTATGTTTTCGCATGCCTTTCTTTTGTGTTATGATTGTTTGCGTACATTACGAAGTTCTATGATTCCTTCATCTCCACCCTATATAGAATAAAAAGAACTTGCATATTTTTCATAGAAAGGATTTTTATATTCATAACAGCTAGATATATCGATGGCCCAAATATAATTGCTTACACATGATAGACTTTCAACCATTTATTATTAATATTGAATGGCCTATCTTCTTCTATCTTATAAATTAAGCAATAACCAGAGTCGTGAGCTTCTTTTACAATAAAAGGACCCTCCCAATTCACTGTAAACTTAGGTAGGGGAAGTCCCCTCATTTGCTTCACTACTGATTTCAATACGAGGTCTCCCTCTACGAACTTCCTTGGTCTCACTAAGTTGTCATATGCCCTGGAGAGCTATTTCGTATACATTTGAAAGTGTTGCATCGCATTATCTCTGTGTTCATCCAATGCTTCCAACTGCACATGTTTATTCTGATGGAGCATGCTACTTATAAAGGTATATCAAGCAGAGGGAACTTCAAACTCCATCGGAAGGATTTCCTCAGACCCATAAACGATGGAGAACCGAGTATACCCTGTAGGCTTTCTCTTAATTGTTCGGTAGGCCCACAATACAGCTGGTATCTTATCATCCCACACTCCTGGGAAGTCCTCCATCGTTTTGTCTAGGATATTAACCAAAGTTTTGTTAGTTGATTTGGCCTGACCATTCCCTTTGGATATGCCACCGTCAAAGTATAATGAATAATGGAGTACTTGTCTGTGAGCATCGTTACCTCTGAGTTGACGAAAGGGGATCCATTGTCTGAAAGGATAACCTTTGGGATCCCAAAACGGCAAATGATGTATTCTCTAATGAAGTTGCTCACCACCCCCGTTGTTTCCCTTCTCAGTGGTATCGCTTCAGCCCACTTTATGAAGAACTCCGTTGCTACTAGTATCTATATATTCCCCATCGAAGAAGGATGTATTTCCCCTACCAGTCAAACGCCTAAGTGTGTAAAGGATAAGGCGTTTCCAGGGAGTGTATATCTACGGATGGGGCATGGATTATATTTCTACGAAGTTGACAAGCTTTATATTTTTGAACAAACTCAGCGGAGTCTTTCTCTATTGTTGGCCAATAATATCCCAACGTCATTAATTGGTCATATAACTTGGCCCCTCCTATGTGAGATGGATCATGCGCCTGCTTAAGGACCTCGGACGCTTCTTCTCTCATAATGAAATGCAACGGCTTGTTGAAGTATCCCCTTCCAAAAAGCTGCCCCTCTTGAACATAGAACCTCGGGTCCCTTAGCTTAAGTCCCATCGCGTCAATCTTTTCTATTGGGATAACTCCATCTTTAATGAAGTTAATATAGGGTTGTCTCCAGTTATCTTAAGCTTCCATGAAATGACATTCGGCCGCTTCAAAGAAAAACAGGCATTTATCGCACTTCCATTGTAGCTCTGTCGCATCCTGTTTCATTTTAGGCCAAAAATATCCCTCTCTTTGGATTCTTCGGTAGAGGGGTATCTTAGTTATCTCGCGGTACTATTCATGTGTTTTCTTCAATCTTCGCTCTACCTCTTCTGGACCGATGCATCTCAACAACCATCCTCTTGCATTCTTAAAGTAAAGGTTTCCTTGGTTTATGAAGTATTGGGCTAATTCCCTCATCCCCATCGCTCATTCCCCAGATTCTAATTACCCTTTAATCTCTCCCCTCCAGTCTGTGTCCTCTTCCATTGGTAGAATTGACTGTACTATCAAAGGAGATATTCTTAGTTGGATCACGACGGTAGTTATATAGTTCCTCATGACCATTTTCTGGGAATGGTGGCATAGGTGTCTGGGTGACGGTTCATCGTTCTGGGCTACCTCTTGATCTTAGTCCGATGGAACTAGCAGAGGAGCCTCTGAATGATTGTTCTGTATGGTGCCAGGCTCATGTGTTTCAACACGTACTCTCCATTCACTTGCTGAACCACTAAATTTGAATCCCTTTTGACGCAAAGTGAACGAATCCCCCTTTGAAGATCCTCTAGCAATCCCAACACCAATCCTTCATATTCTACCTCGTTGTTAGAACAAGGGGAATCTAATTTTTAGGAAAAACCAAATTTCCTCAATTCCTTTTGACAAAATAACCCCTGATCCTCCATTTTTTTCGCTAAAGACCCATCGAACTGAATTGTCCTTTCCTCTTCCATTGTGTCTACGTGATTAGCCTGTAAATCATCTCCCGAAATACTTTCTTCAGGTGGCTCAAACATTCCCAAGGGGAAGATTCCCAATACATTGACGTACGCTTGGATTTTGATTGCATGTGGAACCACACACTTCAAGTCATATTCGAAGAGAATGAGGAACCACCTAGCTGCCCTGCCAATCAATATAGTTATTGCCACTAAATACTTAATGGGATCACATCTAGTTACAATATGAATTGTAAAGGACATCATATAATGTATAAGTTTTTACGCTACAAAGACTAAGGCTAAACAATGCCTTTCTAAGCTACTATATCTGACTTCTGGCCCTTGGAAGATCCTGCTGAGGTAGTAAACCGGTCGTTCTTCCCCATCAATCTCCCGTGCTAACAAATCTCCCACGGACCTCGTGGTGGATGTGAGGTATAGCTACAACAGTATTCCTGCTTGCGTGGGAACCATAATTTGTAGTGAACCGAGCAGCTTCTTTAGCCCAGCGAGTGAATCCTGGTGAACCTCCTCCAACTTGAATTTCGTGTTCCTTCGCAGAAGCTACATCAACGGATGTGTTATCTCGACTAATTCAGGCATAAATCTCCTAAGATAGGAGACTTTATCGAGGAAAAACTTCATCTCCTTCGTCCTTCTAGGACTTGGCATCTCCAAGATCGCTCGCTGCTTATCCTGGTCCGTCTGCACCCCTTACCAATCAACCACTAAGCCTAGGAATTTTCCACTTATTACTCCAAAGGTGAAATTTAGTGGGTTCATCCTCAATTTATATTTCCTACATCGAGCAAACATCTTCCTCAAATCGCCCAGATGGGAATCCTCCTTCCTTGATTTGATGACCAAATCATCCACATATAATTCCACAAATTTTTGGAAGAAGTAGTGGAAAATGTCCATCATTGTTCTCTAGTAAGTAGCCCTAGTGTTCTTGAGTCCAAATGGCATTACTCTGTACATAAAATTATCCAACGGGGTCCTGAATGTTATTTTCTCTGCATCCGAGGGGTCCATCTTAATCTGGTTGTACCCTACATACCCATCCCTGAAGCTATATATCTCATGACCAGCTGTTGCATCTATCAATCTATCAATGGAGGGCAGAGGGAACTCATCCTTGGGTAAAGCTCTATTCATATCTCTGAAGTCCACGTAGATTCTTATTTTGTTTTTGTCTTTCTTTCCCACCGGGACAATGCTAGACAGCCAAAGCGAGTGTTGTATGGGTTTGATGAACCCTGTTGTTAGTTAACGTTGGACCTATTCTTTGATCTTTAGGTCCATCTCAGGCTTGTACGTTCTCGTTGCTTGTTTCACTGGAATGTCTGAAGGCGCCACGTTCAACTTGTGGCAGCTCACTTCCTCATCCAGCCCTTCCATCTCCATGTATTTCCATGCGAAGACGTCTATAAATTTCTGAATCAACTCAACCAAGGCCTTCCGTTTCTCTTCATCGAGATCTTTTGAGATAAAAATGGGCCTTGAGTCTTCCTCTTATTTCACCAGGTTCAACTGCTCCATTTCTTGTGCCTACGATTTTGGTCGATCCGCCATGTAATCTGGTTCCTTGGCGACTTCCTCCATAAATTCCTGTATGGTGTAGTTATCTATCACTATATATTATCCCCGCTGATCTAATAGAAAGCATTCATATATCGGGTTAACCTCATCATCAGTTTTTTCGACAGCCCGCTCACACCATTATAATCGATATACCACTTTTCCTTCTTTGGTAATGACCTTCTTGCACTGTCTGCTGGTAGATGTAGCTGTCTTCCTCTTTTTCTCTCTAGAAGCGTCGCCCACTCTTTTTTTTAGAACCGACTCAGCACGCTTTGTCATTGGATCTCATGTTCTATCGAATCCACTCTGGGCCTTATCCTATCTTTGAGCTTTTTCGAGATGTTTTGGGGCCGAAGGGCCATCTGGTGAGCTTCTTCGGCCATCACTCTTGCGCTACTTGTAACCTCTTTATTCTGCTCGTTCAAGGTCCCCATCCTTTCTCTGATCGAGGGAACCCTTCATTCTTCTCGTTAGGACCCGGACATCCTCCTCCAACTCTGTGTAGAATGCCGCGTCTACCAAGTGAGATTCCTCGACATTGAAGGGCCTCTTTATAGCCCTAATGGTCACCTCCGTTCCATTGATATTCATCTTAGCGCATTAATGGTACGTCGAGGGGACTATCCCTTGGTTGTGAATCCACACTATTCCTATCAGCAGATGGTAGGAAGTTGCGCATTAATGTCCTTGGCGCTTACTTCATCATAGGCTAGTACTACATTATCCACTCCCTTCGTATAATCTTCCAGGGCTTCTTCGAACTCTCCCCGCTTCGTAGTTGGATTTCTTTCTTCTCTCTCTACTTCCTCATCATAGGCCACCACCAAATTGGCCCCATGTGTCGGGAGTGGGTTGTTGTTAATGTTCTGTAGAGGGATTTTCAACGTCCCTGCTTTACATACTTATCGATGATTCTCCTTAACGTGAAATAACTCTCCGTCTGATGCTGGATCTTTTGATGAATTTAGCAATGTTTGGGATCCACCCTTGTTGCTGCATTAGGTTTCCCAATAGGAATGCCCTTTGGTTCATAGACCGTTCCTCCTTGGACCATTACATTGTAATACCTGACAATCTCCTCCACGGTACAAGGCAATGGTGGTGGGTCCTCCCTATCTCTTCTAAACTTGTTCTTATTGCCCTTCTTCAGCACCTTGTCGCCATCTGCTCCCTTGATGTACCCTACCCGTGGGGGCCGAGACCTCCCTCCCAAAGGTTATATCGGTTGCCTAAACATCATGGGCACCACCACGGGATTGGTTCGCACCACCAAGGAGATATTTCTTACTGCTTTTAAGAACACCAAAAAAGTCCCCTCGCGCGTCGCATTAATGAGATGACAGATGTACTCAGGATGCAGCCCCTCCGCATAGATCTATAATAACTTGGATTATTTGTCCTCCTCCCTCGCATCGAGGGACCTTTCCCTGAACCTTCGAACGTACGCCACCACTTAGTCCCCAGGTCATTGCTTCTCCCTCCCCAGTTGGGTCAGAGTATACTCATCTTCTGCCATAAAGAACTTTTGAACGAACAAAACATGCATCTCCTCCCATGTAGAAACACTCCCGGGAGCCAAATGAGAATACAAGGTATATGCTTTATCGATTAAGGATTTAGAAAACTCCCTCAACTTGAGCTTCTTATTATTACAATGCGCCCTCAAGTGTTCAACGAAGCGCTTAATGTGCTCCTTCGGGTTTCCACCTTTCCCTGTGTATTTTTAAAAAATATGAGGAATATAATCTTTTGGATAGGGATCATCGTTGTATTCCTGGGGGTAGGGTATTCAAAGGTCATCATAGACCGAAACTACCTCGCCCACAGATTACGAGGAAACTTGTATGAACTTCAGCATCTCCTTCCCCATTTCCTCCATGGGTGATGCCGCTGGGGCAACAGCCAACGGGACCATAGGCTGAGTGCCCGTTGCAACTGGAGCAATCATCATAGTTGGAGCCATTGGCACTCCTGAAACCCCTACTGAGGGATTCACAACGGAGGTTATACTTGTTGGGACTGTTCCCGTTACGTCTGCACTTGGTGGGGCCATTGGGGATATCCCTGGTGTTACGAAGGAGTTGGCTTCAAATCCTTCCAACACCGTTGAAGCTACCGGAGTTTGTAAAAACTCATAACACTTATTCATGAGGAGTGCCACCTGGGATGGTCCCAACCCGAAACTCGTGGAAGCTTGTGTCACCCCTGAACTAGAGGTGTCTCTATTCGAGGGGCCCCATCCCTAAGATCCTCCAGTTGTCTCGCCGCCTGTTCTTCATTGTGTTGAATGTCATCAAAGTTAAGTCTTCGATTAACATTATCTTGCGCCATACTCCTTGCTTAGAAGAATTCCTCCCCAGCAGAGTCACCAAATGAAAGAGGTTAGTTTAGATAATATGGAGGCGTAACCCCTTTTTTTAGTATAGTAATGATAAATTAAACAAAAACACTATTGATTAACCCTTAAGACATTCAAACACTACTCAATGAAAAGAGACTCAGTTTTAAATCACAAATCTCTCGTATGTAACTCAGAAGGTAGTAATGAATTAGAAGTAGCTTAGCTTAGAGGGAGAGAGAAGTAAGCACCCTAGATACACCTTGGCAAGCAACCAAACACACCAACCACCCTCAAGAATCTCTGTCAAGTATTAAAAGATTCGTAATAAATGACAATAGTGGGTGAGTGAACTCTCTGGTTTGTAATACTTCTCTCTCTAATGTATATTATCTTTAGTAATAACTTCTGAACTCTCAAAAAAGATCATCATCTCCCCAAAGGTGGTTGGGATCCTTAAATAGTCCCCCACATAACCTCCAAGGTAACTCAGTCATCAATGCCTGTGAAATATACCCCTCATACTTTATGTCACCAACATTAAATACCTGATGCACTAGTTGTCTCCACGTCATAAACATTAGATGCCAAGACATGACTTTTGCCTAACCACTGTGTATCAGGGGGTTGTTGCCACAGAGGTGGATCACCAACTGTCTGACACCCCCAAATACCACAGTGATTTACTCAAGTGCAGGTCTGACATTATGTAGCTGGTTAGTGACATCAGATAAAATGGATTTGACATAAAGTAGAGGGTTATTTGGCTCATAGCTCAACACCCTATGGAACTCAAGGCTGCTCCCCTGAGGTTCTACGGTCAGGTTCCTTCGGTGTTTTACTAGGTGTATCTAAGATGGTCAGGACAAGCCCCAACAGTGCCTCACTTCTCAATCCTCCAAACCAAGTCCTTCTAAAGTTCCCAGGGCGAGGTCTTTCAGGCCCTACCAAGCCTGGTCTCTCGCGAGTACCTTTCGACCTCACACTAAAACTCATTATTATTCTCGTTATATCATTATAACTGTTATAGCTTATAGTCAATATAAACAAAGATACAATATGGCTAAGTAACACAACAAGCTAAAATATGAGTTGCCACGCTAAGCTGCCTCGCTGAGATGCCACGCTAAGCTGCATCGCTGAGGTGCCACACTGAGTTGCCACGCTAAGCTGCCTTAACCCCAGATACTGTTGTAAATAGGGGAATTATCCCTAATCTCAGGATTACCTTCAAGCCCCCTTTACATTTGCCCCTTCGTGGAGAGATTTATTATAGGAATAGGAAATTTCTACACGAAAACTTCTCAATCCGATGAACCTCCTTTGCGTGAAAAAATTCTGGCCTCTTTGTCTTCGTTAGAACCACAACGTTAGAATCTCCAGCAAAAAGTAAAATTATCCTCGATGTACCCGAGCCGAAGTGCTTCGGCTTATTGGTGCTTTGGCAAAGGGACATCGCCACTTTTCCTTACACTAAGCTTCAACCGTTCTAGATTTACTATTAGAAATTCTCTCGAAAGGCCTACTAACCTTCTTAAATACTCATTTTTTCTCTAGGAAGTGAAATTCTCTCGTTCATGCTGTTGTGGGGTATAATTGTAAATAGTGATTTTTCGCTAGGACTGGCCCTATCATTGGGACTTATGAAATTCTCCCTTATAACGCTTCTCTATGTTTAAAAAATAGAAATTCTCCCCGATGTAACCAAGTCACAATATGTACAACATTTGGACTTGTGGCGAGGGGACATCGTAGCTTTTTTTTTGGAACCGTTGGGACATCTTCTTCGTTTGGAGGTCATTGGGTATGCCTTGAAAAAATTCTGGAGCCAAAACTCAACCTTGCTGAGGAAGGCAACGCCCTTCTATTTCTCAAGCATCACTTCATTAATGATGTGGCACTGTCTTTTCAACTATCAAGACACCTCCCGAAGTGTCACGTGTCCATTTGAAATGATTATAGGCGACCTTGAACGTGTGGTGGTGGGAAACTCAACAGACGGGTTCCTTAAGACATTTCAAATGTCTCTTTTTTCAAAACCCTTCTCTTTCCTATGTCTTCTTCAAGCTCCTGTCTTCTTTAGAGAGAGAACTTTGTGCGAACTCCATTGTTTACCAAGCTCTTACCTAGCTTCCTCATTCTCTCATCTTTTATGCCACCACCTGTGGTTGTGCTTCTCCATCTTCATTCCCAAACCTTCTTTTATCGAGATTCTTTTTAGCACTTCATTATTGTCTGTAATGGCCTCCTCAAGCAACCCCACCGCGTCTACCACCAGTTCTCCATCTGCCACTCCCATTGCCACCACCTCTATTGCAACTTCCTTGACTGCTGCCCGTCAGGACTAGCTATGCTTCTACCGCCGGTCCCCTATATTCGGCAAGGGTGATGATTTTACTAGGTTTTGTAAGACTTGCATTTTTAATGCCAAGTATGATGCCCTGACGCTTGGTGATGAAGATGAAAGTGCTGATGACTGGGGATTTCTACCTCTAGAGGGGACTCTACGATTTCGTCTTGAGCGAGGGGACTTACCGTGGTCCTATATCGACTTCGAAGGACCTGAGGGCTCTCCTGCACACTTTGCTGCCTGGAACTCCCATATGCAGAGTTTCCATACTGATACTCTCACCAAGATTGGGCTTTTTCGAGCTAAGTGGTTTGGTGAGTTCACCTTGTCCAAGAATAATAATGCCCTTCCCGTTCAATGTTCCATAGATGTATCAGCCCTTGTAGGGATAGAAGAAGGACCAGGACGAGTAAATGAGCCAACGGTAGCCTTAGAAGTGGGTAGAGTCCTGAGGGATAATAGATGGATCAAACATGGAGAAAGATGTAGACACAAAGCTAAGTGTTAGGCACAAAGAACAATAGGTAAAGTAAGGGCACGCTGTAAATTTAACTTACCTCGGCGATATGGGCGAAAGGGGATAATGCAGCGATGGGCCTTAATAGTGGAGGCTGAAGAAGGAAATCAGCCAGTGCAGAAGCTAGTAATGAGGCAGCTTCAACCTCAAATACACCAAAATATTTAAATGTTTTAACAAAGTGAGAAGGATAGAAAAGAAGGATCTAAAAGTGTTTAGAACTTGTTAACTCGGGAGAACTAGGAAAAATTGGAATGATATCTAGAGGAACCTCCAGCTAAGGGGATGACTCATAAGAAACTGGGGGAGCTCCCTCTAGCTAAGAGGAAACTTCCATAGGGTCAAGCGGGTAAATAACTTCCTTAACAACCTCCACCATGCATCGAGAGACCAAATGATGGGAATAAGTGAGCCCGATCATGGGAAAACTGGGGGAGTTTCATAAACGAAACCACTCCCGAAGCGCCCTCCCATAAAAGGAGTCACAAGAGGGCTGGTCCTTTCTTCTTCCGCTTCCTACTCTAAAGTTTCTAAGAGTTAGACAAATACAGTTTGTTATAGAAAAATGAAAAAAAACACGTGCATACCTCCAATCCAGGGGGAGAATGGGATAATATCACCATTGGCGAGGAATGAGGAGAAGTAGCTGGTGAAGACCTCTTTGTGGGATGGTGCTCAATATTAGGACAGTCATCCACTGCTATAACTCCAACTGTAGAAGGAGTTGGGGTGATATGTACCTCAGGAGCTCATTTCTTCTAGGAATTAGTACCCAGAGTCTTTCTTCTTACACCAATAGCACCAAGACTTGGAGGAACCCTTGAGATTTTACTTCACTTCGACCCTCCTTCAGATGGATCTACTAAGATAGTGGGGAAAATAGCAGCAGGAGGAATGGTGGGAATAGGGCGTTGAAACTCAGAATTTACCCAGGCCACCTCAGTTTGAATTTTTTTCTTAACTCCTCACTCGCTTAGACAGACATTGGAGGAGGAACAGAGGTGATGGAAAAGACTTCCAAAAGAGCTTGAGAGGAGGACTGGGACTTTGCCTTGGTAAAATCTCCACTCTTGGAAACCTTTTCTCTTTTGTCTGAAGGCTTAGAAGCTCCTTCACCCGAAGTGGCACTATTTGGGGCACCCCCACCAGAAACACCTTCACAAGGGTCGGGTTGTTTGGGTACTGGGGCTTTCTTAGTTTGGGAGTGGCAACGGGAATCATCGAATAATAAGGAGGAATATCAGAGGGAGGTTCTTTGGGAGTTAGGCTTAGAGGGAATTTGACCCTAAGAACGGAATTACCTTTTAGCCCCTGCTCTAGGACAAAAAACGAAAGAACTAGGGGATACACGGTAGACCCCTAGATGAACTCAAAAAATTGGGCCATCTATCTCGACTAGTACTTCGTTGTAAATAGAGAGGGTCACATCCCCTTGCCTTATGATTCTTGGGATGGTGACTCTCCCAGACATCATAGAATTTACCCCACACACATCAGTAGATGAGAACAAATAACAAGCCTCACTAAATGAGACTTTAGGGTGAGATAACTAAAAAACTAGGCGAGGAGCACCTTGATCAAAAATTGAATTGGCGGGTGCATCGATTTGGATTGTATTACTCACTGGTGTATCCCCACTCAGTGTAGGAAGGCAAAACCCTGGTGAGAACAGAAGGACCACAGCAAGTGAAGGGTCTTCAATGATGAGGTCCAAAGTAGTTGGTTGGACCACCCCTACTTCATGTATGAAAAAGCCCCAGGTATGGAGGAAGACCTCCTCTCCATAAGGCCTCATCACAAAACACTCAGGTTGGTTAATGACATGAATTAATTTGTTGTGACTCTGTTTCTTATGGAAAATATATGAGCGAGGGTGCAAGATGGTTTCCCCAGAGGGAGGATGAATAGTTTTGGTCGCTACCGCAGGGAAGGGAACATAGAGGAAGCTTGTTAAAATTATGGCATTTACAAAATTGGCTAAGTTATAACAGCCAAGGGACCTTTCCATGTCCAAGTAGGTTCTATCAAGACAAGTATAGAGGGATCCCAAGGCCATTGCCGCTAAAGGAAGCCTGACACCCTGGGCCAAACGGATCGATATGTTGGTAAGATCCCTACAGGGATGGTCATTTGGTTTCCCAGGCAAAACGAAGCGAGAAAGAATTACAAGAATGTAAGCTGCCGATTCCAGGGATGTACCTTAGCCTGGGGCATCTTCTGAAGAACCACCTTTAGAAGGATTTTGGAAGAAGTAGTTGATGAGGGGAGTGAAAGTGGCTTTGTTGGAAGTAGCTATGCACCTTCGACACATACGATCCAACTCCGAACAACCAATAACCTCTTCGGCATCTTATGCTTCATCAGAGTAGGGAATATCTCCTGTGGGACCTAGAAGCTCACAAACATCTTCTAGTGTAACGGTAAAATCACCCACACTGCTATGAAAGTGTGGGTCATAACGTTCCCGTGAGAAACTAAAACTGAGAGGGCAACATTGTTCTTTAACAAAGTTAACTCACCAAACCATTTATTCCGATGCAACCCGACCTTAGTGAGAGTCACGGCATAAGAGCTTTGCACGTGCGCATTCTAAGAAGCAAAATTAGCGGGGGAACCTCTAAGCCCCTCGAAATCAATATTCGACCAAGGGAGGTCACCTCGCTCGAGATGGAAGTGCAAAGTTCCCTCTGGGGGGAGGAAGCCCCATTCAGCCGAATCCTCGTCCTCATCACCGAGAATCAAAGAATCATATTTAGCACTGAAAGTACAAATCTTACATAATCTTAAGAAGTCATCGCCTTTGCCAAAGATGCGAGACCGGCGGTAAAAACTTAGTTGCTCCAAACGAGCAACATCCTAAGAGGTGGCGCCCCCAGTGGCAACCATAGCAGTGGTAGAAGCGGTGGAGGTTAGCTGAGCACTGGTGCTGGGAACCTTGGGAACGTTTGAAGAAGCCATGGAAGGTGGTGATGAAAGGAAAAGCTTAAACATAGAAGAGATATGGATGAAAATGGAGGAGTATGGCCATAGGTGGCGGTGAAAGAGACGATGAGAGAAAAGAAACCGGAGAAAACCTTGATAACAATGGAGTTTTGAGTTTTTTTCTCTTTATAAGTGCTCTAGGATTTGAAGAAGACGAAGACAAAGTAAGAGAAAAATGGCTAAGGGTTTTGAATAATAAACGTTTGAAATCCTTTACTTCCCCTTTTTTGAGTTTCCCACCACTGCACGTGAACAGCCGTAGGCAATCATTTCAAGTGGACACGTGGCACTTCAGGAAGTGTTCTAACAGTTGAAAAGACAGAACCACATTATTAATGAAGTGACGCATGGGGAATAAAAAGGGTTTTCTTCCAAAACGAGTTTGAGTTTGGTGCCAGATGTTACCACGGTTTAAAAAGCTACGATGTTCTCTCGCCACAAGTCCAAACGGAGTTTAACTGTGACTCAGGCACATCAGGGAGAATTTTTATAGTTCAAGAGTTACTCTGAGGAGACCTCCACAAGTTTAAATTCCAAGAATTCCTAGGAGGAAGATTTCATACCACTGGGGGTAATTCCTAATGCAAATACCAACTGCTTACAGCTATACTGCAGAAATGATATGAAACAGCACAGACAGGGGAGAATTTCACTTCCCAAGAGTTAGAACGGATAGTTAACAGGATCCCAAGGCGTTCAAGAAAATTCCAATAGCTAAGGAATAAGAGACATAATGGTTGGCGCTCAACGATAGGAAAAAGTTATGATATCTTTTCATCAATCGCCGAAAGGATGGAGCACTTTGGTTTAGGTACATCGGGGAGAATTTTACTTTTTCCTGGAAACGATAATGACAGAAGTCATAACGAAGACAGAAAAGTCGTAATATTTTCACAAATAGAAGGTCCATTGGATTGAGAAGTTTTCGTGCAACATTTCTTGTTCCCAAAAAAAATCTCTACACGAAAGGGAAAATGTAAGGGGAGCTTGAAGATAATCTCAATATTAGAAATAATCCCCCTAGATAATACAATAAACTCAAGGGATTAAGGCAACAATGCAGCTCAGTGAGGCATCTCAAGCGATGCAGCTCAGCAAGGCAGCTTAAGTGATCCAGCTCAAGTGAGGTACTTCAGTGTGACAGCTCAGGGAGATCTTCTAGAGAAGAAACTGGCCGAGAGACCTCACCCTTTAGTTCTATTGTTATACTTAGTCTTGTTGTATCTTTTATTAATATTGACTATGATCTATAACGATTATAATGTTATTTAGTGTAAGGTCGAATGGTAATCACGAGAGATCAGTCCTAGCAGGGCCTGGGAGAGCTTTCATGCTCTATCTAATGACCTCTCGGTGGGAACTTCAGAGGGACTTGGTTTGGAGGATTGAGAAGTGAGGCAGCGTTGGGGCTTGTCCTGGCCATCTTAGATACCCCTGGTAAAACACCAAAAGACCTTGACCGTGGAACCTTGGGTGGAGCAGCCTTAAGTCCCGTCGTACATTGAGTTGTGAACCACTTGTGTCTTCTACTTAATATCACATCTACTGCAGGTGATGTCATTAGCCAGCTAAACAATGTCAAATATTCACTTGAGTAAACCACTGTGGTATTAAGGGGCTGTCAAACAGTTGGTGGGCCACCTCTGCGATGATATCCCCATGACACACAGTGGTTAGGCAAAAGGCATGTCTTGGCATTTAATGTTTATGACGTGGATTTGACTCATCCATCAGACATTGAATGTTTGTGACATAAAGTATGAAGGATGTCTTTCACAGTTGTAAAGGACTGAATCATCTCGGGAGTGATGTGGGGGTTATTTATTGGCCTCAACCACTTCTAAGATAGAGAGTTCTTTTCTAGAGATTACTAGATAGAGAGAGAATATACTAGAGAGAAACCAGAGCTCTTACTCACCCACCATTGTCATTTACTACGAAGCTTTTAATATCTGACCGAAGACCTTTGTGGGTTGACGTGTTTGGCTGCCTGCCAAGGTGTATCTAGGGTGCTTACCTATTTCTTCCTCTAAATAAGTTACTTCTGAGTTCATTATTATCTTCTGAGTTATATACGAGAGATTTGTGAGTTCAAATTGAGTTTATCTTCACTAGGTTGTGATTGTGCATCCTGTAATTAATTAGGAGTGTTCCCGATTAACTTTTCATCACTATACTCAAAAGGGGTTACGCCTCCATCTAATCTAAACTACCCTCTTACACAGTCCAAAATCTTTTTTTTCGAAAAAAAGAGCATAAAATGAAAACCGTAAGTTCGAATCGCTCAAGCGATGCAGTTCAGAAAGGGAATTCAATGCCCTTCAAGTTTCCATTGAGATTTTCTCCGAACGGAGAGTTGACCAAGGTTAAATGGGGCCCAAAAGTGCCTAATGGCTCTTCATTGAAAAAGGGATCATTTGTCCAAACCGTGAGGTCGATTCATGTACAAGATGGATTGCTGGAAATAGATTCAGTTCCCTTCAAGGATTAATTGTTCTTCGGTCGGGTTGGAGATTTGAACGAGTCAAATAGGGCACAGGAGTGACCAATAGCCCCCATACCAGTGCTTAGTGGCCTCCAGATCAGTGCTCAGAGTGAAATGGATCGTTCGTGCAGATCTTGAGGCTAATCCGCGCCCGGGATGAACCATTAGAAAGGGGATTTATTGACCTTTGAGGATTAGGTTGAAAAGTTTACCAGAGTCAAACGGGGCTTGGGAGCACCCCTGGGGCCTGGGAGCACTTCGTGGCCTCCAGATCAGTACTCAGAGTATGACCTTGGGTTTATGGTGAATAGATGAGTGTTAGGGACCTAAGGAGGTGCTTGAGAGGGGGGAGGGGTACTAGGATGGGTTGTCTACAATACCCTAGAAACTTTAAAACTTATTATTTAAACCATACCAAGCCCTTATAACCCAAAACTTAATTATAGTATTTGTATTTTATACAATTTGTACAAACCAACCCAATAAGTTTGGAAAATTGCACAATTACCCCCCCCCCCCCCCCCCAAACTTTCAAAAAAGTGCATAAGTTTCCTTAAATTCATCTTACATATTATCTAAGGACCCAAATCAAAACCAAAACCAAAACCAAAACCAATTTCACTTCATTCTTGATCATTTTTTCCAGTTGGCGTTCTTGTGAGCAGTTGAACCACATAGGATAGACATGGTATCCATGTCCTCCCACGCGGTACCTTGGTAAAATATAACTAAAATATGGTAATTTTCCACCTCTTTTTCCACCAATCCCTTTTCCTCCACCCACCGTATACCCCCCCCCCCCCCCCCCAACTATAAAAATGTATATTACCACAGTGAAAAACACAATGCAAATTTATAGAATTTTAGTATTTCTTTGATTTTATTTAACATTTCTATTTTGATCAGTTGTTTAAGTTTCTAAACATTTATAGGTTATAAATATGAGTTTACATGTAAGTGTTAACATCGAAAATGCACTGGAAAAGCTTGAATATTAGGAACCTCCATTAAAGCTTGAGCTTTAATGGTGGAACACGTACTATTGACTTTCAACCAATTTCAAAATGGGAGAACTCAAGCCATGGGCCTAAGGAACCTAGGTGCAAAGCTTAATCAACCCAGAATGAGTTTTGATACTCCAAATCAAAGTTTGAAAATTACAGACCTGGAAATTTCATAAATAAAATTTAGGAGATATGGTAAATAAAAATCTTTGAAACCAAACAAGTTCGACTACATTTTGATCCTATATCGTGAATATCACTATGTCGTAGCTCAAATCATAGCATAAAACCAGGAATATTAAAGTCAAACTTACGCCATGTTTACAAGAAATGAATAGCTCGAACCAGTTCACCTCAATGCTTGAAAACAATATGGTTGGATTCCTCTAAAAAACTTAGACAATTTTCATTCAGGAATCAACCCAAATGGTATTCTAGAACTGTTCGAATTTAATGTCAAAATTTTCAAACCCTAAAGTCAACAAAATGAAGGTAGGATATGAAGTGCAGTTCATGCTGAGAATGCAGTCAAATTCAGTCGCGGCTGAACTTTGACCCAATGCGTGAAGGCGTGCCTCCAATCAGAAAATTTTGATATTTTTTCCAAAAGTTTTATTTTATATTTTTGGTGAAAATGGTGTATTACATCACCGTACTCGGTTTCCCAGAAAACAGTTTATTAAGAAAATAGTTGTAAGAGTTTTGAAACCCAACTTTTAATTTTCATTTTAACCCTTGAATTTTTTAATACTTTTAAACGACCCAAAACTTTAAATATAAGTCCCTTTTCATAAATAAAACAAAAATGTCTCCTATAAATATTTCCAAAATTGAATGGATATAGGAAAATTATTAAAAAAATCTAAACTTTTCATAATTATATATTTAACCCCAACACTAAACTTTACGCTATTCAATAATTTGTTTTTCACCCCAACTTTTAGTTCTAAATACATTTCTCTTTCATTCTCTAAATATTATACTATCTATGATTTTAGAATGCTCGATTTACCCTCATGAAAATGAAGATCGAATACAAACAACCTGAAAATTGAAAAGTAGGTGATTCTATTTCGATATTATTTTCAATCTTACATCCTTGAATTACTCCATTGTTTATATTACTATGTGATAGCCCAAGAACTTTTATTCTCATTTATGAGCTCTTTTGTGTAGTTCATAATTACCATGAATATTGATTCAATCCTTATCTGATTAGACCCTAACCCAATAATATCATGCAACCTGTGATTACATTTAAACCCAGTAGCATACCTTATAATTTAGGGAATAGACTTTCAGTATACCCACGAGAGCGCTATTTGGCTTGTTAGACTCAGATGTTTGGGTTCCTACTTTTATTTCTACATATGTATGAGTATCGCTCTAGTTAGTGTGCCTGGCTAGTTACTTCCCCAATGGTTTTGGGTTGATTATATCTCCAAAGGTTTTGGAATGATTTTATCCAAAGATTTTTGGATCTTATTATAAGGGTATTGCTACACAGTTGAATCCTCTATAATCTATAATTATGGGTTATTCTTTTATAGTCTGAACCTTATCTTTATGATTCGATAAAACCCTTATCTAGTTATAATCGCCATATTATTCTTACAAATATCAACACATACCATATTTCATGTTTCTTTACAGTTGATATTTTAATTTCTTCTAAATTTCTATAATTGTAACCTATTATCGATACTTCATTGTTGTCTAGAGAGACACATTTATAGATACTTGTTATTGAAATAAAATTAACTACTTGATAAATTTTTGCTTATTTTTTCCTTCCAAATGGGAAATGAGTTCGAAGAAAGAGAAATACCCCCCGTCCCCTGGATTTTTACTCTATCTTATCAAGGAAAACCTTTTCGGTTATGTATGTGTCGGTGGTAAATAGAAAAGATAGTAGGACCCACTGGAATACGTTCACAATAACTTATCAGTTTATGTGACATGTTAGTCCCACTTTCATTTATGTGTTATGATGGCTTTTAAACGCCTCTTTATTTTATTTTTATGAAGACTCCAAGATATTAACAAGATGTTATGCATCCACATGAATAAAGCTATATAATAAGATGTTATATATCAGAGCGAGCGTTGGGTTTTATGCCTATACGAGACTTTGGGGATTTTTATGCCAGACTTCGAGTAAGAATATTAGTCATTAAAACACGTGAGGAGTTTGAGCAAGCAATTGGAGATGAAGGATATTCCAAACTGTGTCAAACTATTCGAAGTATTGATCGAGACTAGGCTATAACTACTCCGGATATTAAACATAGTCTACGAATTGGTCACCTAATAGGAGAGGCACAAGCCAAGAGATTTTTCAAAGATCGAGACCTGCTACAACAAGCCATTTATCTAGCATGGGACATGGCTCCACTCGAAGAACTTATCGTTACTCCCCATACTCCCCCATCGATTACAGCCCTATTTCACTCAACACCAGTTATGTTACTTCCATTACCTATGGTACTACCTCTACTGACTCCAATCCTTTCGACCCAGGACCCAAACTTGACATCATCATACCTTAGCTTGCCTAAAGTAGACAAGGAAAGTAATATGGATGTATATAAATAAACATACGATGGATCCAGTATCTTTTGTTAAGCTTGTGGGGGGGAAGTGATCACCATATTCCAAACAAATAATAGTAGACCTAACCAACCATTTGTACTAATAGGATTCGTAGAATAGTAACTTATAGACATATACTTTTCTTACCACAAGTTTTGACTATCTCATATCCCATGGTAAAATAGTTATGATGTTAATATCGCAAATTGTTTGGTTACTTTCATTGCCATAGCAAATTGTTTGGTTACTATCATTGTCATTATATCCTTAGTATCCTCTTTTATATAGGATAGTTAATGCACGAGCATCTACCAGTAGAGCATAAGGAGAACAACAAAATGTTCCACTTGTACCAAATCTACTTATGACTAATGAAGGAATAATACTTTGTTTACAAGAGCTGACGACTTTAACCAGGATGCAAAAAAATATACCACTGTCACACCGGGTTAATAAAAAGATTTTAGAGGAGACATGAAGAATGAACACGCTTGAGGAATTTCTTCAATAAGGACCATCAGCGTTCCATGGAAATCCCAATGCCACATAAGCAGAAAAGTGGATACGTCAGAGACTTAAAGTAATGAACGAAGTAGGTATAAGCCCTAAACTTAGGGTGAAATTGGAAACATATTTGTTTGAAGGAGAAGCAAATTTTTAGTGGCAGTCTGTTCTTCGATCCTGAGATATGTACAATTTAACTTGGATTCAATTTGAGAAGATTTTCTTTAAAAAGTACTTTTTAAATCAGTGAGAGATCAGATGATGGTGGAATTCTTAAGTGTGCAACAATAACAACTAAACGGTAGCAAATATGAGGCCAAGTTTACAGAAATATCTCGGTATGCCCAAGAGTATGTGGACACTGAAGCCAAAAAGTGTAAACACTTTAAATGTGGCTTGCGGACCAACAATAAATTTTCTATCATCCTATTGAAACTTCATGAGTTTAACCAAATAATAAAGGTAACCTCCCTTATCGAAAGGAATCTGGCATCTGGAGGAATTAACCAAATCACAACTCCACCCCCTAGAAGCTCTTATGTCATTAGGAACAAATCTAGTCAACGAGACCATCCTTACACCAAACCCAAGGACGATCGAGTTTTTAGCCAGATCAGCCATAGCAACAGTGGATCTACAATGCTATTCCATGAGTGTAACAAAATAGGACACATAAGGCCACAATGCCCAAACCCACAACAATCATATCCCTAAAATTTTACCTCCTTGTCAATAGCTAAAACTACCAATTTTATCAAATATCGTTCTTAACACCCACTGGTAACTATGACAATAATCCACCTCAGCAAATGTTTCGTGGAAAAAAAATCAAGGACTGGTGACTGGAACTCGATGCCGAAATTTTTCCATTCTTCCAATAAATAATGTAAATTATTATGACCTGGTAGAAAGTGACATACCTTTTCATAGCATCCCAACACACACACACACACACACACACACACACACACACATATATATATATATATATATATATATATATATATATATATATATATATATATATATATATATATATATATATATATATATATATATATATATATATATATAATTTGACTCTGGCTCATCACATTCTTTCATTAGATATACCTTCATGACCGATTGTAATTATCTACTAGTCCCTTAGCATATCCATTATCCATAAGAATGCCAACCAGATAAATCACTGTCACTAATGGAGTTTATAAAAAGCTCATCCTACAGATCAGGACAGGAAGTTTGAAAGTAGATTTAATAGTCCTAGACCTAATGGAGTTTGACTTGATCATAAGAATGAATATTTTATCACCCAACTTTTCTCTCATTAACTGCCATGAAAAGATAATATCATTCTATAAACCTCAGCAAACCCTATTTTACTTCCAATAAAAGAGTCACTTGAAGTTAATACTTTCAAAACTTAATGAAAAAGGATGTATATATCCTCTTACTATCTTAGATAGGTATTATGATGTATTTTTAAAAGAATTTACTAAACTACCCCCACAACGAGAACTTGAATTTGTTATTAAATTGTTACCTAACACATCCCCCAATTCGATACCTCCTTATTATATGGACCTATTAGAAGTACGAGAACTTAGAACCCAACTTAACGACTTATTAAAAAAAGGTTTTATATGACCAAGTACATCTCCTCAGGGATCACCAATTTTATTTGTGAAAAAGAAGGTTGGAACATTTTGGTTACGCATTGACTATCGTAAAATGAATCAAGTGACCACAAAATAAATGTCCTATGCCTAGGATAGGATATTTATTTGACCAATGGCGAGGGTAAAAAATATTTTTAAAATTGATTTACGATTTGGATATCACCAACTTTGTATGAAAGAAAAGGATATACCTAAAACTATTTTTGAAATTGATATTGCCATTTTGAATTTATGGTTATGTCCTTTGTATTAACCAATAACCCTGCAGCTTTCATGGACCTCATGCATAGAGTATTTTGACCTTTGTTGGATCAATTAGTAATCATTTTTATAAAACGATATTTTAATATACTCTAAGACTAGAGAGGGCTACAAAGAGAACTTACGCCTCGTACTAGAAAACTTACACCAACACTAACTTTATGTGAATAAAAGAAAATGTGATTTTTTTATGAAAGATGAAGTTTATCGAGCATGTGATTACCAAAACCGGTATACAAGTAAATAGAACAAAAATTATGGTAGTACTCGAATGGCAGCAACTTAGAAACATTATGGAAACATGAAGCTTCCTCAGAATCTAAGGCTATTATCTATGCTTCGTGGAAGGATTTTTAAAATTTTTTGTACCTTTGATGAAACTAATCCAAAAAGATGTCCGGTTTGTATGGACTCCCTAATGTGAAAAAGCCTTCCTTACATTAAAGGAAAGGTAAACCACTACCCCAATCCTCACTATTACTGCGGTAATATTAGTTATAACGTATATACTAACACCTCATTATAAGGATTAGGATGTGTGTTAATTCAATAAGGAAAGGTGATCGAGTATGGATCACGACAATTAAAGATTCATAAACGTATTTACCCAGTACAAGATATAGGGTTGGCAGTAGTAGCTTTCGCACTAAAAATTTGGAGACGCTAATTGTACAGGGAAGAATTTCAGTTATTCTCTTACCACAAGAGTGTAAAATATATCTTTACTCAGAAAGATCTACATCTTCGACAACGACGATGGATAGAGTTCTTAAAAGATTACAAATTTAACTTACTATACCACCTAGGGAAAGGTAACGTAGTTGTCGACTCTTTGAGTCTAAAGCCAAAAGGAACGCTTAGTAGTATGATTACATTTTTTACTACTATATGAGAGTACAATTTTAAGAGAGAATCTTCTGAAAACCCAATCATTCTGAGAAATATGATCACTCATCTAAACCTCTACAAAAGAATTTTGTAACACCAAGTAGAGGACGAATTCCTTAAAAGATAAAATCAAAGATTAAAAAATAACAAAATAAAGAGAGATTAGTTATATGACCCTGAGAGAGGGTTAAGATTTAAGCATTGATTATGTGTTCCTATAGACCTCTCCTTACGAAAAGAAATCTTAGAGGAAGCCCATATTTCCAGATTTATGATTCATAAATGTATCACAATCTCAAGCAACAATATTGGTGGCAAGGTATGAAGAAGGATATCGATAATTTTGTAGTAAAATGTTTAACCTGCTAATGGGTAAAAATTAAACACCAGCATCATAGAGGATTATTACAACCACTCCTTATTTCAGAATGGAAATAAGATCACATTATAATGTATTTTGTCATCGGATTGCCTTGAGCATCTCAAGGTTATAATTCAAAATTGGTTACTATTGACGGACTCGTAAAATTTGCCCATTTTATACCAATGAGAGCTACTTATTCTTTTCAAAAAATTAGTGAAATTTATATCTCGAAAATTGTTAGACTCAATGGAATACCCTCATCCATTGTATTTGATTAAGATCCCCAGTTGATAGGAAGATTTTGGTAAGCATTGTAAAAATCTATGGGGATAAAGCTTTATATAAGAACTGACTTCTATCCCCAAATTGATGATCAATCCAAAAGAGTAATTCAAACCCTTAAAGATATGTTATGAGCTTGCACTTTGTACTTTTTCAATACATGAAATGATCATCTTGCCTTAATCGAATTCTCTTACAATAATAGTTATCATATCACCATTCAAGTAAGTCCTTATAAAGCATTGTATACTAGACCATGTCGTTCACACTTATGCTGGAATGAATTCAGAGAGAACAGTATCTTGGGACCCGAAATTGTAGCTGAAACCATGCAAACGTTATGAATAATTCTAGAAAGATTACATTTGGTGCAAAGTCTATAAAAGACTTATACATATAACATATAAAAACCTTTGGAATTTCGGATAGACAACCATGTATTCTTAAACGGGTCCTGACGAAAAGGAATTACCCGATTTGGAAAGAATGGGAAGTTAGCACCTTGTTATGTTGGACCTTTTAAAATCATCGAACGTATAAGATAAGTAGCCTACTATTTAGAATTACCTTCGAAATTATACGATATGCATGACGTTTTTCATGTTTCCAAACTACGAAAATACATAACTGATCCCAATCACATTGTTACTCGGGAAGGTATATCAATGAAACCCAATAATGATTTCAAAGAAAACCCTATCAAAATATTTGATTGGTAAAACAAAGTTCTTCTACGAATAACCATCCCGCTAGTAAAGATCATTTAGAAACACTATGGTACGAAAGAAGAAACATGGGAAATAAAAGAATCTATGAGAATACTCTATCCCGCACTCTTTGAAGGTTATTTCCAGGATATTTTTTTAAGAAGGTAGACTGTAACAAGCCCACATGTATTTGGTAAATAAGCCCAAAGAATAAAGTCATTACCATAGTAACCCTCAAAGTTTCAAAATTATCAAAATACCCTAGAAACTTTAAAACTTATTATTTGAACCATACCATGCCCTTATAACCCAAACTTAATCATAGTATTTGTATTTTGTATCAATTCCGTAAACCAATCTAATAAGTTTGAAAAATTGCACAATTACCCCCTAAACTTTAAAAAAAAGCGTAATTGTCCTTAAATTCATCTTATATATTACCTAAGGACTCAAATTAAAACCAAAACCAGTTTTACTTCACCCCGTTATCATTTTTACAAGTTGGTTGACTTTTGAGCAATTGTGGCACATGGGATACACATGGTAACCATGTCCTCCCAGTTGGTACCTTGGTAAAACTTAATTAAATCATGATAAGTTTTCACCTCTTTTTCCACCAATCCCTTCACCTCCACCAACAATTTAACCCCCCCCCCCCCCCCACCACCACCACCACCACCACTATAAAAACTTACATTACCACAGTGAAAAAGGCAGAGCAAATTTAAAGCATTTTGGTATTTCTATGATTTATATAGGATTTCTATTTTTTCAGTTGTTTAAGTTGTTGGGAATTCATAGGTTATAAATATGATTTTATATGTAAGTTCTAAGGGAAATGCATTGAAAACGTTTGAATATCAGGAACCTTTATTAAAGCCTGAGATTTAATGGTGGAACTTATACTTTTGACTTTGAACCAATTTCAAAGTCGGATAACTCACGCCCTTGTCTAAGGAACACAGTTGCAAAGCTTAATTCCACCCAAAATGAGTTTTGATGACCCAAATCAAAGTTTGCAAATTATGGGCCTGGAAATTTCGAAAATAAAATTTAGGAGCTATAGTAAACCAAAATCTTTGAAACCAAACCGGGTCGACTACATTTTGATCCTAGATCATAAATATCACGATGTTCTAGCTCAAATCATAACCTAAAACCTCGAATATTAAAGTGAAACTTATGGTATGTTTATAGAAAATGAATAGTTTGAACTAGTTAACCTCAATGCTTGAAACCACTATAGTTGGATTCCCCTAAAAAAATTAGACAATTTTCATTCAGGAATCAACCTAAATGGTATTCTAGAATTGTTTGAATTTAAGGTTAAAGTTTGTAAACCCTTAAGTCAACAAAATGAAACTAGGAGATGAAATGTGGTTTAAGTGCGAGAGTGAAGTCCAATTCAGACACGTTTCGACTTACACACAATGCTTGAGGGAGCTTCTCGAATTAGAAATTCTGAGTTTTTTTTTCCAAAAATTCTATTTTATTTTTCTGTACAAAATGATATATGATATCACACTATTTGGTTTCCTATAAAGAAGTTTATCGAGAAAACAGTTTTAAGAGTTTTAAAACCCAACTTTCAATTCATATTCTAACCCCTGAAATTTTTAAGTATTTCAAAACAACCCCAAACTATAAATAAATGTAACACCCCGACCCGAATTTACGGGTTACCCATAGTCAACACGATCCACCCGAGCATTAGGTGTGAAGTGCAATGGAACATTCCTATTTAATGTTGTAAATCGAGTTTTATTTTTAATTAATGTTTCACTTATTTAACATGCGATACCAGTTTTAAGATAAACTACGTGAGGGACCCATAGAGAGCACCCCGATGTCTAAGTAAATAGAGCTACTAACATAAGCATAAATAAAATATACTTACCTGTATAACACCCTCAAAATACGAAACCGCTCCAAACCTGCCATAACAAAGTGGGGATGTGAGCATATGCCCAGTGGGATTTATACAAGCAGTATAGAAATGAATGGCTGAAAGGAATACTCACACGCTACAACCACATGCATGTGAAAAGATGTATAAACCTACATATTTATTCATTTGGTAAATACACATGCCAATATATTAACCGTTTTACTTTCGAAAAATCTTATTTATCTAGATTAATTTACCTTAATATAGTAAGACATCCTTTATCCATACTTAGCATTTCTCACTTTATTTAACACACCCGGTTCAACACTTAAACCATTAAACTTGATTTATTCGAACACATTCCTTTACCGAAATTTAACCCTTTCATTCATTTCAATACACTTTAGTATTTTCATTGTAAATCACCACTTCAACACACGCATTCACCATGTTAGAAAATACTTATTTAATCTTTGAAAATACTTTTTATAATACACTCTTGTGTTAAATATGGGTTTAAACATTTAGGTTTCTTAATAACACATTTATTTACTTTCTTTACCCTTTTTAATTCCTTTATGGACATTAATAGTTTTACCATTTACTTATCCATTTCACCTTTACCGAAACATTTATTATATACATTCAAGTTATGTTGTATTAACACATTTTATCACACAACCCATTTCTTAACATGTTCTATGTTTTCTTTATATTTTCTTAGAATCTTCCTATACCGCATACTTATACAAGATCCACAGCGTCGGTATACGCATTATATACTCTGACTAGTGATTTAGGTGTAACACCCCAAGACTTTTGATACTGAGAAATTAAATTTTGGGAAAATAAAATTTAATTAAATTAGAGAATTCTAAAATTTGGGAATTTAAGTCCAAAAATAGAGGATATTTTGAAGTATTCCGGAGGATGATTTTGAGGGTACCATTGATCCCTGAAGGGTCGAGATAGTCAAAATGATTATCATTGGATTTTATTTCGGCTCCGGAATATTTTTAAGTCAGTTTGACTCGAATTAGAGTAAACGAGTCATTTAAAGTGTGTATTAACATTTAAAATTGGGATTTTGTTTTAAAGGATTAGAGGCTTACGGATGAAGCCATTTCTCATTTGAGAGAAAGAGAGAAAAAGCCCTAGAAGAAGAAACGAAGAGAGAGAGGAAGAAAGCTTGGATATTCCGGCCCAAAACCGCGACATCGAGGACGATCCAACCTCTACAAATCTGAGGCAAGTGTTTAATCTTGCTAAATAGCTATTTGTGTATTTCATTTCATAATTTGTGGGTTAAAGTAATGGATTTTTGGGTATTAACATCAAAACCTAGATTTTTAGGTTTAATCTTGAAATCAATGTTTAAATATGGATTTAATGGATTAGAAATGGTTGGGATCAACTTTGGGTTGATTAATAGGCTTAACATCATGATTTGATGAAAGTTTGGGGATTAGAATGAAAGATTTAGGGTATTAATTTCGTGGGTTTGATGAAAAAAGGGAAATCGGCCAGAATATCTGGTATGGCCGGTCGACCGCGGTCTGGGGACCGATCGACCGCGCCTTAAGGGAAAAGCTTACTGCATTTCTTGGTAGGCAAAATTCAGACCCGCGGTCGACCGGGGGTCTGGGACCGGTTGACCGGTCCCCTGTTTTTAGCCAAGTTTGGAGTTCTTTTATCCCTTTTTCTTTTGGAGTTTATTATTAGGGGCTTCCTTGATGGTTGTTTTATGGGGTTTATCTAGGAGGACCTCTAGCCCCTGTTGGTTGGGTTTATTGATTTGGGGCTTTCTCTTATGAAGTAATAGTTATACTTTGGAGACTTATAGGGGGTCTTTCACTTAGTATATGATAGATATCCTTTGGTGACTTATAGGGGGTCTCTCATTTAGTATATGATAGTGGGGACTTCTTGGAATAGTTGGATAAGAAATATCCATGTATGTTGTGGAATTTTCTAGGCCGACCTGTATGTCAAATCCTTATAAGGATAGGATATTGTTAAGATACAATTTGGGGCCAAATGGAAGAGAGTGATTGCCTACCCTTAAAAATGATAAAATTTAAGGAATAAATTCGAGAGATCTTAGACTAGGGGATTCACAAAAGTTATTGAACCGTAGCCGGAATTGAGAGCGACGGGATTATATTACCAACTAGAGTAGAATGTGAAAATCTTGTTGGAATAGTTGTTGTTTATCGGTGTGTGATTTACAACAGCATTTTCCCAAGAAATGAGATTATTTGATGAATGAAAGAATGAGCTTGAGGCTTATAGACTATTAGTTATATGTATACCGATAGTCGAAATTATTACTAGATTTATGATGGTTTAATATTTGATCATATGATTGCATCATATGGATGTATATATATTATGCATGTGAATGGTATATATACTTATTTGGTTAAGCATACCCCGCTCATGCTATCATTGGGAAGTTGTGCGCGTAGAGGGTGAGCATCCTGGCTAGAAAAGCAGGGTGTGGATATTCCCCAGGTCATAGTCGTCCCGTGTGTTATTATGTGATTTACATTTTTATTTTTGGGATGAGACGTGGTGGGTATGTTTTGTCTCATTGCCGGTTTGGAGCTATGACCGCTTCCCGGGACGTCGTGTGCGTGAGTTTACCACGAGATGGGTGTCGTTTAGTCCCACCATGGTGACCCCAGTATTGCTACGTGTGTCGGGCACTGGGAAGATGATATCATTGATGTAGTTTTATCGGCGATATATATAGTCGGGTGGATTATGTGCATGTCCATTGTACATCAGATATGATACGTACACTTGGTCATGGGTATGGATGATTGGTATATGTATATATATGGTGAGCATGAAATACCTATATATATATATATATATATTTATATATCCTATAGATGAAAGGATATAGAACCTTTGTGGAGTACATCTTGGATGACTATGGTGTACTAGATTGATGGGGGTTGATGTATCGCATTTAAGGAATATTTCGGTTACATCATCCCAAGGATATGATTGGAGATGTTAGTTGTAGTAGTATTATTATATTGTATATGTGGCATTATGGATCTCTAGGATCGACATTTTCAAGGAGTAGTGTAACGGGGTGGTTCCTTGTTTGGATTTCTCCTTGCGAGACTCCCCACCCACGAAATGTAGTACATTGTTGAGAGTAGAGAGAAGTTCTGTCGATATTTATGTGTGGCATAATGGATCTCCAGGATCGACGTTGGCATGGAGTAGTGTAACGGGGTGGTTCCTTGTTTGGATTTCGCTTTGCGAGACACCCCACGCACGAAACGCAACGCAGCGTTGAAATTGGAGGGAAGTTGTGTCAATAATGATTTTTCATGCTTATTAATTAGAAATTTAAATTAGATGTTTTAACCCAGTTGCATATTGGGTAATATATTAAATTAAAATTTGTTAAAGTATAAACCGGAATCCACTAAGCCTAATAAGATACATATGATTGAAAATAAATATTTAATTGTGTTTAGAAAAAGGGGGTGGATTCTTGGGGTATGATAGGAAGGTAGATCTCGTGGGTATAGGCTAGGCCTATGATAAGTTAGGTTGTCCTAATAAAATTGGGGGTAATTTAACTAATAAAATTGAGGACGCGAATAGGTGCGCACCTTTAGATGAGAGGTGAGTTGGGGTTCCATGAGAGTGCGATTCCACATTAATTATGAAATTTTGCACCGATATTTATTATGCACGGTTAACACACTTGCTAAATATTTTCACAACTCGGGCTCTGACCCGTTTACTTTTCTCTCCTGCCTGTATATATATATTACTACAGGTATCCTACCGCAGGGATGCCGGATGACTTCCTATCCAGAGTCTTGGGAGCCGTGACAGGTTCGGACTGTTGCGGGATGTATCTGGTGGCCGCTTCCTACTTTCAAAATTCTAGGTAGGATTCATGTTGTATATCGGGTTTGTACCCAAGGGATATTTATATTAATGTTTATACTTATTCCATTCCAGTTATTGTATTCGCTGTGACCCGACAGCTTATTCGGGTCTACTTTTTGTATCACATTCTGTTGTAGTTGATTATATCATTTTATCATAGCATTTCGTTTATCATAGTTCTTTCTGACATCTTTCTCCTATTTATTAGTAGTTTTATGGTGTTGTTTTGTTAGTTGTTGCATGTTTTAAATTATTTAACATCTTGCTTATATGTTATCGGGTAGTTAGTCCTATATTATATAGTACCGGCAGTTGATGTTAAGACTGGACCATCTGGAATTCCTGATTTAATATAGTATAGGGTTGGCCACCCGTTATTATTTTAAGCGGGGTGTTACATTAGGGTTTCACCCAAGGGCTCTGAGTCCTTCTTGCTTTATCCCGGTATCATCTGAGTTACTTTTAATGTGTTTTAACATTTTACAAATGTCCACATTATTACACTTATCCTTTTTACCTAGTCGAAGCCAAAACTCGAGACTTTACTGCCCCAATTTATGTTAAAATTTGAAAACTCACCATTTTATGTCATTTACACTATAACCTTAATTTTTATTCCAAAAATCCTATTCGTTTAGGACTACTTTGTGTAACAACCTTTATACATTTTTATTGCAAAAAAAATATTTCACTTTAAGTAAAATTTCTATTTTACCCATTTGTTTACAAAATAAGTCTTAACTTCACCAAAAAAATACTATTAAGTTATTCATATCAACTTCTTATGTGTTTTTAACCCTTTAACACCTATTTACACTTACAGTAATCTTTTACTTGATTGGGAACACTTTTACACCTTTAATCCTATTAGAGTTAATAATTTATAACAATAGTAAGTTACACTCACTAACCATTACATGTTTACCCACTAACACTTAATTAATAATTTTGATTTACATTTTCCCAAAACATATATTCCTTTACTTTCTTTATTTTAGAAATGAAATTATACTCAAGACTACTTTTATAAGAAAATTGAAAAACTGCTTGTTAAGTTAATAAAAAAAATGTTATAGATTAAGTAAGCTTCGATAACAAACTCTTTGGACAAACTCTTTTCAAATTGCAACACAATATATCATAAACGTTTCTGAATATGTCCTCTAGATTCGTTAGTTTGATTACCTTAGATTTTTAAAACTAAACCTACAATTAAGTTTTAAATGAGATATTGTTCACAAAAGCAATTAAGAACATTCAAGCAAATTTAACACACGATTTTTAACGTGATAAAACCCTAAAATAAGGGAAACATCCATGACCCCCTCTACGGAGCAAAACAAAAATCCACTAAAATCACAAGGAAAAAGTTACAGAACTAAGCATGCAATATAAGATCCTAAATCTAAGATCAGAAATTTACCTACACGAGTTACTCGACTCTCAAAGGCTTCTAACTTGATATGATCTTCCTCTAGTAACTTCCTAAGTGTTCCGGTGAGAGTAAAAGTGTTTGTGAAAATACAGAAATTCATCTCACATCTCTTAACCAATTATACAATAAATTCCTACGAATTACAAAGCATTCTATATGATATGCAAATAATTTCAAATTTGTTTGGAATAATATACTTCAACAAATTTAATATCTGACATAAAAAATTATATCAAATTTTGTTTCAAAAAACTTATTTATGTTCAAACTGATTTCACAAAATGTGAAATTATATTTTGAAACAAAAAGGTATTTACAGATCTGAATATATATACACAGTCAGAAGTCTTATTTCTCAAAATATATTTGAGATTTCAGTATTGGATCTAACAACAACAAAACAATGATCGAAGAAAAATAGGTATAAAGAACCTAAAACATTATTATATGTGAAGAATATGGTTCCTAGAGAGAAATTTATTTGAAGAGGTCTTTAAAACAACAAACCAGTAACACACCAACTCTCATAAACCCAAGGTATTTTTTACTCTAAAAAATGGGTGTACTAATTGTTTAATCAATCAAGGCTTTTGGTGTATTTGGCTTTGGAGAAACTGAATAAAGGTTTGGAAGATATAAGGTTCGATTTTCTTTTTTGGAGATAATTTGTTCTCTCTCTCTCTCTCTGATTGATAAAAAACTCATCAACCTCTCTCTCTAATCTCTCTTGGAGAAGGTGATACTTCTCTCTCTACTGTTGTCCGCTTCCCCTATTCACACAATCGAAAAAATAAAACCCTATAAAAATGGATTTATATGCAAAGTAAGGAAGGTCGGTTTATAAACCGAAGGCTAAGATCAAATTCGCGATATGCATTGATAATCCAAGGGTTTAAAACAGTAGATGAAATAATGAATTATGGTTTGCTGCTAGAGAGGAGATGAGGATCAAGACTTTAACTACATTGAACCATAGATGAACTCAAGGGTCAAAATCTAGCAAAACTCCTCAGATTGTTACGAGTTTTAAACCGCTGGGAAAATGCAACAAATCATTCAGATGTTAGACGCGTTTTAGGTTTTAGAAAAAATTCAATTTCAACCTCAAATCTTTCTCCACAAAAAGTATATTTAGACTTTAACCTCAAACATTTTAAAACCATATTTTAATTAATCAGAAAAAAATTATTTATAATGATTAAAAAAATGTTTTAAATGAATTTGTTTTAAAAAATGTTTGAAGAGACTAATCCACTAAATAAATTTTTCACACGTAATAATATATTCATGCAGTGTGTGTCCTAATGTAGTTCATGAGTTTAATACCTCGCTTTTTATAGAGCATTGAGGCATTGGCGTTCTTGTACTTATTCCTTCTTGAAGCTTGGATTCCTTTTTGAGAGAGTAACTCATAAAAAATCTAAACCTATTTTGTCTCGGTACATACTCAAGTAAGTCAACCATATAATGAGTTCTTAATCTCCCCCTTTGGATATTAGAGGCAAAATTCCCTTGAGCCTCCCGTACTCGTGGGTAAAAATGAAAAATCCTAGACTTCCTATACAAAATCTCTAACTACCCATTCCCATCCTAGAACCGAAAATAAGAGAAGAAAATACATTACTCAACTATAATACATACCAATACCCTAATAAATAGGACTATCTATACAATCAAGTCTAACCTGCAAAATAAACACTCAATGGCATATTAGTTGAGTTAGTACAGAATAAGATAGAAATTATAATCCAGGTACTCAAGTTCTTCTCCCCCAATTTTGATCAAATATACAACGAGCTAAAAGAATATAAATTAGCAGAATATGATATAATATGTCGACACAATCAATAACATATACAAGGGCAGATACAAGGGTCTCCTACATTAAACAAATATTATGAGGTGTCTTTTGTCATTTGAGAAACTTCAAGGCCGTAAATCCTCATAAATCAATTATTAGCGTCCCACTACCAAGTATATGAATGATGTGTGACTTAAGTAAGAACTATAATACCAAAGGCATTACAAATATACTCAAATCAAATATTATCAAGAGATTTGGAATTTTTCCTAAGGTATGCACGATTAGTGATATGACAAGCCATTTGAACAGCCTCGGCCCAAAAATACTTAGGTAGATTTTTCGCATGGATCATAACCCTAGCCATCTCTCGTAAAGTTTTATTTTCCTTTCAGCAATGCCATTCTGTCGAGGTGTCTTAGGCGCACTAAATTCATGTTTATAACCATTGCTTATACAATATTCTACAACACCAAAATCTTTGAATTCTCCACCTCTGTCACTTCTGATGCGACATACTTGGGTATCCTTCTCGATCTCTATTTTTAAAGTATTTTTAACAACTCATCGAAGGTAACGAATTTATTTTTCATAAAGGCTACCCGTGTATAACGTGTGTAATTATCCACAATAACAAGTATGTAACTATTACCACAGAAGCTGATAGTTCTAGAGGGAACTATAAGGTCCATGTGGATTAATTACAAAGATTTTGTAGTTAAAACTTCTTTAACTTTCTTGTGAAGTGGTTTACTTATTTTTCCTTCTTGACAAGGACTACAGACACGATTAAAAGAATTTTTTATTTTAGGCAGTCCTCTAATAATTTCTTGGGAACTTAACCTATGAGGATTATTAAAATTTGTATGTTCCAATCTATCATGCCAAAGATCAGCATCTTCTAATCTGGAAATATTACAAGATTCAGACTTAGGAGTGACTGTGTAACAGTTATCCTCATTTCCGTTTCCTGTTAAAATACAGTTTCCGTTTTCATCAAGAATTTTGCAACTAGTTTTTGAAAATGTAAGAGTATGATTGGAATCACAAATTTGATATATGTTAAGAAAGTTAGCCTTGAGACCTTTAACTATGAGGACACTATTTATATTGGGGAGACCTTCCTCACACAATGTTCCCTTACCTGTGATCTTAGACAAAACTCCATCACCAAACACAACACTACCTCCAAGGAAGTCTGTTTTGTTTATTAATTTTGTTTCATCTCCGATCATATGTTTTGAACATCCGGAGTCAAGGTACCATCCAGATGAAGTACGTTGTTCTTTTAAAGAAGATATGACAATATTGCACTTGAGATGGGGTAACTAATCATCCTTTCTAATCCAAATAGGCCTAGTTTTGATAGTTTTATTGGCCTTTGATTTAGAAAAGTTTTGTTGGGTCATTCTAAATGATTTCTTCTTAGTTTTATGTCCTCCATTCTTTTTATGATTAGAGTTGTGAGTGGTCTGTCTTGGGAGAATATAAGTATTCCTACTCTTTCAACAATAGTTAAAATTTGAATAAGTAGGTGTATATAATCTCTTTTGAATCATTCGACAATAAAGTGGCCATAGACATCACAGTATGAACAGTACAGATGTGTGGAGGACTTGACTTTATTACTAAAGTCTTTGAAAACTGGTTTATCCCTAATAGGAATGGTCGTCTAGGTGTCATTGGTTTTGGGTTTTTGAATTTGATTTCTAACAAGAGGACAGACATACCTAGCTGGACCATTAGATTTGGGTTGTTAAGTATAGTCACTTTGTTTTACCTTAGAGACATCTTTAAAAAAAATCTTTCTAAGTGTATAGAATATTATGGCCCTGTTTTACAAAAACAACATTTTCAGGAGAAACATTTTTGTTAGTATAAACTTTTTCTCCAAATTCAAAACCAGATTTGTCTTCAGAATCAAACTTGGTTCCTAACAATAATTTCTTTGTAGGATTTATCTTGAGTTTCAAAGTGTAAGAATTTTTTAAACACATTTGAAACTTTTTGCTTCGACTCTTCAAGTTAAACTAAAGTAGACTTGTATTTTTGTTACAAAATATTATTTTTCTCAGAAAGATCTTATATTTTTGCAAAAAATTCCCTAGTTTCAGTCTCATGGGAAACACATTGTGTCATAAACTCGTCAACGTTCTTCCTAATAGTTTGGTTAAGTAAATCAATACGCTCATTTAGTAGCTTAACCATTTTATCAAGATAGGCACTTTTCTTAAGTGTTTTCGTGTATAGCTCTTGAAGATATGGAAGATAATCGTCGGACTCACTAAGTGTAGTGTGTGTATTATCTCCTATAGTGCTCATTTCATATGTGTAACTGACACACACTTCAGGTTTATCGATAATGTTTTCAGTTTGACACAACCTTAAACTATCACTATCATTGTTGTTTTCATCATCAACAATCACAACATTCTCATTAAAAGATGCAACAATAGGTACAATAGTTTCATGAGTAGTCAAACATTCATTATCATCATGGTATATGATCTTAGCAAAGAATGACATAAAGGACTTATAATTATTGGTTGACTCAATTTCATCTTCATCAGAATCACTAGAGTCGTTCCATGTCATACACATATTAGCCGTAGTATTGTTGTTAAGTATGTCTAGGCATTTGTTACCAAAATGTACCATTTTCCCACATCTATAACATTTGACATCTTTCATGTCTATCTTAGGTTGATTATTGTCATAGGACCTTTTGTCGTTATGTATTTCACGAGGTCTGGAATTTTGAGGGCCTTGATAACCTAGTTTGCCATGTTTGACTGCCACTGAGTTCCTGAGTTTTATTATTTTCTTAAACTGTTCGCTCATTAAGGCAATTTGGTTATCAAGATCATCCAAATCATAATCATCATTTAGGTCAAGGTCAAAGTCTAAGGGAACGACTTTAGGTGAAGGCAATTATGATGAAAACACAACATTAGATCCAGTGAGTCTCTTGTTTTGAGCAGTCATTTATTTTTTAAACTCTAATTCCATCTCAACAGTTCTTAATTTGCTACTTAGCAATTCAGGAGTCAAGTTTGGGTCATCCACTTCTTCTATAGCATATCTCTTATTGTCAAATTTTGTAGATAATAACCTAAGAATCTTTTGAACAATTTCTTTTGTAGTATATGTTATACCATTTGAATGTAATTTTAGGAAAATATAGGTTAACCTAATGTAGAAATCCTCAAAGGATTCATTGTCATCCATAATCAGTGTATTATACAGTTGGACAAGCATTTGTGTTTTTCCAGCCTTAACATGTTCATCACCCTCATTTGCGGTGACTAGAGTGTCCCATGCCTCTTTAAAAGTAGAGAAAATATATATTCTTTTTAACTCATGCTCGTTAATTGACATAAAGATAGCATTCTTGCCCTTATTATTATCGAGAGACTTATTTTTCTCTACCGTGCTAAATTCGTTAAGAAGTTTCTTAACCCTTTTTGGGATCAATATCAGATAAAGACTTAGTTGGATATTTATAACCATTTTGAATCATATCCCAAACATCATCACCAAGAGTTCCTTGAATGAAAGAAACCATTCGTACTTTCCAGTAAGAGAAGTTGTTTCCATTAAAGAGTGGTGGTCGGGAAAGGTTACCTAACTTCTCAAATCTTTCATCCATATTCAGATTTAGATTTTGAAAATAATTTTTAGAGTTTCAGGATCAAAATAACTTTTGATAAACCCGCTTTGATACCACTTGAAAAACTGCTTACTATGTTAATAACAAAATGTTATAGATTAAGTAAACTCCGATAACAAACTCTTTGAACAAAACTCTTTTCAAAATACAACAAATGATGTGTTAAATGTTTCTGAATATGTCCTCTAGATTTGTTAGTTTGATTACCTTAGGTTTTTAAAACTAAAACCTATAATTAAGTCTTAAATGAGATATTGTTCATAAAAGCAATTAAGAACATTCAACCAAATTCAGCACACGATTTTTAACGTGGTAAAATCCTAAAATAAGGGAAACATCCACGGCCCCCTCTACGGAGCAAAAATAAAAATTCACTAAAATCACAAGGCATAAGTTACAGCACTAAGCATGCAATACAAGATCCTAAATCTCGGCTAAAAAATTTACCTATACGAGTTATTCCTCTCTCAAAGGCTTCTGACTTGATATGATCTTCCTCCCGCAGCTTCCTTACTTTTTCCTTGTCCACTTGATTATAGCAGCTCGACAAATAATATATCTCACCAAGAAACACAATATCTAAGTGTTCATGTGAGAGTGAAAGTGTTTGTTAAGTAATCTAAATGCAAACATGCATCTCACATCGCTCAATTAATTATACAACAAATTCCTACGAATTACAAAGCATTATATATGATATGCATATAATTTCAAATCTGTTTTTAATAATAGACTTCAATAAATTTCAGATCTGACATAAAAAATTATATCAAATCTTGTTTCAAAAAATTATTTATGTTTAAACTGATTTCACTAAATGTGAAATTATATTTTGAAACAAAAAAGGTATTTACATATCTGAATATATATACACAATTAGAAGTCTTATTTCTCAAAATATATTTGAGATGATAGTCTTATAACTAACAACAACAAAACAATTATCCAAGAAAAAAAAGATATAAAGAACCTAAAAAATTATTCTATGTGACAAATATGGTTCCTAGAGAGAAATTTGTTTGAAGATGTCTTCAATGCAACAAACCAAAAACACACCAACTCTCATAAACACAAGATATTTTTTAATCTCAAAAATGGGTTTACTGTTTATTTAATCAATTAAGGCTTTTGGTGTATATAGGTTTGGAGAAACCGAATAAAGGTTTGGAAGATATAAGGTTCAATTTTCTCTTTTGGAGATAAGTTCTTCTCTCTCTTTCTGATTGCTAAAAAACTCGCCAACCTCTCTCTCTAATCTCTCTTGGAGAAGGTGATACTTCTCTCTCTCTCTCTCTCTCTCTACTATTATAATCGACTGCTTCCCTTCTCTATTCACACAACCAAAAAAATGAAACCCTATGAAAATTGATTTATATACAGAATAACGAAGGTTGGTCTATAAACCGAAGGCTGAGATCAAATTCTCAATAAGCGCTGATAATCCAAAGGTCCAAATAGTAGATGAAATGTTGAGATGGTTGCTTACTAGAGAGGAGAAGAGGATTGAGACTTTAACGACATTGTACTGTAGATAATACTCAAGGGTCACGATCTAGCAAAACTCCTCAGATTGTTACGAGCTGCAAACCGCTGGGAAAATGCAACAAATCATTCGTCTATTAAACGCGTTTTAAGTTTTAGAAAAAATTCAATTTCAACCTCAAATCTTTCTCCACAAAAAGAATATTTAGACTTTAATCTCAAACCATACTTTAATTAATCAGAAAAAATTACTTAGAATGATTAAAAAAATATTTTAAATGAATTTCATTTAAAAAATGTTTGAAGAGACTAATCCACCAAATAAATTGTGCACACGTAATAATATATTCATGAAATATATTTCCTAATGTATTTCATGACTTTAATAGTTCCCTTTTTGTAGAGCATTGAGGCATTGGAGTTCTTGGACTAATTCCTTCTTAAAGCTTGGATTCATTTTTGAGAGAGTAACTCATAAAATATTTAATCCTATTTTGTCTTGATACCCAAACTAGTTGGAACTCCTATATGGCACAGACTCAAGTAAGTCAACTATATAGTGTGTTATCAAAAATTGCCCCTTTATTTTTATTTAACATGTAGTCTTTTAATTTCATGTACATTATACCGTTTAGTCTTAATTTTACACAGTTTGAAGACTAAATTTCCAATTATTCTTATTTTATATTTAAACTCAACCAAACATTCTCTAAACTTGTTTTACATTTAATATCAAAATACTACAAGTTATATGCATGAGGAGATGGATTTTAAAGCCAAAAGTCCTATTGTAGGTTTAAACATATTTATCATCATGGAAATTAATTATACTTGCAGAAATACATTTTAAGGCACAAAGGATATTTTTATTTGTTCAATCTCAACAAATATCCATTCTTCATAAAATCATCATTTTAGCAAGAAACATTAATTCACCAATGTTTATCCAAATAGGACATTATCTTCAAACATTTTATTTCATAAAAAATTTTCATCAATATTTCTAGAAATGTCGATTTCATAGAAATAACCTCGTTCAATATTCCAAAACTTTAAAATATTTACTTATTCTTTGATTTCAACAAAACATCATTTTCCAACAAAATCACACTATTTGCAAACATTTTATTTCATAAAATGTTTTTCATCAAAATTTCTAGAAAATGCATTATTTTCATAAACACACACTTTTATTATTTCGACACCTTGAAATAATTACCTATTCTTATTTTTAACAAAAATAATATTTTCCCAACATTTTTATTCCCTAAAAATGTTTATTTTTTCTACACAACAATCATACCATTAAACTAAATATACCTTACTCTAGTAGTCTAAATATAAGACTGCAAATGAAAAAATGACATTCTTACACTAAGAGTAAGATTTACCCACCTCTAATGGTTCTAATTGTGATGTTAGTGTAGGAGAAGCAACCCCCACCTGCAAAGGTGGCCTCATGGGATTACCAAATTCCTCCTCCAAAGCTCCAAGCTAAAACCCACTTCAACTCCATTAAAACACACTCCATACTCTCCAAGAAAAGCTCCATCTTCATATCCATATTCCCCCCCCCCCCCCCCCAACAATACTCCCAAAATTCGTAGCTCTTTTATGACCATGGTGAAAATGGGTATTTTTGGTTCAAATACGGGGAAACTCATCATAAAAATGGTGGTTTATGGGTGGGTTATGGTGGATAAGTGGTGACTTTTGGTGGGTGGAGATGGAAGCACATCTACCTCACCAATTCTCTCTCTCTCTCCCTCTTCCAACATCAAATAACCCAAAATAAAACACCCCTTATGCCCCAAAATCCAATTTTACCTTGTTGAACTGATTTGGGATCGACAACACACCAAATCAACACTCCAAATTGTGATAGCGCACAGGAGCAATCTGATCTAAAAACTCGACTAATGTAGTTCGAACAACTTAACCTAGGTCGCTCAAAAGACTTAAGTTATGTCGTTCAAAATATGCTTCGCGCGACCTGCTACTGTAAATCAGTAGCAAGTCCTTAGAAGCTCTGCTTTTAACGACCCTTTTAATGACCTATGCATAGTCGTTCGAATAACATCCCTTATCATTTGAATAACCCTATTTCTTTTCCTTTTCCTTTTTATTTTTCTCCAATGTTTTACCCATAATTCCTCCATATTTATAATTTACCCCTCCTTAATTATAACCAATATCTAATTTAATTAATTTATCGGGGTGGTATATTACAAACTTCCCTCCTTGGGGAATTTCATCCACGAAATTCTCGTTCCATTAATCCTCAAACTCATGGGGTCCACCACCTTCCATTCTAAGTCATAAAATCTTCTAAGGCAAAATCATTGAAATCCACAACACTACGTCACCAAATAGCCAACATCTTCGACTCTCACTATCCCATTAACTAAGCCATTACACGATTAACACTAAGTCTCTACTTGCCTTATGATCAAGTTCAAACCATACCTAACACTACCCATGCTAGTACTTAAAGCACACCGGTGCCTTTATGGGTAAACCATTTTTAGTGATCAAAGTTCAGCCAAGCAAATTGTGATACAACCATCAGTCGTATATACCACTAAAATCAATCTCTAGCTTAGGATCACACATCCCGTATCTCACAAATTCCTAGGTTATCCAAACCGTATAACTCGCATGAACTTGTCCATAACTGATGAGTGCATTATTTTTTATGAATTATGCCCAAATCCAGGCCTTGTTAGGCCCATTATATCATAAATAATGAGCTTTTATAGTTGTTTCCATGAAATAAAAGAAAAATGCAAGTTTGAATAAAATTCGAGTTAAAAATACAATTTAAATAACTCCATGGGGTGAAATTATAATTTTATAAACTTTATTGTCCTGAAAATAATTTTTAAATATGTATGTAGGTTAAATAAAGTTCTTCCTGAAATTTGGTTGAATTTGGAGTTAAAATGGAAAAGTTATGAATTTCGGGGTCTAAAATGCAATTAAGGGTAAATTGATAATTTTCTAAACTTTCTGGGGCTGAATTTGTTAATATAAGTTATTTTATATTGTTATAGGTATCTCTGAAGTTTGGTGAAGATCGTAGGTCATTTGGCGGAGTTATGAAGATTGTGGGAATAAGTTAAAGAAAAAAAAGTCTTGGGGCCAAAGTAAAAGAATGGAAATTCTGGGAAGAATATTGGGTTATATATTTCTCAAGCAAATATATTATTGATAAGTCTTGCAAGCCTGACGTTCGCACACGCAAAAGAGCTACAGAAGGACCTGGGTTCGATTCCCAGGTCCCTTTAAATCTTTTTAGTAAAAGTTCAAAAATGGATAAGGCCTTAAAAACACAGCCAAACACAGCCTAAGAAGAAGTCCACTAGCCTGATTCGTCCAATCAGTTTTTACCCCGAAAATCAAGGGATTTGGGATGATAACTTTCATGGGTTTCAAGGAAATATATCCCATTTTTGTGTTTAAAATTTCACTTTCGTGGAAAAACCTTTTTAATAATTAATTTTGTGATTTTAAAATCTCATTTTAATCTATTAAATAGTTATTCTACACCCATCCAAATACCCTATACCTAAGCCTATAAATAGGACCCTTGGGTTTAATATTTTGAGGGGAGTTGTAGAGATCCACTTTAGAACAATTGTTCGTAATTTTATTGAGTTTTTTATTTATATTTGAGGGCCAAGAATTGTATCTTTGGTGAGGAATTTTGTCAAGAATATTTGTGACACGCCATTTGTAAGTCTATTTCTTGAATGAAAAATTGGGATTCATTCTTGTAAATTTATTATGTCTACAATTATGCTCGCTTATTTTCTTTACTAGGGCTAGGTGAAATTTATCATATGTGATTAATATTGTGTGTGATTTAAATTTGTTTTTGTTCCCGATATGTGCTAACTGTTAAAAAAATTTGATATTCATTTAAAACGGCACAAGAGTGCGTTTTAAACCTTCGACATTGTTTGAAAAAAAATCATTTTTTTATTTTAAGTATCAGTACTTTTTTATGGGTTATATATTTATTAAATTAATTGATAGCCCATGCTTAAAGTCTGTATTTTAAATTTTAAAAGTGAACTTTTTAAGGGAATAGGGATTTTAGCCGTCTAAATTTAGAGGCGTTAAAATTTAATTTGGAATTATAACGTGTTATTTTTCCGAATTAGATACAACGAGAGTCGATTTAATTTGAGTTATAAATCGGGAATGACGAGTTTAAATTATTGCATAGTGTTAGTTAAACGTGATAAATGGATCCAACGTCCTAGTTTTCACGTTCATTTGATTATATCTCTCGTAGTTATATTTTTTTTCTTTGTTTGCTTAGTTTCATACTAATCTCATCCCCAAACCAATATAGTTTAGTTGGAAATTTACAATTATTTTGAAGAAGAAAAAATTGATAAATCCTTGTGGGTTCGACCCGTACTTACACTCGTTATTCTATAATAGCCCATGCACTTGCGACATTTGATAAAATTGACAACAATAACCATAACATGTCATTCTCTCCCTCCATGGAAGAATAAATTCATCAAATCATTACCGTACGCCCAATTTACACCTTCCACTGCGTCACTCTGATGAACCTAACACTACTTTACGTGTCTCATCCTTGATTACTCACTAGAGTCTAAATTTAATCCACTCACCGTGGAAAAGCAACATCATGTGCCAAGTTTTTCCTCATTTTCCAACACTATACCGTGTCCTCAAGACATTATCCTGCTCATCACATTTCTAGTCAATGACTACCGAGACAACGAGTCTAGAGTCCACTAGTCTAAGGGAGAATGATACTAGGAACAAATCGAATAGACGAAAGTGTAGCCACCTTTACGTAAAAGTTTATGCAATAGAAGGAATACCTCAGATGAGTGTACCTAGTTACCGAGATGCATTAACCAAACCCGATCCACCGCGTCCTGCCGGGCTCAACTATATCGTACCATGACAGTGCACCAATCTGAGTCACCACATAGGTGAGAATATCGGTTCTCAATTATCGAAACCGAAAGGATCACACTTGAGTCAGAGGAATAATAAACCATTCCAAGGAATTTAATCTATGGGCAACCAATCATGTATTATGAAAGTGAAATTACACCATATACTTGTAATTAAGTCACTCGTTCTTAAAACTGTCATCGGGCATTACTTCTGGCCATATACCTTGCCCTAGATCACTATCCGTGGCGAATCAAATCCCAACCATTCACTCTCATAACGTGAATGTGATCACAATTTACAAATAAGTGGTCCACGAGGAAGTCAATGCCCAACTTCCCTCCTTGGGAACCTTTCACACTTTTGGTGTGAATAAATTGTTCTGATTGGTGGATACTTCATGCCTTACCTATATCGACCTTATCCAAAACTAGTGACATTGTCACCAACCTATTACATCTAGGTTATTGTCTGCTATAACATATCGTGATCGAATCCTAAATCCCACAAACATTACTTGGCTTAAGCAAAGTACTCACCTAACCGTGCCCTTTTGACCACAAGAGATTGCCACCGATTCATCTTCGGTTTTCACCCATACAATATTTATATGACGACCACACCCGCCGTCATTGGCACCCTAAGGGTAATTAATATCATACTGGGCACATCTTCTAACCTGTGCCAGTTTGGAAAGATGGGACAATGCATAATCCTTTCATTGTTAAAACAACTCTAGCATATATTGTCGACACACCGACATAACAATCATGTTTGATGCTACCCGCCTTAGTTGCCATTTTTGAGTCTCCACATGGCATCATCTCTTTAAGTCTTGATTAAATTTTTTAGTACCTCCTCAAACCGAGTATTATCACATCCATACTATTCATTCCATGACAACAGAGCAACACTCATAAAAGAATACAACTATCACCCTACCTTAGGGGTTGCACCACCCTTCTGTGCCGATTAGAAAACCATACCCGACAGGTACACCATGCGACTGTTAATTCAGGATTATCACCTGACCCTCAACACTATCATCATGAGACTGTTACTTCCTCTTCTTACATAACATAATTGGTCTCCTAAGAAAACCAAACACATTTCATGTGAAAGCCCCAAATTTGACGAAATTTTATAGTTAACAGTTTTATCTTCTTAGGTGAACTGTTGAAACCCTTCGATACCTACATCAATATTACTTGGTGCTCGTAAAGACACTAGTCCACGTGCTTCTAGCCATAGTGGACCTCAATACTTGAACACCTCAAGACATCACAAAATTCGATATTTATCCTCAATGATGCCACACACAATCTGTCCTATGGGCACTTCAATGTGCCTATGAACCACTCATAAACTGGGATCACCTTGCACCTAGCCATTACGTTGACGGCTAAAATGAGTTCCAACACTTGGATACTAACCTCACCTTTCTTCCAAATGTCTATGACTATAAGTGTGACACCGCGCCTAATTAAATACCGGGCGATCACTCCTTTATTAAATTAAATCAAGGTAAACAGTTGGTTCATCCTCAGCATCACTGTCGATAAAAATAAATTTTCCAATTTAACACCCTAAATAATTAAGCTAAGTGTTAAAAACATTTTCATACATACTTTCCAAATTTTATCTAAAGAAAAACATTTATTTTATTAACAACATCCAATAAGTAAGAATCACACCACAATAACTATCTGCAACATAGTCCAATTAATTTAAAACATTCGTCAATCGAATGTCAATATGCGAAATATAAAGTAACACAATCAAACTGAATAAAACCATAGTAACAATACTGGAAATAACTGAAATACAAATGTCCAATGACAATGGAATAATGGAAAGGGCTACACATGCCCATCTAAATGAAAATACTAAGAGTGGATCTGAATGAACGAAGTCGTCTAATCAAGAGACCAGCAACTCCCACCTAAGCTGCAGCGCGTTCCTTCCAAGAGATCCTAAGTAAGACGCCCCTGTGGCTGGGCACCTGTAATACATACATATATATACGAGAGAGAGAGAGAGAGAGAGAGAGAGAGAGAGAGACGGGTCAGAGCCCGAATGTGTGTTTGATTTAAAATACGTTTAGCAAGTATTTAAATTGATACAGGCCAATGCAACAACATATTAGAGCGACACTCTCTTGAGAAATTCTCACCTCTCTTCTAATGTGCACGCCTATCGTACTAACCTTCCTAACGGTTTATCTTATCATTTTATCATACTAACCTTCCCAATAATTTAGCTTATCTTAACTTACTCATAAGATTTCAAAACCGAACAATATCATTGTTTAAAAAGAATACTTCCAATTAGTAGCACAACTCTCGTTTTAGCTTTATTAATTTATAAAGTTTCCCAGTGTCATATTGTACTTTCACAAAACAAGTATTTACTATACGAGTCATCAACCATGTCCTACTTATCAAATCACAGTAGGCAGTTTCAAATTTCCAAATCTCATATATATATATATATATATATATATATATATTAACTACTCGTATAATATATATAAAATAACAGCACCCCACATAAAACTATGGTGCGTGCATACTTCTACTATCCAAACCCCATACCACTCATATCAAGGGGAATACAAATTCGGAATCACTCTCGAATTGTATTAACACATACACAAACAATATCGAGGCGAAGCATAGATTCCAAGTCTCTAAGAGGATGGCACATACTCGCGTCTCTTAGGACCGTCGGAACTATCGATTCGATAGCCTGTACCAAGGATATCTATCTTCTAGGGTACAAGTCAATATCCCCTATAAAGGTCCCATCGAGATAAGACTGTCCCAGCGCGGTAACCTCAAGGATAGCAAGTAGCGCGGTATGTTTTTCACATGTATATAATATATGTACACACAATCATATAAATATACCACTTTTACCAAATTAATATAGGTTCCTCTCGTCACCCATAATTACAACATTTATCCTCAATTTCACATTATTAGTATTACGTATAAGGTTTCATCTCTAACCTTAACTCGAAGGGTTTTCTCACTTATTTCGTGACACTCGGGGACTCTATTCTTCCAAGTAGAAAATTCAGTAGGTGTCACATTTACGTTTCATCGTAACTCTCTTACGCGCCTCACACTTTAACATGTCAATTTACTAACCCTAAAGTAAACATCCCATAAATACCATTCTCGTCGAATATTAATGATCCCAACATTTATTTATACGCCCTACTGGTCCTCTATGTCTCCCAAATCATTATACTAAGAATGCCCAAGAATTATATCACGACAATACAATTTTTAAATCATTTACAAAGGGAAATAGTAGTCTGTCAGGAGGGGTCGATCGATCGAGGTTTGGGGCTCGATCGATCGAACCTTCGATCGATCGAAGCTCTAGGCTCGATCGATCGATCAAGCAGGACTGCGAAAATCGGCAGAATTGCGGTTACGGGTTCTACCAATTTTCTTCATCCAAAACTATGTTTTTCCATTCTAAACGTCCTAAAAATCCTACTACTAACATTATATCAATATACCAGATGTTTACAACGTAAAGCATGTGTATATCTAACATTAAACATGGATAATTAACCCAAAATCTCATCTAATCATCAAGAACCCTAGAGTTTTTTCTTAATCATGGTTCTAATCTATTTTTACCAGAATTTCCTTCTAATATATCATCAAAATTTCATGGGTTGAATTCCCCTACATGGCAAGGATTCCATAATTTTCATATAAATCAATACTACATGCATTTTCCTAACACAAATTGGGTTTTCTTCCATATTTTTCATCTCTAATCATTCATAAACTAATATGAAGATTGCACTAACAGAAATACGTAAGATAAATACTTGCCTGGGATTTTTGGTATTCTGATTCACGGCTGATTTTGGTATGGTTGCGTTCCTCGTCTCGCGATCTACGTGGTGGTGGTGGTTGTGGTGCAAACGAAACACTTTTGGGGCCTTGGATTGCCTTGGAGCTTTCTCCTTCCCTCTCCTATGGCCATCACTTGTGTTTTTGTTTTCTAACCCTAGCTGACTAACCTAAATGGCTGATATAGGTTGCTGAATTTCGTGGGTTTAATTACCCAAAAAGGTGAAATGACTAAATTGCCCTCGCGGGGTACCAATTAGGCCTAAAAACGCCCCGAGACCCAAACTAAACCCCCGGGTACACTTTTCTGACTATCTCGACTCTTCCGCACGCGTTGGCGCACTCAAAATGACCATACGAATAACTTATAAAATATTCACTTTTTATTTAACAAAATTAGTCCAGACGTGACACGGGCACGTCCCGACTTAAATTTCCGAAATTGTCATTTAATTCATTCATGACATTCAATATAACCAATATAATATATTACTTTGCTCATTAGTAATATTCAAAAATTTCCCATAATTACTAACTCTCGTCACGTTAATAATTATAACATAATTAATTTCCGAATTTTTATTAAATAATTAACTCACATTAAATTTAATAAATCCCCAAATTAATATAGCATAAAAATACCGGGTATTACATACTTCCCCCCTAATAACGGAATTTCATCCTGAAATTCAGAAAATAAGGCATACCTGGTAAAAACAACTCTGGATATCTCTCGCGCATATCTGCCTCGCGCTCCCAAGTGGATTCCTCCACATTATGATGCTTCCACTGGACCCGTACAAGTGGAACTATCTTCGACCTCAGTCTCCTCTAATTATAGTCTAGGATAGCCACCGGTCTCTCCTCGTAAGAGCTATCAGGCTGTAAGTCGATCTCATCTATCGCAATGTGAGTATGGGCCATATCATCCCGAAGATATCGTCTCAACGACGAGATGTGAAATACATCGTGAATGCGATGTAAATGTTCTGGAAGTCCCAACCTGTATGCAACCGGCCCAATCCTCTCGATGATGGGAAATGGTCCCACGTACCTTGGAGCCAACTTCCCCTTCTTCCCGAACCTCATCACTCCCTTCATAGGAGATACACGCAATAACACTTGGTCCCCCACACTAAACTCCCGGAAGAATCGTTTTGCATCGGCGTAGCTCTTCTGCCTGTCCTGGGCTACCCGAATACGACTCCTGATCATCTCAATCCTCGCGGAGGTCTCTTGAATCACTTCTGGTCCTAGCAACTTGTTATCCCCCACCTCGAGCCAACAAGTTGGAGAAAGACAAGGCCTGCCATACAAAGCCTCAAATGGAGCCATGCCAATCGTGAACTGATAAGAGTTATTATAAGCAAACTCTACCAGTGGAAGATGTGGCTCCCAACCTCCTCCAAAATCGAGAACACACATGCGTAGTATATACTCTAACATCTGATTAGTACGCTCTGTCTGTCCATCTGTCTATGGGTGATAAGCTGAACTCAATCTCAACTTAGTACCCATAGCCTCCTGAAAGCTTTCCCAGAAATGTGACACGAAGATCTTGTCTCTATCTGACACAATATTCAGGGGCACCCCGTGTAGTCTGACAATCTCAGCGATGAACAACTGAGCATACTGACCCGTGGTGTAATCTGTCCGCACCGGCAGGAAATGAGCCACCTTGGTCAAATGGTCTACAATCACCCAGATAGAATCGTGGCCCCGCTATGATGTAGGCAACCCTGTAATAAAGTCCATGGAAATACTCTCCCACTTCCACGCGGGTACTTCCAATGGCTGAAGCAATCCTGACGGTTTCTGATGGTCTACCTTCACCAGCTGGTAGGTAGAACACTTGGACACGAACTCAGCATTGTCCTTCTTCATCCCACTCCACCAGTATTGCCTCCTCATATCCTGGTACATCTTATCTCTTCCAGGATGTACTACAAATCGGGACCCATGAGAATGAGTCATCACTGCATGACGTAATTCTGCTCCTTCTGGAACCACCAATCTCCCATTAAACCGTAAACCTCCATCGGAACTAACAGAATAGGACTCAGCACCCTCGGCTAGAAGTCGTAAAATCTGCTCCTGGCAAAACGGGTCTGTGGTCTGTGCCTGTATCACCCTCGTAACAATCTCGGGTGTGACTGACATCGCGGATATGAAAGAACGTGCTACTGCGTCCTGGTGACCTAACTCCTTCCACTTTGCTTTCCAGACATCCGCTACCTCGTCTACCGATCTACGACTCAACGCATCAGCAACTACGTTGGCCTTTCCCGGATGATACTGTATATCGAACTGGTAGTCCTTCACAAACTCTAGCCATCTGCGCTGACGCATATTCAGCTCTCGCTGAGTGAACAGGTACTGCAACGACATGTGGTCTGTGAACAAACGGAATTTCTCTCCCAGCAAATAGTGCCTCCATATCCTCAATGCAAAGACGACCGCAGCTAACTCCAGTTCGTGGGTGGGGTAATTCTTCTCATGCGGCTTAAGCTTGCAGGAGGCAAAAGCTATAGCCTTGTCTTCCTGTTGAAGTACTCCCCCAAGTCCCCGTAAGGACGCATCGGTGTAAATCAGGTACTCCATACCCGGCTGCGGTAACGCAAGGACTGGTGCTGAAGTAAGCTTGTCTTTCAGCTCGTCGAAATCCAACTGACAAGCGTCATCCCAAACAAATGGTACTCCCTTGCGAGTCAAATTGGTCAATGGACCCGCTATTTTGGAGAATCCCCGAATGAATCTCCCGTAGTAACCAGCTAACCCCAGGAAACTACGCACTTCCGTCGGTGTCGTGGGCTGTCCCCACTCCCTCACCGCTGATACCTTACTCGGGTCAACTGCTATCCCCTGCTCAGAAACAACATGGCCCAAGAACTGTACTTCTCGCAACCAGAATCTACACTTCTCGTACTTAGCATACAACTGATGCTCTCGTAGAGTCTGAAGAACTTGCCTCAAATGATCGGCATGCTCCTCCTCGGAGTGTGAATATATCAAGATGTCATCTATGAAGACGATGACAAACTGATCTAAGAACTCTCTGAATACTCGGTTCATCAAGCCCATGAAAATGGATGGGGCATTTGTGAGTCCGAACGGCATCACCCTGAACTCATAGGACCCATATCTTGATAAGAAGGCAGTCTTTAAAACATCCTACTCTCTAATACATAACTGATGGTACCCCGACCTGAGATCTATCTTCGAAAAGAAAGTTGCTCCCCTCAGTTGGTCGAACAGATCATCGATTCGAGGTAACGGATATTTATTCCGTATCATGACCTTGTTCAACTCCATGTAGTCCACACACAATCTCAGTGAACCATCTCTCTTCTTCACAAACAAAACTGGAGCGCCCCAAGGTGAGGTACTCCTACGAATGAAGCCCTGACCTAACAGCTGCTCTATCTGATCTCGTAGCTCTCGCATCTCTTCCGGAGCCATACGGTACGGTGCGCGTGCTATAGGTCTCGTATCTGGCAATAAATCTATAACAAAGTCTATCTCTCGACTGGGGGGTAGGCATGGTATCTCCTGGAACACATCGGAATACTCCCTGACAACTGGGATCGAATCTAAGGGAATCACAACCTCCTTAGAGGTATCCTCCTCTATGTAATACAAATGAGCGGTCGAACCTCCCTCTGGGTGAGGCATCGCCACTACAAACATATTTTGCCCCGAAATGGCAAAAATAATGCTCCCACCGAAGCAATCAATCATGGCTCTATAAGCAGCGAGCCAATCCATACCAATAATCACATCATGCTCGTGCATGTCTAAGACTAACATGTCCGCAGGTAATACCAAACTACCGATCTCTACCCCCACTCCCCGGCATATAAAGAAAATAAGTGACCCATTCCCCAGTGGTGAGTCCACACACGTCACTGTGCTCTCTATTGTGGTTAACAACCCTAAGGCCTTCGCAAAATGCGTAGCTATAAAATAATGTGTTGCCCCCGTATCAAACAAAACCCGATCCATAGTACCATGGATCGGAAACATACCCTCAATCGCGGGTGGTGCCTGTGGAGCTGCTGCCTGGTGGACGTTATAGACACGTCCATACTGTAATTGCCCCTGCTGCACTGGAGCTGCTGGAATGGATGGTAAGGCTGGCACCTGGGCTGGAGCTGGGAGGGCAGGTGAAAATAGTGGCCTCTGTGGCTCATTACGGGCTCCCTGCTGCTGTGGGGCCCTATCTACCTCTGGGCAATCCTGACACCTATGGCCATATTTACCGCACCCAAAACATCGGCCTTTGAAGTTACCTCCCCTCTGACCCTGTTGTCCACGGCCCTGTTGGCCGTTACCTCCACGCCACTGACCCTGTTGGCCCTGATGTGCACGTTGTTGGCCCTGATGGCCCTGTTGTTGACCCTGCTGTCGGTACTGGCCCTGCCTATAGCCCCCATATCCCTGCCTAGAATCACCTGAACGGAATCGCTTAGCAGGGTCCCCCTGATGGGAACTCTGCTCATGCTGACGAGTCTGTCCATGAGATGGTGCCCCACTGGCACTATTACCCCCGGTCCTGCCCAGCTGGCTAGACTCTCCTGCTCTCTTGCTTCCCTGCAGATGGAATCGGTGATCCTGGCAATGTAGCAATGCGGCATTGAGTACATCAGTGAAAGTACTCAGGGATAAATTCCCAATAAGGTGCTGACGGATCCTCCAAGCTAACCCGTCGACAAATAGCAAAATTTTCTTGCTCTCAGTAGGTGCCTCATCTGGCACAATGGTGAGAAGTCTCGTGAACTCCTCCTCATACTCTGCTACAGTAAGACTCTCCTGCTTCAGGTTCAGTAATCTCCGCCTCATCTCAGTCTGAACGGCGGGTGGAAAATACTTGCGGTCAAACCGCTCCCAGAACAACTAAATAGGGATCGTGTCCCTCTCCTCCAATGTGGTAGTGGACTCCCACCACTGCAATGCATCTCCCACCAGCTTAAAGGAAGCCAATAACTGCTTTTTCACGTCAGTGCACTCATACATACGGAGATGCCGCTGGATGTCTTTCTTCCATTGGCTAACTGTGACAATATCGGAGCTACCAGAGAACTCATGGGGATGCGCTTTCTGAAAAGCATCCCGAACCCTCTCCCATGCAGATGGAAGTTGTGCTGGTACTGGCTCCACTGCCTGAACTTGGGGTGGAGCCTGCTGAATCACCGCTATCGCGGCATTCACTGCCTGAGCAACAATGGCGGCTACTTCATTTGCATTCATTGTGCCTGGTGCCGGGGCTGCTGGCTGCTCGGCCTGGGCACGCCTATCTTTCGGAGCACGTCTCGGAGGCATCTGAAACGTGAACAAGTTTATTAGTCTACAGTTATTATCAAATCTCAAATAGCTGAAGACTTAAACGTAAAAGCAAGAGTACAACAATCCTAAAAATAGGGCTCTATAGCAATAACGTCAAGTTGAAAGCGAAATAAGCCGTACAGATCCTATGGACACTAGAACCTGATGCTCTGATACCACCTGTGACACCCCGCCTAATTAAATACCGGGCGATCACTCCTTTATTAAATTAAATCAAGGTAAACAGTTGGTTCATCCTCAGCATCACTGTCGATAAAAATAAATTTTCCAATTTAACACCCTAAATAATTAAGCTAAGTGTTAAAACCATTTTCATACATACTTTCCAAATTTTATTTAAAGAAAAACATTTATTTTATTAACAACATCCAATAAGTAAGAATCACACCACATTAACTATCTGCAACATAGTCCAATTAATTTAAAATATTCGTCAATCGAATGTCAACATGCGAAATATAAAGTAACACAATCAAACTGAATAAAACCATAGTAACAATACTGGAAATAACTGAAATACAAATGTCCAATGACAATGGAATAATGGAAAGGGCTACACATGCCCATCTAAATGAAAATACTAAGAGTGGATCTCAATGAACGAAGTCGTCTAATCAAGAGACCTGCAACTCCCACCTAAGCTGCAGCGCGTTCCTTCCAAGAGATCCTTAGCAAGACGCCCCTGTGGCTGGGCACCGGTAATACATACATATATATACAAGAGAGAGAGAGAGAGAGAAACGGGTCAGAGCCCGAAAGTGTGTTTGATTTAAAATACGTTTAGCAAGTATTTAAATTGATACAGGCCAATGCAACAACATATTAGAGCGACACTCTCTTGAGAAATTCTCACCTCTCTTCTAATGTGCACGCCTATCGTACTAACCTTCCTAACGGTTTATCTTATCATTTTATCATACTAACCTTCCCAATAATTTAGCTTATCTTAACTTACTCATAAGATTTCAAAACCGAACAATATCATTGTTTAAAAAAATACTTCCAATTAGTAGCACAACTCTCGTTTTAGCTTTATTAATTTATAAAGTTTCCCAGTGTCATATTATACTTTCACAAAACAAGTATTTACTATACGAGTCATCAACCATGTCCTACTTATCAAATCACAGTAGGCAGTTTCAAATTTCCAAATCTCATATATATATATATATATATATTAACTACTCGTATAATATATATAAAATAACAGCACCCCACATAAAACTATGGTGCGTGCATACTTCTACTATCCAAACCCCATACCACTCATATCAAAGGGAATACAAATTCGGAATCACTCTCGAATTGTATTAACACATACACAAACAATATCGAGGCGAAGCATAGATTCCAAGTCTCTAAGAGGATGGCACATACTCGCATCTCTTAGGACCGTCTGAACAATCGATTCGATAGCCTGTACCAAGGATATCTATCTTCTAGGGTACAAGTCAATATCCCTCATAAAGGTCCCATCGAGATAAGACTGTCCCAGTGCGGTGACCTCAAGGATAGCAAGTAGCGCGGTATGTTTTTCACATGTATATAATATATGTACACACAATCATATAAATACACCACTTTTATCATATTAATATAGGTTCCTCTCGTCACCCATAATTACAACATTTATCCTCAATTTCACATTATTAGTATTACGTATAAGGTTTCATCTCTAACCTTAACTCGAAGGGTTTTCTCACTTATTTCGTGACACTCGTGGACTCTATTCTTCCAAGTAGAAAATTCAGTAGGTGTCACATTTACGTTTCATCGTAACTCTCTTACGCGCCTCACACTTTAACATATCAATTTACTAACCCTAAAGTAAACATCCCATAAATACCATTCTCGTCGAATATTAATGATCCCAACATTTATTTATACGCCCTACTGGTCCTCTATGTCTCCCAGATCATTATACTAAGAAAGCCCAAGAATTATATCACGACAATACAATTTTTAAATCATTTACAAAGGGAAATAGTAGTCTGCCAGGAGGGGTCGATCGATCGAGGTTTGGGGCTCGATCGATCGAACCTTCGATCGATCGAAGCTCTAGGCTCGATCGATCGATCAAGCAGGTCTGCGAAAATCGGCAGAATTGCGGTTACGGGTTCTACTAATTTTCTTCATCCAAAACCATGTTTTTCCATTCTAAACGTCCCAAAAATCCTACTACTAACATTATATCAATATACCAGATGTTTACAACGTAAAGCGTGTGTATATCTAACATTAAACATGGATAATTAACCAAAAATCTCATCTAATCATCAAGAACCCTAGAGTTTTTTCTTAATCATGGTTCTAATCTGTTTTTACCAGAATTTCCTTCTAATATATCATCAAAATTTCGTGGGTTGAATTCCCCTACATGGCAAGGATTCCAGAATTTTCATATAAATCAATACTACATGCATTTTCCTAACACAAATTGGGTTTTCTTCCATATTTTTCATCTCTAATCATTCATAAACTAATATGAAGATTGCACTAACGAAAATACGCAAGATAAATACTTGCCTGGGATTTTTGGTATTCTGATTCACGGCTGATTTTGGTATGGCTGCGTTCCTCGTCTTGCGATCTACGCGGTGGTGGTGGTTGTGGTGCAAACGGAACACTTTTGGGGCCTTGGATTGCCTTGGAGCTTTCTCCTTCCCTCTCCTATGGCCATCACTTGTGTTTTTGTTTTCTAACCCTAGCTGACTAACCTAAATGGCTGATATAGGTTGCTGAATTTCGTAGGTTTAATTACCCAAAAAGGTGAAATGACTAAATTGCCCTCGCGGGGTACCAATTAGGCCTAAAAACGCCCCGAGACCCAAACTAAACCCCCGGGTACACTTTTCTGACTATCTCGACTCTTCCGCACGCGTTGGCGCACTCAAAATGACCATACGAATAACTTATAAAATATTCACTTTTTATTTAACAAAATTAGTCCCGACGTGACACGGGCACGTCCCGACTTAAATTTCCGAAATTGTCATTTAATTCATTCATGACATTCAATATAACCAATATAATATATTACTTTGCTCATTAGTAATATTCAACAATTTCCCATAATTACTAACTCTCGTCACGTTAATAATTATAACATAATTAATTTCCGGATTTTTATTAAATAATTAACTCACATTAAATTTAATAAATCCCCAAATTAATATAGCATAAAAATACGGGGTATTACAATAAGTCACGTATAAAATATAATTAGTGCGATTATGGGTCATGGTAGGATATAGGACGTCACTTGCAGCCTACAAATCTCAAGGTATGTCTTACCTAATTCTTAATGACCACTCAACTATGGCAACAAAAATTTGCCTCACTATGCTAATATCATTTCAAGTTCCAACCTATGAGTTAACACGAATATATAAATCTTGGTAGGATATCGGCGCCAAGTATTGCCTATAAACACCAAGACCCTCACCACAGATGCCGCACGAGATCCTATTCCTCAATATCATATCATAACCATGGTACACCCAACGTAAGTCCTCAACCCAAGGGGTAATACGCTTCACCGCAAAATCAATACTTATGAACAAAATCAATACTAATGAATGTTATCTAGTCTTCATACATGATATGCACAACCTTTACCACTAGGTCGTAGAAAAAACTACTCATTGTTGCCACTACAATTATACTCTCACCACCAAAGTCATCTCAGGACACCTTTCACATGAAACATTACGGTGTTGCAACTATTATCCTACACAATTGCATGTGTTCACCGAAATGCCATAAATTGTGATATCACCCCGAGGACCGAACTTGCCTAATTACATCACGAGCATTGTTACCCATAAGTGTCGTACATAAAGGTTATACATGTCCCTTTTTAATCCCTAATAATTATTGTCTCATCGAGACACACTAACCGTCAACCTCTACCATTGACTATGTGCAAATTGTGCCACTTGCCCATTGGGCATCACATCATTCTACCGATACCTCAATTGATCTTATATCACTAAATTTTAACATAAGCACCTCACACTAACAACCACAGTGACACCACTATAGGCTTGCATGGACACCGTAAATTATTACAATTCTAATCAGACACGCAGAAGCGATTAATAACCATTAATCTAATCTTGTGCCACTTGGCAGTAATTTAACTTGTCTTGCTACCTCTTAGACTCTACCATAGAGGACACGAACTAAACCCTCATCAAACTATCATGATCGGCCCAAACCACAACGACGTTGGAAGATCCAATACCAACCTCACCACGTCTCACCCGAAAGGAATCTTGAACCTAGAGCTCTGATACCATTTGTAACACCATGACCCAAATTTATGGGTTACCCATAGTCAATCCGGTTCGACCCGAGCATTAGGTGTGAAGTGCAATGGAACATTTCTATATAATATTGCTAATCCAGTTTTATTTTAATTAGCGTTTCACTTGTTTAACAATACCATACCAGTTTCAAGATAAATTACGTGAAGGACCCATGGGGAGCACCTCGAAGTTCAAGTAAATAGAGCTACTAAAGTAAACATAAATAATATATACTTACCTATATAACTCCCTCAAAATAAGAAATCACTCCCAACCTGTCGTAACAAAGTGGAGATGTGAGCATATGCCCAGTGGAATTTATACAAGCAGCATAGAATTGATAAGAAAAAGGAATACTCACACGCTACAGCCACATGCATGTAAAAATATGTATATATCTACATACGTATACATTTTCCAAATACACATGTCAATGTGTTAACTGTTTTTCTTTCAAAAAATCTTACTTATCCAGATTAATTTATCTTAATTTAGTAAGACTTCCTTTATCTGTACTTAGCATTTCTCACTTTATTTAACACACCCGGTTCAACACTTGAAATTATTACAATTTAATTATTCGAACCCATTCCTTTTCCAAAATTTAACCCTTTCATTCATTTCAATATAGTTTAGTATTTTCATTGAAAATAATCATTTCAACACACGCATTCACCATGTTAGAAAATACTTATTTAATCTTTGAAAATACTATTTACAACATGTTCTTGTGTTAAATATGGGTTTAAATATTTTGGTTGCTTAACCACCCATTTATTTACTTTCTTTACCCGTTTCAATTCCTCTATGGACATTAATAGATTTACACATTTACTTGTTCATTTTACCTTTACCGGAACATTTATTATATCCTTTGAAGTTAGGTTGTATTAATACATTTTATCACACAAACAATTTCTTAACATGATCCATATTTTCTTAATCTTTTTTCAGAATCTTCCTATATCGCATACTTTCACGGGCTCCACGCTACCGACTATGCACACCACATGCTCGAGCTAGTGATTTAGGGATTTTCATCGAAGGGCTCTGGGACCTTCTTGCTTTCTCACAGTGTCATTCAAGCTCTTTTTAAGATATTTTAACATTTTACAAATGTCCACATTATTACACTTATCCTTTTTACCCGACCGAAGCCAAAACCCGAAACTTTACTGCCCCAATATTTGTGTTAAACTTTGAAAACGTACCATTTCACGCCCTTTACACTTTAACCTTGATTTTTATTCAAAAAATCATATTATTTTAGGACTACTTTGTGTAACACCCTTTTCAACATTTTTATTTCATAGAAATGTTCCACTATAAGTAAAATTACCATTTCATCCATTTGTTTTTAAAATCACCTTTTACTTCATTTTCACAAGTGTTAAGTGTTCACCCAAAAAACACTATTAAGTTATTCATACCAACTTATTAAGTGTTTTTAACCCCTTAATACCTTTTTACACTTGGGGTAATCTTTTACTTGATTGGTAACACTTTTAAACCTTTAATCCCTTTTTAATCCCATAAGTGTTAATAATTCATAACATTAGTAAGTTACACTCACTAGCTATTACATGTTAGCCATTAACACTTAATTAAAACTTTTTATTAACATTTTCTCAAAACATAAACTCCTTTACTTTCTTTATTTTAGAAATTCAATTATACTTAAGACTACTTTTATAAGAAAATTACCCCTTTCTTTTTATTCAACATGTAGGCTTTTAATTTCATGTACATCATACCCTTTAGTCTCAATTTCACATACTATGAAGACTAAATTTTTAATTATCCTTATTTTATGTTTAAACTCAACAAAACCTTCTCTACACTTGTTTATACATTTAATATCAAAATACTATAAGTTATATGTATAAAGAGATGGATTTTGAACCCAAAAATCGTACTATGTAGTTTAAACATATTTGTCAGCATGGAAATTCATTATACTTGCAAAAATACATTCTAAGGCACAAAGGACATTTTTATTTATTCAAGCTCGACAAATGTCCATTCTTCATAAAATCATCATTTTTGCAAGAAACATTAATTCACCAATGTTTATCCAAATAGGGCATTATCTTCAAATATTTTATTTCATAAAATATTTTCATCAATATTTTTAGAAATGCCTCTTTAATAAAAATAACATCTTTCAATATTCCAAAACTTGGAAATATTTACTTATTCTTTGATTTCAACAAAATATTATTTTCTACCAAAATCACGCTATTTGCAAACATTTATTTCATAAAAAAAAAATTTATCAAAATTTCTATAAAATATATTATTTTCATAATCACCTACTTTTATTATTTAAACACCTTGAAATAATTACCCATTCTTATTTTTAAATATTGTTATTCCATAAAAATGTTATTTTTTCTACACAACAACCATACCATTAAAATAAATATACCTTACTCTAGTAGTTTAAATACAAAACTACAAATGCAAAAATGACATTCTTACACTAAGAGTAAGATTTACCCACCTCTAATGGTTTTGGTGGTGGTGGTGGTGTAGGAGGAGCAACCCACACCTCCAAAAGTGGCCTCATGGGGTTACCAAAGCTCCAAGCTAAAACCCACTTCAACTCCATTAAAACCCACTTCATCTTCACCAAGAAAGGTCCATCTTCATCTCCAAAAAGGCCCAACAATACCCCTAATATTAGTATCTCTTCTATGTCCATGGTGGAAATGTGTATTTTTGGTACAAATGTGGGTAAATACATCATAAAAATGGTGGTTTATGGGTGGGTTATGGTGGCGGAGTGGTGGATGGAGGTGAAAACCATCCACCTTCCCCATTCTCTCTCTCACTCTCTCTCCTTCTTACAATAAAAAATAATTACAAATAACCCCAAACAACCCTTAATAAAACACCCCTTAAGCCCCAAAACCCCATTTTACCCTTGCTGAGATTATCTGGTCTTGACAACACACCAAATAAACGCTCCAAATCGTGACAGCTTGCTGGGGAAATTTGATCTAAAAACTCGACTAATGTTTTTCGAACGACTTAACCTAGGTCGTTTGAATGACTTAAGCTACATTATTTGAAACATGCTTCATGTGACCTGCTACTGTAAATTAGTATCAAGTCCTTAGAAGCCCTTCTTCTAACGACCTGTACACAGTCGTTCGAACGATAGGCCTTGTCATTTGAACGACCCTATTTCTTTTTCCTTTTATTTTTCTCCAACTTTGCACCCGTAATTCCTCCATATTTATAATTTTGCCCTCCTCAATTATAACCAATATCTAATTTAATTATTTTATTGGGGCGGGATATTACAATATAAGTCCTTTTTCATAAATACAACAAAAATGTCTCTTATCACCGATTCCAAAAATAAATGAAAATAAGGAAATTAATAAAAACTCAGAACTTTTCATAATTATATATATAATCCCAACTTTTAAAATAATTTTTTTCACTCTTACTGTCACTTAAAAAATCAATTCTCTTTCTTACTCTAAACATTATACTATCCATGATTTTAGAATACCTAGTTTACCCCCGTGAAATCAAAGATCAAATACAAACTACCCAAAAATTCAAAAGTAGGTGATTCTAATTCGTTATTATTTCAAGCTTACATCCTCGAATTAAATCATTTTCAATATCACTTCGTGATAGCCTCCGAACTTTTGATCTAATTTATGAACTCTTTTGTGTTGTTCACAATTATCGTGAATATTGATTCAGTCCTTATCTGATTAAACCCTAACCCGATAATTTCATGCAACTTTTGATTTCATTTAAACCCAGTAGCATACCTTATCATTCAGGGAATAGACGTTCGATATGCCCACGGAAGTGCTATCTGGCTTGTAGGACTCAAATATTGAGTGCCTAGTTTTATTGATACATAACTATGAGTGCAACTCTAGTTAGTGTTCCTAGATGGTTACTTCCCCAAAGGTTTTGGGTTGATTATATCTCCAAAGGTTTTTGATTGATTTTATCCAAAGGTTTTGGATGTTATTAAAAGGGTATTGCTACATAGTTGAAGCCTCTATAACCGATAATTATGGGTTATCCTGTTATAATCTGAACCTTATTTTGATGACTCGATAAAATCCTTATCCAATTATAATCACTATGTTATGCTTACACATATCAACATAGCCCCATATACCCTATTTTATTACTACTAATATCTCAATTTGTTCAAAATTATTATAATTTTAACATATTTTTTATTCTTCATTGTTGTCTAGACAGACGAACTTATATATACTTGTTATAGAAATAAAATTATCTACTTGGCAAAGTTTTACTTATTTGTTTCCTTCCAAATGGAAAATGGTCTCGAAGAAGGATATATACCCCCGCCCCATTCGATTTTTATTATTTCTTATTAAGGAAAACCTATTTGATTACTTATGTGTGGGCAGTAACTAGGAAAGATAGTAGCACCCACTGGAATAAATTCACCACAACTTATTAGCTTATGTGACCTTTTAGTCCCCCTTTTGTTTCTTTGTTATGATGACTTCCAAACACCCTTTTATTTTAGTTTTATGAAGGCTCCAAACTATGTAATAAGACGATATGCATCCACATAAATAATTTTTGAATTTCCTTCTGCTCAAATTATTAATCTTGCTATAGCATTACAAGATACAGAACATAAGGTGTGATAAGAATGGTTATGAAACATTACCCTAAAATAGTCGTGGAAGTTAGAAAGTGGGAGAGGGATAAGGAAGAGACCATAACCCTTACTGCTGAGGAGTTAATGAAGGCAGAGGAACCCGCTATCGAAGCTGACCAAACTAATAAAGTTGGCTAGGTCCATGTTATTGAGGATGCTCTTCTCCCCCTTGAGGATAATACCATTGTTGATGCTCCTCTTACTGATTCAGCTTGGGATGTCGTTGCCACTGGTGAAGCTCCTCAGACTTGATCCTCTAAGTGAAATTATTCTGTGTTTTTCTTCTTTGTGAAGTATTTATACATTTTGGCCGAGGTCAATTCTAATGACATAAAGCGGGGATGACTGATTCTGAGGGACGAGGTAAATTCTAAGGACCTAAAGTTGTGACGATCGATTCTGAGGGCCGGGATTAATTTTGAGGAACTAAAGTTATGACGACTGATTCTGAGTGACGGGGTCAATTTTGAGGACTTAAAGTTATGGCGATCGATTATGAGGGACCGAGGTAAATTTTGAGGACTTAAAGTTGTGACGATCGATTCTAAAGGACAGGACGATTTTGAGGACCTAAAGTTATGACGATCAATTCTAAGGGACGAGGTAAATTTTGAGGACTTAAAGTGGCGACGACCGATTCCGAGGGTCGAGGTCAGTCTCGAGGACCTAAAGTTATTATGACCGATTCCGAGAGCGGGGTTAAATCCTAAGGACCTAAAGTTGTTACAAACAATTCTTAGGATTGAGGTCAATTTTAAGAACCTAAAGTTGTGACGACCAATTATGAGGGGCGGGGTCAATTCTAAGGACCTAAAGTTATAACGACCGATTCTCAGGGCGGGGGTCAATTTTGAGAACCTAAAATTGTAGCGACCAATTTTGAGGGCCGAGGTCAATCCTGAGGACCTAAATTTAAGACTTAGGGAGTTATTTTCTTGGGGAATTTTTTAATTGCCTTGGGGATACGGATGCACCAATTATTCTGTCAAGGATTATGTCATTTTGAGACTCTTCTGGGGAAGGTTTTACCCTTTGAGATATTCGATTTGGAATAGTTTGTTGGGGAAGCTATGAAGGATTTTGACTGCTTGTGTATCATGAAATTCTGATGAAGGATTGGGGAAAGCTTAGCTTGGAATTTTTATTGGTGAATTAGGAAGGTATTATTTTGAAATTTTGCTTGGGAGGCGTATGATTTGAGGTTTTGGTTTTCGCTGGGGAAGACTTGAGATTTGAGATTCCGTTGGGGAATTGTAGTTGGACTTAGGATGCGATCGTAATGTTCGTTCCATTCGTGGGATATGTTTAGAGTTTATATTGGGCTTAGAGCGTAATATTAATATTTCTGGGGATTTCGGGAGTCGATAAGGGATTTAGTGTTTGAAAGAATGGTTTTCTTGATAAAGAAATGTTCCCATATTTGTTTGGCATTTTTAGGAATTTTTTGGGAAATTTTGAAATTTTTCTGGTATTTTTTGTACAAAATTTTTAGGGGACTGCCGATCGGAATGTTATAGGGGTTATCATTTGGCAATGGCACAATTTTATGAGTTTCCTTGGGCAGAGGAACAGGTAGGTTTCGATCAGTATGTGCAGGAGATCTGCTGATCGGCGTGCCGTTTTATCTCCTATAAAAGGGGGTGATCCATCCTCATTTTTCACATCTTCTAAAGTTTTTTAATCTTTGACTTTCTCTCTCTAAAAATCATTCTTTTCTCTTTTTCTCTTCAAGACTTCAAACGGAGAGCTTTTCCAGCGAGGAATATAACTTGGAGTAGTTGAGTGTTGATGACTAGGCTAGCCTAGAGTGGCAGGCTAGGGTGCCCCTTGCCTTATGTAATGAGAATGTGTTTGATCTGTTTGAGCCCATTGCTGATGAGGGCACTCTTCTTCGTGATCCTGCACACCATCATTCGTCTAGGGTGAGGAACCCTAGTGGCTATTTAAGTATGATGATATTTGGTATTCCTTTTCATTTTCTCTTTGATTTCTTATGCTGATGAAAGATTTTTCTTCTTTTTGGTTTTAGCAAACTAACATAGCTCCTTCGAGCATACATTCTAAAGGGACGACTGTGTTGAGGGATATATGGGAGCATCTTCCAGCGGTGGCGCACTAGATGGTTACGTCTGCTGGTTTTGGTTATCTGGAGTAGGCCTTGGACGAAATGTCGCGTTCTACTGAGGTGTTGTGTATTATGGTAGAGAAGTGGTGAGACACTAGCCACACCTTCCATTTGGGTTTTGACGAGATTACTGTTACTCCCATTGATGTGCATCAACTACTGGGGATAAATTGCAAGGGTGTGCTAACTGAGGTGGATCGTACTATAAGGGTGACACCTGAGGCGATCTAGGCGGCGTTGGAGGACATGGGTAGGATCTTTTTTGGGGATTCTATTCGTATCTCTTCTCTTCGAGAGGTGCTCTTGAGTAGGAGGATTGATGAGACTGACGAGTGGCAAGTGAGATAGATAGCCCGATTATTTATTTTTCTTATGTTGGGTGGTTTTCTGGTGGTGATTTCGACCATCTCTGGTTTTTACCATTTTTTAGAACATTTTCTGACATCCCGCTTTATGATTGGGGGAGCTTGACCTTTTATTCTTCTCCGGATGCATTCATTCGGTGCTATCGACGTACTTTTACGGGGGCCACGTACCTTCTAGAGGTAACTTTTGCACTCATTTTTCTTCTTATGCATTTACTTTAGTTTCTTCTTTGTTGATTTTTGTATTTTTACAAATGTGATTGTATGAGGTGATTGGGTTCAATGTGATATTAATAGACCAAAAGGATGAGGATTTAGGGGACTTTTGTCGGATGTACTGGTGTGATTGTATGAGGTGTGGCAGGCTCTGAACATGCTGATCAGTGATTAGGTTTTTTATTTTTATTTTGAGTCCTCTTTCGGCATTTTCTTTCTTTGCATGGATACTGATATTTTATTGGGGATTTCATGTGACCTTTTACCCTTGGGGGATGGCTCCTCAGCATACAGGGATGATAGGTACACATGCACAGATGCAGAGGTTGACGGTGCATGAGTTTCGGTATGCCTTGTACTTGGGAGATAGGGTGGTGAGGAAGATCATGGAGCATAAGGTGGTGGTCCCATCGTCGGTGCCCCCGATGTATATGAGGTGTGTGAGAGAGTTGTTTATCGAGGCTAGGGCGACGGTAATGGTTGGCAAGGCTTACACGCTCTATACGGACATGGCGACGAGCTATGACTACCTCGAATTTCTGATGAGATGATTGATGCCCTCTTGTAGTTACGATGTGCAAAATATTCCTTCGCCTCCTACGGCTTCGGGTAGGGGCACCAGCAGGCCGGTGGGATCTTCCCATAACACGGGTGGTACGTCGTCGGCGGTGACAGCGACAGAGGAGGCTCTGCTTGTTTGGGTCACTCCCCCTTCTTATAATTTTCGGTTGACTATCGAGGGAACACTGAGCATGTCGCATCGTCATAATGCAGCGGCGCCGGGATTGATGGGGCTTAAGGATGACGTTCTCAGCCTAAAGTATACTTTTCTCTTTTCTTGTCTCTTTCGATTCCTTCTTTTCTTTTTACTGACTGACTAGTCTTTTATTTATTTATTTCTTTACATGCAGAATGTTTGGGTGCCAACCACCTGGTTGAAGGATATTAAGGACTGGGTGGCCTCTACGATTTCTTATATCAAGGACTTTGTTCCTTCTTGTTTAGTTTATTCTACTACCTCCAATGACGGATCAGGTTCTGGTAATTGAGTTTCTACTGCTTATCACCAGGCGAAGTGTGTTCGTGGGAGGGGGGGGGGGGTGAGGGTTTGAGAGAGAGAGATTGTGGGTTTGGGCTGAGTCTCGTTGTTTTGATTTTTCTTCTTTTCTTTTACCTGAAGAATGAAATATATATATATATATATATATATATATATATATAACTCTTATTTCAATGACTTATCCTACATGCACTTTTACTTTGCTGCTGATATTGTAAAAATGACAGGTTATTTATTTAGAAAAGGAGAGGTTAATCAACTTGAGAAAAATGTTTATTTGGGAAAATGGTGAATAGAATTGGATAAGTAAGAAGAAACAACCCGGGGGTTTTAAAATAAGGATTTATTTTTTAAGAATTTTGATTTTGACAAAAAAGGAAAGATATAATCTTCTAAAATCGACATACCCCTTATCATGCCTATCGGCATATGGTTCAAGTTAAATCACTCTAAGGTTTTGATTGCACTTTCTTGCAAAGCAGAGTACTTTATAGGGAAGGAATTCATTCGGAATCCTTAGATCTCTTGTCTTTTTCCAAGCCATTTCTGCATAAAATGGGAGGTAACGAGTGTAGTTTTTCCCATCCATACCCACTTTCTTCATCTTACTTCTTGCTTATTGTTTACTTCTCCATTATTCCCCAAATGGCCCTTCCGATACACATAAAATTTTCTTTCTACCTCGAAAGTCTGAAAGCCATGTGTTTGTATAACCTGGACTATGAGGCTTTCAACTTGCGTCGAGTCTCCTTGTGGCGTAATAGAGCCATTGACTGGAATATGCTAGCGACAGTGGTAGAATTCTGGCATCCTGAAGACCATGTTTTTTAATTCGGTTTGAATAAGGTCTGCTCGACCTACGAAGAGTTATCAACCATGTTGAGAATCAATCCCAATGTAGCGGTGACTATACCAAATTCTCTCGATCTCCCCGAGCATTGTTAGTGGAGCTACTCCACATTTCCCCTTCGACGGATCGATCATTGGTCACTGGGGGTATGATTTCTATTTCGATTGTCATGTATTCTATGCGCCTGAGTGATTTCAATTATGCGGGATATATCGGAGTTGTTGCCCTGGGCTAAACTTCGAGGGTGATAAGAGACTTAATGGTGGATCCCTACCGGTTTGCGATAACAGTGTGGAAGTCCTACCGTCGCAGTCCTGCGGCACTGATACTGGCGGAGACACTTAATGGTTTTGATGCTTAGAGGGAAGGTCGCTTTGATTTTTTGAGAAGGATCCCGATAATGTTGTTCATGTGTTTGGCTAAGAGGCTTCTTCTATCGGTTCCTCTTAAATATCCCTTGGTAGGCATGCCGAATTTCTTTTGGCCCATCTGTGGAGAACTAGGTTAATTAACCCATGGATCACGAAGCCTGGTGCCTTCATTGGTCGGTGCATTGGGGGGGAACTTCATCCTGTTCTGGAACTAGGAGAGTACCGATATGCTTAATTAGTTGACCTGCGATAGACTTTATTTTATTTCCCTTGGCGACTTCTGCGTCAAGTTTGATGGGAGCAAATAGTTCCTCCTAGGACACTAGACTTCTTTCATGTGGAAGAGTTAACTGAATCCATGAACATGAGGTTAGGTTATCTGTGGGAGAATCGTCAGCCATCGACCCGTTCATCTCAATCCGTAGGTAGGGTCTAGCATGTGTCTGAGGACTATTTGAAATGGTTATGGAAGCGAGTAGTGGCGAAGATCCTAGCAGAAGAGACTGGCCAGAGGTGGTTTGTTATTTTTGACACCATGGAAGAAGGGGTAATGGTCTTTTCTAGGTTGGTTAGGGCATACCGCTCTATGGAGCGTATCCGAAACATCAACCAGGTAGGGGAAGTTTGGGGACCTCGGGGGGATGATGATGATGGGGTTGGGTCTTTAGACAGCTATGGATAAGTTTTTTATGAAGCTGGGATTATTTTATGTGAAGCTTTTGGTGACTTTGAGATTTTTTGGGATTTTTTTGTATTTGGGGTTTTGGGAATAATTTTGTAAAGTTTGGTTAGGCCTGTTTGAAATAGTTTGGTCAGCAAAGAAGGGTGCTTGTTTTGACTTCCTTTCGCTGATACTTCGTGTTCCTTATTTGAAATAAAAAAGATTTTGATCATATTGTTGTGCCTCCAGATGAGTTTTACAGTTGAATTATCTTTACTAATCGCTAAGGCATACATAATCCTTTTGTTCATGTAAATGCCAAAATGAACCGTCATTCTCGGAGGTTAGAAAAGAATAGCATTTTGTGAAAAAGAAGGAGGCCACGCCCATGTAAAGTGTATGAGCTGCCTACATACTTTAGGGGGTTTTGAAAATTTTTGATTTCCATTTAGGATCAGGCCCCACATAGTTCTGGGTAGAGAGAAATGAAGATTTTTTTTCCTTTTTTTTAGAATGGAAGGGAAATAAGAGGTGTCGTGGCGCGCACCAAGATTTTGGACTAAGGGTAGAACTTCTTGAGATTTTTTTTTTGGAATTTAAATTTTTTGAGAAAGAGGAAAAATGATAGAAGAGTTTTGGCATGATTATTATTATTATTATTATTATTATTATTATTATTATTATTATTATTATTATTATTATTATTATTATTATTATTATTATTATTATTATTATTATTATTATACCTTCACTTGTATTAGGTTTAGCTAAATGCAAAAGAAATGTCGGACAAGACCCAAACCTGGGAAAATTGGATTTGAAACATAGGTAAAATATGGTTTGACTTGTTCCAAGCTCATGGACGGGGTCCTGATTCGTCCCGAATCATAGCACTTTATACCCCTAGAAACTTATGCATTTTATCCCCCCGAGTACTTTAATGTCTATAATTATGCTCGTTAATTATACAACTTCCATTTTATATGCTAACATGTTATTTGAGGTATTATTGAGCTTTTGTAGGTGATACGGTGCTTAGTGTGGAGTTTGGGGGCTTTCCAGTAAAGTTCTGTTACATTAGCACGTTCAGGGGAAATTTAGTCATTTCACACTTCGGGATTTTTTCGTAAAACATTCACAAAATTTAAATCCCTCGGGCCAAGCTTCGTGTGGTCATGAACGGTGCATTAATACTGTAAGAGGGTAGTTTATATAAGATGGAGGCGTAACCCCTTTTGAGTATGGTGATGACAAGGTTAATCAGTAAACACTAGTGATTTAGCCACAAGACACAAAGAACAGTTTGGAACGTATGAAACCCAGCTTAAACACACAAATCTCTCGTGTATAACTCACAATATAATAAAGAACTCAGAAATAACTTAGCTAGAGGGAGAGAGAAGTAAGCGTCCTAGATACACCTTAGTAGGAAGGTAAAAGAACACACACACCGAAAAGGTCTTCTTCAAGGATTTCTATCAAGTTATTAAAGCTCCCTAATAAATGACAAATGGTGGGTGGAAGAACTCTCTGGTTTTTCAATAACTCTTTCTCTAGTAATAATTTCTCAAAATCTTAGAAGAATATCTCCAAAAGAACTCTTTTTAGAACTTTTTGATCGATGCCCTTCCTTGGAGGTGCCACCCCCGAGGAAGCTAAGTCATTAATGCCTGTGAAAGACCTCCCTCATACCTTATGTCACCAGCATTGAATAACTGATGCACTAGTTGTCTTTACGTCATAAACATTAAATGCCAAGACATGCCTTTTGCCTAACCACTGTGTGTAGGGGGTTGTTGCCACAGAGGTTGCTTACCAACCGTCTGACAACCCCAAATACCACGGTGGTTTACTCAAGTGTAGACTTGACGTTGTCTAGCTGGCTAGTGACATCACCTACAGTAGATGGGACATAAAGTAGAGGGCTTTTTGGTTCACAGCAAAGCTCCCGATGGAACTCGAAGCTACTTTGCTCTAGGTTCCATGGTGAAGATCTTTCGGTGTTTTACCAGGTGTATCTAAGATGGTCAGGACAAGCCCCAACGGTGCCCCACTTCTCAATCCTCCAAACCAAGTCCCTCTAAAGTTCCCACGGTGAGATTGTTCGATAGAGCATGAAAGCTCTCCCAGGCCCTACCAAGCCTGGTCTCTCGCGAGTACCGTTCGACCTCACACCCATTCATTATTCTCGTTACAACATTACAGTCGTTACAACTCGTAGTCAATATAAACAAAGCTATAATATGACAAAGTAACAATAAGCTAAAGTACGAGTTGCCACGCCAAGCTTCCACGCTGAGCTGCCTCGCTGAGCTTATCCTTAGAACACTGTTGCTAATTGGTGGATTATCCCTAATCCCAGGATTACCTTCAGGCCCCCTCTACATTTTCCCCTTCGTGGAGGGATTGGTTGTGGGAACAAGAAGTGCCTCCACGAAAACTTCTCAATCCGATGAACCTTCTCTGTCTGACCTGCTACTTTTTCCTAATGCCGAGCCTCAACCGTTCTAGCTTGAATATCTGAAATTCCCCCGAAGGACCTGCTAATATTCTCCCAGTAATGTTCGAAAAAGCGAAAAATTCTCCCTGATGTAACTGAGTCATAACTAAACAATGTTTGAGCTTCTGACGAGGGGACATCGTGGCTTTTTTGAACCATTGGGACATCTTCTTCGTTCGGGGGTTTATTGGATATGTCCGAGAAAATCTTGGCGCCCAAAACTCAATCTTGCTTAGGAAGGTAACGATGGCTGTTCCCTAGGTGTCACTTCATTAATGACGTAGCGTTGTCTTTTCCATTGTCAAAACACTTCCCGAAGTGCCACGTGTACATTTGAAATGATTGTAGGCGGCCTCGCACGTGCAATAGTGGGAAACTTAAACGACGAACTTAAAAATTCAAACGGCTAAATCCCCCAAACACTTAAAACCTTTCTTTCTCTTACTTTGCCATTACCTTCTTCAAATTTCCTTGGCTTTTATAGAGAGAGAGAGAGAGAGAGAGAGCTTCCATTGTTGAGCATCTGAAACCTCCATTGCTGTTCAAGCTTGTGCCTTCCTTTTCTTGCTCTCATCTTCTACGCCACCTCCTGTGGTTTCTCTCCTCCATTGTCGTGCTCAAGCTCCTCTTACTCAAGGCTTTTTTCGCTTGCTCTAACACTCTGCCATGGCGTCTCCAAGTTACCCCACCATCTCTTCAACCAGTGCGCCGCCTGCTACCGCTGTTGCTACCACTGTTGCTGCCACTACTACTGCTTCCGCTTTGGACGCTGCCCGTCGTGAACAGTTAAGGTTTTATCGTCGCTCTCCCATTTTTGGCAAGGATGATATCTTTGATACTGCCTACAAGACTGTCAAATTTTAATGCAAGTTTGAGACTTTATTGCTGGGTGACGAGGATGAAGAACCCTCGAAGTGGGGCTTTCTTACTCCAGAGGGGACTCTCAGGTTTCGTCTGGAGCGAGGGGACTTCCAATGGTCCCAAATTGATTTCGAGGCACCAGGGGGTTCTCCTGCCCATTTTGCTGCTTGGAACTCTCACATGGTGAGTTCCCATGGTGATATTCTGAGTAAGATTGGCCTTCAATGGGCCAAATGGTTTGGTGAGTTTACTCTCTCCAAAAATAATGCTGCTCTCCCCATTCTTGTTTCCCGTTGGAACGTGACGACTCACACATTCATCGCTGTGTGGGGCGAGTTTACGATAACCCTAGAAGATGTCTGCGAGCTCCTGGGGCTCGAAGCAGCATGCCATGAGCCTTATACCGATGAGCCTCTCGATGCCCAAGAGATTGCTGACCGTTTGCCGTTGGACCGAATATGCCGAAGTTGCATCGGTTCTTCCAACAAAGCTACCTTCACTCCGCTGATTAACTACTTCTTAAAGGGTTCTAGTGAAGGCAGTTCTTCAACTTCAACGGATTCCCCTGGTCAAGGTACTTCGTTAGAGCACCCCGCTTACATCCTTGTGATTCTTTCCCGTTTTCTTTTGACGGGAAAACCAAATGATCAGCCCCGAAGGGACCTTATCAACATATCCCTTCGTTTGGCCCGGGGCATCAAACTTCCTTTGGCTGCAATTGCCTTAGGGTACCTCTACACCTGGCTCGACAGAACATTGTTCGATATGGAACGATCGCTTGGCCGTTATAACCTGGCCAATTTTGCCAACAGCGTCCTTCTAACCAGCTTCCTATTCGTGCGCTTTCCTATTGTAGCGGCCAATGCCAACCGACCTCCTTCTGGGGAAACCATTCTGCCCCCACACTCTTATATTTATCACAAGAGGCAGAGCCGAAAAGAGCTGATCGCCTCAATTGACCGTTTTGAGGACTTTGTTATAAGGCCTTACGGAGAGGACGTCTTTTTTCATACTTGTGATTTCTTCCAACACGAATCCAGGGTGGTTCAGGTGGGGGTAGACATTGAAGATCCTCAGTTAGCCGTAGTGCTTCTCATTTCTCCAGGGTATCTGCCGTCCTACACCGAGTGGGGATATTCCAGCGAACATTATAACCCCAATCGGTGCAGTCATCAATTTGGGTTTGATCAGGGGGTTCCTCGCCCAGTTTTCCAATCTTCAAACCCAAAGGTTAGCTTCAGCGAGGCATGTTCCTTATTTTCCTCTACTGCTGCGTGGGGGATAAGTGAATCAATGGCTGGGCGAGTCACCATTCCTTCCAATAAAAGGCAGGGGGATGTGACCGGTCTATTTTCCACGAAGTTCTGGCCAAAACAACTGGCTGACATTGTTGAGTTCATAGATGGCGAGCCCGTGTACCCTCCAGTTCTGTCTTTTTCTGCGTTGGAGCTGGGACTTAAAGGCAACTCTGTTCTTGGGATTGAGTTCCCTCTAAGCAAAACCCCTAAAAGGCCTACCGAAGAGCTTCCTCCGTTATGCCCCATGATTCCTACTGCCGTACCCAAAGCCAAAAGTGTTGGGGTATCCAGGAAGACTGCTCCTTCGACTGGAGCCACTGCTGATGAAGGGTCTTCGCATCCATCAACCAAGAAGGCCAAGAGTGGGGTGGCTTCCACGAAAAAAACAAAGTCCAAATCCCAGACTCCTGTGGAAGCCCTTCCCATAGCCTCCGTTCCTCCTCCCATGTCTGCTGAAAAGGCCGAGAGGTTAAGGAGGGAGGTGCAGGCTGAGGTAGATCGGGTAAATGTAGAGTTTCAATGGCGCGCTATCGCCGTTCCTCCTTCGGTTGCTTTCCCTACGATCATCGTCGATCCAACTGAGCCAGCTGCAAGGAGGAAGAAAAGTTCGAAGGTTCCTCAAGCTATTGGCAGTGATGTGACAAAGACAAGGAGGAAGACTTTAGGCACCAAGTCCCAGAGGAAGCAAGCTCCCACGGTGCAAGCTTCTCATTCTTCTTCCCGATCTGAGGTATGTACACTTATCTTGTTCTCTTTTCCTCTTTAGTTAAAGCAAGCTGCATTTGCTTATATATATTGTTCTTAATTACTTTGGTGCAGGGGTTTAAAGAAACTGGGCCTCGTCCTCCAAGTCCCCCCATAAGCCGTTTCGTGGGTGGTCGTTGTGGTGCCCTCTCATCCGATACTACCCCACCCCGTTCGCCAATGACCGGGCTTACTTACTCCCGTCGTTCAATCTCACGACGGGCGAGGGAGGCAGCTGTGGAGGGTGAGGTTATAGAGCCCACGGATGTCTCTTCGCCACCAGAGACAACGCAATCTGAGACAACTACCTCAGTCCCCTCTGGCTCACTGGCTTCCCCTGAGGTTGCTCTGCCCCTTGTTCTGGCTGCTGCAAGTGACCCTGAGGTAATGATTTCATACTTAATTTGTCTGATCTGGCATTCCTTCTCTTTCACCCCATTTTGTGTGCTGAATTTGGGATGTTGGTTTCCCTAGGTCGAAGTGTCCTCGCTGCTAGCAAACATTGTTCGTCCAACGGTGCTGGCGAGACCTCTGACCACAGTGCCCCTTTTCAATGTCCTGACTGAGGTAAGTAACACGTGGATATATTTTGCCTTTTTTCTGTACTTGTTCCTCTTTACTAACATTGACTTTTATATTGCAGCTTTCCCCTGATCTTTCACCACCCTCTTCTTTGGGTAGTCTTTACGCACACAAGGCTAAGGTTGGGGCTTCTTCGCATCCTGATGGTTTTTCTGCGCCCCTTCGTGTTGGGGCCTCTTTCGGGAGTCCATCATCTATTCCCAATGAACCCCCTACGCTTGCTTTGGTACCATATGTGGGCGAGGGAACTTTGCCGATAGTTGAGGTTTATGCGTCCAGAGACCCCGTTGAGGCTGATGAGGTAACAAGTCCCCTCCCAACGGTTCCTGCCCCTTTAACCTCTGTGGTGACTCCCATTCCTACCCCTGTTGTGACTCAGGTACTTTCTTAATTCTCTGCATAAACTCCACTGTATGTTAGGGTTATTTTTTTTTCATAACTCCATCTTATAACGGTGACTTAACAACGAAAACGCTTGTTAAGATTTTTATATATAGTCTCCACCTTATAACTGTGACTTAACAACGAAAACGCTTGTTAAGATTTTTATATAATCTCCACCTTATAACGGTGACTTAACAACGAAAACGTTTGTTAAGATTTTTTATATAATCTCCACCTTATAACGGTGACTTAACAACGAAAACGCTTGTTAATATTTTTATATAATCTCCACCTTATAACGGTGACTTAACAACGAAAACGTTTGTTAAGATTTTTTATATAATCTCCACCATATAACGGTGACTTAACAACGAAAACGCTTGTTAAGATTTTTATATAATCGCCACCTTATAACGGTGACTTAACAACGAAAACGTTTGTTAAGATTTTTTATATAATCTCCACCTTATAACGGTGACTTAACAATGAAAACGCTTGTTAAGATTTTTATATAATCTCCACCTTATAACGGTGACTTAACAACGAAAACGTTTGTTAAGATTTTTTATATAATCTCCACCTTATAACGGTGACTTAACAACGAAAACGCTTGTTAAGATTTTTATATAATCTTCACCTTATAACGGTGACTTAACAACGAAAAAGTTTGTTAAGATTTTTATATAATCTCCACCTTATAACGGTGACTTAACAACGAAAACGCTTGTTAAGATTTTTATATAATCTCACTGTTTTTTATATCTCTTCTCAGGTTGCTCGGGAGGATTCCTCACCATCTCTTTCACTTATGGGCATACCTCGTCAGGAACCTGCTGTTTCGGAAGAATCTGATCATGCTGACCAAGGTTCCACGACTGGTGCCGAGGCAGAAAGTGAATCTGGGTGCGAATTGCCTCTTCCTGACTTAACTCCTCCTGCCATTTGCCTAATGGTGCTTCACAATTCTCCCCAAATGCCTGTGAGCCATCGCTTGGTGATTGAGTAGTTAGTGAACCATCACCCCAAGACCTTCACCGTGGATTGCCTACGGTCCAACATTCCCGTGATGAGTCATCGACTACAAGGCATGGCGATCGTTGTTGCTGAGATTGCTAGTACTCCCACTTCCAGTGTCACCCGAGCCCTCATTAATCAGCTTCTGGGTTTTCTGAAGGAATTGGGTCGTGATGGTTTCCATTTCGACTGGCTTATAACGTATTTGAAAACTTTGAAGAGTCAGCAGCTGATCGGCCAGAGGGAACTACTGAGAAAGCACTAGGAGGACCAACGGGCTGAGGAGGTTAAGTTAGCTGAGTTGGCACCTCTTTTGGAATCGGCGGATGAAGAAGTAAAGAATGTTGAAGAGGCTCTGCGTTTGACCAAGCTAAAACGGGAGAGACTTCTTATTGAACGCGCACAGGTGCAAACCAGGCTAGAGGTTGCTGTCAACGCTCAAATCTCCTTTGCGTCAGCTTCTTCGGGCCTTCCTGGGGATTTTTTCTCTTCCCCGGACCTATGGTTCCTCTTAGGGTAGTAAACTCCTGTATATATTTTATTTCTTCGTCCATTCATGTAATTCTTGGGCAATAGTTCCCAATTTTTTGTAATGCTCTTTTGTTTAATGAATGAAAGAATGTATATTTTCCAGTTTATCTCTGAGTTATGACTGTTTTCATATCAATGTCTATACTTCACGTCATCAATAAAACTTGTATATTCATAATCAAAGACTAGATAAATCGATGGTACAAACTTAATTGTTTACACATGATAGACTTTCAGCCATTTATTGTTAATTTTGAATGGCTTATCTTCCTCCAACTTAGAAATTAAGCAATAACCTGAATCATGAGCTTCCTTCACGACGAAAGGTCCCTCCCAATTGGCTGCGAACTTTGGCAGAGGAAGTCCCCTAATGTGTTTCACCGCTGCTTTCAAAATGAGATCTCCATCCACGAACCTCCTTGGTCTTACCAGGTTGTCATATGCCCTAGAGAGCTGCTTTGTATACATTTGAAAATGTTGCATCGCGTTGTCTCTGTGTTCATCCAATGCCTCCAACTGCACATGCCTGTTCTGAGGAAGAATGCTACTTCACAAGGCGTATCGAGCAGAGGGAACTTCCAACTCCACTGGAAGGATTGCCTCAGCCCCGTAGACAAGGGAGAACGGAGTGTACCCTGTGGGCTTCCTCTTCGTCATTCGACAACACTGCTGGTATCTTGTCATCCCACGATCCTGGAAAGTCCTCCATCGTTTTAGCCAAGATATTAACCAAAGTTTTGTTAGTTGCTTTGGCCTGACCGTTCCCCTTCGGGTATGCCACCGTTAAAGTGTGATGAACAATGGAGTACTTATGTGTGAGCATCGTTACTTCTGAGTTGACGAAGGGAGTCCCATTATCTGAGAGAATAACCTTTGGGATCCCAAAATGGCAAATGATATACTCTCTGATGAAGTTACTCACTACCCCAGCCGTTGCCCTTCTGAGTGGTATTGCTTCAGCCCATTTTGTAAAGCACTCCATTGCTACCAGTATCCATATCTTGCACCTCGACGAAGGATGTATCGCCCCCACGAGGTCGAACGCCCAAGTGTGGAAAGGATAAGGTGTTGCCAGAGAGTGTAAGTCCACCGATGGGGCATGGATCATATTTCCATGAAGTTGGCAAGCTTTGCATTTTTGAACAAATTCGGCAGATTCTTTCTCCATCGTTGGCCAATAATACCCCAACGTCATCAGCTGATCATATAACTTGGCCCCTCCTATGTGAGCTGGGTCATGCGCTTATTTGAGGACCTCAGTTGCTTCTTCTTTTGTGATGCAACGCAATGGCCTGTTGAAGTACCCCCTTCGATAAAGCTGCCCCTCCTGGATATAGAACCTCGGGGCCCTTTGCTTCAGTCCCATCGCATCCATTTTCTCCGTTGGGACAATTCCATCTTGAATAAAGTCGATATAGGGCTACCTCCAGTCCGTTTGGGCTTCGATGAAATGGCACTCAGCTGCTTCGAAAAATAGCTGACACTTATCACAATTCCGTTGTAGTTCTGCCGCATCCTGTTTCATTCTAGGCCAAAAATATCCCCCTCTTTGAATTCTCCTATAAAGAGGTATCTCAGTTGTTTCGTAGTGCTCCTCATGTGTTTTCTTCAACCTCCGCTCTGCTTCCTCTGGCCCAATGCATCTCGATAACCATCCCCCTGCATTTCTGAAGTAAAGATTTCCCTGGTTTGTAAAGTATTGGGCTAACTCTCTTAGTCCCATAGCTCCTTCGCCAGACACCAGTTGCTTCCTGATCTCTCCTCTCTAATCCGCGTCTCCCTCCATCGGTAGTATTGACTGCACCACCGAAAGAGCTGTTCTTCGTTGGATCATAACGATAGTCGTATCGCTCCTCATGACCATCTTTTGAGAAATAGTGGCATAAGCGTCTGGATGACGGTTCATCGTTCTGGGATGTCTTCTGATTTTGGTCCGATGGAACTAGCTGAGGAGCCTTTGAATGATCGTTCTGTACGGTGCCAAACTCATATGCTTCAACGCATATTCTCCGTTAACTTGCTGAATTACTAAGTTCGAGTCACCCTTGATGCAGAGTGAACGAATTCCCCTTCGAAGAGCCTCCAGCAACCCTAGTACCAACGCTTCGTATTCTGCTTCGTTATTGGAGCAAGGGAAATCTAGTTTGTTGGAAAGGCAAATCTCCTCCGTTCCTTTTGAAAGGATGACCCCTGCCCCTCCTTTTTTCTCTACCGAAGACCCATCAAACTGCATCGTCCATTCCTCATCGGTTGTATCCAGATAGTTAGCTTGTAAGTCGTCTCCCGCAATGTCTTCTTTAGGTGGTTCAAACGTTCCTGATGGAAAGATTGCCAAAAGATCAGCATACGCCTGGCTCTTGATAGCACGAGGAACCACACACTTTAAATCATATTCGGAGAGAATAAGGAACCACCTAGCTGCCCTGCCAATCAAGATAGTTCTAGCCAATAAATACTTAATAGGATCACATCTAGTTACAATATGAATTGTAAAAGACAGCATATAATGTCTAAGTTTTTGTGCTACAAAGACTAAGGCCAAACAATGCCTTTCTAGGTTTCTATATCTAATCTCTGGCCCATGTATGATCCTACTGAGGTAATACACTGGCCGTTCTTGCCCGTCAATCTCTTGTGCCAGCAAAGCTCCAACGGACCTGGTAGTGGAGGTGAGGTACAGCTGCAACGGTACTCCTGCCTGTGGAGGAACCATGATTTGTGGTGAAACGAGAAGCTTCTTCAACTCATCGAGAGACTCCTGGTGATCATTTTCCCACCTGAACTTTGTGTTCTTTCGCAGCAGCTGCATCAACGGGTGTGTTACCTGGGCCAATCCCGGTACAAATCTTCTGAGGTAGAAGACTTTGTCGAGGAAACTTTTTAGCTCCTTCGCCATTCTTGGGCACGGCATCTCTAAGATCGCGCGTTGTTTATCCTGGTCCATCTGCACCCCTTGTCGATCAACCACAAAGCCTAGAAACTTCCCGATTGTTACTCGAAAGACGCACTTCAATGGGTTCATCCTTAATTTATACTTCCTACATCGAGTAAACACCTTCTTTAAGTCGTTTAGGTGGGACTCCGCCTTCTTCGATTTGATGACCAAATCATCCACATAGAATTCTACAAATTTGTGGAAGAAATCGTGAAAAATGGCCATCATTGTTCTTTGATAAGTAGCTCCCGCGTTCTTAAGTCCAAACGGCATTACTTTGTACATGAAATTGCCCAACGGGGTTCTGAATGTCGTTTTCTCTGAGTCCGCGGGGTCCATCTTGATCTGGTTGTACCCTACGTACCCATCCATGAAGCTATACATCTCATGCCCAGCCGTGGCATCTATCAAGCTATCAATGGAGGGTAGAGGTAACTCATCTTTGGGGCAAGCCCTGTTCAAATATCTAAAATCCACACAGATCCTTATTTGACTCTTGTCCTTCTTCCCTACTGGCACAATGCTAGATAGCCAAAGGGGATGCTGTATTGGTTTGATGAATCCTGCTACCAACAAACGCTGAACCTCTTCCTTAATCTTCAAGTCCAACTCAGGTTTATAAGTCCTTGTTGCCTGCTTCACCGGGATGGCTGAAGGCATCATGTTTAGCTTGTGGCAGCTCACTTCCTCATCTAGCCCTTCCATTTCGGTATACTTCCATGCAAAGACATCTATGAACTCCCGGATTAGCCCAACCAAGGCTTCTCGTTTCTCCTTACCGAGATCCTTCGCGATGAAGATGGGCCTTGGGTCTTCCCCTTCTCCTGCCAGGTTCAACTGCTCCAACTCTTGTGCCTGGGGCTTTGGTTGATTTGCTATGTAGTCTGGTTCTTCGGTGACCTCCTCCACAAACTCCTGTATGTTGGAGTTGTCTATCACCATACACTGTCTCTGTTGATCCACCAAGAAACACTCATATAACGGGTCATCCCCATCCTCGGTCTCTCGGCCGCCCGCTCACATCGTTATAAACGGTATACCACCTTCCCCTCTTCAGTGACCACCTTCTTGCATTGCCTGTTGGTAGCTGTTGCCACGGCCTTCCTCTTCCTCTCTCTTGAAGCCTCAGCGATTCTTCCCCCTGAAAAGCGACTCAGCACGCTTTGCCGTTGGACCTCATGCTCCGCAGGATCCACTCTAAGCCTTACTTTGTTTTTGAGCTTCTTCGTGGTACTTTGGGGTCGAGGGATCACCTGATGGGTTTCTTCGGCCCTCACCCCTTCGTTACTCGCAGATTCTTTACTTTGCTCGTTCATAGGCCCCATTCTATCTCTGATCGAGGGAACCCATGCCTCCTCCATTCTTCTCGTTAGGACTCGAGCATCCTCCTCCAACTCCGTATAAAAGGCCGCATCTACAAAGTGAGCTTCCTCGATAGCAAAAGGCCTTTTTGTAGCCCTAATGGTCACTTCTGTTCCTTTGACATTCGCCTTGGCGCATTGATGATATGTTTAAGGAACTAAACCTTGATTGTGCATACACACTCTTCCTATTAGTAAATGATAGGAAGTTTCACTTTCTATTACATGGAACTTGATGTGGGAACTCAGATTTCCCATTACAATTCCCACATTCACATACCCAATGGATTTAGAAGATTGGTTGTCATACCCTGAGATTACCAGAGGTATGGGGACCAACCTTTCTTCTGGGATATTAGCTGCGTGGAAGGAGTTGATCGGCATAATGTTGATGGAAGCACCCCCATCTATAAGCATTCTTGCAAAACTAACCCCGTTGATACTGGCCGTCACATACAAGGGCCTGTTATGAGGGAACCTTACAGCTCTATCTGCATCGCTGAAGGTCACCTCTGATAGGAACTTTTTCACCAGCCTCGCCATGGTTCCCCTCCATTTTAACTAGGGAACCGCGTCCTTCTTCGCGATGTCTAGGATCGCCCGAGTTATTTCCAATCTGCTCTCCTTTGGTATCCCCACTTGATCGAAGAACCAAGCGAACTTTGGGTATTTTGAAACTGCACTGTATTCAACTACTGCCTCCATTTCCTCGCCCTCAATGCTGTATACGTCTTCCACATTTTTAGCGCTTGCTTCATCGTAGGGTAAAACTACGTTAGCCATTCCTGTGGTGCAATGTTCCAGAGTTTCTTCGAATTCCCTTTGCTTCATTGTTGACCTTCCTCCTTCTCTTTCCGCCTCATCATCGTAGACCATCACCAAGTTGGCCCCATGCACTGGAAGTGGGTTGTTGTTAACGTTCTGTGGGGGGATCTACAGCGTCCCTGCCTTTATGTACTTATCAATTATTCTTCTCAGTGTGAAACAGCTCTCTGTCGGGTGTTGGATCTTTCGATGAACCTGACAATACCTAGGATCCGTCTTTGTTGCATCATCGGGTTCTTTCGCCGGAATGCCTTTTGGTAGGTAGACCGTTCCACCTTGGACCATGGTGTTATAACAGCTCACCGCCTCTTCTATCGTGCACGGTAATGGTGGTGGGTCTTCTCTACCCCTTCCGAACTTCCTTTTGTTGTCCTTCTTCGCCGCCTTACCCCCATCTGTTCCTTCGGTGTATCCCACTCGTGGGGGTTGAGGCCTTCCTCCCCCAGGTTGTATCGACTTCCTGAATATCATAGGCACCGCCACCGGGTTTGGTCGTACGACCAATGAGATGTTCCATGCAGATTTTAAGAATGCCAAAAAAGTTCTCTCGCGCGTCTCATTGATAAGATGGCAAATGTACTCCGGGAGTAGTCCTTCGGCACAGATTTGTAATAGTTTAGACTCCTTGGCCTCCTCTCTCACATCCAGAGACCTTTCCCTGAACCTCCGAACGTATGCCACCACATCTTCTCCTGGTCGTTGCTTCTCTCTCCCTAGTTGGGTCAGAGTGAATTCATCCTCTGCTAGAAAGAACTTTTGGACAAACAGCACATGCATCTCTTCCCACGTGGAAACACTCTTAGGGGCCAAACGAGAATACCACGTTTATGCTTTATCGATTAGGGATTTGGAAAACTCCCTCAACCTAAGCTTCTTGTTGTTGCAATGCGCCCCCAAGTGCTCAATAAAACATTTAATGTGCTCTTTCGGATTCCCACCCTTCCCTGTGTATTTTTCAAAGATGGGGGGAATATAATCCCTCGGGTAAGGCTCATCGTTGTATTCCTGAGGATAAGGTGTCCTAAAGTCATCATAGACTGAAGCTACCTCGCCTATAGACTGTGAGGAAGCCTGCATGAACTTCAACATCTCCTTTTGCATTTCTCTCCTCATTTCCTCCATGGGCGATGGGGCAACGACCAATGGGGGTGTTGGCTGAATGACCGTTACAGTTGGATCCATCGTTACAGCTGGCGCCGTTGATACTCCAGAGATTCCCACCGCCGGATTCACGACGGAGGGTATGCTTGTCGGGGCTGCTCCCGTTGTACCTGCGCCTGGTGGAACCGTTGGAGCTGCCCCTAGTGTTACGAAGGAATTGGCTTCGAGTCCTCCCAGCACCGTTGAAGCTGCAGGAGTTTGCAAAAACTCATAGAACTTGCTCATGAGGAGGGTCATCTGGGCAGGTCCCAGCCCAGCGCTCGTGGAAGCCTGCGTCACTCCTTGAGCGCCTGTTGTTGTCTGAACTGGAGGCACTTCTATTCGAGGAGCTCCGCTCCTTAAAGCCTCCAATTCTACCGCTGCTTGCTCTTCACTGTGTTGGATATCATCAAAGTTGAGCCTTCGATTAACGTTATCTTGCGCCATACTCCTTCCTTAGAAGAATGCCTCCCCAGCAGAGTCGCCAAATGTAAGAGGGTAGTTTAGATAAGATGGAGGCGTAACCCCTTTTGAGTATGGTGATGACAAGGTTAATCAGTAAACACTAGTGATTTAGCCACAAGACACAAAGAACAGTTTGGAACGTATGAAACCCAGCTTAAACCCACAAATCTCTCGTGTATAACTCACAATATAATAAAGAACTCAGAAATAACTTAGCTAGAGGGAGAGAGAAGTAAGCATCCTAGATACACCTTAGTAGGCAGGTAAAAGAACACACACACCGAAAAGGTCTTCTTCAAGGATTTCTGTCAAGTTATTAAAGCTCCCTAATAAATGACAAATGGTGGGTGGAAGAACTCTCTGGTTTTTCAATAACTCTTTCTCTAGTAATAATTTCTCAAAATCTTAGAAGAATATCTCCAAAAGAACTCTTTTTAGAACTTTTTGATCGATGCCCTTCCTTGGAGGTGCCACCCCCGAGGAAGCTAAGTCATTAATGCCTGTGAAAGACCTCCCTCATACCTTATGTCACCAGCATTAAATACCTGATGCACTAGTTATCTTTACGTCATAAACATTAAATGCCAAGACATGCCTTTTGCCTAACCACTGTGTGTCAGGGGGCTGTTGCCACAGAGGTTGCTTACCAACCGTCTGACAACCCCAAATACCACGGTGGTTTACTCAAGTGCAGACTTGACGTTGTCTAGCTGGCTAGTGACATCACCTACAGTAGATGGGACATAAAGTAGAGGGCTGTTTGGTTCACAGGAAAGCTCCCGATGGAACTCGAAGCTACTTTGCTTTAGGTTCCACGGTGAAGATCTTTCGGTGTTTTACCAGGTGTATCTAAGATGGTCAGGACAAGCCCCAACGGTGCCCCACTTCTTAATCCTCCAAACCAAGTCCCTCTAAAGTTCCCATGGTGAGGTTGTTCGATAGAGCATGAAAGCTCTCCCAGGCCCTGCCAAGCCTGGTCTCTCGCGCGTACCGTTCGACCTCACACCCATTCATTATTCTCGTTACAACATTACAGTCGTTACAACTCGTAGTCAATATAAACAAAGCTATAATATGACAAAGTAACAATAAGCTAAAGTACGAGTTGCCACGCCAAGCTTCCACGCTGAGCTGCCTCGCTGAGCTTATCCTCATAACACTGTTGCTAATTGGTGGATTATCCCTAATCCCAGGATTACCTTCAGGCCACCTCTACAAATACGATCCCTAACGAAGAAGTTATGGACTTTTGATCGGAGAGGAATTATAAGGAAATTCACAAAACAATTTAATAAATGACACTTATGTCCTGAATCTCTTTTGCACAGCAAGTCTGCAATTTCGCCATACCCGGGGTCTCATTGATTGATGATTTTTTGCCCAAATGCTACGCAAGAGTAGGTTTTTGGACCAATCCGAATTGCAGACATGGATTTAGCCATTATCGAGAAAATACGATTTTGGCTCGAGTCTCGGGTTAACCATATGGACCACTGGAGCTTTATTGGATGCCATCAAAAATAGGGATATGGTCTTTGGCTTGTAAATTGAGTGGCAAGTCCGAACATTAATGGAGGCAGTTCTTGGATTGTATTTTTGATGGAGCAAAGAAGACCTTGGTCATAAATGCATTTTGGCCTTGGATTTTGGCACTTTTGGTGAATGGGTCTTTGCCCATGAAATTGCAGCGGGTTTCAACCATGGAGAGTGTTCTTTGACCATTATAAATATTGATCTTGGGCTATTACAATCGCAGCATAGCAGCTGGTCCAAGGAACCATGGTTTGAGCAAGTCTCGACAAAGGGGATTGCAGTGGGCTTGAGCGGTTGTGACCGGTCGACCGGCACCTGGCCACCGGTCCACCGATGAATGAGATTTATGCCTACGAACCAAGAAGTGTGTTTTTCCTTGCCACGCAATCGACCGGCCATGATCCGACGGTCGATCGGTCCTGCTATTTTGGCCGCCATTTGCTGCTTTATTTTCTCCTTTTCTTTTTCTATTTTCTTTTCTCTTTTCTCTTTTCTTTTATTTATTATTTGTAACTTGAGTATAAAAGAAAAAACTTGATTTTATTATTAGGATATCTAGTTTTTATCTTATTTTCTCTTCTCTTTTTAGTTCTTAGGTTAGAGAGCACATTTGGGGGCTTACGTTGGAGACCACTCCTCTCCTCCATTTTTGTTGTGTTTGTACCCATTTATGTAATCTTTTTTACTATTCATCTTCTTCTCTCTTATTTTAAGCTTTGTGACCTAGTTTATTTGTTTTCTAATTTAGGTTTTCACGCTTTATTAATTATCCCATGTCTAGATAATTGTTGTAGTTAATTTAATTAATGTTGCCTTAATTAATTAGTTACTTTAATTAATGTCATTAATTATGTGTAGTGGCTAATTTAAATTAGGTTTTGTTGGATTGAACTCACCTAGGGTTGATTTGGTTGATTTGCTATGGTGATATTTTTTACTCGTTTAATTCGATTGGGTTGTCCTTGTTGTTACGCCTAGGAAATTTAACGGGTATATCACATATGCCCCGTATTTACGACCTACGTGTGTAATTTTCGGGGTATATGTTGACGCCAAAAACATAGTAGTCTTTTATGTGAATTTAGAGGTGTGACAACTCGTGATTTAATTAATTGTCAAAACGAGATACAATTGTAAGGACATAAAATTCCAATTGAGTCCCTGTATTGTTTTGACTTAATTTCGTGAACAAAACTGGGTTTGTAATATGTCATAAGGAGATTTTATTTTTGTCAAGATCCCACTTGGTCTATGGTGTATTTAAGAAATTGAAGATGTTGCGGAAAAGCTTCAAAGAATTAATCATGCCGAAGTTTAATTGGTGCAAGTTTATTCATCTTCAAGTTAATTGCATTCCGAGATCACACAGGTATGAATGCGTATAATCAATGGTGCTCGGAATAATTTTTATAAAAAGATGAGGATATAGTTTTATAAAGAAAAATATTTTAAAATGTTTTAAAAGTGTTTTAAATGTTTTACACTTCATTTTATTCTGATAAATACGAAAAAGAGTTTGACTTAACTGGATCTCTTTAGGAGATATGTTTTAAAGGAAAAGTCAAAATGACACGCGCGTCGTTCAAACGACATCTGCGCTCGTTCGAGCGAGATAGCCATGTCGGGCAAACGACGTGTCGATCTCGTTCGAGCGACATTTTTTTCGAGGCAGCATTTAATTCCTATTTAAAACGTGTTTTCGTCAGAGTTTTGTAAGTGTGCATCTGGAAAAATAGTTTACGATCCAGTACGAGTTGTGCACATGTTTTTCTAAGGTTTCAAAGCTTAAACACATTCTTAGAAGTTTGCAAAGATCCGATTTATCATTATTATATGTTTATGTTATCTTGCTGCACCAAGAAGGTTTGTTCTATACATGAACATATGGGTTTTGCGGTGAAGAAAAGAGAAGGACTTCGTGTTCGACATCGTAGACGTATCAAAGCCATTCGGTGGACACCGAGACATACGTGGACGCGTGTGTTGTGGACAGGTACTGTGAAAGATGGAATTTATGCATGGGCACGATTGAATAATGGTAGAAGATCAGAAGAAGCGTCAAGACCCATGGGGATCGAGCCATTGAGTAAGGCTAATATGTCTTTGTAAAACCTTTGTTCGTAGTGGTTGTCTGGCTTGGATCGTCCGAGGTTTTTTCCTATCTTGGGTTTTTCCTCGTACATCCTGCGGTGTGAGTATTCTTTACTTTACTTTAATTGCTTTAATATCTAGATGCATGTTTAGGATTAATCAAGATAAAATTGATTTAAAGTAACAATTGGTTTTTCACAACTTGGTTTGGTGCTAATTAAAAATTGGATAATTTTTTGTGAAAATTGGTTTAATTTGAAACACACTCGTGGTGGACCACTCTTTCAGCAATCTTAATAACTTGTGAACCCATGCAACCATTTATACCAATTAACTCAGGGTGAGGGATATGTGTCACAACCTATAGTTTTTATTCCCTTTGTTAATCTTAGTTTAATTTACCCTCGCCTAGAATAATTTTTCCTCTTTATTTTATTTTTGTTAACATTACCTTTCACACTTTTATTCGAGAAGTAATAAACCAATTAAATTCTAGCAACTCGTCTCTGTGGATTCGATACCCAGACTGGTCGCTATACTCCCTTAAAAGAGAGTAGTCAATAGTTTAGGTTTTTTGCATAGCGGTGGGAGCCGAAAACAAATGACCGGCGTAGGGTGACTCTTGCGTTGCGGTTTCCCACGTATCTATCAAAATGGTGCCATTGTCGGGGACTTGTTTATTTTAGAATTTAATTGATTTAGTATTTCGTAATATTTTTCTTTATAATTGTATTTTTTTTAACAAATTTTTAAGACTTCTACATTTGAGTGCCAAGAAATGCTTGAATTTGCCGATCGCACATCACTTTGTGGAATTTTCCATCTCGAGCCTTCTTTGGGGTAAGCATGCCTTATTTCAATCCTTTCGGTAATCGTAATGATAATTCTCAAAATCCCCCTACCCTGTGACTTTTGGTGAATACTATTACCCAAAAAATTACAAATTCTAAAATGTCGTTGGGTGAGTATAACGAAAATCAAGTTATGGGTTATGGAAATTTTGGGAATGATTATTCTGATGTTGGGCCTCAAAATCATTATAATAATAATGTTGAAACTAATTGCAATATTTTTGAAACTTCTTAGGATAATGATTTTGATAGTAGTTTCAAGGATAATTTCCAAACTTTTCATTATCAAGAATCCAAGTCTCGGCCTATGACTTTCGGCAAGGGCTTGCGCATGCTTGAAAATGAAAATTTTGAAAATCATATGTTGATACCAAAATTTACCATCCTACGTGGACCAATTACAAGCCGGCACATGTCATCCAATGTGGCACAAGTCAAGTCAGCCTGATACAAAAGCCCGATGAGTAAGGAAGCCCGACTAATAATAAACCCGACCAGGTGGGAAGCCTGACCAACAGCCTGTATTGCCAACAAAGTGACAGCAATCTTACAGCTTGTATTGCCAATGAAGTGACATTATTCATATATTTAATACACATTATGTATTGATGTAAATGCCTAACGAATGAAGGCATTCCATCCTTTCACACGATAACTATGAGTATCCTTCTTGGGCTATAAATACTTTGTATCACCCTCATTGCAAGGGAGGGGGAAAACAACTCAAGGCAATCAATACATAACAGTGGACGTAGGCTATTCCATTAGGCCGAACCACTTTAAAATTTCTAGTGTCTTGTTTATTTTATTTATTTTATCTGTGATCAACTAATTAGGCCTAGTCTAATTCTTTGCATCAATAGATTGGCACCGTCTGTGGGAATGTATAGCTAAACATTTTCACTAATTCATCATCCATGGCTGAAATTCCTGAATCAAGTACCAGAAATAAGGGAATTCCGCCTAATCCTTTTTCCCCTCCAAACAATAATGAATTGACTGGAATTTTAGCTACCTTGGCCAAGGGTCAAGAGGCTATACAGGACACGATACGACAGCTGGCCCAAACTCTACAAGCTGGAGTTCCTGCATAATTTAATCAAAGGAATATGCCACCATCACCAATAAGGAGGGTTGGGAATAGCCATTCCAGAACTTCAAGATATACTTCATATCTTCCTGGAGGAACTTCTTCTATCAGGATTACTAATTCCACTAATGGACAATCCCTTATCCTAGAAAGATTGAGTGTCTTATAAAGGCTAAGTAGGGCCTCTCCTTTCGATCGTTTGGGACCCCAGGGAAATGCCATATGGATTGCTTCGAGAAATACTCGATGATCAAGCGGTCTGAAGGAAGGTTCAGCCCAATCCAGATTAAACACCTGACGAACTAATAGGTCCAATCAGAGAGAATGTTCACAAAAAGAAAGCACAGCCAGTTGGTTGGCATAAAAAAACCGCCACCCATATATTTGGTGCTGGCAGTGATGCTTAGAAAGGTTCCATTCAGCGTTTGGAAGACAGATTGGGAGAAATGTCCAAGGCCAAGAATCCTCTCCAAAGAAGTTTTATTAAAGGATCCCCCTTTGTACAAACCATCGTAGATTTCCCTACACCGACCAAGTTTAAAGCTCCAGTGGTGACTCCCAAATATGATGAGAAGACTGATCCAGTTCTTCATATATAAAAATACCAAGCATCGACTGATATCTATTTTGTTTCTGATGAGATGAGGTGCAGGGCATTTTCAGGAACAATCACTCGATCTGCTCAAATCTGGTATAATAGTCTTCTTCGGGGGAAATTTCTTGCTTCCAACAACTCATCGGGCTATTCATTGGTAATTTTTGCTTTGGAGCAAAATCAGTGAAGCGAGTAGCTCATTTTCTTAGTGTAAGACAGAAGGTGGGAGAAAGTACTAGGGATTACATCACTCATTTTAATAACGAGAAATTCAAAGTCATTGATTACAAAAAGAAGACTGCAATCACTGCCCTCATGAATGGTTTTCTCCCCGACAAATTGTACTATACGTTGGCAAAAAATCCCCCGAAGACGATGACAGAATTGATGGCCAAAGAAGTGAATATTATGAACGTCGAGGAAGCTATGGCTGCCAAAAAGAATTCAGAGGCAAAGGCTGAAGCAAACATAGAAGGGAAGTTAGATAAGAAGGAGCACAAGAATCATAATGTGCACAGGAATTCAAAAGTAAAAGAAAGCTTAGATTAGCTCAGGAAATTTACTAATTAAACTCCCTTAACGGTGGATATACATCATGTTTTGGAAGAAATCAAGCATAACAATGATTTGAGTTGGCTTGAAAAGTTAAGGTCACTTGCTGATAAGAGGGATAAGTCCAAGTGTTGTGAATTTCACAAAGATCATGGTCATATGACCAACCGGTGTATTTCTCCCTAGAATGAGATAGAAGCACTCATCCGAAGAGGAAAATTGAACAAATTTATTGATCGATAGGCTGGTGGAAGAACTGCAGGTAGATTTTGACAGAGATCTAAATCAGCTGTTAATCCTAGAGAAGATAAGAACAGGAACCATAACGATGATCCAAAAGACGATCTTGATCTCCCGAAGAAGCCTAGACAGCCTGAACATTAGGTATTCACACTCAATTTTAGATCCTTTGATTTCCATATGATTACAGGTGAAGATGAAGGAGGAGGATATCATACAGCTGAAAGGAAATCTTACTTCAATGAGGCTCAAGCTTGTTCCTATATCCAGCGAATCAACCTTACCGAGGAAGACCGACCAAGAAAAGTTAGCAAGAATAAGAATGTAATTGGATTTTCTAAGAGAGATATATCTGGAGTGTTGTATACTCATAATGATCCTTTAGTGATCAAAGTCAGGATGAAAGAAGTACTGGTGGCAAGAGCATTAGTGGATAACGGCAGTTCAGCAGACATCATGTTCTATCCCTATTTTGATAGTTTGGGATTAGAACTTAGCCAACTGGAACCTTACCACGGGCCACTCATTGGATTCTTTAATGAGAAAGTATTTCCATTAGGTACAATCAAACTAGACGTGTTGATCGGGACATGGACGGCGAGCAGGACAGAGAAGGTGAGATTCTTTGTAATGAAAAAAATATCCATTTTGTCTATAACATGATCATGGGAAGAGTTGGTCTGAAGAAATTCAATGTTGTACCCTCTACTGTTCATCAATACCTGAAGTTTCGGACCAACTTTGGAGTTGGAGTAGTAAAAGGAGATCAGAAAGTAGCTCGGGAATGCTACTATTCCTCTGTCGAGGAGGAAGATATGTTAGAAACAAAGAGGAAAATAACCACTTATCAAGTGGATATATCTGATCCAAACAGTGAATCTGAGGTTGAAACCTTAGATCCACGAGACTAATCTGAGCTTGTAAAAGGCCAAGTGATGGAAGCAATAGAAAGCATTGTTCTCTACGATGATAGACCAGAATAAACAACTCAAATAGGAGCGTCATTGGAATCGATTCTTAAATAAGGGTTGGTGGATTTCTTGAGACAAAGAAAATAGGTGTTCGCATGGAGCCATAAAGATATGTCATGCATAAACCCAAATTTCCTATGCCATGAGCTTAATGTTAATAAGGAGGTTAAACCAGTGAAAGCAGCGAAGAAGAGTTTTTAACCCGAAGAAATACCAGGCTATACAGGAAGAAGTGAAGAAGCTTCAAGAAGCTTCCTTTATTGAAGATATGAAATACCCTGACTGGTTAGCCAAAGTAATTATGGTTAAAATACAAGACAATAAGTGGAGGATGTGCATGGATTTTACTGACTTGAACAAAGTATGTCCAAAGGATCACTTTTTTTTACCACAAATTGATCAACTTGTGGATTTTACTTTGGGGCACGAGTTATTGAGTTTCATGGATGCGTATTGTGGTTATAACCAGATCAAAATGAAGCCAGAAGACAGAGATAGTATTTCCTTTATTACTCCCCAAGGAACTTATTGCTATAATGTTATGCCATTTGGTCTAAAAAAATGCAGGTGCTACTTATCAGAGATTGGTAAACAAAGTATTTGAGGAACAGATAGGCAAGAACATGGAGGTGTATGTTAATGATATGCTCACTAAGAGAAAAAAAGTTGTTGATCATATTGTCAACCTCAGCCACACGTTTGATCAATTGGAAAAGCATCAGATGAAGTTAAACCCCACCAAATGCGTCTTCGGAGTCCAGGAGGGAATGAACCTCGCATATATAGTAAATCAAAGGGGCATTGAAGCTAATCTAGATAAGATCAAAGATTTGATAGAAATGCAATCCTCGACCTGTAAAAAATATGTTCAAAGGCTAACAGGGCGCGTAGCATCACTCAACAGATTTGTGTCCCGAACAATAAACGGGTGTTTTCCATTCTTTAAGGTGCTCAGAAAAACCTTCGAATGGAACGATGAATGTGAAAAAGCCTTCTTGGAATTGAAGAAGTACCTAGGAACACCACCACTAATCTCCCGACTAGTGTTGGGAGAGAACTGTATTTGTATTTGGCTGTATCTAAATCAGTTGTTAGCTCTGCCTTGATCAGGGAAGAGAATAGAGTTCAAAAGCCAGCTTACTACACTGGCAAAGCTTTTCGAGGAGCATAAGTTAGATATCCCAGACTAGATAAATTAGCATCGTCCTTAATTGAGGCTTGTAGACGAATGAAGCCATATTTTCAAGCTCACGCCATAGTGGTATACACTGACATGCCACTGAGGCAAGCTCTGAATAAGCCAGATAAATTCGAAAGATTGAAGTGTTGGGCTATGGAGTTAGGGGAATATAACTTTGTATACGAACCAAGAACTGCCTTAAAAGGCCAAGCTGTGGCTGATTTTATTACAAAATTCACTTATCCAAAGGTCCCCAAGCAATAAGGGATTCTGGACGAGCAACTTTCAGGGGTCAGCAAACCTACTGGAGATACGCTCGACCAACTCCAAGCGGGGGAAATTGCAGAAAGAGATATCAATGATCAACCAGAACCCTCCAGTGGAGTACAGGGGATGAAAAACAAATATGAGGAGGTGAACGATAAAATCTTACATCAAGGGATTCTAACAAACTAAGCGTTTGACAGCAGTATCCCCATATGGATTCTGTATATTGATGGGACATCCTATATAACTGGATATAAGCTGGAATCATTCTCAATACTCCAGACGATATAGATATAGAATACGCTCTACGATTCCAATTTCAAGCCTCCAATAATGAGGCAGAGTATGAAGTTGTGATTGTTGGTTTAAATCTAGCTAAATCACTGAATGCCGAGCAACTTGTGGTATACAATGATTCACAGTTGGTGGTAAATCAGGTGTTGAACTTATATGCTGCTAAAGGAAAACTGATGTCGAGATACTTAGCTAATGCTTTAGATATAATTACCACTCTACTAGCTTTCGAGATGATTAGAATTCTAAGATTGGAAAATGCTCGAGCAGAAGCACTTGCTCGGCTAGCTTCAGCAACCAGAACTGAGTTACAAAGAACTATTTCTATTAAGTTACTTGCCAATAGGATCATTGATGAAGATCTTATGGTTAATTTTATTGCAGTTGATATGGGCCCATCTTGGATGGATCCCATACGAGCATATATTGAAGAAGGTATTCTTCCAGCCGAACTACTTGAAGGTAAGAAATTGAAATACAAAGTCGGAAGATATGTGCTAAATGGTGGCGTATTATATAAAAGAGGATTAATCGTTGGTTTACAATGGTGTGTGCATCTAGCTGAAGCGTAGGATTTGATTGAAGCAGACCATTGAGGGTCTCGTGGGGACCATGTAGCAGGAAGAACGTTGTTGTGAAGAATACACACATAAGGGTACTACTGGCCACCTATGTGAGCAGATTGTGTAGCTTTTTCCAAGAAGTGTGACAAGTGCCAGAGGTTTTCTAGCATACGCAAGACTCCACAAGCTCTCCTAACACCATTCACTTCACCTTGGCCCTTTGCTATATGGGGAATTTACTTGGTCTGGCCTCTGTCGACCACCCGAGGAAGGTTTAAGTACTTGGTTGTAGTTGTTGATTATTTTACTAAATGGGTGGAAGCTAAACCATTGATTAATATGTCATGTGATAATGTTTATCAATTTATCTAGAAAAATATCATATGCAGGTATGGTTTGCCCTACGCCGTTATCAATGATCATGGCACACGATTTGATAACGATAAATTTGTTGACTAATACGTTCAATCTAATGTCTAAAAAATCCACTTTGCTCCTGGTTATCCTCAAAGCAATTGCCAAAAGAGGTAACTAATAGAACTTTATTGAATGGGTTGAAGAAAAGGCTGGAAAGAGATAAAGGGAATTAAATTAATGAACTGCATTCTGTCTTATGGGCTTACCGAAAAACTCTCAGAACAGCTACTGGAGAAAATCCCTACCTGTTAGCATTCGGTACTAAAGTCGTAATCCCTGTCGAGCTAGGTTTACCAAAACATAAAGTTCTTAACTTCAATACTCCAGTCAGTGATTTGATGAGAAGGATGGACTTAGATATGCTGGAAGAGGTACGTGAAGACGTAACAATAAGGAATGCATCCTATCAATAATGGACTTCACATTTCTACAACAAGAGGGTATGACCGAGCAACTTAAAAGAAGGTGATTATGCTTTGAAGAAGGTGATTCAGAAGAGCAATAAGCTTGAAGCCAATTAGTACGGGCCTTATCATATCGTAGCAGTCGTCCGACCAGGCATATACCGAATTGAGACGTTAGAAGGAGAAGAATTCGAGAATCCCTAGAATACAGAACACCTGAGGAAGTAATATCAGTGATGTAGTCATGTTGTACTCAATTCATTTCAATATTAATGAGAGTATGACTTCCCCAAAAATTTTATTTTCTTTTTTTCGGAGTACCAGTGCTATGCACTACATTGCAAACATTATAAAGACCACTAACAAAGTTGGTCGGTATCAATAAAGACCACCAATAAAATTGGTCGGTATCAATAAAGACCACCAACATTTGGTCGGTATCAATAAAGGCCACCAATAAAGTTGGTCATTATCAATAAAGGCACCAACAAAATTGGTTGTCAAAGACATAAAAAACCATGCAATGCAAAATTATAAGTCCCAAATTCTTGGTTAATGAAGACCCGGGTGAATAATTTTCATCTAAACTGGGCTAAAAGATGGACAAATGTTCCACAGACGCCTGGGAACCTAGGTAACTAATGTAATTACCAAAAAATTTAGGTACATTAGTAGAACCATGATGAAGTATTGGTAATTGGTATAATACTTAGGATAATCCTAAGGATATCAATAGAACCGATGAAAAATTAAAGATTAACTAAAATTTTATCCATTCTTAGTCAAAGACTAAGAAGACATTCATATGTGCAGAGATTAATAAAAGTTGATCCATTCATAAAATAAGCTCTTCATTAAATCAAATGACTACATATTATTGTTTAAACATGAAGAAACAAAATACAAAGAATTATTTTGCAGGACGTTTTCCTTCAGCCTTAGAAACAGGATACATGCCAGCTGGAGGATCATCCAAAGTAAAATAAGAGTTAATGAAGTTAAAATTCTGAAGCATCCTGGTGTTGCTGCTACTGGGATGATCAAGCAGGTGAGGAGGTCGAATGATCTCTAGTTCATCATGTAGCTCATAATCCCCTTAGTATTTTGAAATCAAACAATGAGGATTACGTTCAATAAGAATCCATTAACATCTAACTTGAATGGAGGATTGTTAAGCTGCAGCAAGCCCATACCAATCCCAAAAAGAATTGTTTTGATCCACCTTCATCACAGTTAAAGCATTCATCCAACCCCATTTACAGGACTCATTCTTAGCCTGTTGAAGTTTATCATCAAAATGCCCCACAGAGCTTCATTATACCCATCTAACCAAACTTTTCTTGGTTGCTTGTGAAATTGAAAGGTTAATTTATCAACCAACAACTGCATCTTCTTCAGTACTCCATCTTTAACCTGTAATTAGGAAGATTGAGTGGATAGTTGTTTAGACAAGGTCTGCAGATTTTGGGACATCTCAGCAATACCTCGATCTTTAGCTTTTAATTGCATAGCTTGATTGGCAAGGGCTGTTGAGTCCTAACCTCTTCTGTAATTCCTTGTCCAGGATTATTTCTTGCTCGTGAGGAAGATGCAGGCTTAATGATCTCTTAATGTTTCATTCTCAGCTTTTAAAAAGGAGTAACCTTCATCAGTAGTAGCAACAACAGGTCTAGAGGCAGACTTCAAAATATTCACTTCATCCCTCAAATTATTATTCTCCTCTTCCAGGAGTTTGGCAACAGTTCTGATTTAATCAACTTCAAGATTAAGAAGAAATTCCTTTTTATTGTAAAAAGAGACAAAATTAGCAGACTTCAAAATATTCACTTCATTCCTCAAATTATTATTCTCCTCTTCCAGGAGTTTGGCAACAGTTCTAGTTTCATCAACTTCAAGCTTAAGAATAAATTCCTTTTTATTGTAAACAGAGACAAATTTAGCAAAGCCCCGACCTACACTTAAGCTTCGATACTTCTTATTATAGCTCTGATGCAACAGTACAGTAGATTCTTTATGTTGTTCTTGAAGTTCTTCTATCATCTCATAGTAGGCAACATTGTTTACTATCACCCGATCAAGTAAGTACTTCAAATACTTTTAGGTTTCTTTAGCCTGCTCTGATACATCATCACCGAGCAACTGAATAATTTCTTCTTCAGAAAAGTCTGTATGACTTGCTTTGAAAAAAGCATTGCACTTCCTCAATAGCTCGATATCATGGGAAGACAATTGTTCCATCTTCGCTATAAACTAGCAAAAATAAATGACCATGAATCAACAATAAGAATGGAGAACATGTATAATCAACAAGAGACAGAAAGAAACAAAAGGTACTTTATTGATAACAAAGAGTTCAAGTACAATAAAAATGAAGAAAAATAAATAAAAAAGAAAAAGGGAAAATGCCGAACAACTTTACACCTTCTCCCTATCATTCTCAACCTTCTTATCCTGCTTAGAAGAAGAAATTACAAACTTGAGTTGCTCAGTTTGCTCGATTAGGGGAAGATAAGATTTTGTGACTTTAGGTTGATCAATAATAGATTTAACTACTAGAAAAGACTCTCCAGAACCAGGTTTATCTTTAACTTCATCCTCAATGACTGGAGGAGGACTAAGAATATATCTCTGAAAAAGTTCAGAACCTTCATCTATGTTCACCTCCTGAAGGGAAGCAACCCACCCATCTCTGAAGCATTTTTATTTTTCATACTCAATCTGAGAAGATGCGGCAGAAATAACTTTATTCCAGCCTTTGTCCCAATTAGCACAAATGTAGGCCTTCACATCAGACTTTCTCTTAGATCTGGAAGAGGATACAAGCTCTTCGGCAGTCTTTGCCCAATGTTCAATTTCATCTGTCTTACGCTTAGCCTCCTTCCCCTTGCGCTCAACTTCCTTGGCCATACGCTCATCTTCAAGGGCATTCTCATCAGACGTCTGTCGAGTAGTCTCAGTTGTCTTTAATTTATCTACCCAAGTACTCTTCTCAGTTTTTAAGTACTGTTAAGATTCGAGCGGAGATTCCTTCAAACCAGCTAAGGCTTCCTCCACATTATTTGAAGAAGAAAAAGAAGCCCTAATTGAATCATCCTTCTCCAGCATATTATTGAAGTGTACTAAGAACTGTAAGAGATGAAGATCAAGATAGGTATATGATAAATATAAAAGGCAACCAAAATAAGAAATTGGAACCCACTTACTGATGCAAGGCTCTAAACAACTAATTCAGAAACCCTTGCTCGAGGGAGCATAGCATCCACCCCCTGTGGTCTGGAAGAGTACCAGATTTTATCAACTTCCTGGCCAAACCAGGAGTAATAACTGTTACTGGAGGAATAGCATCAGAAGAGGGTAATTCAACCAAGGATAGTAGATCAGTCACCTGGTCGACCTGCTTCTCTGCAAGCCCTCTTCTAAGTCTCCTCAAATGAACTTCACATTCTTTGGGAGTTGCATCTTTAGGGATTGGGACTTTGTGGGCTCGGTCTTTGGGGGTTGGGTCATTGGGAACTGAGGGCTTCATAACATCCCCTGTTTTCTTCTTGACTCCTTTAGCAAGTGCTTGGGAGCCATAACTGCTACCACTGAGAAGGTCAGAAAACTTCCTATTTTTCATTATTTGATAGAGGAGTGTCATAATCAACAACCTCTTGATCAATATCAATTACCAGAATAGGAGAGGCAACAGGTCTGGCAATAAAGGAATAAATAGTGTTTCTATATTGAAGCAAATAGGAGGTGGACCTAACATGCTCCTCAGCAACTACCTTGTGAAGTCCACGGATAAACTTCAATTCTTTCAAATTTACTTCACTCTCTTTGGGGGACTTTCTTTTCTGATCAACTGCAATTCAATTTATAAAGCAACAGTCAGTATGACATTTTATCAAATATAAAAAGGGTAAAATTACTAAAATATAAAATAACCTATTTCGTTGACAAAGAGCGGACATCTAGGTCCTTGATATTTAGCACCTCCAACTAAAGGGGCGTGTTGCCAATTTTTTACAACTACCCCGTGATCAAAATAATCCCTATTAGAATAAGGCAGATTAACTACTAAATCTTTGCTAACTGCCCTAATTTTCAAATAAAAAGTGGTATCACTAGTTACCCATTTATAACAAAACATTATTTCTGGAATCCCTGTATAGGTTCCATAGATTTGATTTAACCTATATACTCCATTCACTACTCTCCATGTGTTAGGAGCCACTCTTGAAGGAATAATGTCAAAATATTGATAAAACTCCAGACATGAAAGATTGGGAGGAAATGTGAACCCACGTTCAGCAATAAAGATGGAAGGGAACTAATGACCCTCAGCAAGAAAGAAAAAATCAGAAGGAAAAGTGGGATGTTCTAATACAACCCAAGGTGGAATATTAAAATTTATTCTGAACTTATCAAGTGACTAGATAGAATAAACCATTATGAATAAAACAAATAAGAAGAGAAGAAAAATTCTTACAAAAGTTTAAGGATTAAGCAAGAACGGAAGACAGAAAAGAAAGAAATCGCACGAAAAAGTAAAAAACACAGTGATAGAATCAGAAATGAGAAGTAGAAAATGATCGAAATTTTATCGCTCTTTTTATACGATGCATCGAAAACTGGGAAAAGTAATGAGTAAAGAGAACAATGGTTGGGTTTACGATGGCTAATAAAGGAAAATATGAAGATACCTCATAAAAGTTAGCTAAATTTTGAAATATTTACAAAATTACCATTCGCGCCCAAAAATTATCAATTAAATGGATAAATTTCACAATTCGGGAAGATTTACAGCCTACCAAACAGCCCGAGCTACCTTTAAAGCATAATATTTCACATTTTCGCACCAGCTCCAAGTATGAAACATTGGGGACTTCTGTTAATACCAAAATTTACCATCCTACGCGGACCAATTACAAGACAGCGTGTTATCTAATGTGGCACAAGTCCAAGTCAGCCTGATACAAAAACCTCGACGAGCAAGGAAGCCCGACCAACAGCCTGTATTGCCAACAAAGCGACAGCAGTCTTACAACCTGTATTGCTAATGAAGCGACAGCATTCATATATTTAATTCTCATTATGTATTGTTGTAAATTCCTAATGAATAAAGGCATTCAATCCTTTCACAGAACAACTATCAGTATATCTCTTGGGCTATAAATACATTGTATCACCTTCATTACAAGGGAGGGGAAAAATAACTCAAGATAATCAATACATAACAGTGGACGTAGGCTATTCCATTAGGACGAACCACTTTAAAATTCCATGTGTCTTGTTTGTTTTAATTATTTTATCTGTGATCAATTAATTAGGCACAGTCTAGTTTTTTGCATCAACAATTATCGAGAAGAAAATCATTATTGGGAGCTAAAATTGGATTTATTATTTGAATTCGATGATGATTTTTCTTTCGAGACTTTTGAATTCGAAGAATGTTTTGAACCAAATGAGGAATCGATGCCTAGTTCGGAACAATCAATCCTTCAGTTGGCCCATGGCATAATAGATAATGGAAATGAGGAAGAAATGGATGTAGTATCCATTTGCAATGAAATGGTTTTGTCTTTGGTTCCCAAAGAAGAAAGTTTCATTGAAAATGATCCTATCTCCTTTGAAATTACAACTTTGAGCGATGATAACTCATCTATTGAGTTCGAATTTATTCCCTCCCCCTTTTCATTCTCCGTTATCGAACCGATACAAGTACCCGATGAATCGGTCCCAAACTTTAAAACGTGTAACCCTTTCACCGATGAGGAGTACTTGATCAAGTTGCTTTCCATGAAGGAATCTTTGCCTCCAAGTACGTCACCTCCCATTCCAATTTCAAAATATTTAGAAGAAAATTATGTTTCTCTTATCCCCCAGGTGTAAGTGTCACTCGTTTTATCGAAATCCCCCATCCCCCCTCCAAAATTTTTAATTGGGTATGGCTAATTTCTTCCACCTTATACATGTCGTCCGTTGTTCAAACGGAATTCTTATTTTTTGGGATTCATGCATGAGAGGGAGGGTCCACATTGGATCTTTTAAATCCAAATCGTATTTTGGGTGGACCCTCAAAAATTTTAACTTCTAGTGTACAGTTAATTAGAAGTTCAAATTGTAGGTTGTAAATACTTAGTTTTTATTTTTCCTATTTTTCTTTTTTCTACTTATTATCTAGTGTATTTAGTTAAGTTTTTGTTATTTATTTTTGTTATTCTTGATACTAACATGTTTTGTAGAATCATTGTACTGTACTTTTTGGAGATCTCTCCAGTTTGGGTAATATTTCTCTTTTACTCTCTTTAACTTGGTTCTTAATTCAGATTGAGGACAATGTTTGGTTTTAAGTTAGGGGTGTGGGATATTGGATCCATTCATTGGTAGTTTATTTGATTTGATTATATGTTCTTTCCAAGCATGCTTTACTTGTAAAAAATTAAAAAATTCAAAAAGATTTTCTTTCTTTTTTCTCCTTTGTTGGGCATTTTACCTTTGTTTTCGATGATAAATTTGAATAATTGCCCGATCCAATAGACAAATTAATGATGCATGTTCTCGATTTTAGAAGTTATTAGACTTTAGTCCTCAACAATTGATATTATTAATAACTTCATGAATTAAACTTTAATCCCATGAGCACATGCACTTGTCATGCTTTATTGATTTGGTTTAAGATTTTTATAACTCGATTGTCTTTTGTTGCATTGTATATACTTACACCTAGTGAGTTTTGGGATTTTCTTCATTTGTGAGTGTTATACACGTCTCTTTCCTCGTTGAAAACTTTACAATCGTTGGCATTATTCTTTCATTAATCGTTCATTAATTGAGTTTATATCTTGAAATGTGTTATTTGAGCATGATTTTCAAAGTTTGTTTTGACAAGAGGATTGTGTAAACTTTAGAAAATTATCATAGGACATCTTTGTTATATCACCCATATTGACCTTGACCTCACCTTAAATTTTTTCCCTCGTCAACCCCTTTGAGCCTTAATTTAGCCTTTCGTTTCATAAACCCAAATTCCATAACCAACTCCACATTGGAGTTATATACCATACATATTACCTTCCATACCTTTATTTTGAATGATACTTGGGATTGAATGATGTTATTGTGTCGTGGTTGCAATTAGGCATGCGAGAGCGAGAAAAGTAAAGAAAAGAAGAAGTGAAAGAGAAGAAAAAGAGAATAAAGAAAACAAAAGAAAAGGAGAGAAAAAGAAGAAAGGAAAAGAAAGAGAAATTTGTACATGTTGTATATATTGTTCAATAAGCTTTGTTTACTCTCTCCATTGTTATATTCAATACCTTTTATGGAAGTTATTTTCCAATTTTATAATTTCCCGCTATTTTTCATTATCCCGAGTTTTCATTCCCGAACACTTTGAATCGGTACATATTTCCTTCGTTTCATAACCCGGGCCTAACCTACATTATAGCCCTATAAAGTCCTATATGATCCTAGGGTGATTCAATTTAAACGTCTTAATAGTTTTGATAATCTGTGAAAATGCATTTCGCCTCCTTTAATGACGGTATCTTTCATTAAGATTACATGTTTTTTATTTTATATATAGCGTTCTTCTTTGATGACATGTGTGCGGCCTAGTGTCAATTTACATTAACTCTTTATGCCTGCATGTCCTGTGTATTGCCCCCCCCCCCCCCCCCCCCCCTCCAATTCATAGCAATTTCATTTTTTGAGCGTAATCCCCGCTGAGGATTGATATATGCACACTTTAATGTTTATTCGATTTATATAAGTTTTTCCAACTCATACTTTGCATGTGCTCTCTCCCCTCTCGCATTTTAAGGTTTCAATTCTATGGAGTTCATCCTATAATGTTAATAATACAGACTTTTGTGTGAATTCATTCACTTTTCTAATAACATGTTTGAAATATTTTTTGTATTTTTGGGCTTGTCGCATGTGATTAGGCATATTTTGAGGAAACTATATTATGTTTGCGGGTTTCATCCCCTAAATCCCTCATGAGACGACACTCGTCCACCTGGGTAACCTAGGGGTTTAATAGCTTATTGCATACACTAAAAGCAATTGTTCGCCCGCGAAAGTAGCTTTTATATCTTTTGTACATATATCATGTTTTGTGGTTTTCTACTAGTTCTTCTTTCGTTGAATTCCATTGATAGGGACTAGAAATGTGTAAGTTAGGGGGTGTGATTCGTCCTGAATCATAGCACTTTATACCCTCGAAACTTATGCATGTTAGCCCCCTCGGGTACATTAATGTCTATTATTATGCTCATTAATTAGAAAACCTCTATTTTATATGCTAACTTGTTATTTGAGGTATTATTGAGATTTTGTAGGTGTTATGGTGCTTAGTGTGGAGTTTGGCTGCATTCCGATAAAGTTTCGTCGCATTCGCACGTTCAGGGGCAATTTAGTCATCTCACACTTTGGGATTTTTGCCCAAAGCATTTATAAAAATTGAATCTCTCGGTCCAAGCTTCGCGTGGCTACTAATGGTGCGCTAATCCGAGCCCTAACGAAGAAGGTACAAACCTTTGATCGGAGAGGAATTATAAGGAAATTCACAAAATAATTTAATAAATGACACTGATGTTCGAAATCTCTTTTGTACAGCAAGTTTGAAATTTTGCTATCCCTGGCGACTCGGTCATTGATGATTCTTTGCCCAAATGCTACACAAGAGTAGGTTTTTGACCCAATCCGAATTGCAGACATGGATTTAGCCATTATCGAGAAAATAAGATTTTGGCTCGAGTCTCGGGTTAACCATATGGACCATAGTTTGTTGGTTGCAATCACAAATAGGGATATGGTCTTTGGCTTGGAAATTGAGTGGTAAGTCCGAACATTAATGGAGGCAAGTCTTGGATTGTATTGTTGATGGAGCAAAGCAGGCCTTGGGCATAAACGCATTTTGGCCTTGGATTTTGGCACTTTTGGTGAATAGGTCTTTGCCCATGAAATTGCAACGGGTTCCAACCATGGAGATGGTTCTTTGACCATTATAAAGATTGGTCTTGGGCTATTACAATCGCAGCATAGCAGCTGGTCAAAGAAACCATGGTTTGAGCAAGTCTCGGCAAAGGGGATTACAGTGGGCTTGAGTTGTTGTAACCGTTCGATCAGCCCCTGGCCACCGGTCCATCGGTGAATGAGATTAATGCCTACGAACCAAGCAGTGATTTTTTCCTTGACATGTGTTCGATCAGCCATGCTTCGGCTGTCAACTGGTCCTGCTATTTTGGCCGTCATTTGCTACTTTTTCCCCTTTTTTTCCAATTTTCTTTTCTTTTTTCTTTTATTTATTATTTGTATTGAGTATAAAAGAAAAGACTTGGTTTTATTATTATGATACTAGTTTTTTATCTTATTTTCTCTTCTCTTTTTAGTTCTTAGGTTAGATAGCACATTTGGGGGTTTGTGTTGGAGACCACCCCTCTCCTCTATTTTTGTTGTGTTTGTACCCATTTAATGTAAGTCTTTTTCATTATTCATCTTATTCTCTCTTATTTTAAGCTTTGTGACCTAGTTTATTTTTTTTTTTAATTTAGGTTTTCATGCTTTATTAATTATTCCATGTCTAGATAATTGTTGTAGTTAATTTAGTTAATGTTGCCTTAATTACTTAGTTTACTTTAATTAATGGTAGTGGCTAATTTAAATTAGGTTGTGTTGCATTGAAATCACCTAGGGTTCATTTGGTTGATTTGCTATGGTGATGATTTTTACTCATTTAATTCAATTGGGTTGTCCTTGTTGTTACGCCTAGGAAATTTAACGGGGTATATCATGTATGCCCTGTATTTACGACCTTGCATATGTAATTTTTGGGGTATATATTAACGCCAAAATCATGGTTATCTTTAATGCGAATTTAGGGGTTTGACAACTCTTGATTTAATTAATTGACGAAACGAGACGCAATCATAATAACTTGTGAACCCATGTGACCATTTATACCAATTAACTCGGGGTGAGGGATATTTGTCGCAACCTATAGTTTTTATTCCCTTTGTTAATCTTAGTTTAAATTATCCTCGCCTAGAATAATCTTTTCTCTTTATTATCTTTCATTTTTGTCAACATTACCTTTTACACTTTTATTCTAGAAGTAATAAACCAATTAAATTCTAGGAACTCGTCTCCGTGGATTCGATACCCGGACTCGCCGTTATACTCCCTTAAAAGAGTGTAGTCAATAGTTTAGGTTTTTTGCATAGAGTTGGGAGCCAAAAAATAAACGGGCTCCGTAGGGTGACTCTTGTGTCGTGGTTTCCCTCATGTCTATCTGGTCCTATTATGAAAAAATGACAAATCGCGCGAAAATTTGGGCGGCATGCTAACCCGGCATTTCGACAGAGTTTCACATGGCAATCGGAAAAAAAAATATGAGTGCCCTAGGTTTGACGCCTATATGAGGTTTATGCAGTTATTGGCTTAGTGGAAGGGTTCCCCCCTTTGGCATGACTTCGACGATAGACTTTTTGCTTTTGAGGGAAATCAGTACGTGTGGACAAGTCATTTGACATACTTGAGTGTACGTGATGTGTGAGAACAAATTCGATATACTCGACGTACGTGAATGAGTTCCTCACTATATACCTCTCATCGTGAGTTTGGTCAAGTGGTACGATAAGGGGGGAACTGTTCGATATACGTCGAAGGTACTAGGCTAATGGAAGGTGAGAGTCATATTGCTTAGGCTACGTGTGACCTAAAAGTGATCCCCATGTACGGGATAAAATTTTGGTCAATAGCCATGCTCTCGTTGATGTAGTGTGCAATATGCATGATTCTTGATTAGAATATTATGGAGAGAGTCTTTTATTTGGCATGATGAGTAAAAGGAGTACTATAGGAGAAACATGTACAAGTAAAAGTAAATCTAGTATGAAGCATGAAGATTACACTAAGAATGGATACATGTGAGTGATTGGTGTGTGAATATCTATAAGTGAGTGTGTGGTAGTGAGACTAAGCATGGATCAGCTACAAGTGTCGTGTGAAGTGTAAAAGTGATCATGGATATATATATAAGTGTGATAAGTGTGGGTGTGTTCTAGTGAAACCTAAGAATGGATAATCTAAGTGGAGTGTGAAATAAGTGAATATAACTTATCCTACGTACAAGTGTAAGTAGTGTGAGGTATACATGGAGGGTATTTATAATTGCATGAAGGTGAAAAGTGAGTGAGAAGTGATATAAACATGAGGTAGAAACAAGAAGTAATAGAGAAAAAAGGGAACATACAGGTAGGTGAATATGCACACATGCGAAAAACGATAATACCCATGAAAGAATAGAGTCTATCCCTCTTATGACAAACAAAAATCACCAGCAGAGTCGCCACTATGGACACCCCATCTCCCGAGTCAGCGTGCGCGCGCGCTGGTGGTGGGGTTCGTGCCCTTCCTCGGGGTGCTTCAATCGTCGTCAAATTTTAGGTGATGTATGGAGATAGAGTAGCTAGCCAATTTTGCACAAAATAACTGCCTCGAGAGAATGGCAAAGACATACTGATGCTTACGACACCAATTAGTTCAAGGATTCAGAGGCTAAAGTTACGGAATGGGAAGGTGTTAGGCACCCTTCCCGCCCTTTCGATCTCTCATGGGAATGTGTTATTCTTCTCCTTAATAACTCCGTGAGGTGTGTTTACATGTATATGTAAATGGAGAGCGGAATCCCTCAACTCGCGTCATGGATAAAGTCGGAGTGAGGTCATCCATAGGAGTGTTCCCAAAAATAGTAATTAAAAATACTATGTGTGAATTTTTCGGGTCACCGATCATTTATAGAAAGACAATGGTATATCTTGGAAAAAACGCGAGAATGAATCACAAACAAAATATCTAGAAAATATATTAACAAAAATAAGAAAGGAGGAGTCGAATCTCGGGTTGTACCTGAGACGCCTGCGTAGCGTAAAAAGGCAGAAATGTCCACGTAGTTTGCATGCAACATAAGAGTGAGATTTATCCCATAAGTCCAACCAAAGACTTTACTATGTGTGTGTGTGTATAGAAATGGATATTTTAGTGTGATAAAATATAGTGGGAAACTCCATTTGGAATTTACAAGCAAACCCTCTTTTTCTTGTCGACATATTTTTTATAAAAAAATATAATATGTGAAATACTACTAATAAAAATTTGGATATTAATGTGTGTGATCTAATAAAGATAAAATGCTAAAGTAAGAATTACATAACTAATGAGAAAATAAGAGAATTCAGAGAGAGAGTGAAAGGTTTGGACCTTCTTCGAAAGATTTAAGATTGATCTTGATTGTTGGAGGGCTGCCCTTTCAAGTAGATGAAGGGGTTAGGAGGAGAGATGATAGGATTTGCTAAATTGGATAAGGAAAAAATAGAAATGGAATGTGGGGGAGAGGTTATTAATATGGAAACCATGCTGACTTTGAGAGAATGTTGCTGAGATCACTAAGAGGGATATTTCTAAGGTGCCTTTAGAAGTGATCTCATTCTCCCCGTATATAGTGTCAAGGGGGTGCCAATCGGCATTATCCTTGACATACCTATCGGCAGGCAACCCCGGGCACACTACCAATAGGCAGGAAAATAGATTTACCATTCGACAATCTCATGCAAATTTTAAAAAAAAAACTGTTTTAAAATGCAATCCCTAAGTTCGAATCGCGTATGGGATGTACCATTTGAAACGGGATCCAAAACCCTTAAGGAATCCATTGGGTTGCTCCCACGTTCAGGAGTTAACTATGGTCAAACGGGGTGCGAAAGCACCCGACGATCTTTTGGACAAGATATTTCTGAAGGAAAACGGATCGTTCATCTGAACTATAAGGTCGATTCATGCACTGGAAGAACCATTGGAAAGGTTATTTAGATACCTTTGAAGATTCATTAAGTCTCGTTTGGTTCGAATAATTGACCTTGGTCAAACGGGGCTCGAAAGTTCCTGGTAACCCTTGGAGTAAAATAGGTCGTTCGTCTCTACCATAAGGCTGATTCGCACACAAGGCAGACCGTTGGAAAGGGGATTCAAATACCTTTAAATATTCATTCATTCTCATTAGAGCTGCAGAGTTTACGGGAGTCAAAAGGAGCAGGGACCACCCGGTGGCCTCCGAATTAGTTTTTGCGGGAACACGGACCGTTCGTTCGAATCGTAACGTCAATTCACGCTTGGGGTGGGCCGTTAGAAAAGGTATTTTTGAAGATTCATCAAGCTTCCACTTAGGCGAGGAAGTTAATTGGGGTCAAAATGGGGCCCGGCATCACCCGGTGGCCTCCGAATTAATTTTCAATAGTAAAATAGATCATTCGTCTGAATCATAAGGTTTATTCATGCACGGAGCAAGCCGTTGGAAAGGGTATTCAGATACCTTCAAATATTCATTGAGCTACCGCTCAGGCGAGAAAGTTGATCGCAGTCAAATGGGGCCCGAGAGCGTCCAACGACTTCTAGATCAGTACTCGGAGTATGACCTACGGTTTATGGTGAAGGAGGAAGTGTTGGGGACCTAAGGAGATGCTTAGGATGGTCCTAGAATGTGGTGTATACAGTCCAAATAGGATACAATCCCAACCTTCGATAAATGATTCATAAACTCTTCCAAGAGGTATGATCACCCACTATAAGATAATAGGGTTTAGAATAGTTTCCACACAATATGCTCCACCTTAGCCTTATACACTTTGAACTAATCAAAGGCTTCAGAATTGTGGTGCATAAGGTAAACATGTCACTACCTTAAGTAATCATCAATGAAATCGATGAAGTACTCAAAACTGCCTCTTGTCCGGATAGTCATAGGACCACACAAATCGAAATAATCCATTTCTAACACGTTTTTGGATATATCTTGTGGCCGTGAAGGCCCATTGGTCCTTTTACCCTCTAAATGGGATTCATACACTAAAATTTTTGGGGATCGATATATGCAAAATAAAAAGAATTTAACTATGGATATTTGATTAATTAAACATTGGAAATAGGTAAAACCAAAGGCTAGGTTTGAAGAACAAACCTAGGGTTTTGAACACAATACCTTTTGGGATCCAGTTGTAATTCTATGGGGAGAAAAGTATTTATTGATAATGTAGGGATGCCTCATTTTGGATCTATAAAACCTTTCTTGAACCTTCTGAACGCTATTTTCTTCTTGTGTATGATTCTTCCCAAATTCAGGTAGATGGGTGGACATATTTTGAGTTGAAAATCTTTTTTTATACTCAAGATATGGTGGTCTATCTCCATCCCTCTTCACAAAAATGTGAATAGTGTTCTCTCACACCCCTCTCAAACCGTAGCGATGAATAATAGTTATTAAAACCCCTTTTCAAGACTTTATATACAAGTACAAAAGGTGAACTTGGACCAAACTGGATTTCTTGAGAGTGTGAAACTAACTACTTAGGTGTATGGACTACGCCATGGACCCAAGACAAATAATTAAATTAGCTTCAAATAAATACTCAGAAGTCCCATTACATTCACCGTAATTTTATTTCCTTTTTTATTTAGTTATAATTAATTCTACTATATAATTATGAATGCACTCCAATTTAAGTATCTCATAAATCACTCAGATATAATGAGGTCTAATTTACAAAGTTGATTATGGTACACAATATGATTTACCACGTTAAGATTTTGATACCCATTTGGTCAAATCATTTTTTTGCAAATTGACTTTAACCAAAATCTAATATATTCCTCGATTCTCAAACTTAGCTTATTTTGCCATTTCACTTGATTATAAATAATCCACTAATCAGGATTACTGGTAAAAACAAACATTATAAGTCTATCAAGGGTTTATCGCAATCCTAGGTATCCCGGATGCTGATTACTTCGAATTAAGATCTCATATTTATTTACATAACTGTCACCCAATATGCTGATACAATAATCATATAAGCATTTCAATACTCATAAATTCTCAGGATTAAGAATCTATGCATTCTTTGCAAATTGTGTGAGATTACTAGAGTCGAATCAAAATAGCCCTTAGACTTAAATCTCACGAGTTGTCGTGTTCAATACATTCCTAGTATGTACTGATCACAATTCTTTATTGAACTCTCATACAAGTTTTTAAACCATCGCATAGGTTCTCGTAGTTTGAGATAAACTACTAGGTTGCATCGCAACCATTCCGACGAGATGTCAACTTCTTATCTAGGTTATGAACCTTTCAATAATGCTAAAACAGAAATTCCAATCTCTTTGTGATCAACCCAAAGCCGACTCACTAGAATTCTTACTAGGCTCCATTGATAGACATTTATGTATGAAATAATATATTTAAACAAATATAAACCATTGTCACAAACTTTACTCTCATTTCAAAAAGAACAAAACAATCCTTTAACAATAATATAATGTTTTACACATGTTTTTATGAATAAACCCCAACAGGAAGTGCCTCCGCTTCCAATGAACTCAATCGTCCATTTTAAAACAATATTTGAATTTCTTTTAGAATAAAATAAACTAATCATAAGTGCCGAAATTGTATTTTTTTCAACTATAATTCTGTTTTCTGTGTTCAAATATAATTCTGATAAAAATTTACTACTGGCAACCAATTTTTAAACACTGAATTATAATATTTATGTGTTATAATCAAGTTTTTCATAAAACAGCAAAATGGTGTTTTATAACTTTGTTTTTTATTTTTCAACTCAGAATTATTCATTCTTAATATTTTAGTGCATTTATACCTTAATATATAATATACATAAATAATATATTAATAAGTGTGTAATTCTTATAAATAAAAAATATATATGTACATGGATACAAAATTACGTATATTTATATTATTAAATTATATAATATACTAAAGATCTATATCTTAAATAATATTATCAATAGATACATAATACTTATATATAGTTTTATACATGTAATATTAATGTATGGAATAATATAAAATATACATATAGTACATATGTATTAAAAAATATTATCAATTCATGTATGTATACAATTTTATTGTGAATTATACATGCAATATATATATATATATATATATATATATATATATATATATATATATATATATATATATATATCAAGGTTCTAAAAAATGTGGGGCGTGATTGAGGCGTGGAGGCCAAGCCTTAAGCCTTAGAAGCCTAGGCGGGCCTAGGCGTAAAAAGGCATGAAAAGGCGTTTAGCCCTTCTTAATATATTTTAATATTTTTTAACCATAACAAGGATATTAAAAATATAAAAATTGCACATATCATAAAAATATGTCTGAATATATGCAAATTTAAATACTATTTGATTATTTTGGATGAGATAATGGTCCGATTTGTAAACAAATTCTTTAAAAGACGACATCGTTTCACTAAAGCATTGTTGTTTTTAGAAAAAAGTGTGCCTTAAGGGTTTTACCAAGAATAAGGCGTGAAAAGCGTAAGGCGAGGCGTTTCTCCCAAGCCTTAAGCCTAGGCGTGCCTAGGCGGAGCCTAGGCGGGTTTTTTAGAACAGTATACATGTTTGCCAATTTTTTCAAAATTTCAAAAACTGTATTTAAAAATAAATTTACCAAACGCGCACCAATAATTATAAACACAAAAAATTGAATTTAAAAACTGCATTTAAAAACAGCGTTTAGATCGAGTTTTCTGAACACGGAACCAAACGGGCCATTAGTGTTTAGTAGTATTAGTGAAACAAACCTTATAATATACAAATTATTTTCCAATGCACTAAAATTGATAAAAAGATATCCCAATTTTGATAAAATATTTTTTATAATATTAGTCGAATATCTTTTCAAAACCAATTTATATACCAAAAGCAACTTTTCCTCTAAACCATTTACGTAAAAATAATTTTCTAATATTAGCTTATCTCTCCACCAAAATCTAAAATAAATAGGGTCATTTAATGTTTAGCCCCCATTTAATTCCTGATACTGAGTCTAACCCCCGCAAATTGACTTTCTTAAGGTTTGGCCCCCATTTCTAACAGTCCGTACAAACTTCCGTTAACCCACGTGGTTATTACCAATTATACCCCTACTTTAATATGTAAACCCAATCGTTGTCTTTTAAAGTTGTACGACATTTCTGAGTGTTCTTATCTCTCTTTGCAACGAATGGTGATTTCTCTTCACATACAATACTGATTTCTCTCTTTGCAATAATAAATCACCGCTAAAAATCAAGGGTTTCACTCGATTTCATGGTATTCATCACACTAAACAAAGGTTAGTCTTATATTTAAGCTTTTTTTAATTTATTTTGCCATATTTGTGATGTAAATGTAGAAAAAATTAGTGTTTCTTGTTATTTCATATGGTATCATCACACTAAACAAGTGTTCGAAGGTTTTTCTTGCATGCGTGTAGGTTTTGTGTGTTGGTTTGGTATTTAATTGAAATTGTCTGTATTTTTTGTCTTATATAAGTACTTAACTTTTGTAGATGCCTTTACATGGGAAAAAGACATTTGTGGTCCATTATGGAGGGAGGGAATGATGAAAGGTTCACATATCTAGGTTATCAGACTTTTAAATTAGTTGATGTAGATAGGGATGAACTTTGCTTTATTGATTTGGTAAATGACATGGAACAAATGTCTGGGCTCAAGGATTTCAACATAGATTCGGTGAATGAGGGGACCACAGAACCTATGTTGGGAGACAAAGACTTCATGATATTGTGGGACCTTATTTTACCTATGAATGGAAATGTTCACCTTTACCTTACTTCCAAACCCCAATAACCCACTCAAGAAAATCCTAACACAACCATCGACTCAGTCCCAAACCCACAATAAGCCACTCAAAAAAACCTACCAAAAAAATCCAATCAGTCCAAAACCCAAAACAACCTAGAAGGTCCCCTAGGTTTACCAAACAAAAGCCATTTAAAGCCACTGATACAGAGACTGGTGTCATTGCTGGTAGTGGTGAAGATAATTGGGCTTTCCAAAATTTACTTGAGAATCCTATAGAACCACCAGCACATGCTAAATTGCCTAAAAACTCAAAAGCACATGCTGGTTGGGTTGCAAATCAAATTGAGACAGCTATGAGGATCCACTATGGATTCAAGCCAAAGGATATCATTGAAGAAATTTGGGAGAGATTAGGAGAAGCTATGCAACACACTACACTAATACCTAGGGTGGAGGAAATTTTGAAAAAACACAATAAATACTACAACAAGTATACCACCCAAGGTTCCCATGACTTTCTGCATGTTGTTCTCAATAGGCAAGAGTAAACATGGACCTTAGATCTTCAAAATAAGACTTGGACATGTAGGGAATGGCAAATGTCAGGCATCCCATGTGTGCATGCCACAACAGTTATACTACTAAAGAGGGACCCATGGCATATGTAAGTTCATATTTAATTGCATATGTGTATCTTTTATTGAAGCACCTTATATCTTTGAGTCAATTGAGTCTATACTATATAGGTGCTTATCTAGTTTGGAAATAGTGATAAAATTGAGTCATATCCTTATCTACCAAAGAACCTCAGACTCTACATATGAATTCCTCTAAAAGTACCTAAAGGTATAACACTAACACCTCACCTAGGATTTAATTTATGTGTTGCATTCTCCATAATATGGGTGTGTGTGAGTTAAATCCCATCAAAATGATTTTCTACAATTTTGGGGATATTTTAAATAATTTTTAGGAATTTTTAAAATAATTTTTAGACATTTAAAATTGGATTTTATAATGTTTTGGGTTATTTTATAAATTTACCTAAATTCCTTAAACTTTGCTTAGGTAGAATCCAAAAGTGCTAGATAATATTGTGGGGAAATTTCAATTCTTTCAATCTTCAAAAACACGCATTTTTTAGTCCATCGTAGCCTTACACGTGTTGGTCTTATATCGGCTAGATCTGTATTTTCTCTACCTCACATATCTGAGACCTTAGTTGAACCGTTGGATCAATCTTATTAATGGTTTACGTGTTTTCTTATTAGATCCAAATGTTAACCCATTGAATCAATCAGAGCATTTTTACAAGCGGTGCATAGTCAGCCATTGGATTTACTTCGATCCTTTACATTCAATCTTAATCGTTGATTTGGTTCGATGTTCCATGGCCTTTCATGCTCTAGTATAAATAGAACCCATGCGTGCAGCATTTACAATCTTTGGATCAATTCACCTCTGAGAAAAAAAAGAGGGAGAAAGAGAGAGAGAGAGAGAGAGAGAAAATAAAACCCTAAACTAACTCCGGCCAAATTCTCACCTAAAAATCCTTCTGTGAGTTGTCTTATTTTGAGTTTTGAGAAGATACATCCTCTCTAGTTCTTAATCTCTTAACCAACTAAGTCACGTAGTCCTAATCTCATTTTCTTTCATAGAAAGTTGAGATTTGAGACTGAGTGTTACATATCATGTAGATATTACTGAGTTTGATTTCTTCTTTAGATAAATATCTATTTTGCTGGTTTTTTAAACTTTTATGTTGCTTTCAAAACCTAAACCAACAAAATCATTTCTAATTTCAGTTTCTGAGAATATCCAGACTTAGATCTAGTTAAGATCTTGATTGGGGATTTACACTTTCATATATATTTACATTTTGTGAAATAATTGTATATTTTCAAATAAAGAAAGTATTTAAGATCTTGGCTATTTTATATAGCAAGATTCCCTCTTGATCTATGGATAAAATTAAAGATCCAAAAGTCTGAGAGTTTTTATCAAACCGAGTTTGGAAATTTCTTTTGCATATTAGAACTCTGTTTGTAATTTAATAATCATTATATTTATAATAAGTGTGTGTGAGTTGCATGCATATGTTAGGCACATTACATCACAACACTTTCACACTACAACACTAAAACGTGTTGGTAGAGAGATTTTGGACTTTAAGAGTCGACGTAAAGCTAAAAGGAGTGGAGTTACAAAGCTAAGAGAACATCTACAACATCAGAGCCTTAGGAGAAGTCATATTAATCCGGAGGAGCTGGTATAATTTCTGAACTTATATTAGGTATGCTTGTGTTTTAGATTGTTAAATAGTTTGTAATCTATTACTCTATTTTAGTGGATTTTTATTTTGAGGTGTACAGACCTCCGTGGAGGTTTCCCCAATTGGGTGGAGTTTTATCACGTTAAAATCTTGTGCACTTGTTTACTTAATCTTCCTCTCATCACCTTCTATTGCCGTGCTTATTTAAAACTTTTTTTTGTTTTGGTTTTCACTTGGATACATAATACCTGATATACATCTTATGTTGGCTGTTTGTTTTAAGAAAAGAGTTTCTTCAAAAACTGTTCGGAGCCATTTAGACTATTTAATCTTGAATTAAACAACTTAAGTGGTACTTTTTCAATTGGTATCAGATCTTTGGTTTTACAAATTCTTTTAGATCTTGAGTTTCTGAAATTGTTTTCTCAAAACAAAGAATGGACGAGAAATTTGAGAGATTACGTAAGCTATCTAGGCTCCCCCTCTTTGATGGAACCAACTTCCCTTGCTAGAAAGTGAGGATGGTTGCTTTCATCCAAGAGACATTGGGAGATGATGTCTAGGATGCTATTGAAAATGGTTATACTTTTCCTACCAAACCAGCCGCTGAAGAAAGTACTGTGAGGATTAGGAAGTTGCTAAGTGAATTCACTACAGGAGAAAAACAGACTTCCCTTAACAATAACAAAGGCAAAAATGCTATATTCATGTCAATCAATGAACACGAATTCAAGAGGATATCTTTTTGTACTACCTCTAAGGAGGCGTGGGATACCCTAGTGACTGCACATGATGGAGACACACGTGTTAAAGCTATTAAATCCAAATGTTAATCCAGCAGTACAACACTTTAGTCATTACTGAGATTAAATCATTTGATGACTTCTACATTAGGTTGGTAGACATAGTGACTAAGCTGCATGCTAATGGGATAATTTATGATAGGAAAGAAATTGTCTATAAAATTCTAAGGTCACTTCCATAAAAATTTGACAATAAGCTCAATGCAATTCAGGAGATAGACGATCAAAACCTTACACGTGAACTCAGCGGTAGCAAGCTAAGAACTGTGGAAATGGAATTAAAGTTTAAGAAGCAATTAATACAGACCCATAAGAAATAGTTTGCCTCCAATCTTGTCTTTACCTTTAAGTTGACTAAACCTGAATATCATTTACCTAAAATTGGCTTAGATTCTGATAAGGACTGTAATTTAGAGATTTTGGAGAACCAGATTGCCTTGATGTCTAATAATTTCAAGAAAATTATGAAATTCAGAAATAAAATTGCAAATAGACAAGAAAAACCTACCTATCCAAACAACTCTAATAATAGGCCTCATGAGAAAAGACTTGATAACAAACCTAGCAGAGACCTTAATAACACTGAATGCTACAGATGTGGTAAGTTAGGACACTTAGCCAGTGACTGTAGAGTTAATTTGAGTAAGAACGAGAACACTGAGGCTAACTTGTGCAAGACTTGGGATGACTCAAGTGAATCAGCAACTGATCAACCTGAGTCATCTAATACTTATGACCCTTATATGTCCTTATTTTCTAAAATCATATACATTAATGATAAGGAATCTGATCATTCTATGTTGAATGAAGCTATCCCTACTGACTTTGTCTGATTTGTTACTTGAGAATGCTGGTAATGCTTGAAACTCGGTGTGTTCGAGTCAAAGGGAACGATCTTTGTTGATGCCAATGGGTGTGTGAGTCCTAAAAATGAATCGATGGGGGACACTGTACACTTAGTGACTTTGATAATGAGGACCTTCCTGACATTCACACACTGTACATAAAAACTCTCAAGAAAAGTACTAGACTTGAAAAGATTGTCAAAGATCTTACACATAAGATAGAGACCCTAAGTCATATGATGAAACGGAATACCGAAGGGTACACTTCTCAATGTCTAACTCATGAAAATGAAACAAAAACTTTTTGAATAAAAATTGAAAGATTTGTCTGACTCAACTGGAATTCTGGAAAAGAAATATAAAGAAACGTTGTTAGAATTGGAACAAACAAAAGAAAACACATCAACAGTCTTCAAACAAGTTTGCTAAATTCGAAAATAACTCTAAATGTTTTGAAGACTGTGTTGCTGAAAGTAAGACCAATTCTGATGACAGAACTGGAATAGGCTTTTACCCAAACAATTCTAAGAAAACAAAAACTTTTGAACCTATCAAGTTTGTGTCTGGTGGAAAAAGACCTGTTAAAACTTATCCAGATTTTCAAACTTTGAAAAATGATTTTGACTCAAAACAAAAAAAATTAGACATTGGTGAATCAAGTAACTCTAAGCGTAATGTTGAACATAAGGCTAAATACGTATTCCCTCCTATTAGACAAACTGATTCGTCATTTCATCCCATGCCTCTTAGGAACAAGACTAGAGCTTAAAACTTAGACAAACCTTTGGTTAACAATTTTCCTAAGGTTAAGAGTTCTACGAGCCATCTTTATTCCTCCTATTGTGATCTCTATGGACATCCCCTTAATGGTTGCTATTCCAAACGTCTATATAAACAAGTCTATAATTCTCCTGTTTACCATAATTTTAACTATTCTAGGAGAAGTCGAAATAATTGTGTCCTACCTAGACAGCTAGACAATAATTCTAACTATCGAAATAGGAAGAGAAGAGCAAATACTAAAAGATCGTCAACAAGAAGGAATCCTAGATTTTTTTCTAAACCAAATGCTCAAACTATCCATAATCCTCATAAACCTGCTCAAAAATATTTTTAAAAAAAGACAGAAGCTCGCAAGTTTGATCAAATACCAGCTTGTGGAGGCAATTATTATGCAACACAAATAAATATGAGAGAAAGATTATCAAGACGAGAACAAGGAATACAAGATGCCAATCACACAACAAAGGATGTACGTGGTTCAGCCAAGATGTGCCTACGTCCACGGTGGTGTAGTTGATATTATTTCTATATACTCCGGAGAGTGATTACAGAGAATACAATTTGTCCTTTTACCCCAGACCTAGGGTTTAATATATACATGTGCATGTAGATGAGTGGGGGTGATGGGTTCCTCCACGTTTTCCATTTCCCCCATAACTTCCCTTCATGGGATCGTGGGGGGAGACCGGATCAATTATAAAAGATGAGGGGCCTGGACTTTGGGCCGTCAGGACTGGGCTACTCGTCCAGGCCCATAGTTCTGAATTTCGGGTACCCACAATTGCCCCTAAATTTGTTGGGCCATATTTATGGGTCCAATGGATTTAAATGATCAGCCATTATAGCTGATTTGTGATTCTTCAAAAACTGTGAAGTTACTTTGGCAGCACCCATTTCGTTATCCGTGCGCTATGATTAGAATTGAAGGCTTGTTGGGATAGCCACTTTTTCATCCGTCGTTTCAGCCTTTCCAGTACTCTTCCTTCTTCTGAGAACTCTAGCGCCTCGTACCTTCTTCTCTGAATTCCCATTCCCATTGCTTCTTAGTCGTCTTGGGATCGTGATTCTTCATCGCTCGAACTGATCTTCTGTTTTGTAAGTTTCTCGTGCCCTTTCATTGCACTTTCTCTTTGGTTTGTAGAGTTTCAAGAGTTTTTTAATGGCGAAGATTGGAAATAGGTCAATCTCTGAGTTCAGGAAGTTCTACAATATTCCTGAGTGGGTAGAAATTGAATGTTGTGCCTCCCCTCCTAGGAACGTTAGGGATATAGAGGATGACCACTGGATCCATGTTTTATTGCTTTCCCAGGGGCGACTTACTTTTCCCCCTAATGATCTATTTCTGCATTTTTTTTGGTTATTTCGGTATTGTTCCCGTACAGTGCTCGCCCAATGTGTGAAAGATAGAAAATGGCGTTCATAGAATAAACCAGTTGTATGGTACTAGGTTAGGACTTGCCGAGATCTGTTTCTGCTATTCCTTCTCTCGAACTAGCTCAGGTGTCTTATACCTCAAAGCTAGAAGTCCTGATAGGGTATTGGTAGTAAACCTAACTGATTCCCATAAGGATTACTGGCAAGAGGGTTTCCTCGTTAGGAATTGGCAGTTCCCTCCCCAGTTTGATGGGTCGAGGTCTGAGAGGTTCACTGTACCTTTTTACGGGGAAGAATATATAGGTAGACATTGTATTGTTATTTCAACCTTTGCTGACTTGTGACTTTTCTAACCTTTCTTTGCTTTTTCTTCCACAGCGAGGATAAAGAATTTGGAGCCTGCTCTCAGCGAGGTTTGTATCTCGAAGTTGGTGAAAGCTTGGAATACCAGGGAGCCTCTGGGTGATGGCGAGCATCCTAGGTCTGTTGCCTTTTTGCTCGAGTACAAGAACGCAGGCTCCAGCTACATTCCACGGCCTGTGGATAGTGTTCCAGAGTTTGATTCTTTCGGAGAGACTACTGCTGAGCCTATCCAGTTGGACGAAGAGGAGAGCAGCTCTGAGAGTGAGCCTGTAGGAGCTGCGAGTAATTTGGGTGGAGGGAGCTCTGACAGTAGAAGTTCTTCTGAAGAGGATTCTGAAGCTAGAGGATCGTCGAGCACTTCCAGTAGTTCAGGCGAAGAGATGCCTCCCAGGAAGAACCTGATTAGAGACGATGATGAGGAGGATCATGTTCTTCTTGCACAGAGGTCAAAGAAATAAAGGTCTTCTTCTGGGGCTGTGGCTACTAGCTCTCGGTCTTCCACTCAGGAGCAAGAAAGGAAGAGGAGAGAGGAAGAGCAGGTGAGAGAGAGGGAGAGAAAGAAGGAGGAGGAGAGGAAGAAGGTGGAGGAAAAGAAGAAGGTGGAGGAGAGGAAAAGTATGGAGAGGGATAGAGAGGAAGAGAGGAGGAAGATGGAGTTGAGGACGAAGGCTGGGCAAGCCTTGGTCCCGGTGTCAGCTTTGCCCAAGGGGGCCTCAGTTGCCACTTCCCCTCAGCTGGCTCCTGCATTGCTTGAGAGGGCAGTTCTTCCTGCAGATTGCCAGAGGGCGCTGGGGTCTGATCAATTAGCCCTCCAAGCTAGCCAGAGACTAGCCTTGGTAAGGTTCTCTCCCTTTTCGATTCCTTAACAAGTTTTAATTATTTCTTCTTCTTGATTTCTTCTTTATTTTTGGCAGTTTGTGACGGATTTTGCTGTGCTCTACCGTTATCACGATGAGTTGGTGAGGATGAATGGCAATCTGAAGTAGCAGAAGTCCGCTCTGGAAGTCAGGGGTTCTCGGCTGGAGGCTGATCTGAAGGCTGCTGATGCCGCCCGAGCTTCCTCTGATCTGGCCCTTATCAATTCTAACCGAGAGAGGGATGCGGCGGTCAAGGAGCTGAGCGAGTTGAGGCAGGTCTATGACCTAGTCTACTCGAGCAAGCTGGGTGTTGTGGAGGAGAATAAGGCTCTGACCAAGCAGCTGAAGGAAAAGGAGTCCCAGGTAGCCATCATCAAGGAGGATTCATACAACTCCGGATGGACTGCGGCTTATGAAGACGCCGAAGTTCAAATAGGCTATATCAGCCATTTGAACTTCAAGAAGGGCTGGAACAAGGCCCTCCTAGCTGTTGGTGTTGATGCTGAGTCTCCTCTGTTTGACGAGCATGACCCGAGTCTAAGGCCAGCCGTGGACGAAGAAGCCCCTGCCCCAGCCATCGAGGGTGTTGATCTTACCTCTCAGACAACTCCTGACGATGCTGGTCCTACCCAGGCGAATGACGGCATCTCTGTAGAGGGGGATGCCTCTGCTGCTGACAAGGGGAAGCAGCCTGCCACCTCTGGGCAGCCTGAGGTTGCTAGTTAATCCTCCCTTAGGACTATTTTTTTACTTTTGCTAGTAATTTTTCCATTTCCTGCTCGATGTACTTGACCTTCATTAATGAAATAAAAAGGCTTCTTTTTCCAATGCATTGATTGATTTCTCTTTCCCTTGCCCTTTTATGTCTTGTAGTTGACTGATGTAGAAGACTATATTCCTGACACATCTCAATTAGGCAGGACTCTTGGTCCCAATGCCAGTCCTCAGGTTCGTCAGGCCTTTGTTAGGCTTTGCAAGTCTCTTAGGTCAAGGAACCAAAAATATAAGGATCAGTCCGAGCTAGTGGCTAAGCTGAAGAACAGGCTCTAGGAGATGGAAGGCATTGGTGCCTCTGTACAAGAGGAAGTCAATGTACTGAGAGCAAGGTTGCTAGAGGCCACCGAGATAAATCAAGTTAGGGAATTCCTGTAGCAGGAGAATGAAAATATGAGGAGGGAAGTCCTGCAACTTAGAGAGCATGCGCCAAGCACTGTTTCAGCGATTCTGCAAGGCTCCTCGTCTTCACGAGCTGGACATACTTCTCCTATTCTGCGAGGTTCCACTTGTCCTCCCCTCCCGCGAGCTGGTAGGAGCACCAGGGGAAGGAATAGGGAAGCAGAAGAACAGTGGGATAAGGAAATGGAAGAGCTCCGTGATGATGTCCGCCGAGCATATGTAACTGCTGCTGGGCTTCAAAGGGACGTTACTCGATTACGGCATTTATTCAAGAAGGGTCCTCGAATAGCATGGACCGACGGTTATGATCAAGGCTGGCTAGATGCTCCCACAAGATTATTCGAGTTCGAAGAACTTTCTTTCATCAGAGGGTGGTTGAGTGCCTTAAAAGAACTCCAGGTCCCGAGGAACTCGGTGTTATGGTATCGTCACGAGATGTCCTCCTCCACTCTGATGCCCAATCCATTCAGGAGGGATGATAGATGGATCCCTATTGATCCTATTCCTCGGCAACTGTTAGAGTTGGACGCAGATGAGGCTGTGGAAGAGCTGGTCCCTACTCCTGATGATGGACGAAGAGCTAGGGTGGCAGACTATCTTGTTAGGAGGCTTCCTCCTTCTTGAATTTTTTATAAGTTTTTTCTTTTTGATAATGTAAACGCTTTGGGCGAGCTTCGCCGACTAAACGTGTATTATCTTTGTTGTAAATAAAATAAGTTGTTATTCTTTTGTCCTTTTTAATAATGTAAATGCTTTGGGAGAGCTTCGCCGACTAAACATGTATTATCACTGTTGTAAATATAAGAGATCAATGAAAAGTTCGTGTTTTGGGCGATTTTGCCGACTAAACGTGTTCATCCAATCTTTTTATATTCTTGCTGCTTCATAATCCTTTTTATTTTGCCATGCAAGTGTCCCCCCAGTCCAGTATAATACCAAAATACCATTATGCCCCATTTTACCTTTTAGGTCGTGTCGTCACACTCCCTTAGGCCTAAGTAGGGCAATTGGCGAGGACACACCTGGTATTGGAAGTCTTCATCCGATCAGGATTTTGCTCAACCAAAGTAAGTTTGATGGCCAGTATAAAATCTGGTCGTATTGCCTAAGAATCCTCTGCAGGGCTTTATATATTGCCAAGGGAAAGTCTAAGAGGTCTTTCGTGTTTCATGACGATGACCTGAGGAGGGGTATTCCCCTGCTATATCGACCATTGTGCCTGTGATATGGAAAAAGATGTGTGATAAAATGTAGTTTACTGATTTCATTAGTAATAAGGGGAATGAACTATTGATTTCAACAATAGAATTAATTAAGAATTTAAAAATAGAATTTCTTGAGATTAGCTGCATTCCATGCTCGTGGTATCTCTCTGCCCTCCATTGTTTCCAAATGATATGCACCTTGCAGGTCGTCCCTAGTTATTTTAAAGGGTCCTTCCCAGTTTGGGCCTAGCTTGCCGTCTGATGACCTTAATGTATTGCCCAGGACTTTCCTTAGAACATAGTCCCCAACTTGGAATCTTCTTGGGTTAACCCTTTTGTGGTAATGCCTTGCGAGCTGTTGCTGATAGCTCACAAGCTTCACCAGGGCCAGTTCTCTACGCTCGTCGGCGAGGTCGAGTTCAGCGAGCAATGCCCCATCATTCTGGCCTTGGTCGACAAGGTCGGATCTCATTATTGTCAAGCCCGCTTCTAGTGGAATGACTGCTTCCATGCCATATGTTAGCGAAAATGGGGTTTCTCCTGTTGCTCGCCGAGGAGTTGTTCGGTATGCCCATAGGACATGGGGTAGCTCGGTTGCCTATGCGCCCTTGGCTCGCTCCAGTTGCTTCTTCAATCCATCGATCATAGTTTTCTTGGAAGCTTCTACTTGACCATTGCTCTGAGGGTAGGCCACCGAACTAAAGTTGTGCCTGATCCCGTGCTCGTTACAGAAGTCCTGAAAGGGGCCACTCTCGAATTATATCCCATTATCAGTGATGATGGTTCTGGGGATTCCGAAACGAGTGATTATATTCCTTCATATGAATCTTATCATGTCAGCGTCTCGAATGTTTGCCAATGGTTCTGCCTCGATCCATTTGGTGAAGTAGTCAGTTGCAACCAACAGGTATTTGCGATTGCCGGCAGCAGTGGGTAGTGGTCCCACGATGTCCATCCCCCATTGGACGAAGGGCTACGGGCAGGTCAAGGATTTTAGGTCGCTGGCTGGTTGGTGGACCATTGGAGCGTGAAGCTGGCATTTCGAGCATTTGCGGACATATACTACAGAGTCCTTTTGTATATATGGCCACCAATAGCCTTCCTTCATTGCTCGAAAAGCTAGAGATCTTCCTCCGACATGACTTACACAGATTCCTTCGTGAAGCTCACGCGGCACTTGCTCGACATCGCCTGGGTGGACACATCTAAGGTAGGGACTAGAGAAGGACTTCTTATACAAGTCGCCTCCTGTGGATAAGTGAAAGCGAGCATCTTTGACTCTTATCTGGTGGGCAATTTTCTTGTCCTTGGGGAGCGTGTCCTCCTTTAAATAGTCTCTTAAGGGGTCCATTCAGCTGGGGGCTGATCCCACCTGGAGTATTTGTTCCACGTTTGGCAGCTTGCTGTTGTGGTTAATGCTTGGACAAATGAGGAAATCAATGGGAATGACCCTTTTAAGACTAGAATCAACTGCCGAGCTTAGGGCTGCTAAGGCGTCGGCATGACTGTTTTGACCTCTAGGAAACTGCTGGATATTGATCTCCTTAAAGCTCGTCATTAGTTTCCTCACCAGGGCGAGGTAGGCTGCCATCCTTTCATCCTTCGCGTTGTAATCTCCACTTATCTGATTGGAGACTAATTGAGAATCGCCGAACACCTGTAAACGTTTTGCTCTCAGAATTTGCGCCTTTTGGAGATCGTCTATTAGGGCTTCGTACTCTGCTTCATTATTGGAGGCTGCAAATCCAAGTCTGATTCCATGCTCAAGGATGGTGTCTTCTAGGGTGATGAGGACGATGCCTACGCCTGCCCCCTTTGAGTTGGAGGCTCCATCAACGAATAGTTTCCAGGTTTCCACTATTGTTGGGTTCTCTTTTTGCTTTGTTGGTTGAGCTTGGTCGGGGAGTTCTTCGCCAGTGAATTCAGCTATGAAACTAGCGAGGATCTGACCCTTGATAGCGGTCCTTGGTTGAAATTGGATGTCAAATCGGCCGAGCTCGACTGACCACTTAGACAATCTTCCCGATAAATCCGATTTCCTTTGGATCGCCTTAAGGGGGTCCGATGTAAGGACGATGATAGTATGAGCTTCAAAATAATGCTTCAATTTCCTCGAGGCTATCACTAGTGCAAAGGCGAGCTTCTCTAATGGCAGGTACCTTTGCTCACCGTCTAATAAGGCCTTGCTCGCGTAGTAAACGGGTTGTTGGATTCCTTCGACCTCGCATATTAACGTCGAGCTGACAGTGTGACTGGATACCGAGAGGTATAGGTACAAAGAATCCATTGGTTGTGGTATGACAAGCAGCGGTGGAGAGCTTAAGTAAGACTTGAGCTCGTCCAATGCTCACGAGCAGTCCGGGCTCCATTATATTAGTTTATTCCCTTTTAGAAGCTGGAAAAAAGGCTTGCACTTCTCGGAGGATTTGGAAATAAAGAGATTTAAGGCAGCGAGCATTCCAGTGAGCTTCTGCACGTCCCGGACTGTTCGAGGTGGTTGTACCCTGTTGATTGCATCGATCTGGTCCGGATTAGCTTCTATGCCTCTCTTGCTGACTAAGTATCCAAGAAAATTTCCTGACTGGACACCAAAGGAACACTTGCTCGCATTAAGCTTCATTCGGTACTTCCTGAGGATTTTGAAGGTCTTTGACAGGTCTGAGAGGTGATTTTCCTTCTTCTTGCTCTTAACGAGCATGTCATCGATGTAGACCTCCATTGTGTCTCCCATTTGATTTTTGAACATTTTTATGACCAGTCGCTGGTTGGTTTCCCCTGCATTCTTGAGCCCAAATGGCATGACTTTGTAGCAATACAACCCAACCGTCGTGATAAATGCCGTTTTGTCCTGGTCTAGGGCATACAAGGGGATCTGGTGATATCCCGAGTATGCGTCCAGGAAACTCATTCGCTCGTGAGCTGCAGTGGCATCTACTAATTGGTCTATCTTTGGGAGGGGGAAACTATCCTTTGGGCATGCTTTGTTGAGGTCAGTGAAATCGATGCAAACTCTCCACTCCCATTATTCTTCGGAACTACTACTGGGTTGGACAACCACTTGGGGAATTTTACTTCCCGTATGGATCCTGTATCCAGCAGTTTTTCGACCTCCTTTTCGACCGCTTTAGCCTTCTCAGGTGCCGTTCTTTGTGCCTTCTGTGTGACTGGCTTGAACGCGGGGTCGACGTGAAGCTGATAACAGACCATATCAGGATCAATGTCAGGCAGCTCGTATGGTTCCCATACGAAAACATCTACGTTGTGTCTCAGCAAGGTCGTTAACTCCTTCTGTTCTTGATCGGTGAGAGATGCTCCAATCAAGAAGACTCTGCTACTGTCACCAACTTCGGCTATAACTTCTACCAGGTCCTCGATGACACGCTCGGAGGGGAGGAGCCTGGTCTCCTCTACTCCTGGTCTTCCATACTTTAGTTGCTATTTAGAAGGTATCACACCCTCTTCAACTTCCTCGCTGGGTTGACCGGCCTTCTTCTCTGGTTTTGGTCGGATGGCTGCTATGAAGCACTTCCTTGCCATCGCTTGGTCGCCGTGGATCTCCATTACTCCTCGCTCAGTTACATACTTGAGCTTCTGATGGTAGGTCGAGGATACCGCCTTCATTGCATGAAGCCATCCTCTGCCGAGGATGGCCTGGTACGGTGATTCGATATCAACTACCAAAAACTCAATCATCTTGGAGACGTTCCCAGCACGAACTGGTAGCACTATCTTGCCTAGGGGCATGGTCATTTTCCCAGCGAAGCCGACCAAAGGTACAGTAGCTTCCTTTAGGTCGGCGACGCTCAACTTTAATTTCCTGAACAGGTCGAGGTACATTACTTCGGATGATCTTCCTTGATCGACGAGAAGCTTATCGATGTCAAAGTTGGCTATCCTGAGTGTAATGACCAGGGCATCATGATGTGGGGTCCTTACTCCCATAAAATCTTCATCCGTGAAAATAATATGCTTGTTATAGTTGACGTCCTCTGCTCGTCGACGCTTTCCTGACTGTGATTTTGCTGGATCGATTTGAAAGGCCTGCATTATCGCTGTAAGTTTTTTCATCTCCATTCGAGCTGAGTTCCCTTGTATCTTCTTGACGTAAGATACTCCGTGAATTACGACGAACTCGTGTCCAGCATCATCCTCCAGCACATTGTCGGGTCTCATCTCTCTGTTGGCAGTCACTTTCTCTGCCCTTTTCTCCACAAAGTCGTTCAAATGCCCGGACTGGGCCAATTCTTTGAGGTGAGATTTAAGAGCTTTGCAGTGCTCGGTCTTGTGCCCTCCCTCTTTGTGAAAAGCGCATCTCAACGCATTGTTCCTCTTCGAGGGATCTCCCTCCATATTTTTGGGCCACTTGATGAATGTCTCATCCTTGATCTTCGCGAGAACCTTGTAAATTGGTTCTTTGAAGACGGTGTTGACCGCCTGGAATGCTTTCGATGCGTCCTGGTTCCTTCCGTTTTTGGAGCCATTTTTGCCCCCGTTCTTTCCTCCTTTCCTCTGGTTCTCAGTTTTCTCACCTACCTTGGTAGTGAGCTTAGCTCGATCGTTTTCTCCTGTATTAGAGCGGGTGACATCTTCCACCTTTGTGTATTTCTCGATTCGGGCCATAAGGTCATCAATAGTCATAGCTTCCTTCTTCGTCAGGGATTGGTAGAGGAGGGAAGAATTAGGGAGCCCAATTTTGAAGGAGGCCACTGCCACCTCCTCCGCGCAGTCCTCCATCTCATTGAAAAACTCCCAGTACCTCTTCGCGTATTCTCGGAGGGTCTCTTGAGGCATTTTCTTCATTGTCAGTAGAGCATCCATCCTTTTGGGATGGGAGCTACTGGTAATGAATCGGGCCGTAAAGAGTTCGGCTAGGGATTTGAAATTCTTGATCGACCGATGGGGGAGCCTTTCGAACCACTTATGTGCTACATCATGAAGGCTTGAGGGGAAAATACGGCACATCAAGGCATCCCGGTGACTCCAGAGGGTCATGGTCTGTCGGTATTGCCTGACGTGATCGATGGGATCAGTCTTTCTGTCGTAAATCTTGAACCTTGGAATAGCAAATTTCTTGGGAGCTTGCTCCTCCTCGATTTCTCTTGTGAAAGGTGACTTCATCTGGGTTTTGAGAGCTCTCCTCTCGAGCTCTCTAGTTGATCTTGTTCCGTGGTGAGCGGGATGCTGGTCCATCTCCCTAAGGACCATGTTTCGTATGTGCTCGTCGCTGCGAGCAGGGCTCTGGTGGCGGCGAGCTCTTCGCAGCTGTTCGCGGAGGTCATCGTCTGACTCGCCTCCTTCGTCCCTTTAAGATTCTTGCCTAGGGCTCCTTCCTCGGCTGCGAGACTTTCTCGCCTGAGGGATAGGAGTGCAATATGGGCATCTCCAGTTATCAGGGCGAAGCTCCCTTTCTAGTCTTTCCAGTCTTCTTTTCAAGCGAGCATTCTCAGCCTCGTATCTGCGAGAAGACTCCCTCTGCTCGTGGAGCCTTGCCTCATACTCATCAATCAACCTGGATATATGCGTGGACCTAGCTGGTCCCTGACTCTCTTCTGAAGCTGGTCTTTCTAAGCGAGCTCTCCGATCTGAACGTCGGACTTCAGACCTAATCCTGTGAGGAGCAGGTGGCTCTTAAATATCTCCTGCTTGGGGGGCATTGCTGCTGTGACCATACATCTTAACTTCCTTTCTTGATGTGGGCTCTTCTCATGGAAAGATGAACGCTTCCCACAGACGACGCCAATTGTGGAGGCAATTATTATGCAACACAAATAAATATGAGAGAAATATTATCAAGATGAGAACAAGGAATACAAGATGCTAATCACACAACAAAGGATGTACGTGGCTCAGCCAAGATGTGCCTACGTCCACGGTGGTGCAGTCGATATTATTTCTATATACTCCGGAGAGTGATTACAGAGAATACAACTCGTCCTTTTGCCCCGGACCTAGGGTTTAATATATACATGTGCATGTAGATGAGTGGGGGTGATGGGTTCCTCCACGTTTTTCATTTCCCCCATAACATCCCTTCATGGGATCGTGAGGGGAGACCGGATCAATTATAAAAGATGAGGGGCATGGACTTTGGGCCGCCAGGACTGGGCTACTCGTCCAGGCCCATAGTTCTGAATTTTGGGTTAGAAAAGATGATCTATTACCCCAGATGAAATGAAACATTGTGATAAGTGCTTTTAAATTTGAACATACAGTATCTGGATAGTATTTAGACTCTGGATATTCCAAACATATGACCGGGGATAATACCAAACTTTTAAACAAAACTAACTTCTCTGGAGGAAAAGTCTTATTTGGAGATGGTGTATCATCCCAGATCATTGGTAAAGGAACACTCCATGAAGAAGGATTACCTATTCTTGAGGATGTTCTCTTGGTAAAAGGTCTTAAAGCTAATTTACTAAGTATATCGCAGTTTTGTGACATGCTGTCACCTTTTCAAAGAATAATTACAAAATTTTAAATGAAAAAGGTGATTGCATTATTACAGGATTCCATACTCCAGATAACTGTTATACAGTTAATCCAAGTACAGAGGTTTGTAACATTTCCAAAATGGATGACAAAGAGATATGACATAATAGGTTGGGTCACATTAATTATGGCAGCCTTAGTAGATTATGCTCCCAAGAGATAGTTAGAGGTCTTTCGAAGATCAAAGCAATTTTAAACATCATAGGTGGTCCCTGTCAAGAAGGTAAAATTATTAAGGCTCCCCACAGGAAAGTTAAAGAAGTCTTATCCACTAAACCTCTAGAACGCATCCATATGGACCTAATGGGTCCTTCTCGTACTGTTAGTATTTGTGGTAACAGTTATATCTTATTTATGGTTGATGACTCCACTCGATTTACCCGGGTTACCTTTCTAAAACACAAGTCAAAAACTTTTTGTAAGTTTTTGAAAATCTTAGTTCATATAGAAAATGAAAAGGATTTTCATGTAGATATAATTCATAGTGATAGAGAAGGTTAATTCATAGCCTCATGTATCATCGAATACTGTGACTATAATGGTTACAAACATGAATTTAGTGCCCCCAATACACCTTGATAAAATGGAATTGTTGAGCATAAGAATTGTACTCTTCAAGAAATAGCCCGTGTGATGATTCATGCGAAGAACCTACCTAAATATTTATGGGTAGAATCAATTCGTACAGCTTTTCATATAACCAATCGAGTTTACCTAAGGAAAAATACCAAACAAACATCATATGAACTTTGGTATGGGAGGAAACCTAACCTAAAATACTTTAGAACCTTTAGTAGCACTTGTTATGTCTGTAAGGACATAGGGCATCTGTCTAAATTCGAAACCAAAGGAGATAAAGTTATTTTCTTAGGATATTCTCCAAATAGCAGAGCCTATCGTTTCTACAATCTTCGTACCAAAACCTTAATGGAATCTGTTAATGTGGTTGTAAATGACACTAATATAGAGAGTAAGATCAAACGACCAACTATAGTGTATGAATTCGAAAATATTTTAACTTATGATTCTTCAGAGATAGACGAGTCCTTAATAACTAAGACCCCTGAAGCGCCTAACTGGGTTTCCAAAGATCATCATTTAGATAGTGTAGTTGGTAATCCTACTGAAACAATTCGTACAAGATCCAAACTTCGTACGCTTTCTCATTATACATGATTTGTTTCTCTTATAGAACCAAAGAATGCTAATGAAGCATTTAATGACCCATTGTGGATAAGTGCTATGCAGGAGGAACTTTATCATACATGATGTATGGTATCTTGTACCCTGACTTAAAAATAAAAGGGTTATCGGCACACGTTGGATTTTTAAAAATAATACAGATGAATCTGGGGTGATTATTCGGAATAAAGCTAAATTAGTTACCCAGGGCTACTCTCAGACTGAAGGAATAGATTTCGAGGAAACTTTTTCTCCTGTCACTCACCTTGAGTCTGTTCGCTTACTCTTTTCAATAGCTTGTTATTTGCAGTTCACACTTTGTCAAATGGATGTTAAATTTTCTTTCCTTAATAGAATCTTGACTGAAGAGACCTAGGTAGAACAACCCAAAGGGTTCATTGACCCTCATCATCCAAATCATGTCTACCGGCTTAAGAAAGCTCTTTATGGGTTAAAACAAGCTCTTAGAGCTTGGTATGAACGTCTATCTACCTTCCTTTTAAATAACAGTTTTAAACGAGGAGGGAATGATCAAACTCTTTTTGTCAAACACTTATGTCGAAAACATTACCATAGCCCAATTATATTTAGACGATTTCATTTTTGGATCTACCTCCCCTACAGATGTCAAAATATTTTCTGACATTATGCATAAAGAATTCCATATGTCACTTATGGGGGAGTTACAATTCTTCTTAGGACTCCAAGTTAAGAAAAATTTAGATGGATTATTTGAATCGCAATCTAAATACGCTTTAGAGACTGTCAAGAAGTTTGGCCTAGAAATAGCAAAAGAAACTAGGACTCCCATGACAACTTTTGTCACACTTTCAAAAGATGAAAATGGTATAAACTATCGATTCTACTTTATACCATAGCATAATAGGAAGCTTACTTTACCTTACTGCCTCACGTCCTGATATTATGTACTTTGTTTGCGTGTGTGCCCGATATCAAAACAATCCTAAAGAGAGTCATTTATTACGCGTTAAAAGAATTATCAAATACATTAAAGGCACTCTAAATTTAAGACTTTGGAACACTAAAGGCACTTTTAGTACTATAGTAGGATACACTGATGCTGATTGGGCTCGGTCTTCTGATGATAGTAAGAGTACTTCAGGAGCCTGTTACTACATTGGTAACAATTTGGTAGGATGGAATAGTAAGAAACAAAACTGCACTTCCTTATCTACTGTCGAATCTGAATATATTGTCGCGAGAAGTTGTTGTGCTCAATTACTTTGGCTAAAACAAATGCTGAAAGATTACGATATAACTGGAGATAAGTTACATCTCTATTGTGACAATCAAAGTGCAATTAATATTTCTAAAAGTCCAGTTCAGTACTCTCATACCAAACATATTAAAAGCAGATATTATTTCATAAACGAGTTAGTTGAATCTAAGGAGTTGATAATTAATTATCTACCTACTGAATTGCAATTACCTGACTTATTTACTAAACCTTTGGATTATCTTCGATTTGAATCTTTGCACAAATCTATTGGTATGGTTATGGAAGAATAATTATTTATTGTTTCATACTTGTTTTCTTTTCCCTTTGTCCATTTGAGATAAAATGGGGGAGAAATTTGAGTCTACTTGGACATTCTTGTTGTATTCTCAATTAAAAAGCTTGATCTTAGTTATCTCATTTTCACGAATCAGTGACTTCACTTGCATCGGAATTTTGATAGGGTATTGGTCTGTAACTAGTTGAGTTATGTAATTTTCCTTTTCTAGGATATTGGGTAGATATAATTTGTGTATAGGAATAGGATTTTCTTTTTTCTTTTGTATCCCTACGAGTCCTCGATGACTCAAAGGAAATTTTGTCTCATATTTCCAAAGAGAGACATTGAATCACCTTATATCTTTGACTCACTTGAGTCTATACTATATAGGTGCTCATCTAGTTTGGAAATAGTGACAAAATTGAGTCATATCCTTGTCTACCAAAGAACCTCACACTCTGTATACGAATTCCTCTAAAAGTCCCTAAAGATAGAACACCAACACCTTACCTAGGATTGCACTTACGTGTTGCTTTCTTCGTAATATGGGTGTATGTGAGTTAAATCCCATCAAAATATTTTTTACAATTTTTGGGATATTTTAAATAATTTTTAGGAATTTTTAAATAATTTTTAGACATTTAAAATTGGATTTTAAAATGTTTTGGGTGGTTTTTATAAATTTCCCTAAGTTCCTAAAACTTTTCTTAGGTAGAATCCAAAAGCGCTAGATAATATTATGGGGGAAATTTGAATTCTTTCAATTTTCAAAAATACGCATTTTTTAGTCCATCTTAGCTTTACACGGGTTGGTCTTATATCGGCTAGATTTGTATTTTCTCTAGCTCACATATCTGAAACCTTAGTTGAACTGTTGAATCAATCTTATCAATGGTCTGAATGTTTTCTTATTCGATCCAAATGTTAACCCATTTAACCAATCAGAGCATTTTTAAAAGCGGTGCATAGTCAGCCATTAGATTTACTTCAATCCTTTACATACAATCCTGAACGTTGATTTGGTTCGATGTTCTAGAGCCTTCCATGCTCTAGTATAAATAGAACCCATACGTGCAACGTTTACAATCTTTGGATCAATTCACCTCTGAGAAAAAAAAAAGAGAAGAGAGAGAGAGAGAGAGTGAGAGAGAGAGAGAGAAAATGAAACCCTAAACTAACTCCGGCCAAATTCTCACCTGAAAATCCTTATGTGAGTTGAGTTAGTTCGAGTTTTGAGAATATCCATCCTATCTAGTTCTTAATCTCTCATCCAACTAAGTCACGTAGTCCTGATCTCATTTTCTTTCATAGAAAGTTGAGATTTGAGACTCAGTGATATATATCACGTAGATATTACTGAGTTTGATTTCTTCTTTTGAGAAATCTCTATTTTGTTCGTTGTTTTTAAACTTTTATGTTGCTTTCAAAACCTAAACCAATAAAATCATTTCTGATTTCAGTTTCTAAGAATATCCAGACTTATATCTAATTAATATCTTAATTGGGGATTTACACTTTTATATATTTCACATTTTGTGAAATAACTATATATTTTCGAATAAAGAAAGTGTTTAGGATCTTGGTTCATTTATATAGCAAGATTCCCTCTTGATCTGTGGATAAAATTAAAGATCCAAAAGTCTGAGAGTTTCGATCAAACTGAGTTTGGAAATTTCTTTTGCATATTAGAACTTTGTTTGTAATTTTATAATCATTATGTCTGTAATAAGTGTGTGTAAGTTGCATGCATGTGTTAAGCACATCACATCACAACACTTTGACACTACAACACTAAAACGTGTTGGTAGAGAGATTTTGGACTTTAGGAGTCGACGTAAAGCTAAAAGGAGTGGAGTTACAAAGTTGAGAGAACATCTATAACACCAGAGCCTTGGGAGAAGTCAGAATAATCCAGAGGAGTTGGTATAATTTCTGAACTTAGATTAGGTTTGAATGTATGTTTAGATTGTTAAATAGTTTGTAATCTGTTACTCTATTTTAGTTGATATTTGTCTTCAGGTGTACAGACCTCCGTGGATGTTTCCCCAATTGGGTGGGGTTTTACCACGTTAAAATCGTGTGCACTTGCATACTTAATCTTCCTCTCATCACATTCTATTGGCGTGGTGATTTAAAACTGTTTTAGTTTTGGTTTTCAAAACTTGGATACATAATACCTGAAATATTTCGTTCATATATATTTTTATTCACTTTTTGTGTTGGCTGTTTGTTTGAAGAAAAGAGTTTCTTCAAAAAAAATATTCAGAGCCATTTAGACTATTTAATCTTGAATTAAACAACTTAAGCGGTACTTTTTCATTGATTGCATGGGAAATTCAAATTGATTGACTGCATATTTTGTCTTTCATTGCAGGTATTACAACCAACTGTTTACTATGCAAGCTTACAAGGCTACATATTCAGGTTATGTCCACCCAATAGATGATTCAAGATTTTGGCCACAACCTAAGAATAAAGTGGAATCACCACCACTGACAAGGCCTCCTGGAAGACCAAGGACTTAGAGGAGAAGGGGAAAAGATGAGGGACCATTTCCACCAAGAAGTTAGTCCAAGAAATGTGCAAAATGTGAGGAATAAGGCCGTAATAAAAAGACTTGCAGGGGAAAACCTTCAACTGGTGCAAGAGGAAGGAAAGTGAAACCAAGATTTGAAAAGGAGGGACCAAGTAACCAACCACAAGATCATGGATCCCAAGTTACAACTCAAGGATCTCAGGTTACAAAGCCTCAACTAGTCATCCCTCCAATTCTAAAGCCTAAAAAGACTAGACTTGGTCTTGGAGAAGGCACAAAGAAGAACAAAACAATGACACCACATGACAACTAATTTATTATCAACTTGTTTTGGATGTTGTTATTTACTTTTGGATTCTAACTGGATGTATTTAAGTTGTTTTGGGTTGTTATGTAATGTATATGTTAACTGGATGTACTTTTGGATGCAAAGTTGTTAATGAATGTTAATAGATGTTGACTTGTTTCTGTTGTCTACAACGTGTTGGATGTACAATTAAATACACAAGTCAAAATGAAACATCAAAATATCATTAAAACCATTGATATCCTTACATAAATTATGAAATAAAACATTAAAATTCACACTACTATTAAAACCATTACATAAATCATCTAAAGTCACTTCTAACTTCAGTTTCAAATTCATATGTGGACGTTTCTCTTTAGAGGTGTCAAGCCACTCTGAAAAGACAAGACTATGTGATAATTGATTAACTTCGCAACTTTCTAATATAGCACACTTATTTAATTTCAGCCCATAATCATTCATCTAAGGTGTGTGTGTCAACCGATAAATAAATAAAGCATGTGACACAAAAATATGCTGAGACACAGAATTCAGGAAAAAATCCCTTTCGGGTAAAACCTATATTTCACTATAAATATACAAGCCGCAACTTACAATTACATAGAGAAATCTGCAATGGATCAACATGCAGCTAACCCACAAAGACACGCTGTCTTGAACTCAGCAAGAGAATACACGCAGCACCCTCCAAGGACTCGCAGCCCAAACAACGAAGGAAGAACCGCAGCTCTCCTCAATGACACGCAGTCATAACACTTTGTAGAGACTCCCTCAGCAATGACACGCAGTCCTCGGTTGCAAAGATCTCCCCACAAAGATTGAACAACAGCAAATATTGTGTTCTAGGGTTCCAAAAGATTCACAAAAGTAATTGGGATTTTTTGTGTGAATCAAAAAGATGTTTTGCACATCAAAAAGGTGAAGACTTAGAGTATTTAGGACTTTGAAAATCGTCTTGAAAAGTCTTAAAAAATAACTCCCCAAAGTTAGCTTTAAATAGGAAAACTTTGAGCCTAAAAAATCTGCAGCGAATCTGGCCGAATTTATCCCAGTCGGACCGATCCGGTTCTGAGGCGGATCGGTCCGGTCAAGCGGATCAGTTCTTTTATTTTGGCCTCCATCAGGTCGCTTGCGGTCCGGGGTATACTGGATCTGCAGCAAGCGGATCGGTCCGGTTGAGGGACGGATCGGTCCGATTTTCCCAGAAAAATAAAATCCTTTTAAAAGCCTCATTTTGCTTTAAAAAACTTACTTCTTATTTTTATAAAAAACATTTTATAAAAAATTCCCAATACTAAATATGAACTTTAAGGAACGTAAAAACAAAATTTTACCAAGTTCATTCTCGCAGAGGCTATGATGTTGCAGACGCTTTGATATTCGGATCCGTTGATGTAGATGCGATCTTGAGTTTCTTCAACGGTGTAACGGCGTACGACATACAAATTGATAATGGACAAAAATATCCTTACAAATCTCCCCCTATGTCTATGCCGGTACATACATAAAAAATATTCGAATTATCAACTAATGACCTATACAAATCTACCCTCCCATGAACCCTAAATATGGAAAGATACAAAGGTATAAATCTTCATCGTTTGTTCTTCAATCTTCAACAATCATCAAATCTCAAAACTTTTCTCATCAGGGTGTGCAACATATTGATTTTCAATCTTCATACCTACACACATGAGACAAAGCAAATACCACGTGACATATCGAGTTTGAAATGAGATAAACATGGAAACCAATATATGATAAAAACATAAGCTATATCTCAAAAACTCCCCCAAAATTCAAACTCCCCCATAATATGATAATTCTTTCTCCCCCTTTTTATGATATCCCCAAATAGACAAATGAGAAGAATGAATCAAATAAGTAAAATAGGGGTGTCACGGTATACAAAAAAAATACACAAACTATTTTTGATTTTTTCAAATTTTTCAAACAAAGATAGGATACCAAAATGAACAAATATGATACAAAAATCACATCATGGATTTAGACTCAAACAACCAAGTCATGGAAACGGAATGAATGGGTGTGAACACATTCGATAGGTAAATCAACTTAATCAATCATATGTGCACGATGCATATGTGTACCCCTAACGAATGAACATCAAAAGTATCCTTAGGTGTAAAAAACATTTGTTGAATTTAAATGACATCGTCTTATGCAAATCAACAAATCAAAGTCAAAATGATTTCCACACCAATAACGTCCAAAACTATGTAGCGCATTTTCAAGCATTTCATGGACGTGCAAACCCGTTTTAAATTCTCCAACCAAACTCCCTCATATATATTTTCTTTTAGAGGTGATCTAAATTCTCAAACTTTGGAGAATTGGTGCAAAAACCTAAATGGCCCCTTTTTGGCATGAAGATCTTTTTATTGCCTTTCAATTTTTTCGGGCTCTTTTAACCTCTTTGGACCCCGGATAATAAAATTCCTCCATTTTTTAGGTCCAATTTAACGGTGGCTTATTATTCGCAAAGGCAAAATGAACCTTTCGCAGCCCTTCCCCGTTTTTAAACAAAGCACACAAACTCACAAAACGGTTCTTATATGCACAATTTCCTTATAAAAATTATCGTGCTTGTTTCGTTTTAAAGACAGGATTGAAGTGAAAACACCCAACCAACATGTGATAAGACAAGCACAATAATCAATCAAATCCGTGCATGTGTGCAATAAAGGAAACATGAGTCAAACATGTAGGAAGAAACACTTAATCACATCTTAATGACTCTAAACATTATAAAGTACATGGATGAATTGACCTATTGTCTCAAAACACTGTCAAATAGTCACATGAAAATAATGGAATGATGTTGTGACTTGATCATCCAAAGTGTTCATCCATAAACGGTGCAAACAAAATACAAAAATCTTTTTGGATTTTTTTTTTAAAAAAATTATCAAAATAAAATCTTTTTGTATTTTTCAAAATTTTCAAAAAAAATAAAACATACAAAATGATACATATGCTACTAGCAATAGGCAAACAATGTCATCATGAAAATCACCCTATGCTAGTAAACAAGTCAAACCTCAATCATTACGTGCAGAGGGGTTTTCCAAAGGTGGTGACAACTTATGAAAAACCTCCATCAGTTCTTGTGAAGTTTTGACTAAAAACTTAACTTGCTCTCCTAAATGTGCAAACTCTCTCATGTAGTCTTCGGGAGCATGTAAAGTATCATGTGTGGGTGCATGTGTGCCAGAAACACGTGTAGAAGCAAAACGTGACACATACCCCAACTTAAAGCAAAATTCCCTAAGGTGTCCTCTCCTCTTGCAATGTGAGCAAACATAAATAGGCCAAGGAACACCTCTCTCAAAAACTCTAGGACGCACTTTCCTAAAAGGAATGGGATGCCTAGGTGGGTTAGGGTGAGACACATGTGAAACTGTCACTAAAGTGGGAACCGGCTCGGGTGCTAATTGGGAAGAAGAAGCACCGTCATGACTTATTCCTAACTTCTCACCTTTACCCTTAAGAACCACCTTTTCAACCTTCTTAGGTGCGTTATCAAACTTGACTTTTACCACCCTGGCACGTTCGAGATCACTCTCGAGTTGGGATACACGTGTCGTCAGACTAGACAACGTGTCGGTCAAATCAATCTTCTCATTTCTCAAAACCTCCTTCTCTTTCTCCAAATCTAAAACCCGACGACCTAAATCCCTATTATACCTTTTTGTTTTCAAGGTCTCGGTGTACAACTCTCTAAAAGCTTTTTGGAGCTCACTTTCATCTCCCCTTTCACTCTCACTTTCTCTCTCACTTGAAGCGCTCAAACCATCACTATCACTTTCGTGTGCACTATTGTGGGACAAGGTGAGTGTGCTCACACGACTAGAAAAAGCTACAAACTACTCACCACTAGTCTCATCAGCCTCACCTTCACTAGTATCACTAAGTGTGGCGGGCATAGCTACTTTCTTTCCTTTCTTTCTAAGCCACGTAGGACACTCAAACGACTTATGTCCCTTACCCCCACATTCAAAACAAGTGACGTTCTCAAAATCTTCCTCACACTCCTCATCGGATTTATTCTCTTTTTCCCTCTCACCACTTTCTTTGGCCTTTCCTTTCTTTTTATTTTTCTCAAAAAAATTCTTTTTATTGGAAGAATTATTTTTGTTCATGTTGAGAAATTTTTTAAAATTTTTCGCAAACAAGGCCATATCATTAAAATCAAAATCTCCCTCAGAATCTGACTCACAAACGGTTTCTTTCTTTTTCTTAAAATGAGTCTTTTAAGCAATGCCTTTATCCTTAACCTTAATGGTTTTGGGAAACATGTCAATCTCATAGGTTTGAAGATCTCCTACAAGTTCTTCCAACTTAAGTGATTTCAAATTTCCCAAAGAGTTCAAAACAGTGACTTTAGGAATAAAGCGTTTTGGGAGAGATCTCAAAATCTTTTTAACGACACGCGTGTTATCAATCACTTCACCCAAATTAAAACATGTGTTAACAATGTCCGACAATCGTGCATAAAAATTATCAAAGCATTCGGACTCAGACATGGTGATAGTCTCAAATTGGGTGGCCAAATTTTGTAATTTTGACTCTTTAACCGCGTTCGTACCCTCATGTGTCAATTTCAAAACATCCCAAGCCTCTTTAGACGTGGTGCACGTCATAATTCAGCGAAACTCATCAGGAGAGACAGCTCCAGAAATAGCACTCAGACCACGGGAATTAAAATTGGACAATTTATAATCATCTTCAGTCCAGGCTGACACGGGTTTTAAAGTGGTGATGTTATTAACAGTAATCGTGGGAGGAGTCCAACCATTTTCGCAAAGAAACCAAACACGCTCGTCAATAGATTTTAAAATCGATTTCATACGAGCTTTCCAGTAGGCATAATTAGACCCGTCAAAAATAGGCATCTGATTATATAAGTGCTCCAAAGGAAAAATTGCGATTTTTCACAAAACTGATTTTTAAAAAAAATCAATATCACACGATTTTGCGGAAAATAGGAATACGCAATAAATTAGCGCAACCCGCTCTGATACCAATTTGAGAACGCGAGAATTACGTGTGATAATTGATTAACTTCGCAACTTTCTAATATAGCACACTTATTTAATTTCAGCCCCTAATCATTCATCTAAGGTGCGTGTGTCAACCGATAAATAAATAAAACATGTGACACAAAAATATGCTGAGACACAGAATTCAGGAAAAAAACCCTTTCGGGTAAAACCTTTATTTCACTATGAATATACAAGTCGTAACTTACAATTACATAGAGAAATCTGCAATGGATCAACACGCAGCCAACCCACAAAGACACGCAGTCTTGAACTCAGCAAGAGAATACACGCAGCACCCTCCAAGGACTCGCAACCCAAACAACGAAGGAAGAACCGCAGCTCTCCTCAATGACACGCAGTCATAACACTTTGTAGAGACTCCCTCAGCAATGACACGCAGCCCTCGATTGCAAAGATATCCCCACAAAGATTGAACAACAACAAATATTGTGTTCTAGGGTTCCAAAAGATTCACAAAAGTAATTGGGATTTTTTGTGTGAATCAAAAAGATGTTTTGCACATCAAAAAGGTGAAGACTTAGAGTATTTAGGACTCTGAAAATCGTCTTGAAAAGTCTTAAAAAATAACTCCCCGAAATTGGCTTTAAATAGGAAAACTTTGAGCCTAAAAAATCTGCAGCGAATCTGGCTGAATTTATCCCAGTCGGACCGGTCCGGTTCTGAGGCGGATCGATCCGGTCAAGCGGATCGGTTCTTTTATTTTGGCCTCCATCGGGTCGCTTGCGGTCCGGGGTATACTGGATCTGCAGCAAGCGGATCGGTCCGGTTAAGGGACGGATCGGTCCGGTTACGGATCGGTCCGGTATGGGGCCGGATCGGTCCGGTTTTCCCAGAAAAATAAAATCCTTTTAAAAGCCTCATTTTGCTTTAAAAAACTTACTTCTTATTTTTATAAAAAACATTTTATAAAAAATTCCCAATACTAAATATGAACTTTAAGGAACGTAAAAACAAAATTTTACCAAGTTCATTCTCGCAGAGGCTATGATGTTGAAGACGCTTTGATATTCGGATCCGTTGATGTAGATGCGATCTTGAGTTTCTTCAACGGTGTAACGGCGTACGACATACAAATTTATAATGGACAAAAATGTCCTTACAAATCTCCCCCTATGTCTATGCCGGTACATACATAATAAATATCCGAATTATCAACTAATGACCTATACAAATCTACCCTCCCATGAACCCTATATATGGAAAGATACAAAGGTATAAATCTTCATCGTTTGTTCTTTAATCTTCAACAATCATCAAATCTCAAAACTTTTCTCATCAGGGTGTGCAACATATTGATTTTCAATCTTCATACCTACACACATGAGACAAAGCAAATACCACGTGACATATCGAGTTTGAAATGAGATAAACATGGAAACCAATATATGATAAAAACATAAGCTATATCTCAAAAACTCCTCCAAAATTCAAACTCCCCCTTAATATGATAATTCTTTATCCCCCTTTTTATGATATCCCCAAATAGACAAATGAGAAGAATGAATCAAATAAGTAAAATAGGGGTGTCACGGTATACAAAAAAAATACACAAACTATTTTTGATTTTTTCAAATTTTTCATACAAAGATAGGATACCAAAATGAACAAATATGATAAAAAATTACACCATGGATTTAGACTCAAACAACCAAGTCATGGAAACGGAATGAATGGGTGTGAACACATTCGATAGGTAAATCAACTTAATCAATCATATGTGCACGATGCATATGTGTACCCCTAACGAATGAACATCAAAAGTATCCTTAGGTGTAAAAAACATTTGTTGAATTTAAATGACATCGTCTTATGCAAATCAACAAATCAAAGTCAAAATGATTTCCACACCAATAACGTCCAAAACTATGTAGCGCATTTTCAAGCATTTCATGGACGTGCAAACCCGTTTTAAATTCTCCAACCAAACTCCCTCATATATATTTTCTTTTAGAGGTGATCTAAATTCTCAAACTTTGGAGAATTGGTGCAAAAACCTAAATGGCCCCTTTTTGGCATGAAGATCTTTTTATTGCCTTTCAATTTTTTCGGGCTCTTTTAACCTCTTTGGACCCCGGATAATGAAATTTCTCCATTTTTTAGGTCCAATTTAACGGTGGCTTATTATTCGCAAAGGCAAAATGAACCTTTCGCAGCCCTTTCCCGTTTTTAAACAAAGCACACAAACTCACAAACCGGTTCTTATATGCACAATTTCCTTATAAAAATTATCGCGCTTGGTTCGTTTTAAAGACAGGATTGAAGTGAAAACACCCAACCAATATGTGATAAGACAAGCACAATAATCAATCAAATCCGTGCATGTGTGCAATAAAGGAAACATGAGTAAAACATGTAGGAAGAAACACTTAATCACATCTTAATGACTCCAAACATTATAAAGTACATGGATGAATTGACCTATTGTCTCAAAACACTGTCAAATAGTCACATGAAAATAATGGAATGATGTTGTGACTTGGTCATCCAAAGTGTTCATCCATAAACGGTGCAAACAAAATACAAAAATCTGTAGCGAAAAATAAACGGTGCAAACAAAATACAAAAATAAAAAAGGTGAAGACTTAGAGTATTTAGAACTCTGAAAATCGTCTTGAAAAGTCTTAAAAAATAACTCCCCGAAGTTGGCTTTAAATAGGAAAACTTTGAGCCTAAAAAATCTGCAGCGAATGTGGCCGAATTTATCCCAGTCGGACCGGTCCGGTTCTGAGGCGGATCGGTCCGGTCAAGCGGATCGGTTCTTTTATTTTGGCCTCCATCGGGTCGCTTGCGGTCCGGGGTATACTGGATCTGCAGCAAGCGGATCGGTCCGGTTAAGGGACGGATCGGTCCGGTTTTCCCAGAAAAATAAAATCCTTTTAAAAGCCTCATTTTGCTTTAAAAAACTTACTTCTTATTTTTATAAAAAACATTTTATAAAAAATTCCCAATACTAAATATGAACTTTAAGGAACGTAAAAACAAAATTTTACCAAGTTCATTCTCGCAGAGGCTATGATGTTGAAGACGCTTTGATATTTGGATCCGTTGATGTAGATGCGATCTTGAGTTTCTTCAACGGTGTAACGGCGTACGACATACAAATTTATAATGGACAAAAATGTCCTTACAAATCTCCCCCTATGTCTATGCCGGTACATACATAAAAAATATCCGAATTATCAACTAATGACCTATACAAATCTACCCTCCCATGAACCCTATATATGGAAAGATACAAAGGTATAAATCTTCATCGTTTGTTCTTTAATCTTCAACAATCATCAAATCTCAAAACTTTTCTCATCAGGGTGTGCAACATATTGATTTTCAATCTTCATACCTACACACATGAGACAAAGCAAATACCACGTGACATATCGAGTTTGAAATGAGATAAACATGGAAACCAATATATGATAAAAACATAAGCTATATCTCAAAAACTCCCCCAAAATTCAAACTCCCCCTTAATATGATAATTCTTTCTCCCCCTTTTTATGATATCCCCAAATAGACAAATGAGAAGAATGAATCAAATAAGTAAAATAGGGGTGTCACGGTATACAAAAAAAATACACAAACTATTTTTGATTTTTTCAAATTTTTCATACAAAGATAGGATACCAAAATGAACAAATATGATACAAAAATTACACCATGGATTTAGACTCAAACAACCAAGTCATGGAAACGGAATGAATGGGTGTGAACACATTCGATAGGTAAATCAACTTAATCAATCATATGTGCACGATGCATATGTGTACCCCTAACGAATGAACATCAAAAGTATCCTTAGGTGTAAAAAACATTTGTTGAATTTAAATGACATCGTCTTATGCAAATCAACAAATCAAAGTCAAAATGATTTCCACACCAATAACGTCCAAAACTATGTAGCGCATTTTCAAGCATTTCATGGACGTGCAAACCCGTTTTAAATTCTCCAACCAAACTCCCTCATATATATTTTCTTTTAGAGGTGATCTAAATTCTCAAACTTTGGAGAATTGGTGCAAAAACCTAAATGGCCCCTTTTTGGCATGAAGATCTTTTTATTGCCTTTCAATTTTTTCGGGCTCTTTTAACCTCTTTGGACCCCGGATAATGAAATTTCTCCATTTTTTAGGTCCAATTTAACGGTGGCTTATTATTCGCAAAGGCAAAATGAACCTTTCGCAGCCCTTTCCCGTTTTTAAACAAAGCACACAAACTCACAAACCGGTTCTTATATGCACAATTTCCTTATAAAAATTATCGCGCTTGGTTCGTTTTAAAGACAGGATTGAAGTGAAAACACCCAACCAATATGTGATAAGACAAGCACAATAATCAATCAAATCCGTGCATGTGTGCAATAAAGGAAACATGAGTCAAACATGTAGGAAGAAACACTTAATCACATCTTAATGACTCCAAACATTATAAAGTACATGGATGAATTGACCTATTGTCTCAAAACACTGTCAAATAGTCACATGAAAATAATGGAATGATGTTGTGACTTGGTCATCCAAAGTGTTCATCCATAAACGGTGCAAACAAAATACAAAAATCTGTAGCGAAAAATAAACGGTGCAAACAAAATACAAAAATAAAAAAGGTGAAGACTTAGAGTATTTAGAACTCTGAAAATCGTCTTGAAAAGTCTTAAAAAATAACTCCCCGAAGTTGGCTTTAAATAGGAAAACTTTGAGCCTAAAAAATCTGCAGCGAATGTGGCCGAATTTATCCCAGTCGGACCGGTCCGGTTCTGAGGCGGATCGGTCCGGTCAAGCGGATCGGTTCTTTTATTTTGGCCTCCATCGGGTCGCTTGCGGTCCGGGGTATACTGGATTTGCAGCAAGCGGATCGGTCCGGTTGAGGGACGGATCGGTCCGGTTGCGGATCGGTCCGATTTTCCCAGAAAAATAAAATCCTTTTAAAAGCCTCATTTTGCTTTAAAAAACTTACTTCTTATTTTTATAAAAAAACATTTTATAAAAAATTCCCAATACTAAATATGAACTTTAAGGAACATAAAAACAAAATTTTACCAAGTTCATTCTCGCAGAGGCTATGATGTTGATGACGCTTTGATATTCGGATCCGTTGATGTAGATGCGATCTTGAGTTTCTTCAACGGTGTAACGGCGTACGACATACAAATTGATAATGGACAAAAATGTCCTTACACACTCGAAACTACCACAATCAACACATTTGAGAATTTTTTTTTTCGTAACTCCCTTCTTTCCTAGACGTCCATAAATTTCTTAGTGTCTTGTAACCATTTGGACACTTTGTATTCTTCCACAGACAATATTTCACCAAATGCCATTTTCTCCACATTGAAAACATACTTCTTTCTTCACATCTTGTTGTGTTTGACTTTTCGACAATGATGAACAAAATTTGGCTACTTGACCACTTTCATCGCAAAGTTAGCATACTACCTGCGAAAATTAAAATAAATTAAACAATAATAATTGAAATTAATAAATTAGCAAAATTAGCAAAAAAAATATTAAGGCAATTACATTGGAGGATGAAGTTAAGCCTCCCCCCATTTTGGTGAGAAAAAGATTAGCAACGTGGGGCTTAAATAGAAGGGTTGGATAATAGCTAGTAATGCCCAGCAGTAATTAAGGGCAATATGGGGATAAAAGTAAAAAAACCATGTGGGTTAACAATAATTTGGATGGACTATTAGAAATGGGGTCCAAACCTTAAGAAATTCAATTTGCGGGGGTTAGACTCAGTATCAGGAATTAAATGGGGGCTAAACCTTAAATGACCCAAGCCCTACTATTAATACAACTGCCTTATTCTTATTTTCAAGTATTAGGAACATCTTGAATGAGGTGAAACAAACCTTAAGAGCATGATTCTTTTGAAATAAACCTTTAGACCATAAATCTTACTTGAGCATCATCAACCAACATAGGTGCTTACAAATTTTCATTGGTTCATTCTTCAAAATTAAACATGTACATATACCCCATTGGAGGAACCGAACATATATTAACACTTAATTTAAAATAATTATCATAAACTTTAAATATTGCGATCAATTCCCTTCGTTGGAGAGGAAAGACGAAGCTTACGTGAGGAATCAATCACATCACAATTTGAAATATTGATGGGACCGTGGTTTAAATAAGTTTATTATCCTTCATAGTTAAAAAAATATCCAAGTACATTTTCAGACCTTGAAATTTATCCCAATTTAATACTTTTTCTTTTAAGACTAAAAAAGGGGTGAAACTTTTACATAGGGGTAGGCCACAATAGGGTGTTGTGGTTGCAGCCAGAGAGACCCGTGGCCGCCCTCTGCTTCGTCCTCCTTCCTTCTTTAGGTTCTTGTATCTTTGTCAAATCTACCTCATTTTGAACTTCTAACAACCCCTTGAAAACTTCATTAAAGGACCTCAAATCTTGATCAGAATGCCATTGGAATCCATGGATCTTCCACCAAGCTCAATAAAAATAGAGGACTATAGAAAGTAAAATCTATTACATTCCCTAAAAAAATTCTCCAACTACATTGATTTTTGTAATAATTAAAATTAACCTCATTATTACAACCAAATTGACTCTAGCAAAAGTAACTATGAATAAACTGTCGTAGGATCCATTCACATAATATAAAATTCATGTGACCATGATGGAGGGAGTAAAAGTATCCTACTGTAAGGACATTATTTTACATTGTCTGTTACCTTTAGAGTATGTCGTATACCGCTACAAACGTCGAAGACTACTTCAAGATCATTCAACCATCAAGACGGATCGGAATATCAAAGTTCTTCAACATTCAAGCCTCCGTGAGATAAATTTGGTAAAGGCTGTGTTTTAATTCCTTAGCATTTCACTTAGAGTGTTGGGATATTTTTTATCAAATATTTTCTAAGTGTTGGACCGAACTTTTTAAGTTTTTCGTCAAAAGTTTTTTAAAAGTTTTAAGGCGGGGCATTTACTGGCAAAAGAAATATATTAATTTTTTAATAAAATGTTCGAGCGACAGGGACTGACGTTCAAATGATAAGACTGTCTCGCGCAAAGCTCGTCCGAGCGACACGTGTCCCCGTTCGAGCGAGATGATGTTTTTGTTCGAGCGAGCCACTGCCTTAGATTTTGTATAAATTGGTTTTTCCAACTTTATTTTTTATCAGAAGACCTACAAATTTTCAATAGCCGAAACTATTTTAGCAGAATACTTTGTCTTCTCACTTTTAGGGTTTTAATCCTTTTTATTTTTAATTCACAAGATCTCCATAGTTTATGTGAGTTGTTTTGGAACCCAATAACACATCTTTTTGAAGTTTCTCTTATAGAGAAGATCTCTAATATTGATCGAGGTTCTCTTGAGGGGAGTACTGGACTGACGTCGGTTGCGTGTCATAGGGAGTGCTCGTAGGTATTCCTGGGCTGAATTGAAGTTGTGGTTCTTGCTGACTCTAGACTGCGTGTCTATGTGATTGTTTCGAGGAGTGATCATTGCAGATTTCATCGTAATTATTGTAAGTTGCGATTTACGTTTTTATAGTGAAATAAAGATTTTACCTGAAAGGGTTTTTTTCTTGAAATCTGCAAGCTAGCAATTTTATTTATGATGGTTTAACACACACACGTAGTTGCATGTTTAGGGGCTGATTTAATTTGGTTTAAAATTGAATCTAGTTAAATAAGTTTAAATTGTGAATTTGCGAATTTATTTGAATCGGTATCACGCACGGCACATCATTTTACACCTACAAAACCATATTAGTATAAAATGTACAAATCCATGCATATATTTTATAACATGCAATATAGGGTTTTAATGGTGGACAACATGGACATTTCTAAATCATGATCAATCTATAATGGGGGCTTTGATACCAATTATTAGGGATTGAACTACTAAAAAACTTTGTTACCTTAAGAACTTCGATTGATCATGATTCTGAAAGTAAGCAAAGATAAATAAATTCAAAGAATAAATCTAGAGTTTGGATCATGATACCTTTATGAATCTTGTAGGTGGTCCCAATTAGGAGAAATCTTTGATGTAGAGGATGAAGAGGCTGATTATCTTTCTCCTCTAAATCCTTGCTAGAATACCCTGAATGCCTTGAATCTTTTCAGATATGACCCCTCGAAAGTAAACCTTATAGGTGGGCACTTCCATAGATGAAAGCTTGGTGATTCGTGAAAGAAATCACTTTATCTTTCCTCACCACTTTACAAAAATGTGAATAGTGTTTTCTCTCTCCCAACTCTAACCCTAGAGAGTGTCTTATCCAACTTAAACCTAATGTTTTTCATATCTCTCTCTAATCCTAGTGAATTTCACATATGCAACTATAACCCCTTCCATATACCTATATAAATAGGTACATGAAGTGGGTTTAGGCCAATTAGGGTTTTCAGAGAGTTTGGGCTTACTACTTATGTAGTGGACTATACTATGGACACATTATAAATAATTAAATTGACTTCCAAACAGAAATATAAAAATATCATATTACTTCGCGCAATATATTTTTCTTGTTTAATTATAATTAATTTAATTAAATGATTATAATAGCAATCCAATTTAATTATCTCATAATTACTCAGATAGCGAGGTCTTATTCGCAAAGTTTGATAACACATAATATGATTCCCCGCGTAAAGCATAAAATACCTTCTTGGTGAAATTCAATTAAATGCTAATTATTTTTCACCAACATCTTATGTATTTCTTGATATCAAACTTAACTTATTTAATACTCAATCGGATTATAAAATCTACCAGCGAGGTTTACTGGTAGAATCAAAACTTATAAGTTTACCAAAGGGGTATCACAATCCAGGATATATCCCAGATTGGATTCCTCCGGAATATGATCTCAAATATATCCACATAATGATTGCCCAACTTGTGAAGATTTTGACTCAATGAATTGAACAGCGTCCATAATAATCAAAGTAATAACCGAGTGAATATTCCAATCCTCATAATAATAAGGATTGAGAATGTATGAACCATTTACAAACATTGTGAGATTATGCAAGCTTAATCTAGTCAGCAGCTAAACTTGAGTGTCACCCTTGTACCATTTATTACAATCCTGAAGTACCGGTACGATCCTCTTTAAACTATCATACAAGTGCCCAAACCATCAGGTAGGTTTTCGTAGTCAAGATGAACTACTAAGATCGCACTTGCAGCTTTACCCATGGGATGTTAGCTCCCCATTTAGGTCGTGAACTATTCAATTGAACTAGAATCGGAATTCCAATCTTCTGTGATCAGGGTTAACCCAATTCATCAAAATTCCTACTAAGTTCAATTGACCGACACATATATATTATATTTAAGATAAATGTAAGGCGTTCTCACAAGCATAAATCCTCTTTAAAAATAGCGTCATATATGGTTTTAAGAATAAAACCTTAATAATCTCCCATTAATCTTAAAGTCATGGAAAATGCATCTAATTCCCAACCCATCTACTTGGCAGCCTATAGCCCTAAATGTAGAAGGATTAATCGATTGTTAATCGATGCAACCTTGGTCACAAATTTATCACAGTCCTTATTCATTCCCTCAAACTACCAAAGCAATCTTTTGGAAAGTAAAAAATCTGCAGGCTCGCAAATGTTTTGCGGATGCTTCACGCTCGCAAAAAAAAGTCTCTCGCATATTCAAAGGTTCAACGACACAAGTTGCGCCATAAGTTAGGAATTTTTCACGGGTTTTTGTAAAATATCATGACAAGTGACGAAGACGCTTGGTGGATGCGAAGTCCATCTTTACCGAGGAGAAGAGTCAAAGACTAGGGTCATGAACAGAAATAGAGTTTGCCAAACTTGAAGAATTTCACGAAAGTCAGAATTTCCTTATACAACCTATTACGAAGTAAATTCTAAACATAAACGATAAATTTTAAACACAAGTTTTTATATATGAGGAATATAACATAATGTATTTGGCAAATCTAAAAAACCAGAAAGTTAAATTGAAGCATCTTCAATTTAATATAATATTTAGAGAGAATTAAGGTAAAGGTCATATTCCTACCTATATTTGGATTTTTAGGACAATGCTTTTCAAGTTTATAAATCTAGTCCCTGTGGTACAATAGCATTTATAAATTTAGTCCCTGTGGTACAATTGACTTTATTTTTTTGGTCCGCGCCAGCGGCACCATTTTTCACAACTTTTCATGGTGTTTTTAGTAGAGGGACTAAATTTATAAAATTATTTGGAGTGTCCTATTTTTATACACTTTAAGCAATATGATGACCTTTTCTCAAAACCCCCTAATATTTAAACAACGGGTGAATCTAAGTTCTCTAGTCAATATATCTTTATCCTAATGTAATACCCCGTACTTTTGGCTTTATTTATTTTTGGGATTAATTAATTAAATGCGTATTAATTGGAAATTAATCCGGGTAAAATACTAGCGAGTTGTGAGTTGGTATTTGACTATATTGAGTATATATGGTGTTATATGAATATTGAATTATGAAATTTGTCGTGAGATTGATATACGGCAATTTGGAAATTTTGTTGAGACGCGTGTGACCGCCGCGTCATGGTATATTATTTTAATTATAAAAGTGATTTTTATTTCTATTATCCGTATGGTCGTTTTGAGTGCGCCAACGCGTCCGGAAGGGTCGAGATAGTCAGAAAACACTAGCCGGGGTGTAGTTTGGATTCCGGGGTATTTTTAGGCCATACCGGCATCATAAAGGGTATTTTGATAATTTTACATTTTGAGGAATTAAAAGTGACGAAAATTGGGAGTTTTAATCTGATGTGGATTTAACCCACTAAACCCACTAACCAACCCATATTAACCCATTAAGCTACGGAGGCTATCATTAGGTTTACAACTTTCCCAAAGAAAACCCTAGCCACCATTGGAGAAGAAACTTGGAGAAGAGAAGAAATTCTGCAGAAATCTTCACCAAACCAACACCAAAATCATAAATCGAATCAAGGCAAGTGTTTTAATCATATTTAAATTCATAGAATGTTCCTTCCATGTTAGAAAATTGAAGAATTACAACTGTTCTTGAAAGATAATGAAAACCCATGTAGTTTGGAGCTTAGAACTTGAAAATATTGAGGAAAATTGCATGTAGAAGGATAGGTAGATAATTATTCTCATGATATTTGTGATTGGATGAAATTAAAACGGATTTATATTGAGTTAATTCATGATTCAAAAGTTAGGGTTCATGTTCTTGAGGAATTGGGGAAAGTGTAGAGATTTATAAATTTGATGGATGTTAGGTTGGATTAATCCTTTAAAACGTGTTAGGAGATGACTATAATATGTTTAGAATTGATTAGGGACCTTAAAACAATCATTGGGACGAATTTTAGAAGAGATTGAAGGAGTAGAAATGGTGAAAAAAGGAAACTTAGAGAAATCTGGGGCGAAACTGGCAGGTCGTTAGAAGCCCATGCCCAGGTCGTTCGAACGAACTCGTTCGAACGAGCTTCTAACGAATTGACCAGTCGCTTCTAATGAAATTGAACTTCGTTCGATAATCTCGTTCGAACGAGAAATCGTTAGAAGGTACAGTTCGTTCGAACGAACTCGAATCTCGTTCGAACAGTCTCGTTCGAACGAGACTTCTAACGAGCTGACAGTCCAATCTCGTTCGAACAGCCTCGTTCGAACGAGACTTCTAACGAGTTAACAGTCTGGGCCTTTTGGGACTGTTTTGATTTTTGGAGTCCCGTAAACTTGTTCGGGGATATAGATATCATTCCGATGATGATGTAATGATAGAATTGGGACTTTTGGATATTTATGAGAAGGAAATTATATACGAGAGTTATATTAAATGGACGGTTTGGGTTGAGACGTGAGTGTCTACTACGACGTGAGAATAAATTATGGCGCGTATGATTATAAACCGGAATAGTATAAATTGTGATAATTATAGTCTGGTACGAGAATGAGAATAGTACTACGATTAAACTACGGTATTACTAAGATGTGTGTTTACTTAGTATTAGTATATGAATTGTGTGTATGACATACCTACCATACTTGCTATCACGGGAGGTTTGCGTTCACTTAGGGCCCTCTAATCCTTGTGTTGCCCGGATTTAGACTGGTTACCTTGATGAACATAGGTCATAGAAAGACTTATTGGGATATTAATAAGTCCGCTGATCGTGGGAGCGTAGGTATGTGCGTGACCCATGTGATGTGACTGTGTTCGCCTCCATTATTTGTGATGTTGTTTATCTGTGAACTATTCCTGAGAGATTCGGAATATGTAATCCTTATGTACGTGATGTACCGGGATGGATAGCAGAGTATGTGTGCACCGCAGCTTAGTTCTCGGGGTGCTTGTATTGTATAGTTATGATGTGAATAATATACACTTAATTAATGGGAACCTTCATGTTAATGTTGTGAATATAATTACAGTATTGTTTCGAGAAACAAAACGGGTTAGCCGATAGTGAAAAATATTACATGATGAGTAGCTGAGTTTACGTTAAACCCCTATTTAATTACGAGCGTTATAATGTTAATAGAACCGAGTAATAAGGGTAGGACCTATGACAGTCTAGATAGTTATGATGTCACTTAGCTAGTGGTTTGTGTCGTTGTAGATGGGTACTTACGTTAGGAGTGCACAGTTAGACGAGAGGTGAGAATATCATGTGAGTGAACGTCCTAACATGTACTTTGCATTTAATGTTTTAAATGTTTTTAAAGCACTTGCAGGTTTTAAAATATAACTCCACATTCGGGCTCTGACCCGTTTGCTTTTCAAATCTATTTTTGTAAAACCATTTTAGGTGCCCAGCCACAAGGACACCAAGCATAGGATACTATTCAGGTGACGAGCTGTAGCTGTTTGTGGAAGCTACAGGGATTTGCTTGTAGACGCTTCTATCCTTTGGATTCCAGAGTCATTATCTATCAGTTGTAGGGCATGTTGCCCATTTCTATTAGAGACATTATTCTATTTACAGTTTCCAGACTTTGATTTGTATTGTTTTAGTATTCGGTTATTTATTTCAGTTATGGGATTGTAGTGAGGAGTTTTCCTCCAAACCTTATTTACATTGCGTGATGGTTATTATATTTACTTCTTTATGGTGAATGGTGTTATTTAATTTTTCATTACACTTGTTGCATGTTAATTAGACTTAAATTAAAATTTGGCAACTTACTTTTTAAATACTAGGTGGTTAGTAATCATTAAAATGTTTTCGACAGTGATGCTATTAACTGGACCAACTGGGCATTTTGAATTAATTTAATAAAGGAGTAGCTACCCGGTATTTAATTAGTCGGGGTGTCACAGGTTGTATCAGAGCATCAGGTTCTAGTGTCCTTTAGGATCTGTACGGCTATTATGTTTCCGCTAAGTTTCTTTGATATAGAGCCCTATATTTTAGGACTGTTGTACTCTTTTTGTGTATGCTTCGTTCTTCAGCTATCTTAAGTTTATAAATAGCGAACTTATAAACTTCGTTCTTATTTCAGATGCCTCCACGACGTGCACGACGAGTTCCCAGGGATGCAACGCCCGAACCCCAGCCCGCTCCAGTTCAGGGCATGATGAACGCCGCTGAGGTTGCAGCTATAGTAGCCCAAGCGGTAAATCTCGCGATTGCCGTTGTTCAGCAGGCACCACCTCAGGCACCGGTTGCCGCGCCAGTACAGGAAAATTCATTCACGTCTGCTTGGGAACGTGTACGTGATGCTTTTCAGAAAGCGCATCCGCCAGAGTTTGCAGGTAGCTCAGATGTGGTAGTCTCGAGCCAATAGAGGAAGGATATGCAGAGGCACTTGAGGATGCATGAGTGCACTGATGTTCAGAAGCAGATGCTAGCTACTTTCAAGCTAGTTGGATCTGCACTGCAGTGGTGGGAGTCTATTACCACCGTGGAGGAGAGGGATACTCTCACTATTCAGGACTTCTAGGTGCGGTTTGACCGCAAGTACTTTCCGTCGGCTGTTCACACGGAAATGAGGAGGAAATTGATGAGTTTGAAGCAGGAAGGTAAGACCGTGGCCGAGTATGAGGCCGAGTTCACGAATCTGTTGAATATCGTTCCAGATGAGATACCAACAGAGAAGAAGAAGATTGAGAAGTTCACGGACGGGTTGACATGGAGGATCCGTCAGCATCTGCTAGGGAACCTATCGTTGGCCACTTATTCTGATGTGGTTAACGCTGCGTTGTTACATTGTCAGGACCATCGTTTTCATATGGCCGAGGGCAAAAGGTCGGGAGAGTCTAGCCATCAGGGCAGGACCGGAGGACATGGTGCCAGCGGGGCACAATCTGGTCAGGGGCAGAGACAGAATGAGCAGGGCTCCCAGCAGGGGGATAATAAGAGGTTCCGGTCAGGGAACTAAAGACAAGGACAGGGAGGTTTCCGTCAGGGCCATCAGGGTCCAAACGGCCATCAGGGCCAACAGGGACAGAATGGGCAGCAGTTTCACCAGGGCCAGCAGGGCCAAGGGAGGAACGGTAACGGCCACCAGGGCCAGGGACAGCAGGGGCAGAGAGGAGGGAACTTCCTAGGGAAGTGTTTTGTTTGTGGCAAGACTGGCCATAAACGACAGGATTATCCTGATAGGGGCAGGGCCCCACAGCAGCAGCAGCAGGGTGCTCGCCAGGAGCCACAGAGGCCTATGTTTCCCACCGCTCTCCCCGCATCGCCACAGATGGCAGCATTGCCACCCATTCTAGCAGTCCCAGTTCAGCAAGGGCAGCTACAGTATGGACGTGTCTACAACGTCCACCAGGCTGCAGTTCCACAGGCACCGCCCGCGATTGAGGGTACATTTCCTATCCAGGGCACTATGGATCGGGTATTATTTGATACGGGTGCTACACACTGTTTTATAGCTACACACTTCGCGAAAGCTTTAGGATTGTTAGCTACGGCAGAGAGCACAGTGATGTGTGTCGACTCACCGTTGGGGAGTGGGTCACTTATCTTCTTTATATACCGGGGAGTGGGAGTAGGGATTGATAGTCTGGTATTACCTGCAGATATGTTGGTATTAGATATGCATGTTCACGATGTGATCATCGGTATGGATTGGCTCGTAGCTTATAGGGCCATGATTGATTGCTTCAGCGGAAGCATTATTTTTGCCATTCCGGGGCAAGAGATGTTTGTAGTGGCGATGCCTCGCCCAGAGGGAGGATCGACCGCTCATCTGTATTGCATAGAGGAGGATACCTCTAAGGAGGTTGTGATTCCTTTAAATTCTATCCCAGTTGTCAGGGAGTATTCGGATGTGTTTCAGGAGATACCAGGCTTACCCCCCAGTCGAGAGATAGACTTTGTTATAGATTTGCTACCGGGTACGAGACCTATAGCACGCGCACCGTACCGTATGGCTCCAGCTGAGATGAGGGAGTTACGGGATCAGATAGAGCAGCTGTTAGGTCAGGGCTTTATCCGCAGGAGTACCTCACCTTGGGGCGCTCCAGTTCTGTTTGTGAAGAAGAGGGACGGTTCACTGAGATTGTGTGTGGACTATCGAGAGTTGAATAAGGTCACGATACGGAATAAGTATCCGTTGCCTCGAATCGATGACTTATTCGACCAGTTGAGAGGAGCTTCTTTCTTCTCGAAGATTGATTTGAGATCGGGATACCATCAGTTGCGTATCAGGGAGGAGGATGTCTCGAAGACTACGTTCTTGTCGAGATATGGCTCTTACGACTTTCGGGTTATGCCTTTCGGTTTGACCAACGCTCCAGCAGTGTTTATGGACTTGATGAATAGAGTGTTCAAAGATTTCCTAGACCAATTTGTCATTGTCTTCATTGATGATATTCTGGTTTACTCTCAGACAGAGGAGGAGCACGCCGAGCATTTGAGGCAAGTTTTGCAGACACTCCGTCAGAACGAATTGTATGCAAAATATGAGAAGTGCGGGTTTTGGCTGAAGGAAGTCCAATTTTTGGGACACATTATTTCCGACCGGGGAATATCTGTTGATCCGGGGAAGGTATCCGCGGTGAGGGAGTGGAGACAGCCCACGACACCGATGGAGATTCATAGTTTCTTGGGCTTGGCAGGATACTACAGGAGGTTCATTCGGGGATTTTCGAAGATAGCAGGTCCTTTGACACATCTGACTCGTAAGGGTGTGCCATACATCTGGAGTGATGCCTGTCAGTTGGCATTCGATGAATTGAAGGACAAATTGACCTCAGCACCTGTGTTAGCATTGCCGAGACCGGGAGTTGAGTATTTGGTTTACACCGATGCATCTTTGCAAGGGCTTGGAGGTGTATTACAGCAGGAGAGACAGGCCATAGCTTATGCTTCCCGTAAGCTTAAGCCTCATGAGAAGAATTACCCCCCGCATGATTTGGAGTCGGCGGCAGTGGTATTTGCCCTACGGATTTGGAGGCACTATCTTTTGGGGGAGAAGTTTCAACTGTTCACGGACCACAAGTCCCTACAGTATCTGTTCACGCAGAAGGAATTGAATATGCGGCAACGTAGGTGGCTTGAGTTTGTGAAAGACTACCAGTTCGACATCCAGTATCACCCGGGGAAGGCTAACGTGGTAGCAGACGCGTTGAGCCGTAGGCCAGCAGATAAGGTGGCAGAGGTGTGGAAAGCAAAGTGGAAGGAATTGGGAGACCAGGATGCAGTGGCCCGATCTTTCATGTCTGTGATGACCGTTACACCGCAGATTGTCACGAAGGTAGTACGGGCACAGGCTGATGACTCATTCTGTCAGGAACAGATAGTTCGATTACTAGCAGAGGGAGCTGAGTCCTATACCGTCAGCTCAGACGGGGGATTACGCTTCAATGGGAGATTGGTGGTTTCGGAAGGGGAAGAATTGCGACACGAGGTGATGGCAGAGTCGCACGGCTCATGGTTCGCGGTACATCCCGGTGGGGACAAAATGTACCAAGATATGAGATGCCAGTATTGGTGGAGCGGTATGAAGAGAGATATCGCTGAGTTTGTTTCGAAATGCGCCACTTGTCAGCTTGTAAAAGTGGATCATCAGAAACCGGCAGGATTGCTATATCCATTGGAGGTCCCGGTGTGGATGTGGGAGAGCATATCCATGGACTTTATCACGGGATTGCCTACGTCGCAGAGGGGTCACGACTCCGTTTGGGTAATTATGGACAGGTTGTCCAAAGTCGCTCACTTTTTACCCGTAAATACTGACTACACTACGGGACAGTATGCCCAGCTCTTCATTTCAGAGATTGTGAGACTTCACGGTGTGCCCCTAAATATCGTGTCTGACAGAGACAAGATATTTGTTTCGCGGTTTTGGGAGAGTTTCCAGGAGGCAATGGGCACGGAATTGCGGTTGAGTACAGCTTATCATCCGCAGACCGATGGGCAAATAGAGCGCACGAATCAGATGTTAGAGGACATGCTACGCATGTGCATTAGTGACTTTGGGGGTGGATGGGAGCAGTACCTTCCACTGGTGGAGTTTGCTTACAACAACTCCTATCAGTTCACGATTGGCATGGCTCCGTTTGAGGCGTTGTATGGTAGGCCTTGTCGTTCCCCAGCATGTTGGTTGGAGTTGGGGGACAACAAACTACTTGGGCCGGAAGTAATTCAGGATACTTCGGCAAGGATTGAATTAATTCGGAGTCGCATTCGGGTAGCTCAAGACAGGCAAAAGAGTTATGCTGATGCGAAGAGATTTTTCAGGGAGTTCCAAGTAGGGGACCAGGTCTTGCTCAGAGTATCTCCTATGAAGGGGATTATGCGATTCGGGAAGAAGGGGAAGTTAGCACCGAGGTATGTGGGGCCGTTTCCTATTATTGAGCGGATCGGACCGGTTGCGTATAGACTTGGGTTACCGGAGCATTTGCATCGGATTCACGATGTGTTCCATATTTCCTTGCTAAGGAAATATCTTAGGGATAATTTGGCTCATTCTCACATTGCTGTGGAGGACATCGATCTCCAGCCGGATAGCTCCTACGAGGAGGGGCCGATTGCTATTTTGGACCGAAGCGAGAGGAAGTTGCGGTCAAAGATAGTCCCGTTAGTGCGTGTTCAGTGGCGACATCACAATGTCGAGGAGTCCACATGGGAGCGCGAGGATGAGATGCGCGAACGTTATCCAGAGTTATTTTTAGCAGGTACTTTCTAGTTTCGAATTTCGGGACGAAATTCAGTTATTAGGGGGGAAGTATGTAATACCCGTACTTTTGGCTTTATTTATTTTTGGGATTAATTAATTAAATGCGTATTAATTGGAAATTAATCCGGGTAAAATACTAGCGAGTTGTGAGTTGGTATTTGACTATATTGAGTATATATGGTGTTATATGAATATTGAATTATGAAATTTGTCGTGAGATTGATATACGGTAATTTGGAAATTTTGTTGAGACGCGTGTGACCGCCGCGTCATGGTATATTATTTTAATTATAAAAGTGATTTTTATTTCTATTATTCGTATGGTCGTTTTGAGTGCGCCAACGCGTCCGGAAGGGTCGAGATAGTCAGAAAACACTAGCCGGGGGTGTAGTTTGGATTCCGGGGTATTTTTAGGCCATACCGGCATCATAAAGGGTATTTTGGTAATTTTACATTTTGAGGAATTAAAAGTGACGAAAATTGGGAGTTTTAATCTGATGTGGATTTAACCCACTAAACCCACTAACCAACCCATATTAACCCATTAAGCTACGTAGGCTATCATTAGGTTTACAACTTTCCCAAAGAAAACCCTAGCCACCATTGGAGAAGAAACTTGGAGAAGAGAAGAAATTCTGCAGAAATCTTCACCAAACCAACACCAAAATCATAAATCGAATCAAGGCAAGTGTTTTAATCATATTTAAATTCATAGAATGTTCCTTCCATGTTAGAAAATTGAAGAATTACAACTGTTCTTGAAAGATAATGAAAACCCATGTAGTTTGGAGCTTAGAACATGAAAATATTGAGGAAAATTGCATTTAGAAGGATAGGTAGATAATTATTCTCATGATATTTGTGATTGGATGAAATTAAAACGGATTTATATTGAGTTAATTCATGATTCAAAAGTTAGGGTTCATGTTCTTGAGGAATTGGGGAAAGTGTAGAGATTTATAAATTTGATGGATGTTAGGTTGGATTAATCCTTTAAAACGTGTTAGGAGATGACTATAATATGTTTAGGATTGATTAGGGACCTTAAAACAATCATTGGGACGAATTTTAGAAGAGATTGAAGGAGTAGAAATGGTGAAAAAACGAAACTTAGAGAAATCTGGGACGAAACTGGCAGGTCGTTAGAAGCCCCTGCCCAGGTCGTTCGAACGAACTCGTTCGAACGAGCTTCTAACGAATTGACCAGTCGTTTCTAACGAAAGGGAACTTCGTTCGATAATCTCGTTCGAACGAGAAATCGTTAGAAGGTACAGTTCGTTCGAACGAACTGGAATCTCGTTCGAACAGTCTCGTTCGAACGAGACTTCTAACGAGCTGACAGTCCAATCTCATTCGAACAGCCTCGTTCGAACGAGACTTCTAACGAGTTGGCAGTCTGGGCCTTTTTGGACTGTTTTGATTTTTGGAGTCCCGTAAACTTGTTTGAGGATATAGATATCATTCCGATGATGATGTAATGATAGAATTAGGACTTTTGGATATTTATGAGAAGGAAATTATATACGAGAGTTATATTAAATGGACGGTTTGGGTTGAGACGTGAGTGTCTACTACGACGTGAGAATAAATTATGGCGCGTATGATTATAAACCGGAATAGTATAAATTGTGATAATTATAGTCTGGTACGAGAATGAGAATAGTACTACGATTAAACTACGGTATTACTAAGATGTGTGTTTACTTAGTATTGGTATATGAATTGTGTGTATGACATACCTACCATACTTGCTATCATGGGAGGTTTGCGTTCACTTAGGGCCCTCTAATCCTTGTGTTGCCCGGATTTAGACTGGTTACCTTGATGAACATAGGTCATAGAAAGACTTATTGGGATATTAATAAGTCCGCTGATCGTGGGAGCGTAGGTATGTGCGTGACCCATGTGATGTGACTGTGTTCGCCTCCATTATTTGTGATGTTGTTTATCTGTGAACTATTCCTGAGAGATTCGGAATATGTAATCCTTATGTACATGATGTACCGGGATGGATAGCAGAGTATGTGTGCACCGCAGCTTAGTTCTCGGGGTGCTTGTATTGTATATTTATGATGTGAATAATATACACTTAATTAATGGGAACCTTCATGTTAATGTTGTGAATATAATTACAGTATTGTTTCGAGAAACAAAACGGGTTAGCCGATAGTGAAAAATATTACATGATGAGTAGCTGAGTTTACGTTAAACCCCTATTTAATTACGAGCGTTATAATGTTAATAGAACTGAGTAATAAGGGTAGGACCTATGACAGTCTAGCTAGTTATGATGTCACTTAGCTAGTGGTTTGTGTCGTTGTAGATGGGTACTTACGTTAAGAGTGCACAGTTAGACGAGAGGTGAGAATATCATGTGAGTGCACGTCCTAATATGTACTTTGCATTTAATGTTTTAAATGTTTTTAAAGCACTTGCAGGTTTTAAAATATAACTCCACATTCAGGCTCTGACCCGTTTGCTTTTCAAATCTATTTTTGTAAAACCATTTTAGGTGCCCAGCCACAAGGACACCAAGCATAGGATACTATTCAGGTGACGAGTTGTAGCTGTTTGTGGAAGCTACAGGGATTTGCTTGTAGACGCTTCTATCCTTTGGATTCCAGAGTCATTATCTATCAGTTGTAGGGCATGTTGCCCATTTCTATTAGAGACATTCTTCTATTTACAGTTTCCAGACTTTGATTTGTATTGTTTTAGTATTCGGTTATTTATTTCAGTTATGGGATTGTAGTGAGGAGTTTTCCTCCAAACTTTATTTACATTGCGTGATGGTTATTCTATTTACTTCTTTATGGTGAATGGTGTTATTTAATTTTTCATTACACTTGTTGCATGTTAATCAGACTTAAATTAAAATTTGGCAACTTACTTTTTAAATACTAGGTGGTTAGTAATCATTAAAATGTTTTCGACAGTGATGCTATTAACTGGACCAACTGGGCATTTTGAATTAATTTAATAAAGGAGTAGCTACCCGGTATTTAATTAGTCGGGGTGTCACACCTAAGTGATTAACTCGGGACAACACCATGAATGATCCGATATGAATTTTATGAAACTTTTCGAAGCCCTCTCGAACTAAACTCAAAGTGTATTTTGTCAAATGGGCAAAGACAATCAAAGTGATTGGGGCACATGAGTATGCACATATATTAAATAATATTTTTATGTAAGTATGTTTTTATATAATTTTTATTATGTACTATACATACAATATGATAATAATTAATGCATATACTATACATGTGTACTTTTTATCGATATTGTATATAAGTATAGGATAACATATTACTAATATAATATACGTATATTTTGTCTAAATATGTATTGTAAGTACGTGTATATGTTTATATATACACTAGCATGAAAGCCACGCGATGCGTGGCCGAATAACTATAGGTATACTATTATATATGTGGATCCGTATATATTAAAAAAAAATTCATATCCGATTTTGAGAGCTTCATCTATGGTTATTCCAACTTAAAAAATAAAACCCACAAAAAAGTCCAAATAACTCTAACTCAAGGATGATTTAAAAAAAATTCTTTACAAATTATATATTGTAAAAATGACTAAAATAATAACAATGACAAAAAATAAAAATAGAATCATAGGTACCTGCTATTAACAGCTTCTTTCTCTCTCTTACTCATTTTTCTTTCTTTACTCCTCTCCTCTTTCATTTCTCTTTGTGACTGTGTAACTTCCATATCCTAAAAAATGGAACAAAACTGAAGATCAAAATGAAACTGAATGAAAAAAAAAAGCACTACTGGAGATCTTAATACACTACTTGATATAGGTTTAAACTAATCAATTATATATGTATGTATATGACTATGAAAGCAACAAAGAAGAACTAAATGAAACTGAATGAAAAAGGAAAATTTCTATACTTACTGGTGTTGTTGAATATCAAATAATAGTCTTCTTCTCTCTTTGCCTTATACACCTTATTTATAACACCCATTTTTTTCCATCTGATCATAAATAAAATTATAGTTTTTGTTTCTAATTATATTTTTTAAATGTCATAGTGTTTCCCATAAAGATGGTACGTAATTTTCTGCAGCAAAAGTTAAAGCTTCACACATTTCTAAAGTATGGAAGAAATTCAGGTTCAGGTTCATGTTGAAAATAATACACATCTACCTATTATTGTTCTCCACTGATAGATTACTATACACCATATCCATGATACCGACATTGGGAAAACAAAAGTTGCCAACTGAATATACATTAATTGAATAAGGAGAAGCGACAGAAATATGAAAATCTCATGAGTTATAATTTATTGCTCCCACATGGCATCCTCAAAGGATTTTAGTCTATAATTCTTACTTGAAAAATTAAAAATGAAATACATTGAATAAGAAGCCGATTAGATGGACTAAATTCATTGTATTGGAGTGTAGAGAAAGATGAGTTACTATCTTCACGTATCCTTCTTTGGAGAGAGACTCTCATTTATGATATCATTTATTAAGTTGTCATTAGGGTTGTATATTGGGCTGGGTGAGCCGGGCTTGGGGTTGCTCACGCTCGGCCCGAACTCACTTACCCATGCTCAATCCCGAGCTTGGCCCGAATTATATTTTCCCACCTAGGCCCGAACTCGGCTCATATATATTACGGGCTTCGGCCCGATTTTAATTTTTTTGCTAAAAAAGTTCGAATTAATTTTTTTTTTTTGTATTTTCATCATGAAAAAAATTACACATTAAAATCTAATTGATATTTCATGAAATAAAATATATAATTATGAAATGTATTAAATTAAAACAAGGGAAATAAGAGTGAAAACCTACAAATGCCTATTGAATTTCATATATTTAGCAAAATTTGATCACTAACAAAGGCCTATTGTGACTTGAGCAATTATATAAATTATTTATTTATTTATTTGAAAATATGAAGTTCGGGCTTCGGGCCCAATTCGGGATTGCCAAGGTTCGGCTCAAGCTCGACCCGAAATTCATTCGGGCTTGAAATTTTGGCTCAGGCTCGACTCGGTTCAAACTCAAATAAAACTCGATCCGAAAATAGCGGGCCGAACGGGCGGGCTTCGGGCCTCGAGCGCTCAATTTACAGGCCTAGTTGTCATGTGTTAGTCTCACATAATTTTGGTCTATAATTTTTATATAGTCGTATAAATGTTTATAAGATAAAAATTGGAGTTTCATGTTACTCTCTCGGTTTCATCTATGAGGCTGTTCTATTGATACCTAGCACGTCGAGTTCAAATGAAAGTGGCAATACCCATTTGGCGCCTCTTCACCACATTCTCAGGAACCCCACAATCAAATCAAGTCTCCAACAATTTAATCTCCATCCATGCTGTTAAACAGCTTCATGGCCATCTCATCAGAACCCAACTACACACTGACCCATTTTCAATCTCAGACATAATTCGGTCCTATGCCCACTCTCCAACCACTCTACACAAAGCTCATCATGTTTTTAATCAAATCCAACAGCCCACCTTGTCAATTTGGAACCTCATGATACGTGGCTTCTCACAAAACAATCTCCCCATTGACGCAATCCACATGTATGACAAAATGCGTGACCAAGGATTAAGCGGGAATGATATTACATTTGTATTTGTGTTTAAAGCGTGTTGTAAAGTTTCAGATATTGTACATGGACAGAAGGTTCATATTCATGCGTTCAAACTTGGGTTTTTGTCGTATATTTATGTTTGTAATGCTTTAGTTCATGTGTATGCTCAAGGTGGTGATTTGGGTTTTGCAAGGAGGGTGTTTGATGAAATGTTGGAGAGGGATTTAGTTTCGTGGAACTCGTTGATTTGTGGGTATAGTCGGTGTAACAGGTTTAAGGAGGTTTTGGGGATGTTTGATGCAATGCGAGTGGCGAATGTGAAGCCTGATGCTGTGACTATGGTGAAAGTTATGTTAGCTTGTAGCTATTTAGGTGATAGGGAGATTGCTGATTCTATGGTTAAGTACATTGGAGATAATTGTGTTGAAGTTGATGTTTACTTGGGGAACACTTTGATAGATATGTATGGGCGGCGTGGCTCGGTGCGGCTGGCAAGGGAAGTTTTTGATCGGATGGGAGATAGAAATATTGTTTCTTGGAATGCCATGATTATGGGGTATGCCAAAGCGGGGGATTTAACTGCAGCAAGGAAATTATTTGATGACATGCCGAAAAGGGATGTGATTTCTTGGACTTCTATGATTACAGGTTATTCTCAAGCCAACCTATTTTCTGATGCAGTGAAGCTTTTCAGGGGAATGATGGAGGCTAAGGTTAAACCTGATGAAATTACAGTTGCGAGTGTGCTTTCTGCTTGTGCACATTTAGGCAAGCTTGATGTGGGCAGGGAAGTACATGACTATATTAAAGAGAATAATGTAAAAGCTGATGTTTTCGTGGGGAATTCTCTGATAGACATGTATTGCAAATGTGGATTGGTAGAGAAGGCACTGGAAGTGTTTCGAGAGATGAAACAGAAAGACTCGGTGTCATGGACTTCTGTCATCTCAGGCCTTGCTGTGAACGGTAGTGCTGATTATGCCCTTAAGCTATTCTCTCAGATGTTAACAGACGGTTTTCGACCAACTCATGGAACCTTTGTTGGGATATTACTTGCTTGCGCTCATACTGGTATGGTAGATAAAGGGTTAGAATATTTTGAGAGTATGGAGAAGGATCATGGGTTAGTGCCGGAAATGAAACACTATGGGTGTGTGGTTGATCTCTTGAGCCGCTCCGGCAATCTGGATAGGGCATATGAGTTGATAGAGAAAATGCATGTAGTTCCGGATATTGTAATATGGAGGATGTTATTGAGTGCTTGTAAGCTTCACGGAAACGTGGTTCTAGCTGAGATTGCCACTAACAAGCTTCTTGAGTTAGATCCGAGTAACAGTGGGAATTATGTTCTCTCATCAAATACTTATGCCAGTGCAAATAGATGGGATGATGCCATAAAAATGAGAGAATTGATGGAGGAGGGTGACGTGCAAAAGCCATCTGGTTGGAGTTCTGTAGAAGGAAATGGTGGAAATGTCTAGTAATGCTCATGAATAGTGTGTACTTTGATTACAAAACAGAAATGAATAGGGCAGCTTATCTGTTGAAATCGCAACAAGGATCTGAATGTATATCTGTTTCAAAAGGCCTTCAAGAGACGGTTAATTGACATATCCCAGTGGAATCCATCACCCTATGATTCCTGCTCTCGCCATGTCATTTATACCACAACACAAGCACTCTTCCATCAAGCAGGTTAGCCTCCCTCCATACAGGATATGTGCATCTGTGTATACATGTATATTCTTTTCTGAGTTCTATATTTTGCTGGAAATGAAAATCATACTGCTATAAATGGTGGTGACCGAGACTGACCGTACACTACAAAACCTGCAAGAATAAATAACAGAAGAGAACAGGTCCTGTCAACAAATAAGTAATTGTGAAATAGTTAATACTTTTAACTCAGCATGACTGATATGTGACCTAATTAGAGTCGCAAAATGGTACAAAAACAAAGCTTAAAGCAGTGTTCTAAGAAAAGGCCTTGAAGATCGATTAATCTCCACCTACGAGGTGGAAGGTGACTGTCCCCAGAGTAATTGCAAATTGTTAAAAAAAAAAGGTTAGATGAATAATCAAGATATTAATCGGCTAGGCGTCGATTAATCGTTTGTTACATGGAAGATTATCAATCGAATCTAGGCTCTTTTTTATATATATTTAATGAAAAAAACTTAACTATAATACGCCGGTTTCTAATTGAGTCATTAAAAAAGGGAGATAACGATGACGAATGGAATCCTAATCTTCAACAGCCTGCTCTCTCTCACTCTCTCTCTCTCTCTCTCACACACACACACACACAAACGAATGAACCATTCTCTCCCACTCGAAATCCCTCTCTCACTTGTACAAGGAATACTTGTTGCAAACTCATCTCCTTCTCGTGTTCAAATATTGATGCAGAAGTCTCAAACTCAGTTTCTTCTCTAATTCGAGAGATCTCTACTGGAGCAGGTGCTATCCGAGAACAATCAGCTGATCTAGATTTATGAATTATTAATGGAAACAATTGGGCGAAGAAGGACCCACCGGGAATGAATGGGAAGATCGAAAAGTTGGAAGAAGAGGATTTTTTTAATATCAATTTTTTGCTAAATTTGGAGTTTTTATACCTGGTGTATTTGTGTATGTATTGTATTATTTTATTGTGTTTTGTTATATTCTATTTAAGGACAACCTATTCAGGTGGGGAGTGATGCATGAGCATATTCTAGACTTAATGGGTTGATGCTCGTTGAGCTGCCCAAATTTGCTGGGCTCAAATGACATAGAAGGTGTGGCCTCTCCTCACTGCCCACCATATGGCTTTTAGTTGAGATGACATGCCCGATCTTATTTACATTGTTTTATGTAAAGGTTTGAAGGCTTGGAGCCTTTTCTTGCAAATGGTGATTTGAAAAGTATTCGGCTGGCTAATGAGATTGACATAATGTAATGCTCTCTTAATGATTCCTCATTTCATCGTAGTTATACACACATCATGGGTTCCATTTATCTTATGACACCAATGGCTTCTTACCTTAAGATATCCCTCCTTACATAGACCACAGAGTTCCTTAGTTTAAGAGTTAACCTAATCTGTTCTCATATACTTATACCATTCATCTTGCAATACTGCCTTAAGCTTTTATATCTTTTTTACTTTCTAGAGAGAATAATCTTAAATACATGATACGTTCATTCATTCTCATCTTCTTTATGATCACAAATTAAGGAGTATCAAACATTGTACTAATTAACTATCGAATTAGATTTATAATTTTTTCCCCTTTATTGGGCTATGTATCAATTTAGTTTATTAATTTATAATGTTATATATATATATGATAGTACTTCTACATTTTTGGAAGTTTGGAGTTCCTAGTTTGACCTGACATCTTAAGGTAATAATTTTCAATTTTCAATTATGCAGCGTTTGGAATTCAACAGTTTGTTTGTGTTTCATCCTTCACTTTTCCAAGTATAAATTTCTGTGTCGTAAAAAAGTTGACTATGTTCCTTAATTTCCTTTTAAACTGCAGGAATTTTGCAAAATGGCAGATAACATGGTTTCTGACATCACTGTATTGATGCTTCCAGGCCCTTGGTATGCCAGTTGTCTCTTTGGATTGGCAACTATGGTTCCGTAGAGCAAATTCTTACTAGATATTTTCCAGTTACTTTATTTTTTAATAATCACACGATGGCCCACTTCAATATTTACAGAAGTGACCCCACCATATCCCCCAAGTATCCGTCCGTATCCTCATCTATCCGAGGTGTATACCAATTTTTGGGGGGGGATATATGGATACGTCTAGGAACATAAGCATATTCTGTACATATTGTGGGTGTATCGGTGTATCCGTCCAATATGATCTAATACCGGTACAGGGACCCCTAATGAAGTATGGGTGCTTTAGAGGCCTGCAGTCTTTATTCTCTTAAATTATGTTATGATCTGTGCAGAATGAAGGGACATTTCTGCCCTCTTTGTGTGCGTGTAAGCCTGATTGAGTTCACACTCGAAAGGAGTTTCCTGAGAATGAAATGTCGTACAGAAATTATCTTTTGTGTTCTTTTGCATCACCATTTAGTAAAAGATTCCCTTGCGCAATAAAATGCAGCAGAGCATTCTTTGGCAGTATTTATAGAAAGCACTAAACATCCATAGTTTCAATTTTGTTGGCCATGTAATGAAAAACGATTCAGAATGAATTGCACCATGCCTATTACCTTTTTTTCTTGGTCGGTTCCTGGAATCTTCATGTTCGTTATAGTGACCCTTCTTAACACATGTGAACCTTGCCAACATCAACAATACTCCACTACTACATGAGACAAAGCAAGGTGTTCAGCTACTCTAATTGTGACTTTTTTACTTTCCATCTTACTTGAGTTAGCGTCCTTTAAATATCTCACTAGCTTCTTTACAATGTGTCGCTTCACTTGAGTTTTACTGTCTAAGGTCGAACATAAGATATTCATCATAGATTTATCAATTAAACTAACTTTCTTGTTGATACTCAAGATTTCTAAGCACAATAAATATTTGATTACAAAATGATACAAACTAGGTATAAACTCGCGCGATGCGCGGGCTGGGCTATTATGATAGCCATTTCTAATTTCGAACGTAAAATTATTTATTTCGTGTCATGTTGAATTGTTTAGTTTTTCTACAAACACAAACACTTGAGATATTACATTTATTCATGTTTCTCCAATAAATCAACGATGTATTAACATCGTACTAATCCGAGTGAAACCACATATATATATTCATCACCTATTTCAAATTTATTTAGACCGAAAAAAAAATATAATAATATATCAAAGATACAAATATAAAATAGATCATATTATATATTTTTTTTCTTACTTTCGTTGTTTTGCTATATTGATCACATCCTTGTAAACATAGAATGACAAAAATGATACCAATTTACTGAAGCTAACATATCTCATAAGGCAAAAAAAATTATGATCAAAAGTAAATGTGTTCATAGTTATTAGTTAATCTCAAAGAAGTGAAGCAAAAAAAATCATCAATGGACTCTTAATTTATCAATTAACAAACTCATAATATTAAACCAATGAACTTTTTTATATTATATTATCAATATATTGCCAAATTTTAAGTAAATTTTAGAATAGAAAAAATTGCAATAAAAAAATTCGTGGTAATTAAAATTTCCCAACTCAGTTATCATAAAAGTCATTCACTTACTTAAAACATACAAAAATTAATGATAAATTGGAAAGAAAAGTTCAAACATAAAACCCTCCTCTCCACAAGAACTTCAAGAAAAACCTTAGTGAAACCCTTCTCAGAAATTTTCAATGGGAACCAAATCATAATTCAAATCAAAATCGAAATCAAAGCAACACAAAGCGAAGAAACAACCTTCTAAATCCACAAAACTAACAACACGCAACTGGGTAGAACTCCCCCCGATATAACAGCCAACATAATCCAACGCTTAGGAGCGATAGACATACTGAAGAACGCGCAAAAGGTGTGTACCAGCTGGCGTAAAATCTGTCAAGATCCATCCATGTGGATGATCATAAACACAGAAAATTTAGATGATTTACATAACATTCCCTGTGATCTGGAGAAGATGTGTAAGCATGATGTTGATAGAAGCCAAAATCATTTGGTGGACATCATATTCAGTATTTCGAAACTAATGACTTGATCCACTATATTGTCCATAGGTATATCCTTCAATTTCATATTACAATCTCTCTAAAATGTTTACAACCAGAACCCAAAACAACCGATGGTGTCCTCTGACTTATTCGGTTACTATATATGTAAGATATATGGGAGAGAAGTGTAGAAGTAGAACGGATGTGAGAGTACATAATTAATATTAATGGAGAAGAAAAAAAATCAGTGGTAAATGCCCTTTCAAATCTATCCTTTCATTTCCCAGAGACTGACCATATGCCATGTGGATATGCATGTTGTTTAGTAGTCTTAATTTATTGTAAAGCGTTTTAGAGTAGTATAGATATTCAAGATTTACATTCTTCAAAATGGATTTTTTTTAAATTGTGCGAGTTATTTTCACTAATCATACTATTGGAAAAAAAATTGTCGTTTTTTATCTTCATACCCAAAATAAACTTTTCAAAATAGGTTCTATATGTTAGAACCTGGTTCCAATTGTTGGCCTATAAAATATCCAAAGGAGGATGTATTGGGATTTATAAAATTAATGGCAAATTATAATTTTATTTTGTTTGTTTGAAGTATGGATATATGATATATATGTATGAACAACTAAATCATTAACACTAATAACAGTAAGGAGTTAATTTAGAGAATTTCCAAGATGATACTTGCTTTACATCCACGCTTGATACGACACTCGAGTAATTTCACAATCTCCGACTCACTAAGGCAGAATCAAATCCTTATAAGAATTTTCACATCTTAAAACTGAAATTAGTAAGAACACTACCTCCTTCCTTAACAAAGCGCAACGAGCAAGATCAAAGACACTACTTTCCTTCCATAACTCATTGCAACTACGACACTATTCGTCATAAAGATAGCATGATGGTATACACAGTACATATAAGTGGTATTCTTTCTTTGAGGCAATATTTTGTTTGAATGAATTTATTTTTTCTAAAAGTATATCACTTCTTTTATTTACAAGCTAATGTCTCAATGTAAGCAAGTTATGTTGTGAGATTTTCTCTCTCGTCCTTTTTAAATATCAATTAAATGTTGACACAAGTGTTGTAATGAAATTTTGATTTGTTAATATTGTGTTTGATAACTTGTGCAAGTAAAAATGATTTTTGGCCATGCATATATAACATTGAACAAATATTAGTCGTTGGGAAAAAATGCTTTTAAGTCTTTAAAAAAACTAGTCATTATGAAGAGTTAGCCTAATGTAGTTTGACTAAATTAGTAGTCGATTATAACTTTCTTTTAATCAACTAAAAGTCCCAAGTTTATATTTTAAGTTGTAGTCATTTTGACTTGTTGAATAAAACTAGTTTAGACGAAAAAGTTGTTTTTTGTTTAGTTTTGAAAACTTGTTTTATGTATGTGAGAGATGTTTAGATTGTTTGTGTGTGAGAGAGCAATTAATTTTATCAATATAGAACAAATATAATTTTACATTATTTCCTAAATCACTCATACCACCCTTTGGACCTTGAATATTGATCGTTTTGTGTTGTTGAAGACTTGATTGATAAACCTTTGACTTTAATGAAGCATGAACTGTTGGAGCGGCAGCCCCAAGGTCTACTGAACACTCGTATAAATCGAACTACAAAAAAATACTCATTTGTGAAACCCTATGTAGGCTCCTTTTTCTATGCGGAAAGTGTTTTAAGGATGACAAAATAATTTTCTTTTTACGAAAAACCTTTTTCTAATTTTTAATCGCACCAAGTTGTGAACTAATTTTAACTTAACCAAATTTTATCTTGATTAATCCTAAACATTCATCTAGTGATTGAAGCAAGTAAAATAAATTAAAGAATACTCACAACGCTGGATGTACGAGGAAACCACTAAGGTAAAAAATCTCGGACGGCCTAAGCCAGACAATCACTATGATGTGGAATTACAATGAACAGACACAAGTTTTACGTAGGGATGGCAATTCGTGTGCGTCGTGTCGTGTTCGGGTCGTGTCATATCGGGTTCGTGTCAAGTATTACTCAACCCTAACCTGACTCATTTAACTAATCGTGTCAGATGAGCAAACACTAACCCGACCTATTTATTATCGTGTCGTGTTCGGGTTGACCCGCATAACCCATTAAGTAAAATATAAAATAATTTTTTTCTACTTTCTTAACCAATCATAAGCGTACAATAACTTAAATTTAATTAATTTCAACTTCTTTCAACACCTAAATAATTTATCATCCAATTCTCCATGAATTTTATAGAATGTCTATCAAGATATATAAATTATCTAATATATTCTCCATAAAATACGAGTTAAGCGGGTCTATTCGTGTTATTTTCGAGTTATACGTGTTTGACACTAATCCAACCCGTTTATTATTCGTGTTGGCAGGTCGTGTTATAATCGGGTTCGTGTCAAGAAATCGTCAACCCTAACCCGCTAACTTCGTGTCGAGTTCGTGTCGGGTTATCGTGTCGTGTCAAAAATTGTCACCCCTAGTTTTACGCAACGACTCGTTCCTCATGAGACTTGACGCTCTTCTGATCTTCAACCACTCCTCCACAGTGCCCACGCAGAAATTCCTTGTTCCACGATGCTCGTCCACAACACACGCGTCCATGTATGTCTCGGTGTCCATAGATATGGCTTTGTGTCGTCTACGATGTTGAACACGAACTCCTTCGATTCTTCACCGCAAAACCCAATGTTCAAGTGTATAACAAACTCTTCTTGGTGCAAACAAAGATAACTATATCATATAGTAATGAAAACTTGAATCTTTGAAACTCTAAGGATGTATTTGGCTTTAGAAAACCTTAGAAAACATCTGCAAACAATGTTATGATCGTATACTCTTTTTGCAGAATGCACACTTACGAAGTTCTGATGAAAGCAGGCCTCTTATAATTTTCTTGAGGCGGCGGCTCGTTCAAGCGACTTTGACTTGTCGCTCGAACGAGATGGACATATCATTCGAACGATAGGTCAGGTCATTTTAGCAACGCAGCGAATTAGAGTTCCAATAAAACACTACTCTAATCCGTTCTTATCATAATAAAACGAAGTGTAAACGTTTTCAAACTATTTTAAAAATATTTTTAACACATTTCTTTAATAAAATAACATCCTTAAACATTTTTAAAATAAGTCATGAGTCCCATTAAAATTATGCATTCATACCTGAGTGATCTAGGAATGCAATTAAACTTGAGGACGAAATTTGCACCATAAAACCGGCATGATAAATTTTTGAAGCTTTGTCGCAACGTCTTTAATAAACTTCAATACGTCATAGTCCGTGTGGAATCGTGATAATAAAAATACGACCTATGACTCAAACCTGTTTTGTTATAGGAATAAGTCAAATAAGCATACAACGGACTCAATTGAAAATTTTGTCCTTACAAATCTCCCCCTTTGACTATTTCGAAACAAAACCAACAGTGAAATGCCTAAGTCGGGTCGTCAAGTCGTATGACGCCTAAATCCCATCCTGTAAAACCCAAAATCAAAAATTACAGGACAAGACTAGTAAATGATGGTCCGGCAAGCATAAACTGTCTGAATCTCGAATCTTTTAAGCATACATACACACATGAAACAGGCAAATACCCAGTGAAGTATGAAGGAACAAATGATATAAACCAATATGAAAAATCAAATCCAAATCACTTGTTATGTGAGCAAAACATGATATCAATATGTAACAACATCTAAATCAGGATACCAATTTGTACCGATGCAAAAACAATATGATACCAATTTGTGTAAACCAATACATATAAATATGAAAGCATATGATCACAAATATGATAACCAAAAGTCATCCAACAAATGTATCTGCTCATCAAACAAACTCTTCCCTACGTCACATACATCTCTCCCCATTTTTGTCTCGAATCGACAACTCGGTGAAAAGATAAACATATCTAGCATGAGATAAATCAATGAAAAATAGCTAGATAAACAAGAAACAACCAGTTAATAAATATCAAGTTATCAAATCCGTAGCTAGCAAACAGTAATCACACAATAGGAATCAACAATCCAAGCAAGTGTGAGTAAACGAATAAAATGCTGTAAAAATGATTAATAAATAATCTGCATATAACAAACTGTCCAGAAGCAACCCAGCAGTACCAAAATATATAGCCACATGAACCAGGGTACTGAAACAGATGGAAATAAAATTCTAGAGGGTCGCTCGAACGAGATAGCCTTGTCGTTTGAACGACAGAGGCTTCTCGCGAGATGGCTTAGTGCTCGAACGAGAAAATCAAACTCTCGCATCCAGTTCTAAAAATTAAACAGTTTTACCCAGCGAAAAATTTATTGAAAAAACTAACTCGAAGTGGCAGAAAACTGCAAAACAGTAGCGAAAACTACAAAAATAATATGAGTTACATGCTAACATAGTACCGATGTGCTCAAACATGAACATGGAATGTATGCGCATGAAGTACAACAAATGAATCACAATTCCAACACATCGAAATGATCAAGAAGCTCTAATTGATAGCAATAAATCATCAAACTTTATCTTATCCATATGTGACATTTAAAGTGTGAGCTTAACAAACTAAACAAACATCATGCACACAAATCCGTAATTTTGACGATTCTACAAACAATAGCGTCATAATACGATTTTTCAACGTTAGGATTTGTGGTGCAAACTTGTTTATAATTTCCATCCAAACTCCCTCAAATATATCATATTTATCTTTTGGAATGAACATAAACTAATTTGCCTATTTTGGCATAAGATTATTTTTATTGCCTTTAATTTTTTCGGCCTCTTTTAAACGATGGCTTTCATGACAAGTCAATTTTACACCCTCACAGCCCTTTTTCGTGAACACTCATCATAATTTCAATTACTATCCTCACGGTAAATGGTTCTTACATGCGCACTTCCTCCTTATGTCTACTTACGCATAAATGACAAAATTGAGATAAGAACGTCTCACCAAACTCAAATATGCAAGAGATGTCAAACATTCATATAAACCTATGCATGTGTGCAAGGATGGCATATATACAAAGTCGAATAAAAATGCATATCAACTTCGAAACAACCCCATAATACAATGGTTAAGATCATTCTAAGCATCAATAATTATGATCAAATGTCCTAGCCATATGGATAATGAAAGGATGGGGGTCCAAGCACACCAATATGCCACATCAAACATGTAAACTCAAAAACAAAAACAAATCGAAAATCTTTTTGGTTTTTCAACATATTTTGACTCAAATAAAAGCAAAATATTTTTGTATTTTCTCAAAAATATTTAAAACATTTTGTTTTTCAACATATTATTTTTATCAATTTCATTATTTTTATCAATTTCATAATAATCAGTCGTTGGACTCCCGCTTAAAGATTTACACCATTTTAGTCGCGGAACTCCCGCTAAATATTTTACACCACATTCATTCCCCTCACTATGGCCAGTCATCCAGATTTACTGTCATCGTTGCGCACACTCGTGAGGTTCCATGCATGACACGTCACTACAGCCCGTCAGCCCATTTTACTGTCAACTTGCACATACTCGTGATGCCAACCCATACCCACGTCGTTATAGTCAGTCGGCCCATTTAACTGTCAGCTCTGTACGTACTCTTAACGCAAATTTATTTTAGTACTTAATTATTATCTTAGGCCTTAAGTCATAATTTCTCAAGTTTTCTCGTTATTATCTCAAACTAGCCCCACCCTTTATATCAACATAAAATCCTCAAAACACCCTTAGTCTCATACCTAAAGGTCTCTAATACACAAGTATTTTCTACCCTACCATTTAGGCAGAAAAACTAACTAACAAACACCACTTAGCCTCACCCCTAGGCTCACTAAACCAAGGAACAATGTAAAAATCATCCTCAACCCGGAATACTTATCCATAAACAGTCTATATTATCTAGTCCTAAACCTAGAAAGCGACGCAACCCAAAGATCTACTAACTAGTCTCATACCTAGAAATAAACCTAGATAAATGTGAGAGTCATATCTAACCCATAACCCCGTCGTCCCCGCCGTGTCGAATATATTAAAAATATAAAAGTGGCGTAAGGCTAAATTCCAATTTATCACATTAATTCTACCAATTTAATCTAACATTATTATTTATTCGATTCATGTTTGTTTAATCATAATACTAATTAAACAATATTTTCCCATTAAATTACTCAATTTCTAATCACATGCATGTTATCGAGTTCATATAATAAGAATTTATCGACTACGCAACATCCACAAGGTTAACATGGTTTAATATAAAAAAAATGAATTAATGATATCTCTACGTAAAAATCTACATGCAAACGTCTTAAAGTCTACGGAACCCAAATCTCTTATCTATAATGCAAGGTTTTGAGTCTTCAGATATATTAAAAGTTTTCATAAAAAGTGTCCCGATTTGTCTTTCACTTTCCTTAATTATTATCTTTAATTTGTTTTAAAAAAAAAGGTGTATTTAATGTGTAGGCCATATTTAAAACGCATGATACTAACGAAATGGAATAGAGATATTCATGCCTGGAAATTGTTTGAAGAAATCTGATTATGTATATGTGTTCCCCGCGAAAAAAATAATGAAAGCAGGTTCTTGGACAATCTTGAGAAATCTTGATTAAATTCTTCAAATCTTGAGTTGAAAATTGAGTTTAAAGGGTTTAGGTTTGGAAGAAAAGTGATAATGAAATTTATGGGAGGTTTTTGCTTTTGGAGAAGGATAAAATGTGTTTTTAAAACCCTAAACTTGTCACTTTGTATTTATATACCAAAAAGAATTTGAATCCTATGCAACTTCTTAGAGAAAGAGTTTTATTTTTGTAACATAATCAGACCGAACCAGTTCTAATTAAAACTGAATTGGTTCTATTTTTTAGAAAAGCGAACCGGTGCTACTTTAACCGAACTGGTTTCGTTTTCTGGCAAGAACCAAAAATCTGTACTTTTAATTTCAAAGCTAAAAATTTCTCGAATTAAAACCCGATTTCAATTCTGATTAAAATTTTATTTTTCATACTCAAAAACCAACATTTTAAATGTAAAAAATAATCCAAATTAAAATAAAATTCTTTTTCCGACTTTTTAATTCAAAACGGGTTATTTAAGGTATAAAATTACGGGGTGTTGCATACTTCCCCACTAGTACAGGAATTTCATCCGTGAAATTTGGTGAAGCGTAAATGTCAAACGTAAAGTCGCAAAAATAAAATAAGGCTTATATATACCTACCTGTAGGATACCACGATTAAGCGCCCACACACCCAATCCTACACGCACATATCCCATGATAAAAAATACGTATATATACTAACAATATATATATATATACGCATAACTATGAAAATAACGGTGTACCATGCTTCCCCCACGAATCACAGCTCGATTATATTTCCCAAAAGTCATCGCAACGCTTAAGTCTTCAAATCACTTCACATCACCCAATTGATACTTACGATACCTAAAATATGCACTAACAATCTCCAAAATAAATTTCGTCTTCCCAAATCAATTATAAGTATTCTTACCTCAACATTACTAGTTTTAACCTCAATGTCTACAACATCCTCACAAACCATCATATCTCCAAGGACTACAGCTAACACGTATGCTAGATCCCATACCTTAAGGAGTACGAATCAATAAAGGGGATCAAAGATCGGTAATGCGGAAGCTAAGTGGACTCACAACTTACGAGACCAAAGACCACGCTCGGATACCATCTGTAACACCCCGCGCATTCCTAGCGCCAGCCGCCACCAAGACTACACCAGGCGTTGCTAAATAAAATACTATTCTTAGCATGTGACAAATATGAGACATATAAGATTCATTCCACAAGGTAGTAATTAAATTTATCCAAATAAGAATAACCATCCAAGCAATGATAAAATCCATCACTATGCTAATCTCCAAATAAATCCAATCTCCAATAAATATATAAACTCGAATAAAAAGATCCAACTATAAATATCTGAAGAAAATCGTAAACAACTGTGGAACAGATTCGTCCACCAAATCCATAATAAGAGTCTCATAATAAAACGATGGAAAGGGAAAAATAAATCTAAACTACTAAGGAAATAAATTGATAAGTCTCCAGCTGCACTCCAAAAATCTCCAATCAATCCTATGCAGCAAAAACCAGTACTATACCTGAAAAACATTAGTCAACGCAATGGGTTAGAGCCCGGTGCATGAATACGAGCTACTCCCCTCAATCAAAGTCCGTGAACCCAGACAATAGCATTATACATAATAAACATATCAATAGAATATATTAATTTGAATGAGATATATTAATATACGAGCAATGTAAATCATTATCTACCCACAACTAAGTCCACCAACAGTCCAAGTCCAACTATTTAATTTTCTCAACAGCTACCTATTTAAATTAATTTAATTTAATCAAATTTATTATTTTTATCAATTTCATTATTTTTATCAATTTCATAATAATCAGTCGCGGGACTCCCGCTTAAAGATTTACACCATTTTAGTCGTGGGACTCTTGCTAAATATTTTATACCACACCCATTCCCCTCACTACACACTCGTGAGGTTCCACGCATGACACGTCACTATAGCCTATCAGCCCGTTTAACTGTCAGCCCGCAGATACTCGTGAAGTCAACTCACACCCACGTCTTTATAGCCAATCGACCCATTTAACTGTCAGCCCTGCACATACTCTTGATGCAAATTTATTTTAATACGCATTAATTATCTTAGGCACTAAGTAATAATTTCTCAAGTTTTCTCATTATTATCTCAAATTAGCCCAACCTTTTATATCGATGTTAAATCCTCAAAACACCCTTAGTCTCATACTTAAAGGTCTCCAATACACAAATATTTTCTATCCTACCATTCAGGGAGAAAAACTAACTAAGAAACACCATTTAGCTTCACCCCTAGGCTCACTAAACCAAGGAACAGCTTAAAAATCAGCCCCACCCCGGAATACTTATCTGTAAACAGTCAACATTATTTAGTCACATACCTAGAAAGCGACGACAACACAAAGGTCTACTAACTATTCACATACCTAGAAAGCTACCTAGATAAAGGTGAGAGCCATATCTATCCCATAACCCCTCGTCCCCGCGGTGTCAGATATATTAAAATTTTATTAGTGGCATCAGGCTAAATTCCAATTTATCACACTAATTTTACCAATTTAATCCAACATCATTATTTATTTGATTCATGCTCGTTTAATCATAATATTAATTGAGTTCATACAATAAGAATTTATCTAGTACGCAACATCCACAAGGTTGAAATGGTTTAACATAAAATAAAATTGAATGAATGATATCTCTACATAAAAATCTACATGAGAACGTCTTAAAGTCTGCGGAACCTAAATCTCTTATCTAACATGCAAGGTTTTGAGTCTTCACATATATAAAAGTTTTCATAAAAACAGTCACAATTTGTCTTTCACTTTCCTTAATTATTATTTCTAATTTGTTTTAGGAAAATAAGTGCATTTAATGTATAGGCCGTATTTAAAACGCATAATACTAAAGGAAAGGAATAGAGATATTCATGCCGGGAAATAATAAAAATATTCAGGCCGTATTTAAGAAATATGATTATGTCGATGTGTTCGTCGCGAAAAAATAATAAAAATGCGTTCTTGGACAATATTGAGAAATCTTGATTAAATTCTTCTAATCTTGAGTTGAAAATTGAGTTTAAAGGGTTTAGGTTTGGAAGAAAAGAGAGGATAAAATTATGGGAGGTTCTTTCTTTTAGATAAGGCTAAAATGCGTTCTAAAAATCCCAAACCCATCACTTTATGTTTATATACCAAAAAGAATTTGAGTCCTATACAACTTCTAAGAGAAAGAGTTTTATTTTTGTAAAACTGACAGACCGAACCGGTTCTACTTAAAACCGAGCCGGTTCTATTTTCTGGAAAAGCAAAGCAAGTTTACTTTAACCGAACCTATTATGTTTTCTAAAAAGAACCAAAAATCTCTACTTTTAACGTCAAAGCTAAAAATTTCTCGAATTAAAACCCGATTAAAATTCCATTTTCCATAATTAAAAACCAACATTTTAAATGTAAAAAATAATCCAAATTAAAATAAAATCTTTTTTCGACTTTTTAATTCAAACGGGTTATTTAAGGTATAATATTACGGGGTGTTACACACACGCCTAAAAACCTATCTCCGTCAATAGTGTGTGTGTGTGTGTGTGTGTGTGTGTGTGTGTGTGTGTGTGTGTACAGTACTGCTCGTGTGCGAACTATCCCGCGTTTTAACAGTGAGGACTGGACATGTGTCACCTGGAGGTGAGCCCAAAAGAGAGAGAGAGAGAGACTATAATTTAGCCGATAATTTCTAGGCTTACCACCAGGTGACACCTATATAGTCCGCACTGTTAAAATGCGGGACAATCCGTACAAGAGCATTATACATACATATATATATATATATATATATATAACACTGCATAGAGAAATAAAGGAAAGCAAAAAAAATACTTCAAAATAATGAAAAGACCCGAAATTAGAGCTCGAGATGAAGAACTCCTTTGGATCTCAAGACCGAGAGAATGTGGGATTGAGGGTAACATGAAGTCAAGCCAAAAAAATGGAGGAAAAAACACAAGGAAGATCGAAATCATATGCAAGTTACTGGAGAGGTGAGGGGAGAGGGAAGAATTAAAAAAATGGCAAAACGACCTAAAATGGATTTTTAATCTCGTTGGAACAAAAATAAAGGATTCATCAAATGAAATAAGGATCTCGTTAGATAGAAATAAGATTTCATTCGAACAAAACCTCAATCTCGTTCGGACTAGGTTCAAACGAGCTTCCAAAGAAAGTGGTACTGACAAACAGAGGGGACCACCTTTGAATGTCATTAAAAGGGCCTTCCAACGAAAATCGCAACTCTTTTGATATATGTGGATCTTGTTCTAACAAACCAAAAAAAATTATTCTGTTCAAAAAAATTACCACAAATCAAAACAAAAAGGAAGAAAAATCCAAAAAAATATATAAAATAATAACATATTCGTGACATACCGTAACATAAGGAAACATGGAAGAGTAATGATTGGGTGTGAAACTAAACACGAGAACATCAATCTAAAAATTACGTTGTAGTGTACGACAACTAATGGACATGCTAAAGAGTTAATTACTCAAATCAACCTTAGTGACAAATAAAGTGGCACTCACACGAGGCCGACGCACTTACGCATATATGTCGAAGTCTCGATGATTCTCAACCCAATATAGTCAACGAATGAAAGATGGAGATACTAATAAAGTTGTGTAAATTCATTGATCTTCAACTAAACTCCCTCAAACACTCATAAATTTTTTGATATAGGAATTTTCTCATTTTATGATATTTGAAAAGACTTTTCTTTTTTGATTTTTAATGTTGAATACAATATCACTTTTGAACCTTAATAGCATCATAAATCTTTTTGCTACATAAAATGGGCTCTTGTTAATGGTGGTTTTTCATGCAACATGGTATTTTCTCCAATCATACCCCAAGCCATTGTACACTCATACATAAACATCATATATATTAATTTTATGCAATTGTTCTTATATGCACAACATTCCCGAGAGAATAATATGGAAATGAAAGTATTGAGAGGAGAACATCTCATTTAGCGCATGCAAAGAACACAAACACTTGAGGGAGACCGTGAAAAGTGTGCAGAAAAGGTGATGATAAGAGACCAACATATCGAACATAGTCACACACAAACATCGCGATGCCTGAAAAGGAATCTTTAAGCACTATATTAGCATAACTGAATCTAGCACACCATGATAGGACACGGAAAAAATGAAGTGAAGGGTTGCTTCAAGGAGCATAATCACGTCACACAAAAAACATGGAAACTCCTTTTGTAATTTTTATAAAAAAAAAATCAAATATATTTTTTGAATTTTTTGATTTAAAAAATATATAAATATATACAATCTAGTTTAGAGAGATAAAGAATAGCAATAAACGTACATCCTAAACTAGACCTAAACTCAATTGATGTAAAGAACACTAATAGAATTCCTAAGATTTTCAAACCTAAAGGCATCTAAAGATTTCGAGAAAATATCGTCTAATTGATGTTCGATACTCATAAAGCTCAAGGACCTGACCTTCTCCTTAACAAGATCACAAATAAAATGCTCACATATACCAATATGCTTCGTGCGATAATGTTGGATCGGATTACGGTATATATGAATAGCACTCATATTATCACACGAAATAGTCGTTGTGCCTTGGGAGATCCCATAATCTTCCAGCATTTTGCTTCATCCACGAGTTGTGTGTAATAAATAGTTACAACTATATACTCGGCCTTTGCCGTGGATAAAGATATGGAGTTTTGCTTCTTTATAAACCAAGAGACAAGATCACTCCCAAAGTAAAAACATCCACCCGAGGTGCTCCTAGAGCCATAAACATCCCCGACTCAATCGGCATCCGAATAGGCAGACAAACAGTTATCGGTATAAAAAAATACTAAATATCGTAGAAAAGAATGCCATTCACGTAGTTGATGATACATTTAAGAGCGAGAAAGTGGAACTCTTTAGGGGACGCTTAGTAAAGCACACACATTTAAACGTTGTAAGCAATGTCGGGATGACTAGCGGTTCGGTATAGAAGACTACTTATTATGCTCCTAAATAATGTTTCTTCAATTTCCTTTCACAAAATATCTTTGCTAAGCTTAGTCGTAGAACTCATCGGTGTACGTTCATGTTTAGCAGTGTTTAAACCAAACTTCATCACTAGATCTCAGGACCTAAGAATAATGTCAGTTCACCTACCATACTCATCTCGAACTCACAAGTCATCTACTCCACAAAATGATGAGTGTGTCAGTCACAGGTGGAACCGAGGACTATGTCACCGACATAGACTTGAGGAACAAAAATGTCCCCTTTCTCCCGATGCAGGATAATGTCATATCAACTCCACCTCTCTTGAAACCACAATCTAAGAGATATGAAGTAATCCTCTCATACAAAGCTCGAGAAGCTTGTTTTAATCCATATAGGGCTTTCTTAAGATAAAAGACATGATCGAGGAATTTTAGATCTTCAAATCCTTTTGGTTGTTCCACAAAGAACTCCTCCTTCAGAGTGCCATTAAAAAGGTACTCTTAACATCCCTTTGATACAACTTAAATTTTAGATGGCATAAAATGGCTAGAAAAAGGCAAACAGACTCTAGCCTAGCAACAGGAGCATCAAAGTCCACACCCTCAACTTGAATGTAACCTTAAGAAACCAACCTATCTTTATTATGAGCGATGGTACCATGCTCATCCATCTTATTTTTATAAACCCATTTGGTACTAATAACTTTTGTGTCTCTAGGTCGGGGGACTAACTCCTAGACATCATTCTTTTTAAATTAAAGTAATTCTTCTTGCATGGCATTAATCCAATGTTCCTCCTTGTATGCTTCTTTAATGTTCGTGGGCTCGTTTTGAGAAGTAAAGCAAAAATGGCCAAACTCATTTTCGAACTGAGAACGAGTCTTGACACCTTAATTTAGATCTCTAAGAATGTTCATAGGTTCATGACTCTTGCGAACCCAATATGGTGGATCCTCTTTGTTAAGAGTGGAGTCCACCATACCATTGTGATGGAATCATCACTAGGGGTGCATAATTCTCACAAGCATCATTTTCAATAAATCTATAATGATTATTTAATTGTGATATTTTTAATAGTGATATTTTATCGATTCTACGATCTTAGTGCTCTTAAGGTTGTAAACCCTATAGGATCGACTATAAGATGAATAACTTAAAAATATTACATCGTCACTCCTAAAGTCAAACTTTCCTAAGTGCTCTCTATCGGGAAGAATGTAGCAAGGACTCCCGAAGACATGAAAATAAGATAGGTTAGGCTTTTTCCTAGTCCACAATTCATATGGCATTTTAGTGGTATGACGACGAAGATAAAACCGTTTCACCGTGCGACAAGTGGTCTTAACATCTTCTGACCAAAAATGCCTAGGCACATTTTGGCCAAGTAGCATAGATTTTGCCATCTCTTGAATAGTCGTATTCTTTCTCTCAATAATGTCATTTTGTTAAGGTGAGCCTACCGTCGACAATTCATGTTTAATGCCCAACTCATCATAAAATTCTCCAACACCGACATCAATGCATTTCGTGCCATTATGACTTCTAATTCGATTAATAGTGATACTATATTGATTTTGTAAGACACGACATTTTGTTGTACGAAACTCAACATCATCCAATTTTTTCCTACGGAATCCCATAATAGAATACCTCAAAAATCATCGACTATCATTAAGATAAACCGTTTACCATCTAGGATCCCCGCACGCATCGGACCCATAATATCCATGTGTATTAATTCGAATACACGAGAGGAGGTAATAATATATAACTTCTTATGTGGACTCTTGATTTGTTTTTCGTGTTAGCACAGACCACAAACCAAAGAAGTTAGTTTTCCTAGAGATGGTAAGCCCAAACTAGGTATTTTCTCAAAAAATAATCGATATCCCTATAGTTCACATGACCTAGTTTTTAGTGCCAAAGGTCCATAGGGGGAACCTCACCCTATTGTAGACAAATTAGGATTTAGGGAGGATACCATAATAGTTATCGTATGTCCTTACACCTTGCATTACAATCTCACTCGAATCATCATAAACACAACATTTCAATTGGTTAAACTTAACTGCAAGATTTCATCACACAATATTCTTATGCTTATTAAGTTTTCTTTAATCCATTAACATAAAGCACATTGTTTAGCTTTGGGAACCTAAAAATCTCAATAGTGCCCCGTCCCAACACGCTAGACCGACTCCCATCATTAAAAGTGACTTTACCTTCCTTGTGATCCTCAAGTTTGGTAAAAAATCAATTTGCCACCTGTTATATGTCTTAAACAACCACTATCAAAATATTATTGGGAAGTATTCTAATCTTTTAGAGCAACATTAACAACAAGTGTTTTGTGTCATTTTTTTTTCACAACCCATGTAAGAGTATAATGCGAGGGTGTTGTCTTCCTTTTGTTATTTCTATTGTTGTTCCTGACATTTGGTTTGAATGAGTTTCTAGGAAGAGTAGACAACATCTGGGACTCTTTTATTAATCTTTTCAAAGTATGAATAAGATATTCACATTGTTCTCTCAGGTTAGCCAAGTGACTATAGTGAGGTGCGGGAGTACGAGAATGAGAATCCCTCTCAAGCTTGTAGTAAAAATCTCTAAGATGTCTCGTTATTTTATTATGGATATAAACATATGTTTGAACGGATTTCATCTTCTTAATTTTTTTAGGAGGGTTCCATTTTGTTGGGTTTGGTTTAGGGGTGTTTTTTTTGTAAATAAACTTGGTAATGGGCTGGGATTTAGACTTGGAAGATTCACTCTCATCATAACCTATCCCATTTATATATTAATAGCCTTTCTCTTTATACCCAAGTATAGGCCTGGGAAATAATTCCCCATTCTTCCAAAGTTATTCTCAAGAGTGACTTTTACCTCACGAGAAGCTATCTTTCTTATGAATGATAATATCGGCTTCAAGCTTCTCACGAAATTCTAAAGAATCACGAAGATCATCAGAAAGTCTTGTAACTTTGGACATTAAGTCATCTTTCTCTTTTCCCACCAAAACAAGCTTCTAAGATAAGGAAACTTTATCCGCCTCGAGTTGACTCACCAATGCCTCAATTTCTTTCAAGGCAATCAACTCCTTTCCAAGTGTTAACACCTTAATTGTTAACTTTTTATTCCTCTTTTAAATTTTAAGGACTCGGTGTAGAGATCTGAATGGATCACCTTTATCGCCATCTCCATCACTAAAACCATTATCATTTTCATTATCTTAGGAAGGGATAGGCCTAGAGTCAAGGATGCCATGCAGAAGATTGTCATCATTAGAACGAGACATACTTGATATACTGGCATGACTAGCAGTGAATGCAATGTAGTTTCGTCCAGGGGGAGAACAGTTCCTTAATCATCCGACTCGACATCACTATCGCTTAGAGTGGAATTGTAAACAACTTTATTTGCCCCTATTTTTTAAGCTTCATGGGACATTCAAATGCTTTATGACCGCGACCATCACACTCACAACATCTCTTTGAATCTTATTTTTTAGAGTTATCATTCTTATTTTTCTTAAAATCGCGATCATTGAAATTTTTTCTTACCTTATTATATTTTTTTTCTCAAATTTTTGTTTATTAAATTTTGAATTTTGTTTCTTAAACTTGAGAATTGTTTTAAATTTGTAAGTGAATAAGGTCATGTCATCAGGATCTAGGTTAGACTCATCAGACTCAGACATCTCCTATTTTTGAGCTTTTAAGGCGATGCTCTTATCTTTCTTCTTCGGGTTTTAAAGAAACATGTCTTGCTTGTAGGTTTAAAGGTCACCAACAAGCTCTTCTAATTTCATATTTTTGGTATTTCCCAAAGAATTTAAAACAGAGACTATCGATTTAAACCTTTCAAGTAAGGGACCTTATAATTTTCTTCACAACCCGAGCTTTGATAATTCGTTCTCCTAAATTGAATGAAGAATTCACAATGTCTAAAAAATAAGCATAGAACTCATCAAACGTTCCATTCTCATTCATTTGGATTATTATGAATTAGATGGTTAGATTTTGAAGCTTAAAAGCTTTCACGACATTTGTTTCTTCATGCGTAAGTAAGTGTATGTCACAAGCCTCCATAGACGTTTCACACGTCATTATTCGACAAAACTCCTCAGGTGAGACAACACTGAAAAAAGCGTTGAAATAACACATAACTCCTCCATAAACGTTTCTCGCATCTTGAAAGTGTTAGATTATTGCTTGCAATATCTTGCTTTATAAAGTTCAAACTGTACTAAATGAAATTCAAAATTTCCTTTTGGAATATAATTTTGTAAAAAGTGGTTTGTGTAGAAAAAATAAAAGGTTTCAAAGACCCAAATCGATTAAATCATGTTTGTAGGTTCCAAAAAAACTTATATTGGATTGAAGCAAACTCTTCGAGCTCGGTATGAGAGACTCACTTCTCATTTACATAAAAGTGGATTCAAGAGACGTGGGTGGATAAAAAATTATTTGTGCGAATAAAGATATCATATCTCGGTTGAACAAATTTATGTTGATTGTTATTGTCTACAATTGGTTTATAGATTTTATGTCATAGTCGGGGGATTTCTAATAATAAATAATAAAAAATAAAGGATATAATTGTGAGATTTCTAAATAAAGAGAGATAATGTGTGAGACACAAATAGAGAAGACATGTATTTATGTGGCTTGGCCCAAATAGGTGCCTATATCCACAGGTGTAGTGGTGGTGATATTATTAACGCCCGCCGATAAGAATGAATACAAGCTCTTGTTTGTTCTCTCTCTATCTGGGGTTTACATACGGTAGCTAGTGAAATCATTCTCCCTTATCCGTGGGGTTAAGTACTATTTATAGTTGGTTATTAGAGAATATTAAGGGATAAGTTGAGTGCCTTTATGGGTTAGGCAGTCACACCTTTTACACATAGGATGAGTAAGGACGAGTTTGTTATAGCACAACAGGAGTGTGCAAGTGTATAAATTCCTCACGTGTACAAATAGGATAAACATGACCAGTGATCTTCCATCACGTGCATAAGTTGGCGTAGTGTTAGTTGAATTAGTTGACTAACACCGTGAGAATAGTAGTATGACAGTTAATGGAATAGCAGATCCGAGCGCGCGTATACCTGAGCCGAGAACATCTTCGCCTGGATGATCAAAATTAAATAATGAGCACAACCTATTTATTTTCCTTTAGGAATACTACGTGGCATCCTCTGAGATATCCAGGTGGTATTCTACATTTATGGTATAACAAAAGCCCCCAAGACTTCATGCATGATTGGAATTTATAGCAACTTCTCTGGACTGATGTTGTTCTGGAGTAGAAGTAGCTATCCCATTGGAGGAGTACGTGCTGTTTGAGACTAATCCTGGGACTGAGGCTTATTTAGAGGCTGAAGTAGAAGTTGGTACATGTAGTAATACCATATTTTCTTAACTTATACTTATCCTCTTTTCCTTAGAGTATTAACTTATTTGCTCGTCCATCTTTCTCTTCTGCGACCTCAGAACTCCCTCAGAATCCACACTAGGGATGTCTCCCATAACTATTGATCGCAAGATATGGAGATAGCTCGCCAAAATAGGCTGGAGGCCAAGAAGAAGAAGGTGGATGCTGAAAAGAAGAAAGAGGAGGTCAAGAGGAAGAAAGTTGATAAGAATGCTCGAAAGAAAGCCGAGGAAACTACTGTTGCCCTGGCCAAGTTTAAAGGTAAGGCCACCATGTATCCCAGTGCACCTGCTGTAGGGGACAAGCAACCCCTTGAGCCCCCTGCTAGTCAAAATGCTCCCAAAGTCCCACGGACGGCTGCTTCCAGACTTATGCATAGGCTAGTGCGAGATCAGGGAATTGCAACTCGCTATGGTGAGGTTCAAGAATTTAAATTTAATCAAGCGCATAAAATATTGCCTAAAGAGTAGAGAGTAGATCCTAACTCAATTTTTCATCATGCCAACAATGCTACCGACATGTTGGGGTATCACGGCCACAGCAAATATTATGAATTCCTGAGGGGGTATGACCCCAACTCATTATGGAGGCTAATACAACACAGGTTGTTCGTGGTAAGTTTCATCATAACTGCTCTCCTTTTTTTACTTTTATTCTAGTCATTAACTTATCTTCTTTTATCGATAGACTGCTACAGCATCCATAATCTTGAGGGAGAAAGTTGTCAGTAATAACTAAGCTTATGAAGAACTGGATGGGTAGCATCAGAATTTGAAAGTCGAGTTCTAAAAAATTGCGAATGACCTCAAGAAGGTTGATGAGGAGCTCCAGGAGAGAGACGACCAATTGATGGCCAAGGTTATTTCCCTTAGTACAGTTGAAGAGGAGAATAGAAAGCTCAAGGATAAAGAAGCTACAGATGACACTAAACTAAAGAGTTTGGAAGAAGCTTTGAATAAGGATAAGGAGGACTTGACCTAATCCAACCGGGTGGTAGAGATGGATACTCAGATGAACACAAAGCTGTCCCGGGATCTTGAAAAAGCTAAGGAGGCTCTAGTTACTGCTGAGAAGGTAGGTGTAGCCAAGTACAAGTCTTTGACGGATTATAATGTTGACTACGTAGGCTTTTTTATGGATGGGTATGAGGAATTGAAGAAGTGGGTGATGACTCATTACCTAGACATTGCAGAAGTGGTGAGTCGATGGCAAGGTGACAATGATGAAGCCACTGCACTTGCTGCCGAGCAGATAATGGCAATTGATGAGCCTGCCACTGAAGACATAATCGCCTCCCCATAACTCATGCCTGAATCGAATCCTCCTGCAGGCGGCAATGATGTGTAATACCTCGTATTTTTTATGATTTTTAAATATAGGATTAATTAAATTAAATATGGGAAATTAATTTATAATTAATCCATATTAAAATAAATATTAACTAGCGAGACGAGGGTTAGTATTTATTAATGTGAATTGTATTGATTGTTACTTGGGGAATAAAGTGATATGTGATTGTGTATGTATAAAAATTATTGCGAGTGAAAAATACGACAGTTACAATAATTAAGTTAGGACTCGTGTGTCAGTCGTATCGGCACTAAATTAAGGGAATAAAAAGTAATTCATTTTTAAGTCATCCATATGGCCATTTCGAGTGCTACAAAGTATCCGCAAGGGTCGAGATAGTTAGAAAAGTCTACCCGGGGGTTTAGTTTGGGTCCCAAGGCACTTTAGGCCTTACCGCACCCCAGAGGGGTAATTTGGTCATTTGCATTTTTTAGGGACTTAAACCCACGAATTTTAACGAGTTATATCAGGTGAGGAGTTGTGTCTTCTAGGGTTATCATTTACCATATTCACAGAAGCCATTAGAGGAGGAAGGAGAACCACCCCCCAAGGCTAAAACCACCATTCCTACCCCGTTTACACCACCGCATAGATCGGAGAGTAAGGATCACAACCACACCAACCACACCAACAGATCAGACCTTCATTCTATAGGAAAATTTTTAAACTAGCAAAATATTAGCAATAATTATGTCCATGATAGTGTATATGAAGAACACACAAGAATTGCATATGAATTGAGTAAAATTTGAAGATGTAAATTCATAACTAGGACTGAATTTATTTGAGATTAAATTCCTTCATGTATTTAGACTAAAAACCACGAAATTTTGATGAATATTGATGGATATATCTGGGTTTTATGAATATTCTTGAATAATATGATACATTAGGGTTTTGGTAAATTATCTTGAATAAATCCCAATAATTGATGCCCCTTTGATGAAATTTTGATTCTTGAACGTTAGAACTTATGTAATTATGTTACTATAACATTTAGCATGATTGGTTGGGAGTTTGGGGATGTTAAATAGGGGATTTAATGTTAGAAATTGGAGAAACCCGTAAGAACACTAATGCGGATTTTCAATACTGTACGAGCGAATCGATTCGGACTAGGCCAAATCATTTGGCAAGGTGAATCAATTCGGCAAGGCGAATCGATTTGCACAAGGCCGAATTCGGCTACCCAGTTGTGGATAATTTTCTCCTTCTAATTAGAATTCTTGGGAAATCATTTGGAACTTAATTATAGGAATTATTTGAATATAATTGGGATTATGTTAGGATACCAGTAGGCCTAGGTTGGGTATTAGAGTTAGTCTTATAATGGAGAATTTAAGGAAAAACCTAATTAGGTTAAACTGAGAGAATTACCTAATTTGGAGAATAATTTCGGTTCACGGGAATTCGCAAAAAATGATAACTTAGATCAGTAGGATATAGTGAGTTACCGATTAATATTATGGGTAGAACAATGTTTATACTTCGAGAGGTGAGAACTACTCGAGAGTGAATAATGAGAAGTAAACTTATAAATTATAAATACATGGGATAATCGCGATATAAATATACTACGTATGAAACTTGAGATATGGGGCGTGCTTATACCATATTAATGTCATGAATATATATAGGTGGGGCGAATGCCTATTATATGATTTATTATGTGTATGGCATACTTACGTTGTTTGCTATCACATGAGGTTTTTGAAAGAGGACAATCTTATCCTGATGAGCCCATTGGGGGGATTTTAGATTTGGTACCTCAGAACATGGAACCTAGGTACGGGCTATCTGTGATAACGATAGTGATGACAGTCATATGGGTGCTTGGGTATGTGCGTAGCCCATAGGCTTGGAACTATGTTCGCCTCCAATATGCGTGATGTGTTTATATAGTTCGAGGGAGATACCAAACCGATTGTCCTTATTTAGTACGAGATGTACCAAGACTTGATAGCACAGTATGCATGCACTGCAATTGAGCCTATGGGTGTTGTATTAGTATTTATTTATATTAATGTGATAAAAAAATATTTGTGATTTAATCCATTGTGTGAATATGTAGATGAGAATGTTAATGGAATTAGATCAAGTATGTGAACACTTAACCTTATTGTGAAACTCTTAATCGAGTTAGTAAATGCATAACCATTTAATAATAAGAGTATGTGGGAAATACGGGTTATTACTAAGAGTGATAGTTAGAAGGCTTATGTCTACAATCTAGTTAGGTGTGATGACAATGACTAGAATGGTTCAGAGGTACGTTAGGCGTGTATAATAGTCGAGAGGTGAGAATATCAAGTGAGTGTTTGAAAAGCTAACATGTACATAGTATTTTATTTTCCGCATTTTAAATACTCGATAAATTGTTTTAAATATTTTACACTCGGGCTCTGACCCATCTCTTGCAAATATATTTTATCTTATACAACTATTTTAGGTATCCAGCCAAAGGAATGCCAGGCTTAGATCGATGGACTATTTAATGTGTTGCATCTAGTATGGGAGTTGTAGATCCTCATATGTAGACGCCTTCATCCTTGTCATCTCAGTTTCATGTTTAGCCATTTCAGTTAGGGCATGTGTCGCCCATTTCAAGTTTTTATTTATATCAGAGAGATATTGTACTCACTTTATTTCAGTACTCGATTTTTTAGTTGGGATTGTTATTATTACATTTTGTTGGTTTTGAGATATTTTACTGGGATGTTTATTCCAGTTTCATTTGATTCAGTTGGACGGTTTATTATTCATTATTTTGTTTATGCAAATGGTGAATATTTTATCAATTTATATTGTTGGATTTCAATTAATGAATTAAATATTTTTTACATTAGCCTAATTAATTATTTAGGTGATTAACAAAGTAAATGTTTTTCGTCAGTGATGATAAGAATGAACCAACCGAATACTTTGATTTAATTTAATAAAGGTCTGATCACCCGGTATTTAATTAGGAACGGTGTCACAGGTGGTATTAGAGCATCAAGATCTAGAGTATTTTAGGATCTGTGCGGCTTATTACATTTCAGCATAGCATTCTTTAATGTAGAGCCTTATCATAGGATTGTTGCATTCCTATATATTTGCGACTTACGTTCTCCTGCAATTAAGTATAGTTGATGTGATTCATATACGAGTTCAGTTGGGCTCCGTACACCAAATATTTACAGGGCGACCAACGAGGGTTATAAGAAGGACTACAGGAGGAGAAGCTCAGCAGAAGACATAGAGTATTCTAGGAATGGTGATCGCGATAAAAGTCACCATGAGCGTTATTCAAGAAAGTGATAATGGGAAAATCACTTAAATGCAGTAACTTCCCCAAATATCGTCATAGTTAATGTTAGTGCTATTTCAGACTCGCCCAGCTTCTTCGATAAAAGGGTAAGGGAGTCGTAAGAACTATTTTAATGAGCCATTTATAAAGATGCGGGGAAGAGAAAGTGTAATGGGCTAATGGAAGCATAAAATGCAAAGTCAATTGTGTAGGGTGAAGTGCAATAATACCCAGAATTTAATTTCGAGAAAATTTTTAGCTCATAGGAGTGGTATTAATTGATGGAGTCAGTCACCACGTATAAAGAAGAAAGTGTGAAATTCAACTATAAATTTGGGGTAAGGTTTAACCCTGAAGTCTTCCATTTGCTTTTCTAACAGAGATGAGAATATAATTTTGAAACTTACCACAAGTGGGTAAGATAGAGACCGATCGTGAGAGAAAGGTTAATTTTCTTAAAGAACTTCTTACCTGGAGAAGGGCCGTAGAATAAAAAGGGGTTTATAGTTGATAAAGGACCCGTGAGTTGAATACAAACGTATGGATGAGAAATCCATCTAGGATAACTAATGTCGATGTCGTCAAGGTTGTACATTTATAAGTTTATATCAACCCTTCCAGAAGAAGTGAGCCATAAGGGTTAGAGAATCTAACTGAAGAGCAAGACTAGACTTAACGGTGTTAGTGAAGCACCACATGAGAGTATACCCAGTAAGGAACCCATTTATATGATTTTGATTGATTGGCTTCCTACAAAATGACAATGGAGTCAATCAGGTCCATAAAGGCCCATAATAAGTTCCATAGGGCCAGCATAACCATAAGGACAATGGAAGTAACAATTGGGCCTAAGACTACCAAGTTCGAGAGGAGTACACCCCGACATGGACAGTCGGCCAAAGATAGGGGTAGCATAGGAAGGTGTCATGTGTATAGAGAGTAGGTTCACCTGTGTTGAACTTATTCATAGCAAGATAGTGAGACTAGTAAAACTGGGAACTATTCTAGTGGAGCACAACAACAGGAGGAGCGGGATTTTCGATAAGGGAAATTGGGCTAAGACAATAGGTTAGGGGTTACCAACCCAAGAGTGGTGGGTTCGAGTAGGACCAGCAAGGTCCGCGGCATATTCATTCCTCAGGGTCGTTGGGACTAAATAGAATGACGGAGGAGGCCAGCCAGCAGGGCTAGGGTCAGAGACATAGGCGTTTCTCTAACGATTATTACATCGAGAAGATATTTTTAGGTCGATGCTTCACTTAAGAAGGTGTAGGCCATAATAAAAGAAGGAATTACCCAAATCAAGGCATGGAGAAACTACAAGATGAGATCCTGGATGTACAACCATTGTAACAGATCGGGTGTCTGTTCCGGAATGGGAGCACGTTTAGTGTACCTATGATCACGAGAGACATATGCCAAACAGAGGTAATATCTTTGGTACACCCTTGCAAATACGATATTAGCTCGGGTGACATGTATACGTCACAAAGTACGATTTTTAACACTAAAATTCGAGAGTGAGCCGATTTTAGTGGATGCGTTGGTAATATAGGCCTGGTTGGTACCAATATTGCTACCGTGGTTAACGGGGATCATTTATGTGTCACCCGTAGTGGAGTGGATATGGGCACTGAAAGAATTTGATGTTTTGATTTTGCTACTTTTGAGAGTTAGAAAAGAAATACTTATTATAACTATGTGTAGTGACTGGATAGCGAGAGTTTGAGTGGTAGTAGGCTGTGTGATAAAACTATCGTGCTTGTTATTCGAGGGCGAAATTTATTAATTTGTGAGGCATAACCTGAAAGAGGGTAGAGCCTAATTACACATGTTGAGTGTTATATTATGATCAAATATAAAGAGTTATATATTTGATATTATATATATAGACACGAAAATGATATGGACTTCGGTGAGTATATTGTCCCAATATATTTGATCCCGGTGCGTAGGTACTTTTTACTGATGTGATTCAGGATGCTTCATGTTTGTTTGTTTTTAGCGGAGAAACATAGTTCGTTATCTTTATAGCTCTAAGGACTTGTGATAATAAGAGTGTCGTGTTGTTTGTCGTCTTTAGTGGCATAAGAGTGGACGAGTCGACTTTTATATCAGCAAACGGGGATTCGGGGGTACATATTATGGACTGAGGACCTAACGGATCTCGATAACCAGCAATGTTAGTTAGTAGTGTATCGAGGGGATTCCTTGTTTGGATTTTGCTTGCGAGACATCCCACGAATAAAACTTCGCGAACGTTGGAAGTCGAGAGAGGTTTGTTCTTTAGTGCATGGGTTTAGCACCTTGGTTATTATACATATACGTGAATATAACTGAGAGTTGATAGTTCTATTTTGATTTAAGGCCGGTAGAGTCGTAAAATCCTGATGTGAAAATTAGTGTAGGACGTTTTCACAGTGAATAGATTTGGTGGGGCAACCTAGAAAATAACGGAGTTACAACTAAGTGAATGGTTGAGTATAACCCTACAGTATAATCATGCCAAGTATATTACATTAAGTGCAAGTATATTATACTCAGTTGATTTGTACAGAAGTACATGGTACATAAGGTGTATGGGATCCCTAGTTAGTTGAAATTTTTAGTATCATTCTCAAGGAGAAAACATGGAAACATGTGAAATGAACGTAGATGCACAGGTAATATAGAGATGGGACTAAAATAAGACAAAGAGAATATATTTGCATTGAGAGCAAGGCGTGTCACCAGAAACCAGAGAGTGGAAGGAAAGGGGGTGATTAGAGTGTTGAAAAGTACAAAGAATATATATTTTTATTTTAGGGGATAATCAGAAACTACTCTGCGCAGAGGAGTAATATGTCGAGGATTACGTCAAAACTAGTCGAATTTTTAAAGTCTGACTTGGGTAGCCGAAAAGTAATTAGGATGTTATTTTTGTAAAATTGTGGAAGGTGGTGAGAGTATACCATCGTACACCAAGTTTGGAATCTGACATGAGTGGTCAGGGGCGGTTAGGAATGTCTCCCATGGAGAGATTTATGAGATTTAGCATCAAGAGAAATAGGCACCTAGAAAATAGGGCATTTTCCAACACAGATGATAAAGCCAGTAAAGTGTAGTCTCGTCTTTTTGAAGCATTATTAGTGGGTTCACGATAATACGATGTGCCATTATATAGGCGATACTTAAAGAAATATATCAGTATATAAGAGTGGAAATGACTCGTAGCTAATCTGAACTAGTAAGGAGTGGAGCTTCAACCAAAAAAATGGTGGCACTAACATAAGTATAGTGGGAGCACCAAAATATTATTATGAGTTAACTTTGAATATGTTCGGATGCATTGAGTGTTAGAATCCAAAGTTTTAGTGCCAGAACATATTTGAATTCTGAGGAAGAATCAAATATTGGAAGATACACTATGAGTGTGTATACTTGACTTGAGCGGAGGTTGGGAACAATATATTTCAGTAGTGGATTTTGCGTATAATAACTCTTATCAGTTTATAATTGGCATGACACCATTCTCATTCTTGTTGGCTAGAGGTGGGGGGACAATAAGTTACTCGAGACAGAGTTGATTCGGGACACTACGACTAGGATAGAGATGATTCGGGGTCGTAGACGGGTATCTTAGTACAAACAAAGAAGCTACGCCGATGCCAAACGGTTCTTTCGAGAGTTAATGTGGGGGAACGGGACTTTCTACGAATATCTCCTATAAAGAAACTTAGTTTAAATCCATGGCTAGTTTTATCTCTCCTATAAGTCGTCATAAACCCTAATTAGGGTTTGCATGGCAACCTCTAAATAATTTCATGTTGATCCTAAACCACCAGATATTAAGAATGCATGGGCTAGATCATTCGCGTTTGTTGTTGCAGAAACATCCTCTATTAATCACGGCCTGGATTTAAAACCTCCATCATATTTCAAAGGAGAACCTGTAGTCCTATTCTCTCATAAAGATATTGAGATTATCTATAAACCTTTCAAATATGCGTTGGTTGGGAAGTTTTCACATGGTAGGCCATCAAAGTAAGGTATTCGAAAAGTTTTTTAAACTTTATCATTAAAAACTGCAGTCAATGTTGGTTTGATTGATTATAAACAAATTCTCATTCGTTTGAATTCTGAAGAGGATTACACAAGGATGTGGATAAGAGACAGTTGGTTTGTAGGTGGTTTTCGTATGAGAATTTTCAAGTGGTCACCTGATTTTAGGCCTGATGTTGAAAGTAGCATAACTCCTATCTGGATTACATTCCCAAATTTGCCTATTCACTTTTTCTCCAAATCATCCCTTTATTAAATAGCCCGATTAATTGGCAAACGTTTGAAATTAGATACTTCTATGGTTGATATCAATAGGTCAAGCATGGTTTGTGTTTGTGTGGAAGCTGACCAAATAATGAAGATGGAAAGAAGAGTGTGGATTGGTTGTGGTAACAAAAGGTCCTGGCAAGATGTTCTTATAGACGATATGCCAAAGTATTGCAATCATTGTCTTAAGAAAGGGCATAATGTAGATTCTTGTATGCTCCTAAATAATTCAAAAGATTTGGCTACCATAAAAGATAAAGTCCGTAAGAAACCAATTGTGTGGAAAGAGAAGGAAACTCGTGTGATTAATCTTGAAAGGTTAGATAAATCAGGTGAAGAAGAGGAATTAATTGATTTGGAAATCCAAGAAGCAAGGGATTAAGAGTTAAATAATCAGGATGCAGTGGAAGAAGTCTCTTTTATCAAGAAATCTTTCCAAAAGAATGCTCAACCAGAGAATCGGTTATGTATTCTTCCAAGGATGAAAAAGAAAGGTGCGAACTTAAAAGGTATTGTTCCAACTAATGTAGTTCAAGAGTACATATCCAAAATTCATCATTGTGAGATATCAGCACAAGAGGCTTTTGTTGCTGATCATCAAATGCTCTCCCCAAGAGGATCTGAACTTCCAAACTATGACTATCATCAAGCGAAAAATAAAGGTTATATGTCAGATATTGAGCAGAAGAAGGAAAAAAGAAATATAGTTCCATCTTGCCTGAAGAGTTAACCATCTTTGCCTCCATATTTGATAGAAAATGGAGTTCTATGATGAAGTTGAAGGAAATCAAAAACAAGAAAAGTGAAGAAGTTTCAACATCCAGTACCATGACTGGTAATTTTCCTAAAAGGTTTTCATCTGTGCATCAATTTAATCCATTGTTTAAAAGAATTACTAGATCCTCTTCAAAGGTATTCTCTAAATCTTTACCCTCTAATACTAAATGTTAAAATTTATTACTTGGAATGCTAGAGGCATTTAGAATTCTCCCATTTGTAGAAGAATAAAAAAGATCTAAAAAAAATTTAATTTACCAGCATTAGCAATTCTTGAGCCTAAGTCTAAGTTAAAAACGTTACAGCAGATTCTGAGGAAATTGAGTTATGATGAGTGTATTTCAGATTGTTCTAACAAAATTTGGTTCATGTGGAGGTTTGGTGTCAATGTAGATCTTATGCATAATGGGGTTCAAAGTTTAACATTGAATTTGTCTCATCCTGGCCTACCCAGTTGCTTGCTTATTAGTCTTATCTATGTTAAATACACAAGACATGAAAAGTTAGACCTTTGGGGTGATTTAGAGAATTTATCCAATTTTCAAAACATTCAAACACTTAGAATATAATTCTGGTAAATGGTGAAAATGTGGGATTCTTTCAATCCACAAGGGGTTTAAGAGAAGGGGATCCCCTATCCCCAAGTCTTTTTTATTATCGTGGCAGATGTTCTATCTAGGAATCTACAAGCTATGGTAGACCACCCTAGATATATGGGTTTCAAAATGCCCATTATTGGTCCTAAGTTTAACCACTTGGCTTTTGCAGATGATTTAATAATCTTTCCATCTGGTATGAAGAAAGAAGTAAATAAGCTTATGGAAGTTTTGAAGACTTATGACAAGGAATCAGGTCAGTTGATCAGTAAAGCTCAAAGTTGTATTGTTGCATCTGATAAGATAAAGCCTAACTCTATGAAGTTTTTAAGTCAAACCACTAGTATGAAAATTAAAAAAGGTCCTCTCACATATCTAGGATACCCCCTATTCAGTGGTAGGAAGAAAATAATCTATTTTAAAGGAATGGCACAGAAGGTTGGGAATATTTTAAATGGATGGAAAGCTAAATGTCTAACTACTGGAGGGAAATTAGTTCTTATTAAATATGTCTTAGTATCAATGTAGTTGTATTTGTTAGCTATGTTTTTCCTTCCAAAAGGTGTGGTGAACAGGCTTCATAGCCTTATGGCTAAGTTCTTTTGGAGCTTTAACTTTGGTGATCAGAGGTATCAATGGTGCAAATGGGAATATATAGCAAGGCCAACTAAGGAAGGAGGCTTGGGTATTATAAATTTATTTGAGATTGATAAGTCTTTAAGCATGAAGATGTGGTGGTTATTCAGAGAGAAGAGTTCTCTATGGGCTCAATATATGATGGCAGCATATTGTAGAAAATATCATCCAATGTCTGCTCCTACTAGGAAAGGGCCTCACAATTGGAATCGAATGTGTTCAATGCGAGATCTCACTGAATCAAATGTGGTATGGCAGATTGGAAAAGGAGAAATCAGCATTTATAAAGATAACTGGGGTGTAGCAGCAACAAAAGATGTAGTTATTTGTACAGATAAGCCTATAAATTTTTTCTGGGATTCTAGCCATCGATGGGATAAAGGCACTTTGGAGGATTGGTTTTCTTCGGGTATTATTGCTGAGATACTGCAGTATCATGAAATTTATGAAGACCAACCAGATAAGGTAATATGGCACCCTAGTGGCAATGGATCTTTTACAATGACCACAGCATGGGATTTATGTAGGTCAAAGCATATCTCTCAACTTGGCTCTAAATTTATATGGCACAAAAATATTCCATTGAAGATTTCAGTCTTTATGTGGAAGCTGCTTAATAAATTCCTTGTAACAGATAATTTTATCTGATCAATAGGATTTCGTGGTCCATAAAAATGACACTGTTGTGCCAAAGCAGGTGAGGAAACAATAGACCATATTTTTGCTGAGGGGGATATAGCATCTCTAGTGTGGGAATCTGTTACTAATGAGCATGGTATTCAGAGATCTAAAGGTGGAATTCGAAGTCATCTATTTCAGTGGTGGATATATGGAAATAAATCAGATGCAAACATAAATAGAATCGTCCCATCTATTGTATATTGGTGTTTGTGGTTCCACAGGAACAAATGTAAGTATGAAGCCATTACTCCTAATTTTATTTATGTTTTGTATCAGGTAAATCAGTTGAAGGCAATGCTCATCCACAAGTAGTCATCTCATATGCTAAAGTCTAGATTGAAGATCAAATGGATATGCCCTCCTTCAGGTGTCCTAAAGGTGAATATTGATGGAAGTTCAATGGAGAGTATTAAAAAAGGTGGTGAAGGAGGAGGAGGAATCCTAAGAAATGAATCAGGAGAGATGTTATGGGATTTCATTTCTTCTTTTGGAGATGTTACTAATATAGAAGCAGAGGCACAATCTCTTAAAATTGGACTGGAATTCTTCATGGATCTTAAAGACTACGAGGTCATTATTGAAAGTGATTCAAAAACTTTGGTTGATATTCTTCAAGGAAAGGCATCTACACCTTGGAAAATACGGTGGACTATTCTTCAAATCCATCAAATGTTAAAGCAAATCAAGTACACCCTATCTCATTCCTATAGGGAGGGAAACCAAGTTGCTGATTTCTTAGCTAAAAGAGGTAGTGAAGAAGGGATTGAAATTTTCTCCAATAACATTGAAGATTTTCTAAAGCAAACTAAAGGTTTAATCACTATAGATAGATGGGGGATGCCAAATTTCAGAGTTGACTAGTTGTTCGGGTTCTTCTATCAGTGGAAGCAAGTTATCGCTATAAATATTATATGTTCCACATATATGTAAAGGTTCTATTTTATGAACAGCCTAGTTCCTTATTCAAGTATTCTTTTGTCAATGTTGAAGATAGGGTTTCAAGCCATGTAAGCCATAAAGAAGAGGCTTTTTCTTCTAAGCTTATTAATAAATAAATTGGTTACCAAAAAAAAATATTCCTCATCTGTTCATTGGTGATTAAAATGTGGTAGCTGCTCAGGATGAGAAGATAGGTGGAAATATTTTTTACCATCAGGCTATGGAGGATTTTTATGAAACTATTCAGCAGTGTGGCCTATTTGATTTGGGTTTCAATGGCTCTCGTTTTACATAGCCCAACTTTTGAATTGAGGATACTGCAATTAATGCTAGACTTGATAGGGCTCTTTGCAATATCAATTGCAAATATTTCTTTCTTAATACTTCCGTCACTCGCTTGGCTAAGACTTGTAGTGATCATTCTCCTCTTCTTCTCTCTACCTTTGATGTTTGTCCTAAACCTTTCAAGTTTCATTAAATGTGGTTTTCTCATTCTTCTTTCTTTGAAACTATTTTTAAAAATTCGACTACTTCCAATCAAGCCTCCCCTATGAGAAACTTCTCCCTTAAATTGAAATTTCTCAAAGAAGTTTTCAAGAATTGGAACAAAAACACTTTTAAAAACATTCTCCAAAATGTTATTGATCTAGACGATGGTGTGCTTAAGTTAGAATATGAGTTTGAGAGGGATCCTTCTTCAACAAATAGAATGGTGTTGTAGAAGACCAAAGCAAAGCTTGATAAAGCTTTAGATATTGAAGAAATATATTGGAAACAGAAGTCCAAGATTAAGTGGCTTAAGGAGGGTGATAGAAATATGAAAAAATTTCATTCAGCTGTGAAGGCCAAGGTTGCTAGAATTGCTATCACCAAAATTAAAGATAAGGATGGCATCAATAAAACTTCTAAAGAGGACTTAGAGAAGATCTTTATTGACAACTTCATGGAGAGATGGCAGGCTTCTCCTACTTCAAGCTAAGATGATGTGATTCAGGTGATCCCTAATTTGGTTACTCAGAAGATGAATGATATTCTAAGTAAAGTGCCAAATGAGAAAGAAATTTTCAATGCTGTAACTGGGTTGAATGAAGACAGTAGTCCAAGTCCTGATGGTTTTGGAGGTTTCTTTTATGTGAAATGTTGGGATATCATTAAAAAGGATCTTTGTGAGGCTATTAAATCCTTTTTTTGGGGGGGGGGGGGGGCAAATTCCTAAATGTTAGACTAGCACTTCTATTATTTTGATCCCTAAAGTTTGTAACCCAACTATTTGTTCTCATTTCACACCAATCAGCTTGAGTAATTTCAATGTCAAGATTATTTCAAAGGTGTTAAATGATAGGCTTGTTGAGTTTCTTCCAAACCTGACTTCTCCTACTCATAGTGGTTTCATTAGAGGGAGGAGCATTCAAGATAATATACGCCTTTCTTATGAGTTGGCTTGTATGCTTAATAAGAAGTGCTTTGGTTCAAATATCATCATTAAATTGGATATGGCTCAACCTTATGACAGGGTGGATTGGTTTTTCCTTATCAAAGTTCTTAGGAAATTTGTTTTCTGTGAAACCTTTATTAATCTTATTTGGAGAATCATTTCTTCAAATTGGTTCTTAATAATTCTTAATGGTAATCCTGCTGGATTATTTTCTTCTCAAAAAGGATTAAAGAAAGGAGATCCAATCTATCCTTCACTTTTTGTCCTTATGGCTGAAACATTAAGCAGAGGATTCAAAACATAATTGAGACTAATAAAGCTCTATCTTACTCTCATCCCCTCAATAGTCCCTTTATTTTTAACCTTTGTTTTGCAGATGATACTTTGATATTCATTAACGAGGTAGAAGAAGTATTAATGCTCTGATGCAGTTCTTATCTTCCTATGATAAAGCTTTTGGTCAGCTGATCAACAGGGGTAAAAGCTCATTTTTAATTAATCCAAAGGCCTCATTTCAAAAAGAGCTTCAATTGCTCAATTTTTAGGCCTACCTTTCAAGTCCCTTCCTATAAAATATTTGATATGTCCTCTGTATAAAGGCAGAAGCAGAATTAGAGACTTTAAAGATTTGATTGCCAATGTTATATCCAAGTTGAAGGGATGGAAGATTAAATTTCTATCAGTAGCGGGTAGATTGACCCTTATAAAGCATGTTCTTTAATTAATTCCCATTTTTACTCTAGCTTCCTTAAAACCTCCAAAAGCTATCTTTCTAAGGATCAGTAATATTTTTAGTACATTCTTTTTGTGTTCTAATGAGCTTTGAGGTTCCAAAAATCATTGTGTTAATTGGTATGACATCTGTAGAGCTTCTAATGAGGGAGGTCTTAGTGTTCAAAATAAGGAAACTATCAGTGAAGATTTTGGTTTGAAGATTGTTTGGAGGTATTTTAATTCAACACGTATTTGGGTTGCCTTCATGAGAAACAAATATAAATACTTGTCAAAACTAAATGTCTCAATGGTATTTAAAAGGATTAAGCTTGATGAAAACCTGATTCAAGAAAATTCAATCTTTATTGATAATGAGCTACTTTGGATGTCTACTAGATCTGGGAAAATTTCTTTAAAAACTGCATATCATATCTGCTCTCCTCCTAATTTTAAAAGCTTTATAGCTTCTAATATCTGGTCTGCAAGTGTTCCTCCTAAAATTTATTTATTCTCATGGAAGTTGATTCATAATTCTCTTCCCTTGGATTCTAACATTAAAGACATCAATATCCCTAATGTATCTCGATGTCAGTGTTGTCAGGTTAATGAACAACATGCCAATAATCTCTTTTGTCAAGGTCCTATTGCCTCTCAAGTTTGGAAGCATTTCTCAAATATGTTTGATGTTAGAAATTCTACACATTCAGTTTCTTCCATTCTCATGTCTTGGTGGATGACTGCAGCTATGAAATATTACTTGAAATTTTTCCTCAAAATTATCCCTATGACTGTTTTAAGGGAGATATGGAAAGCTACGTGCAAATCTTATTTTGAAGGAGTTCCTATGCAAGCTCAAATTGTAATAAAAAATGTTGTAGCAGTGGTTTCTCAGCAAGCTTATTTTCTCAAATTTGAAAGTCACATTGTAAGGTGAACCCAAAGCAGCCCTCTTTTCTTATTACTATATGGTTACCCCCCCCCCCCCCCCCCCGCCAGATTTGATGTGAAGCTTAATGTTGATGGATCAAGTAAGGGTAATCCAGTAGAAAGTGGGATTGTAATTATTATTAGAGCACATTATGGAGAATTGATTCAATCCCATCAAGTATATAGTGGCATATCTACAAGTTTAGAAGTAGAATTGACAGCTATTCTTCAAGGAATCAAAGCTTGTAGAGGAATTGAATTCAATAATATTATTATTGAATCTGATTCTTTAACTTCTCTGAATATGATTCAAGATAGATGGAATGTTCCTTGGTACTTGAAAGGAATTATTAATGAGATTAGAGGGTTTATTTCAACTCAAAATATCTTTCTTCATCATTCTTGGAGACAAAATAACTATGTTGCTGATGGTTTAGCTAATTTAGCTTATTCTTCCAAAGATACTTTATCTTATAGAAAATTCAGTGACATGCCAAAGATGATAAAGGGCTTGCTGAATCTAGATAAATGGGGTATTCCAAATGTTAGATTTTTTTATTTTTTAATTACTTCTGCTTGTAAAGCCACCATGGATAAGCTATTTATCCTCTTATTATTAATAAATTCACGTTTTTTGCCTTTTCCTGAAAAAAAAATCTCATATAAAGGGTAGAATGAGATTTGGGAAGGAAGGAAAGTTGGCACTGAGGTACGTGGGGTCATTTCCTGTTATCGAAAAGATAAGGTCGGTTGCATATAGAGGTTATAGTTCCACTTGTGCGTGTTCAGTGGGAACAACATAATGTCGAGGAGCCTACTTAGAAGCAGGAGGCTGAGATGCGCAAAAAATATCCAGAGTTGTTCTTACCAGGTATAGTTTTATTTTCTAAATTTCAGGACGAAATTCCGTTATAGGGGGAAAGTATGTAATACCCCATGTTTTTAATGATTTTAAATATAGGATTAATTAAATTAAACATGGAAATTTAATTTATAATTAATTCGGATTAAAATAAATATTAACTAGCGAGATGAGGGTTAGTATTTATTAATGTGAATTGTATTGATTGTTACTTGGGGAAGAAATTAATATGTGATTGTGTATTTATAAAAATTGACGCGAGTGAAAAATACGACAGTTATAATAATTAAGTCGGGACGCCCATGTCGGGACTAAATTAAGGAAATAAAAACAATTTATTTTTAAGTGATACATATGGTCATTTAGAGTGCCTCAAAGTATCTAGAAGGGTCGAGATAGTCAGAAAAATTTACCCGGGGGTTTAGTTTGGATCTTGGGGCACTTTTAGGCCTTACCGGCACCCCGGAGGGGTAATTTGGTCATTTGCATTTTTTAAGGAATTAAACCCACGAATTTTAATGAGTTATATTAGGTGAGGAGTTGTGTCTTCTAAGGTTATCATTACCATATTCACATAATCCATTAGAGGAGGAAGGAGAACCACTCCCCAAGGATAGAACCACGATTCCTACCCCGTTTACACCACCAAGGCCACCACTGCATAGATAGGAGAGCGACGATCATAACCACACCAACTACACCAACGGATAAGACCTTTATTCTATAGGCAAGTGTTTAAACTAGCAAAATATTACCAATAATTATGTCTATGTTAGTGTAGATGAAGAACACACATGAATTGCATATGAATTGAGTAAAATTTGAAGATGTAAATTCAAAACTATGACTGAATTTATTTGAGATTAAATTCCTTCATGCATGTAGACTAGAACCCATGAAATTTTGATGAATATTGATGGATAAATCGGGGTTTTTATGAATATTCTTAAATAAGATGATAAACTATGGCTCTTCGTAAATTATCTTGAATAAATTCCAATAATTGATGCCCCTTTGATGAAATTATATTTTTAAACGTTAGAACTTATGTAATTATGTTACTATAACATTTAGCATGATTGGTTGGGAGTTTGGGGATGTTAAATTGAGGATTTGATGTTGGAAATTGGAGAAACCCGTAAGAACACTAATGCAAATTTTCAATACCTATACGAGCGAATCGATTAGGACTAGGCGAAACCGATTCGGCAAGGCTAATCAATTTGGACTAGGCCAAATCGATTCGGCTGCCAAATTTTGGCCAATTTTCTCCTTTTAATTAGAGTTCTTAGGAAATTGTTTGGAATTTATTTATGGGAATTATTTTAATATTATTGGGATTATGTTAGGATACCAGTAGGCCTAGGTTGGGTATTGGACTTAGTCTTATAATGAAAAATTTAAGGCAAAAACTAATTAGGCTAAAGTGAGAGAATTACCTAATTTGGAGAATAATTTCGGATCACGAGAACTTGGATCAGTAGGATATAGTGAGTTACCTACTGATATTATGGGTAGAACAATGTTTATACAGCGACCGATGAGAAATACTCGAGAGTGAATAATGAGAAGTATACTTATAAATTATAAATACGTGGGATATTCGAGATATAAATATACTACGTATGAAACTTAAGATTTGGGACGTGCGTATACCATATTAATGTTATGAATATATATAGGTGGGGCGAATGCCTATTATATGATTTATTATGTGTATGGCATACTTACGTTGTTTGCTATCACATGAGGTTTTTGAAAGAGGACAATCTTATCCTGATGAGCCCATTGGGGGGATTTTAGATTTGGTACCTCAGAACATGGAACCTAGGTACGGGCTATCTGTGATAACGATAGTGATGACGGTCATATGGGTGCGTAGGTATGTGTATAGCCCATATGCTTGGAACTATGTTCGCCTCCAATATGTGTGATGTGTATATATGGTTCGAGGGAGATACCAAACTGATTGTCCTTATTTAGTATGAGATATACCAGGACTTCATAGCAGAGTATGCATGCACCGCAGCTAAGCCTAGGGGTGCCGTATTAGTAATTATTTATATTAGTGTGATAAAAAAATAAATACTTGTGATTTAATCAACTGTTTGAATATGTAGATGAAATTTTAATGGAATCAGATCAAGTATGTGAACACTTAACCTTATTGTGAAACTCGTACTCGGGTTAGTAAATGCAGAACCATTTAATAATAAGAGTATGTGGGAAATACGGGTTATTACTACGAGTGATAGTTAGAAGGCTTATGTCTACAATCTAGTTAGGTGTGATGACAATGACTAGAATTGTTCAGAGGTACATTAGGCGTGCACAATAATTGAGAGGTTAGAATCTCAAGTGAGTGTTCGAAAAGCTAACATGTACATAGTATTTGCTTTATCGCATTTTAAATTATTTCTAAACTGTTTTAAAATGTTTTACACTCGGGCTCTGACCCGTCTCTTGCAAATCTATTTTCTCTTGTACAACTATTTTAGGTGTCCAGCTACAGAGACGCCAAACTTAGACCGTTGGACTATTGACGTGTTGTAGATAGTGTGGGAGTTGAAGGTACTCATATGTAGACGCCTTCTTCCTTGTTATCTTAGTTTCATGTTTAGCCATTTCAGTTAGGGCATGTGTCGCTCATTCCCAGTTTCTATTTATATCAGAGAGATATTGTACTCACTTTATTTCAGTACTCAGATTTTCAGTTGGGATTGTTATTGTTACATTTTGTTGGTTTTGAGATATTTTACTGGGATATTTATTCCAGTTTCATTTGATTCAGTTGGATGGTTTGCTATTCATTATTATTTTGTTCATAAAAATGGTGAATGTGTTATCAGCTTATATTGTTGCATTTTAATTAATGAATTAGATGTTTTTGACACTAGATTAATTAATTATTAGGTGATTAATAGAGTAAATGTTTTTCGTCAGTGATGCTAAGAATGAACTAACTGGATAGTTTGATTTAATTTAATAAAGTATGTATCACCCGGTATTTAATTAGGCGGGGTGTCACATGATGCCAGTGTTGATTAATCTGCCCTAGATGTGGTTAATAACGAGAACACTTATGCAGTATAAACCTTTTTCTAAAGCTTTCTATTTAATCAGTTGGTTTGTCTTGTCGAACAGATGTAATGGAAATATGAATTTCTCTTTTTTATTTTCTTTCTCATGATAATGGAATAATGTGTTTTGTTCAACCTCACATAAATGAGCCTTGAGTATATATTAATTATAGCTTCACTTATCTATCTGCTATGGTTGACTGGAATAATTCACATATAATAATTTGGCACTCTGATCATATCGTTAGTTGTCAGCCAACTTGATCTACCTTGTCAACAATTATATTTGTGGATAAACTCCAGTTGTCCAGACCTAGGTTCTACCAATGTTTTAACTAACTCATTAATCTCAAGGATGCGTATTATCTGTTAACACTAATTACCTTGATCGATCCCAAAGTTTATGGGGAATTATCCTTGCGTTGGATTATGGTCGAATCTTTTTCATCCATAAAGCATGGAATCCCTTTACTTTGGTGGGAGTGATTCTTGTTCGCAACCTATCATAAGATGAGATCATACATGAAGCTTGACCTCTTGTTCGTGACTTGTTTGTTGAACAAATTCATATATGAAGTTCAAGTTCTTGTCTGTTTAATGAACTCATACATAAAGTTCATGTTAATCCCTCTTATTCGCAATCTGTCTTGCAATGAGATTATACAGGATGGTTTAGTGTTTAGTGATGAATATTGATACTTGACCTCTTGTTCGTGACTTTTTTGTTCGATAAAGTCATATATGTAGTTCAAGTTCTTGTTTGTTTAACAAAGTCATACATAAAGTTCATATTAATCCCTCTTATTCGCAATCTGTCTAGAAATGAGATTATACAGGATGGTTTAGTGTTTGGTGATTAATATTGATATGTATATATCCCATGTCCACAAAAATAAAAAATAAAAAAAAGTGATGTCAGAATTGAAAATTTTATTAATAGCAAATGGGAAGTACATACTGCATAACGAATAAAAACTATGTCATTACATTACTGATAATACTTTCTCAAGTGCTCTGCATTACATGGATTCTTAAATTGATCGCTTTCTAAGGTTTCTATTTGGTAGGTTCCTGGCCTGACAATGCTGGAAGTGCGATAAGGGTTGTGCCAATTGGGTTCCCGTTTGTTTCTTTTCTAAATAACCTTTTTAAGTATATAGTCACCCTCTTTCAGAGTGGTCTGCCTCACTCTGCGATTGTAGAATCAGATTGTCCTTTGCTGGTAAGTATCTACCCTTAATGCGATATTTTTTCTTACTTTTTTCCAGTGTTCTAAAAAGCTCGCCTAGGCTTAAGGCTTGGGAGAAACGCCCTACCTTACGCCTTATTCTTAGTAAAAATCTTAAGGCGCACTTTTTTTAAAAATAAAATACTTCAGTGAAATGATATTGCCTTTTAAAGCCTTAATTAAAAAAATCAGACCAATATCTTATTCAAAACAATCAAAAGACAAATGGTATCCCAAACCTCTTTTCCTCTCGTCCAAAAAAACGAGCAATTTTTCTTTTTTTCTTTTTTTCTTAGTATTTAAAAAAATAGTACTTTAGTTTGCATATATTCAGACATATTTTAAGGTATGTACCATTTTAGTATTTTTAATAGCCTTGTTATAGTTAAAAATGTTAAAATATATTTAAAAAGGCCTAAATGCCTTTTTACGCCTAAGGCCCGCCTAGGCTTATAAGGCTTAAGGCTTGACCTCGACGCCTCGGTCACGCCCCACATTTTTTAGAACCTTTCTTTTTTCTATAAGATCAACGTCCAGCCTCCTTATCAGGTCACTTCGCGGTGAATTGAAATTGAGAACTCGATGTCTAGGAAGATCAATCTCAATTAGAACTACTGCTTATATGCCGAAGCTAGCATGTAGGGAGTTTCACCCGTGGTAGTCCTGAGGGTCGTCCTATAATCCCATAAGACACTCTTCAACTTGTTGATCTAATTTTCTTTTGCATCATCTAATCTCTTCTTGATTCCATCCAACAAGGTTTTGTTAGTGACCTCGATTTTGCCATTGCACTAGAAAAGTCTTGGAGCAGAATGAAACTTTTGAATTTTAGAGCGGATACAGTAATCCTCAAACTCTTGGTTGTCAAACTAGGTATTATGGTTTATAATAAAGGCATATGGCATATTGAAACGGTAGATGATATTCTTCCAGATGAATTGGAAGACTATTTCATACGGTATTTCCACTAGGGGTTCAGCCTCTACCCATTTGGTAAAGCAATCTACAACATCCACCAAATATTTGAACCTTCCATTCGTCTTAGGTAACAGCTCGACCAGATTAATTCCCCAGATCATAAAATTTCAAGGAGATGTGGTTGGAGTGAGAGAGGCTCCTTGAGTCTAATGGATTTTGGCATACTACTAGCACTTATCGCATTTTCTCACATAATTTGCGCAGTTTATTTTCATGGTGGGCTAATAATAGCCCTGTATAGACACACATTTTACCAGTGGCCTTCCTGCTGAATGTGCTCCTCAATATCCTTCATGCACTTCCTTAATGATATTGTTCACTTCGGTCGAATGAACGCATCGTAGCAGTGAGAAATATACCTTATTTTATATAAAATTCTTACTTCTAGCACATAGTTGGTTGCCTTGTAACGGATCTTCCTTACCTCTTTTAAGTCAGAGGCACAACGCCAACTTCAATGTAAGCCCGTATTGGGTCAATCCACGATGGGTCGAGGTTTATTTCGATGATGTTGATAACTTTCTCTTATGTGCTTTAGAGTGTAAGTAATTGCACTGGGATGATTCTATGCAATTCCATGCGGGTAGTTGATGCTAAACGTGCCAGTGCATTTGCTCGTGTAATTTCTGTTAAGAGGATTCTCAACATCTTAACCCCTGGAAAATTTATCAGCCACCACTTTCTTTTGTCCGAGTACTTGACCATGGATTCCTCTCTGGCTTCATACACCCTGAATAGTCGATGGACTACCAATTAGGAGTCATTGTGCGCTAAAACCTGCTTGACACCCAATGATGAGGCTAACCTAAAGCCTTCTATGAGTGCCTTGTGTTCGGCTTTATTATTCGAGGCTTAAAATTGAAATTTTAGCACATATTTCATGTTTATCCCGTCTAGTGTAGTGATGATAAGAGATGTTGCGCTACTTGTAGTGCATGATGAGCCATCCAAAAATAGTTTTCATATTGGGATGTCTTGCTCGAATTCTCCCACTATCCACTCTCTATATTTGAATAATTTATTTCCCTTCTCATGGTTATGAATGAATTCTTCTCGTCTGCTTGATAATTTTGGAATGTCCTCATTTTGACTAGACATCGGCATAGTTGAGCTCTCTCTCAGAGGGGTATGCTCATCTATCTTGACAAATGAGCTCTCTTCTGAAGAAGTCTGCTCAGATTAACTGTGGTCGAGCTTTCTTTCATATAAGTATACTTTGCCATGTGTGATGAGCTCTCTCCTGAATGACTCTGCTCAGAAGGTTTCCCTTCGTAAGTGAATTCAATAATGAATTCTTCCACAACTTGTCTTTTGATTGTTATTTTGGGTTCGTATTGGATGTCTTATTCTCCAAGTTCTACAGTCCAAGCCATCAATCGTCCTAACTTTTTCAGGTTTAGGAGGACTTACCGTAGAGGTAAATCAGTGTTGACAATAATAGTGTGTGCTTGAAAGTAGGGCTACATTCTTCCTGAAGCTTCAATTATCACAAGGGCTAATTTATTTAGACTATGATATAAGATCTCCACTCCTCAGTATGCTTTGTTGGTGTAATATACGAGCCTCGGTACCCCTTCTTCCTATCTTACTAGAGATGAATTATTTGTTAATTCTGATACGGCCAGATAAAGGTAAAGTTTTTCTCCAAAGATTGGTCTGGATAAGAGGAGTCCCAACCCTAAATACCGTTTTAATTTTAAGAACGCAGTTTCACGCTCATTGTTCCATTCGGAAATTTTTCTCAAGACTTTATAAAATGGAAGGAATTTATGAATAGCTCTAGAGACGAACATGTTGAGTGCGGCCAAGCATCTTGTCAATCTTTGCACTTCATTTTTATTTATGGGAATTGCATGTTGATCAGCGCATGGATCTTCTCGGGATTGGCTTCAATCCCTCTTTGGTTGATAATAAAGCCTAAGAACATCCCTTCATTTACGCCAAACACGCACTTTGTCGGATTAAGCTTCATCTGATGCTTTTCCAACTGATCGGAGATCTCATGTAAGTCCTTCATGTGATCGGCCAACTTTTTGCTCTTGGTAAGAATGTCATTGACATATACCTCCATGTTCGTCCTAATTTGATCTTCAAAAACCTTATTCACCAACATCTGATAGGTGGCTCCAAAATTTTTGAGACCAAAGGGCATAACATTGTAGAAATAGGTGCATGTGCTGGTGATGAAGGACATTTTCTCTCTTATAACTTCATTATGATCTGGTTGTACCTAGAATAATCGTCCATGAAATTGAGCAGCTCATGACCCGAAGTGGCATCAACTAGCTGGTCGATTCTAAGAAGAGGCTAATGGTCTTTAGGATAAGTTTTATTCAAGTCAGTGAAGTCTACAGACATCTGTCACTTGTTGTTCTTCTTACGTACCATAATTACGTTGGAGAGCCATTCATAATATTTTACATCCTTTATGAAATTAACATTCTGTAGCTTCTGAAACTCTCCTTGAACTGTGATGTTCTTTTCAACATAAAAAAGTCTTTATTTTTGTTCGAGTGGTTTATCATCTTTTATTATGCTCAATTCACAGCAAACGAAGTATGGGTTGATCCCAGGAATATCTTTATGACTCCATAAAATCACACTATTTTACTGTCTGAGGAAGTTGACCAAGTCTTTTTTGAGCTTTGGATCTAGGGATGAACCGATCTGAATAATCTTCTTTGGGTGCTCATCATCGAGTATGAAATATTAGATCTCTTCGACCGTTTATCCCTTAACCAACTTCTCCTCATCTCACAGATCTATCGTTTCAATTTGGTAGGTGGTAGTCAACTTTTTATGTTCCTCTTAGTCGGCCTAAGTACAATAGCACTCCCAAGCCTCTACCTGGTTCCCTTGAGTACACCCACTCCGTAATGGGTTAGGATATTCTAGAACTGATGAACCGTTGAAGGCACGACTTCGATTTTTTTTTAATTTAAATCTACCTCGAATGATGTTGTATGCTAAAAGAATGTCTTTGTCCAGAACAACGAAACACGCATTTATGTTTGACATGTTGGACAAACACCCACTAAACTTCTAGCTCGACTGTTCCCAAGGGGTACACTTTCTCATCCAAGAAGTCGATCAGAGGGCAGTGATATGACGTCTCAAAGCTTTAGTTTTCTAAAGCAATCATTGAAGCTAATGTCTTCTGAGCTACCATTATCGATGAGGATTATGGATACCTTGCTTTCATGGACCATCACGGTGATGATTGGAGGGTCGTCATGAGAGTATAAAAATCCAGATAAATCATATTTAAAAAATCCAACAATAATACGATCTTTATTTACCTTTCTTGGGTGAGTACCCACGTTACCCGTTAGGTTGATTAACCCGATATAATCACAATCCTTCACCTCGTTATGGTAAGCCTTTCCTTTTATCAATTTATCTCGTCCACCAACATCTCCACTACCAATGAAATGGAATCCGAAGGAGATTATTTTGACCTCGTGGACTGGAGTGGCCTTGGAGTGACCATATTCTTTGGTGGCCATAGCCTCCTCATCATTCATTATTTTACCAACTTTGGCTAAGAGATCTATCATGGTCTGAGGTGGTTTTTTCTCCAGTGCCAAGAATAATTTTGATGGTTGCAGTCCGCTCATCACTGCAGTTATGGCAGTTTTCTCATTATAATCCACCACCTCTAATTTTTTATTGTCAAAATGAGTAATGCATTCACGTGTGGACTCATCCTCTTTTTACCGAACGTTGAGAAAATGAGCCATTCTCTTTCCGAGCTTGGCTCCAAAATAGACATTGCTAACAAAGAGGTTGACTAACTATTAAAAGTTAGAAATCTGCTCACGTGATAAGTTTTCGTATTAAATTTACGTTGATTTAGTGATAATGTTAGAAAATGCTTGAAAACGCATTTTATTCGGGATTGAGTAAATATCAGCAGTGGCTTAATACTGCTCTATATGTAGTATGGGATCGGTCTTGCCATCATATCTTGACGTAATTACTGGAGGTTTGAACTTAATGGGCATTGCATAACTTACGATGGAGGGGAAGAAGGGAGATCCCTTCACGAAATTCTTATGGAGAGGATTCTTAGATCGGGCCATTTCTCTTAATCGATTGTCTAGTGAACACTGTGCTCCTTTAATAACCAACCGGGAAGATTCTTTTCGAAATTTATGGCGCTCTTTGGGGCCAACTGGCCATTGGCCACTTATTTTTCACGAGCCCAACCGATCGAAAACTGACTTTCTACTCAGCCTTTCCAAAGTGTTGGGTTTTTCTTCGAAAAAGGATTGATCGTCATCATACCCAGTCGATCTGAGGGAAGAGGTAGCACCAGGTCTATATGATCAGTCTCCACGTGATTCAGAATGTTGGGATATGCTTATATTGTCACGTGACCCCAAGTTTAATCTCCTGGGATTTTAAAGGATTGCCTTCTGTAGACGTGCCTCATGTCTCTATAAGGTGCGAAAGGTGGCATTTAACCTCTCCTTTCTGAAATATTTTGGCCATCAGGAATGGCAAAAATTTCTCTGAATACGTTATGTCCAGTCTGGAGTGTCTATGTCAACTACTTGGCGCTCTCTTGCATAGCATCCTGGCCCTTCGCCAAACTCATCAGAATCCCTTGTATGTCAACTATCCCCACTAAAGTGGAAGGAGGGTGTGCTTCTGTCGTACAACTGCTTTCTGGATTCTCCGCCATTATTCAAAATTATGGTTTATGGAAAAGGATAAAGAGGATTAGGAACATGTAGGAAACAACAATGGCTTCTCGACTTCCCACAGGCAGCGTCATTCTGTTATCGTCTAAAATTAGTTTATAGATTTTATGTCTTAGCCGGGTGATTTCAAATAATAAACAATAGCAAATAAAGGACATAACTGTGAGATTGCTAAATTAATAGAGAGAATGGGACGAAAGATATATATAAAGAAGACATGTATTTATAGGGTCCAATTCAAATAGATGCTTACATCCACAGGCGCAGTGATGGTGATATTATTAACATCCGACGATAAGAATGAATACAATCTATGGTTTGCTCACTCTCTCTCTCTCTCTCTAGGATTTGCATATGGTGGTTAGTGAAATCATTCTATCTTATCTCGTGGGATTCAGTGCTATTTATAGTTGGTTATTAGAGAATATTAAAGGATAGATTGAGTGCCTCTATGGATCAGGTAGCTACACCTTTTACACATAGTGAGACATGTAATGATGAGTTTGTTATAGCCAAGGTTCTAAAAAACGTGGGGCATGACCTAGGCGTGGAGGCCAACCCTTAAGCCTTAGAGGCCTAGGTAGGCCTTAAGCGTAAAAAGGTGTGAAAAGGTGTTTAGGCCTTTTTTTAATATATTTTAATATTTTTAACCATAACAATGCTATTAAAAATACTAAAATGTGATATCCCGCCTAATTAAATACCGGGTTATCACTCCTTTATTAAATTAAAACAAGTTTCTTATTTGGTTCATTCTTAGCATCACTGTCGAAAAAAAATAATTACTAATCACCAATTAGTTAATTAAGCCGATGTTAACACTTTAATCTTTATTAACATGCAAGAATATAAGAATTCTAAACCACATTCACCATTTAAATAAAACTAACATAATGGAATATAAAAGTAACTGAATAAATGAAAGTAACTGGAATAAACACTCCAGTCTGAAATCTCAAATACGGTAATCCAAAATAAAAACCAAGTCCCAACACTGGAGGTGAATGAAATACAATATCTCTGAAATAAATAATGTCTAGAGTGGGAAACATGCCCTGACTGAAATACCTGCATAAGGAAGATAAATGGAAGAGTCTAATATCGAGGACATGCAACTTTCACTGCAGTTGCAGAACGTCAAATCACATGAAACTCCTATGCCTAGCGTCCCTGTGGCTAGACACCTAAAATAATTTGCACAAAGAAAATATATTTGGAGGAAACGGGTCTGAGCCCGAGTAAAAACAGTTTAAAACATTTTAGCAAGTATTTAAAATGATTAAAAGTAAATACTATATACATGTTAGTTCACGGCTCTCACTTGAGAAGTTACCGCTACTACGCCTAACTAGTTCGAATACGTTAGCCTTTTTAAACTATTACTCATGGTGTCCACCCGTATTTATCACATAATACATTATCAAATATTTCCTTATCCTTTAACTCAAGTAAGAATTTCCCAATTAACAATTGAGTGTTCACATACTTAAGTTACTTTAGATTTCCTGATCTATCTTAACTACTAAGTCCACATAGTAGAATAAATAACAAGTATATATATATATATACACGCAACCTATCATATATGTCCCATACATAGTATCCCTATATTCCCCGAATATTCTATGTATTAATTAATTTCAATTATACTGCTCACCGTACACCCCAAGGATCCCTCGCTACCGAAATATTAACTAATCATCAAACTATTCAGTAGGACAATTGTCCCTCTACCGCTGGTCCGGTCTCAGGTTCACTCGTAACCTTCGCGTTCATTTAAATATCCGTAATATTATTTAATCACAAAATAATTTCTGTAGTAAGCTCACATTCTACGTAACCCACTTAAATTCTTGTGAGGACCAATTACACCCAAATCTACCCCCAAAGTTCCAAAACTCAATTATCTCTAATTAGGAACACATTACCAACACAAACCCTAAGGAAATTTAAGTAAAGAGGGCCTCACAGACATTTCGAACCGGTCAGGCGGTTATAGCGAATCGGTCTGACGGACTGTAAATAACTAACTTTCTGAACCGGGGTGTTACATAAAATTCAATCAGTTGCGAATATTCAATCACTTTCTTAACCAAAACTCCATTAATCAATACCAAACTCCCAACCAATTATATTAGACGTTATACCAACATATATATATACAATTTCTAACGTAATGGAATCAATAAATCCTTACAAAACCTTTTATATCGACTTAATTCAACCAAATTTCCAAAAACCCTAGGATTCCATGTTTATTCAAAATCTCATTAAAGATTCCAGATTTCTTCACCAAGATTAAATGTAAATTTGTGGGTTTCATACTACATGCAAGAGGGAATCCATCATATATCAATTTCAACCCAAGATCATGTTTTTATGTCTTCCAAATTCATTCAAAACACATAAACTTCATAGATAATTCATCCCACTTTAACATGTATAATATATACTTCGTAAATTACGCAAGATGAACACTTGCTTTGTGTGTAGGTCTGAATTCCACGAAATTACTGGTATGATTGTGTTCCTCTCCCTCCGATCTACGCAACGGTGGTGTTTTTGGTTCAAGAATAGTGTTGGATAGTCTTGGGACTCCCTCAGGACTCTCCTCTTTCCTCCCTTGATAGCCTCTCTAGTTTTGGTTTACAAAACCCTAAATTCTATCATTTCGGATCTGATTTTATCCTATTATATTAGTGGATCCTCCTTCCTTAAAAATACAATTGACTAAAATACCCTCCTGGGGTGTCGATTTGGCCTAAAATTGCCTCGGGACCCAAACTAAATCCTCCGGTAGACTTTTCTGACTATCTCGACCCTTTCGGACACTTTGGCGCACTTGAAATGATATACGGATAACTAAAAATTAAATTACTTATTATTTTATTAAATTGAGTCCCGACACGACTAACACGCGCATCCCGACTAAATTATTCTAACTGTTGTATTTTTCACTCGCAAAAATTTTAATATATTCATAATCCCTTATTACTTTATTCACTAAGTAGTACTCAATATCATTCACATCAATAAATACTAACCCTTGTCTCGCTAGTTGATATTTATTTTAATCTAGATTAGTTTCTAATTAATTTCTCATATTTAATTTAATTAATCTCACATTTAAAAATCAGTAAAAAATCGGGGTGTTACATACTTCCCCCCTTATAATGGAATTTCAACTCCAAATTAGAAAAAAGGAATACCTGGTAGGAATAAATCTGGATATTTTTTGTGAATCTCATCCTCGCGCTCCCATGTAGATTCCTCAACATTATGATGTTCCCACTGGACACGCACAAGTGGAACTACCTTCAACCTCAACCTCTTCTCGTTATGTTCTAAGATAGACACTGGTCTCTCCTCGTATGAACTATCGGGATGTAAATCAATCTTCTCCAACGCAATGTGAGTGTGAGCAAATTCATCCCGTAGATATCGCCTTAGCGAATAAATATGGAACACATCACGAATCTGACGCAAATGCTCTGGCAACCCAAGTCTATATGCCACTGTTCCAATCCTCTCGATAATAGAAAATGGCCCCACGTACCTTAGTGTCAACTTCCCTTTCTTCCCAAATCTCATTATCCCCTTCATAAGAGATACTCTCAGTAATACATGATCCCCCACTTCAAACTCTCGAAAGAACTGCTTGGCATCGGTGTAGATTTTCTATCTGTCCTGGGCTACCCGTATATGACTCCAAATCATCTCAATCCTGGTTGAAGTGTTCAGAATCAACTTTGGCCCGAGTATCTTATTGTCCCCCACTTCTAGCCAACAAGTAGGAGAACGGCAAGGCCTACCATACAATGCCTAAAATGGAGCCATGCCAATAGTGAACTGATAGGAGTTATTGTATGCAAACTCCACCAGTGGAAGATACTGCTCCCAACCAACCCCAAAGTCAAGGACATACATCTGTAGCATATCTTCCAACATCTGATTGGTCCTCTTTGTCTGCCCGACCATCTGCGGGTGGTAAGCCGTACTCAACCGCAACTCGGTACCCATAGCCTCCTAGAAACTCTCCTAAAATTGAGACACAAAAATCTTGTCCCTATAGGACACAATGTCTAATGGCACCCCATGCAACCTCACTATCTCGGAAATAAAAATCTGGGCATACTGACCCGTAGTATAATCAGTCCAAACTGGCAGAAAGTGAGTTATTTGGGTCAACCAATCCACTATCACCCATTTGGAATCGCGACCTCTCTGTGAAGTAGGTAGCCCAGTAATAATATCAATAGAAATGCTCTACCAATTCCACATAGGGATCTTTAGCGGTGGAAGAAACCCTGTCAATTTCTGGTGGTTCACCTTTACCAGCAGACAAGTGGCACACTTCGAGACGAACTCAGTGACGTCTTTATTTATCCCACTCCAGCAGTACTGCCGCCTCATATCCTGGTACATCTTATCCCTGTCAGGATGTACCGTAAATCGAGATCCATGTGACTCTATCATCACTGCGTGTCGTAGATATTCCCCCTTAGAAACAATCAGTCTCTCATTGAAGCGCAAGCCTCCCTCGAAACTCAATGAGTAAGACTCTACCCCCCTCTTCTAATAGATGTCCAATCCACTCTTGACAAAATGGATTTGATGCTTGGGCCTGTACCACAATCGTCATAATCTGGGGTGTAATGGTCATATCTGACATTAATGATCTGGCAACTGCATCCTAATGTCCCAATTCCTTCCATTTTGCCTACCACACCTCTACCACCTCACCTAATGGCCTATGGCTCAACGCATCAGCCACGACGTTAGCCTTCCCCATGTGATACTGGATCTCAAACTTGAAATATTTCACAAATTCAAGCCACTTACGCTGACGCATATTCAGCTCTCTATGAGTGCATAAGTACTGTAAGAACTTATGATCTGTGAACAGGCAAAATTTATCCTCAATAGGTAATGTCTCGAAATTCGAAGTGAAAAAATGACTGCCGCTAACTCCGAGTTGTGGGTGGGGTAATTCCTCTCGTGAGGCTTAAGCTTACGTGAAGCATAAGCTATAGGTTGATCCTCCTACTGAAGCACACCCCCAAGTCCCTATAGTGACGCATCAGTATAGACAAGGTATTCCACCCCCACCCTGGGCAGTGCAAGAAATGGTGCCAAAGTTAACTTGTCCTTCAGCTCATCGAAAGCCAACTAACAAGTGCCATTCCAAACGTATGGTACGCCTTTGCAAGTCAAATTAGTTAACGGGCCCGCAGTCTTTGAGAACCCCCTAATAAACCGTCTGTAGTACCCACCTAAACCCAAGAAATTATGTATCTCGGTCGGTGTCGTGGGTTGTCCCCACTCCCTCACCGCTGACAGCTTGCTAGGGTCCACTGATATCCTCCTGTTTGATACTATATGCCCCCAAAAATGTACATCTCGTAGCCAAAATCTACACTTCTCATACTTAGCATACAACTGATGCTCACGTAGTGTCTGTAAAACCCGATGCAGATGCTCGGCATACTCCTCTTCAGTTTGGGAATAAATCAGGATGTCATCTATGAAGACAATAACAGACTGATCTAAGAACTCTCTGAACACCCTATTCGTCAAGTCCATTAACACAACTGGTGCGTTGGTTAGCCCTAGGGGTGTAACTGGTACGGTATGGTCGGTAATGACCCCTTACCAATACCAAAACCACAATTTAAATAGTAAAACCGTATTGTACCAATTTACCGACCGGTACATCAAAACAAAAACCAAAACCAAAACCAAACCATCCAGTTTTTTGTTTTTTTTTGGTATTTTTGGGGGTTTTTTTGTTTTGGTAATTTCGGTTTCAATTCGGTTTTTCTCGGTAAATACAAGAATTTCAAATCAGGTTATCTATTCGATAAATTGGTATTTTTTGTAAAGTAAGGAAGGTGTATTTATTTGAGACTGGATCTGAAAAACTAAGAACTGTAAAACTAACATTTATTTCAGAACATCAATCGAAAAAACTAACATTACTAATTTTTTGCAGCCATAACAAACTAACTTAGTTTCTCACATACTTACTAAACAAAATAGTAAATGACCAATATATATAACATTTACAGTATATCCAATATGTAAAAAATAATAATATGTAATTTAACAAAGATGTATTACAAATCTGTAATTTAACAAATATGAAATCTGTATAACCAATATGTGATTCATCTTTGTACAGAAAAGAAAAGGAAATTACATACTTATTTGGGTTGCATCGTCGGGTGAGAGAGGGGGGACTATGTCGCTGGAGAGGAGGGATTGAGGTAGTGAGAGGCGACAGGGGTGGAAGATTGAGGAGAAGAAAAGGGAGTGAGAGAGTGAGGCGCTGAATTAGGTTTAGCTTTATAAGAGCCTCGTGTATGTGCACTTTCCTTTTATATGAGGGGCATTTATTTTATGTAATATTGTACGGTAATTAGGTATTTCGGTACAGTAATTCAGTTATTTTGGTACAGTAAATTCGGTACAATAAGTCAGTACGATAAATTCGGTAAATCGATTTTTTATATCTAGAAACCAAAACCAACCAAATTGTTTACGATATTTTCGATTTCGATAAAATCGGTTTTTGGTATTTCATAATATGAAACCAAAACCATTTTTTATCGAACCAAAACGGTACGATAAAAACCCGTACCGATTCCACCCCTAGCCCAAATGGCATAACCCGAAACTCGTAGGATCCGTTCCTTATCAGGTAGTTTTAGACACATCCTTCTTCCTGATACGCAATTGATGGTACCCTGAGCTCAAGTCTATCTTAGAGAAGTAGGCATCTCCTCTCAATAGATCAAATAAGTCATCAATTCGGGATAACGGATACTTATTTCATATTGCGCCTTTATTTAACTCCCATTAGTCAACACGTAGTCGCAATGACCCATCATTCTTCTGTACAAACAACACTGGGGCACCCCAAGGTGAGGTACTCGTATGGATGAAACCCTGCCCCAACAGATGCTCAATATAATCTCGTATCTCCCTCATTTCCATATGTGCAATACAATTTGGGTCACGTGCTATCGGTCAAATGCCCGGTTCTAAGTCTCTCACAAATTCTATCTCCCTACTCGACGACAATCCCAATATCTCCTGAAACACATCAGCGAACTCCCAAACAACGAGAACCGAATCTAGGGGAATCACCACCTCCTTAGAGGTCTCCTACTCTATGTAGTATATATGGGTGGACGAGGCATCGCTACCAAAAACATCTCATGGCCTGGTATAGCAAACACAATACTCCTACTATAGCAATCTATCATGGCCCGATACGCAGCTAGCTAATTCATGCCAATAATGGCGTCATACTCTGACATGTCTAATACAAGCATATCCGCAGGTAAAATAAGGCTCCAAATCTCTATACTCACACCCCCGACAAATAAAGAAAATCAGCATCCCATTACCCAATGGCGAGTCCACACAAGTAACCGTACTGTCGGCCATGTGTAATAGCCCTGCGACCCGTGCAAATTTAGTGGAAATAAAAGAGTTTGAAACCCCCGTGTCAAATAAAATAAGTCCCAAAGTCCCATGTATAGAAATATACTCTCGACTGCAGGTGGTGCTTGAGGAACTATTACTTGGTGGATTTTTATACACGCTTATACTGCAACTTCCCCTGCTGAGGTGGGGATGCAACTGGTATAGTAGGCAAAGCTGGCATCTGAGCTGGTGCTGGGAGGGCAGCTGGAAAGATAGGCCTCTGTGGCTCCTGGTGAGCACCGTAGTGCTGTGGGAACTTTCCCTTGTTGGGGAAATCCTGACGCTTGTGGCCATTCTTGCCACATATGAAACATCGGCCTGTGAAATTTCCACCTCTCTGACCCTACTGGCCTTGGCCCTGCTGGTCGTTATCACCCCTTCCTTGGCCCCTAATGGTAATACTGGTGGCCCTATTACTCCTAGTGTCCCGAATGGCCATGTTTGTATCCACCCTGGCCTTGTCTAAAACCTCCGAATCGAAAACGCTTAGCAGAATCCCCCTGCTGGGGACTCAGCTCACCCTGCCTGGGCTGCACCTGGGTTGATTGTGCCCCACTGGTACTGTCATCCCCTATCCTTCCCTACTCGCTGGACTTTCCTGCTCGTTTGCTTCCTTTTAAGTGGAAGTGGTGGTCCTAGTAATGTAATAAGACAGTGTTAAACATATCGGTGTAGGAGATTACCCAGCGGATGTTATTTGATCCTCCAAGTAAGACCGTTCATAAATAGTTATATCCTATTTTCCTCAGTAGTTACCTCTCCAGACACTAGGTTAGTCAGCGTCATAAACTCCTCCTCGTACTCTGCAACCGTCCTCCCCTCCTGGGTGAGATTCAATAATTTTCATCTCATCTCAGTCTGAATGGCGAATGGGAAGTATTTGCGGTCAAACCGCCCCCAAAACTCCTATATCGTCATGATGTCTCGCTCCTCAGCAGTGGTAACGGACTCCCACCACTGTAATGCCACCCCAACTAGCTTAAACGTAGCTAGAATATGTCTTTGTACCTCCGTGCACTCATACATCCTCAGGTTCCTCTAAATATCTTTCTTCCATTGGTTGGATACAACAACATCGTAACTCCCCGCAAACTCTAGAGGATATGCCTTTTGAAATGCATCCCTAACTCGCTCTCAATCATAAGGGAAAACACGTGCCTGGGCTGGTGCCATTGCCTACACCTGGGGTGGGGCCTACTGTACTACTGTTAATGCTGCATTAACCGCTTGTGCAACTATAGAGACAACCTCTGCGGGATTCATGGTACCCTAGGCCAGAGCTGACTGAGGCTCTGGTTGGGCATCTCTCGGAACTCGTTGTGCACGTCGGGGAGGCATCTAAAATGAGACAAAATTTCTATAAGTCCTCAGTTTTTAAAAAAATATCAAAATAGCCAAAGACGTAAATACACAATAAAGAATGCAACAAAATCTAATAGTAAGGCTCTATATCAAAGAACGCTACACTAAAAATCGTAGTAAGCCACACAGATCCTAAGGACTCTAGACTTACCCTGTCTAATTAAATATCGGGTGATCAGTACTTTATTAAACTAAAATAGGTTTCTCATTTGGTTCATTCTTAGCATCAATGTCGAAAAACTTTTTCATTACTAATCACCTATTAGTTAATTAAGCCGATGTCAAAATTTTAATCTTATTAACATGCAAGAATATGAGAATTCTAAACCATATTCACCATATAAATAAAACCAACATAATAGAATATCAAAGTAACTGAATAAATGAAAGTAACTCGACACTCTGGTTTGAAATCTCAAATACGGTAATGCAAAATAAAAACCAAGTCCCAACACTGGAGAGGAATGAAATACAATATCTATTAAATAAATAATGTCTAGAGTGGGCACCATGCCCTGACTAAAATATCTGCATAAGGAAGATAGATGGATAGGAGTGGAAGCATCTAATATCGAGGACCTGCAACTTCCACCGCAGCTGCAGCACGTCAAATCACATGAAACTCCTAAGCCTGGTGTCCCTGTGGCTGTTCAGCAAAAATAATTTACAAAAAGAAAATAGATTTGGAAGAAACGGGTCAGAGCCCGAGTAAAAATAGTTTAAAATATTTTAGCAAGTATTTAAAATGCTTAAAAGTAGATATTATATACATGTTAGTTTACAGCTCTCACTTGATAAGTCTCACCTCTCAACTAGTGTGCACGCCTAATGTACTTCTAGACAATTCTAATTACCACTACTAAACCTAACTAGTTCGAATACGTTAGCCTTTTTAAACTATTACTCATGGTGTCCACCCATATTTCTCACATAATACATTGTCGAATATTTCCATATCTTTTAACTAAGTAAGAATTTCCCAATTAAGAGTTAAGTGTTCACATACTTATAATTTAGATTTCCTTATCTATCTTATCTACTAAGTCCATACAGTAGAATAAACTACAAGTGTATATATATATATATATATATATATATATATATATATATATATATATATATATATATATATATATATATATATATCACCATATTATATATACTAATACGGCACCCGTAGGCTTAGTTGCGGTGCATGCATACTCTGCTATCAAGTCCCAGTACATCTGGTACTAAATAAGGACAATCGGTTCGGGATCACCCTCGAACCATAAAATACAATTCACACACAAATGGAGGCGAACATAGTTTTAGGCCTTTGGGCTACGCACATACCTACGCATCCAAATGACCGTGCACACCATTTTTCACACAAATAGTGATCAAACCAAAGTTTTATGTTCTGCCAAATCAAAAATCCCCCCTAATGGCTCATCAGGATAAGACTGTCCCCTTTTTTAAACCTCCCACGATAGCAAGAAATGTAGGTGTGCCATACACATAAGAAATCATACAATAGTTTTTTACACAATTTACCTATTTACATCATTAGTATAGGTATACACGCAACCTATCATTACATGTCCCATATGTAGTATCTCAATATTCCCCAAATATTCTACGTATTAATTAATTTTAATTATACTACTCGCCATACACCCCGAGTAACCCTCGCTACTCGAAATAGTCTAACTAATTATCAAACTATTCAATAGGTTAATTGTCCCTCTACCGCTGGTCCGGTCTCAGGTTCACTTGTAACCTTCGCGTTCATTTAAATATCCGTAATATTATTTAATCATTAAATAATTTTTGTAGTTAGCTCACATTCTATGTAACCCACTTAAATTCTCGTGAGGTAAAATTACACCCAAATCTACCCCGAAGTTCCAAAACTCAATTATCTCTAATTGGGATCAAATTACAACATAAATCCTAAGGAAATTTAAGTAAAAAGGTCCTCACAGACATTCTGAACCGGTCCGGCGGTTACAAAGAATCGGTCCGACGGATTGTAAATAACTGACATTCTGAATCGGTCCGGTGGGTACAGCGAATCTGCCCCCCGGACCTGAGATCGTCTCCCATCCTTATGCAGTTACGAAAATGCAATCACTTTCTTAACCAAAACCCCATTAACCAATCCCAAACTCCCAACCAATCATATTAGACATTATACCAACATATATATACAATTTCTTAAGTAATGGAATCAATAAATCCTTACATAACCTTCTATATCGAATTAATTCAACTAAACTTCCAAAAACCCTAGGATTCTATGTTTATTCAAAACCTCATTAAAGATTCCAGATTTCGTCACCAAGATTAAATGTAAATTTGTGGATTTCATACTACATGCAAGAGGGAATCCATCCTATATCAATTTTAACCCAAGATCATGTTTTTATGTCTTCCAAATTCATTCAAAACATATAAACTTAATAGATAATTCATCCTACTTGAGAACACACTATACAATTGACTTACTTGAGTCTACATTATATAGGAGTTCCAACTAGTTTGGATATTGAGACAAAATAGGATTAAATTTTATGAGTTCTTCCATACCCAAAGGTTCAAGAAGAAGGAATAGGAAGAAGCAATCAAGTCCAAGCAATCCTAATAGGGAAGCTATCTCTAACCTTAAAACCTCTAATAGGACGCTCTCACTGCATCATATATTTCTCCTATTTACATTAATGGTTTTTACAACACTTTAAGATTTTCAAAATCAAATTAATTCAGTTCAAGACATTTTTATACAATTTTAAAGTAATTTTGAATTAATTAAAACTTGATTTTAGAAGTGTTGTGGTTGAAATTTGAATTTCAAAAATTGATTTTGTTCGCTGAAAGTTAGGCTGGGTAGAATATAAAAGCGCTAGAGAATATAAGGTGTCTTTGTAATTATTTCTATAACACGCATTTTACCTCTATCATGTCCATACACGTGTTGGTAACTAGACGGGTAGATTTGTGTTTTCTCACAGACTCAACTTCGATCACCAATCTCAACCCTTGGATTAGCTGTATCAATGGCCTGCATATGTTGTGTTATAATCCCAGTGTTTACCTTTTATCCAATGAGATTCTTTCATTTCACTGTTTGGTTATAAACCCTTGGATCATTAGTCAAACTGTGTGGACTAAATCTCAGCCATTGATTGCAAATGAAGTTCCAGATCGTTCCTTCACCTACTATAAAATCGGACTTACTCTTAGCATTTTGAGACTTTTGTTCAAATTATCCCAGAGAGAAAATAAGAAAGGGAAGAGAGATAAAGGGAAGAAATTCGAGAGAAATGGAAGAAGATAAATCCATCTTCGACCTTCATCACCTCTGAGTGAATCCTTTCAACCCAAACAGTTTTAAACTTCAAACACCTTTACCAGAAACCAAAAATTACAAGAGATAGAGCCAATCTAGGGATTCTGTGGGTTTGGTAGTTGGGTTGGCGTCTGTTAGAATACCTCTTTTATTTTAAGTTTCTCTCAAAATACCTCTTTGAGAAAATAGCAAGTTTTACATATTGAAACTTGAGATTTTCTAAAGAGAACAACACGCGCCTATTTTTTCCAGTTCTCTTTTTAGATCTCTGTCTTCAGATCCATTTGATTCCAAAGTTTTTGAAAAACAAACTTCCAGGGTTTCAAGAAAAAGCAGATCCTTAAGAGCGTTTGTGTTTCTTGGTTTTTATTTCACATTTTGTGAAATAAACGTGTTCAAAAATAAAAAGACACACATAGTACCTTGGCTATTTTTTAAAGCAAGTTTGTTCTTCTAGATTTGATCTTGAGTTAGAAGTTTCTTTTACAAAATCATTTGAATCAGTTCTGTATGTTATTTCTGATTCTATTTTTACGATATAGACTTCTAGTCTGGTTTGGATGTCAATTGATGATTTATAATTTTGAAAATATTTTCAAAATACTGAAATTGTATAGAACCTTGGCCGTCTTCCGAGCAAGGTAACCTTGAGATATGTGGATTAATAGAAAGATCAATAAGTCTTGATTTGTAAAATACAGACTTGGAAATATCCTATTCATTTTAGAACTATTTGTAATTTGATAGGAATGTTTGTATAAATAATATTGAGAGGGTGAGTTGCATATCTACATATAGTGCACATCACAGACACTTCTCACATGAACAATTAGACACAGTGGTTTGTTTGAGACTTAAAAGTTGAAAGAGTTTCTGGAGTCAGAATTCAAAAAGAATGAGGTCAAAGAAAAGACAAAGGAGTAACAAAGAAGAGATCAGTTCTAGTCAGAAACCTTTGGAGTGGAGTAGCTCATGTAGGTATAATTATGAACTTGGATTTATGATCCTTGTGTGTTTACTTAAGTGTTGTAATTTGATTCTTTATTCTAGTGAATTTTTTGTTTTGTGCCGTAGAAGGCACCGTGGATGTTTCCCTTGATTAAGGGTTTTACCACGTTAAAAATTCATGTGTCGATTCCTTTGAATATTCTTAACTGTTGTTGTGATTGAGACTGCATGATAACTTTAGTAGATGTTTCTTAAACTTTAAAAAGAAGATAATCAACTATCGAATCTAAACCATACATTCAGAAAGATTGTACAACACATCTTGTGTTTTTTTCGAAAAGAGTTTTGCCCAAAAAGTTTATTCGGAGTTTACATAATTCATAACATTTTGTTATTAACCTTGTAAACAAGCTTTTAGCATTAAGGCTTTTCTTCACTACTCTAACATGTATAATATATACTTCGTAAATTACGCAAGATAAACACTTGCCTTTGTGTGTAGGTCTGAATTCCACGAAATTACTGGTATGATTGTGTTCCTCTCCCTCCGATCTACGCAACGGTGGTGTTTTTGGTTCAAGAATAGTGTTGGATAGTCTTGGGACTCCCTCAGGACTCTCCTCCTTCCTCCCTTGATAGTCTCTCTAGTTTTGGTTCTTGAAATCCTATCTTATATCATTCCCGATCTGATTTTAACCTATGAAAGTAGTGGATCTTCCATCCTTAAAAATACTATTGACTAAAATACCCTCCTGAGGTGTCGATTTGGCCTAAAATTGCCCCAGGACCAAATTAAACCCCCGAGTAGACTTTTTTTACTATCTCGATCCTTTCGTACACTTTGGCGCACTCAAAATGATCATATGGATGACTAAAAATTAAATTACTTTTTATTTTATTAAATTAAATCCCGACACAACTGATACGCGCATCCCAATTAAATTAGTGTAACATTTTTCACTCGCGACAATTTTAATATATTCGTAATCCCTTATTACTTTATTCACTAAGTAATACTCAATATAATTCACATCAATAAATACTGACCCCTGTCTCGCTAGTTAATATTTATTTTAATCCGGATTAATTTTCAATTAATTTCTCATATTTAATTTAATTAATCCCACATTTAAAAATCAGTAAAAATACGGGGTATTACATACATCCCCCTTATAATGGAATTTCGTCCCGTAATTGAAAAAAGGGAATACCTTGTAGGAATAACTCTTGACATTTTTCACGAATCTCATAATTGCGCTCCCAAGTAAACTCCTCGACATTATGATGTTCCCACTAGACACACAAGAGTGGAACTACCTTCGACCTCAACCTCACATTTAAAAATCAGTAAAAATACGGGGTGTTACATAAAATTATACATATCTTAAAATATGTCTGGATATACGCAAATTAAAATACTATTTGATTGTTTTGGAGGAGAGATTAGTCCACTTTATAAAAAAAGTCTTTAAAACGTGATATCATTTCACTAAAGCAATTTTGTTTTAAAAAAAGTGCGCGTTAAGACTTTTACTAAGAATAAGACGTAAAAAGCTTAAGGCGGGGCGTTTCTCCCAATACTCAAGCCTAGACTAGCCTTTTAGAACCCTGACGATAGGAGTGGACAAGTGTATAAGTTCCTCACGTATACAAATAGGATAAACATGACCAGTGAAGTTCCATCACATCCATAAGTTGGTGCAAGGGTTTGTTGACTTAGTCAACTAACACCGTGAGAACAGTAACATAATGGTTAAAGGAACGGGAGACCCAAGCGCGCGTATACTTGAGCTTAGCACATCTTCACCTGGACGAGCATAATTAAATAATGAAAATGACCTCTTTATTTTCCTTTAGGGAGACCACGTGAGATCCTCTGAGAGATCCACATGGTGTTCTACATTTATGTTATAATATTAACCACGTCATTATTGAGTCTACATGTGAATATTAGACTTGGATGTTCTCCAATACGATAAAAATCGAGTTTAAAATGAGTTTAATAGGAGAATTAACATTTTCTTAGCTCATAAAGTGAAATAAAAGGGTGATGGATGCAGGGGTATTTTGTTAATCTAATGTTGTCATTGATTAAAATAAATAAGAAATCAAGGCAACACACCATCATAATCATAAACACATGGAAAATCTCAATAAGGACAAACTTACAAGAACACCATCACTTAAAGCCATCACAAGGACCATCGAAGGATTGTCAAAGGCCGTCGTGGTAAAATGCCTTATTGGCTCCACGATTGTAAACATTATATTCAAGTATTCATAAGAGGATTCGAGGTGGAAAGAACTCGAGAGAACCTCAAAGAATCAAACCATGTGATGTGTAGCCTTAGAATCTCCCGAGGGTTTTGGTATAAAGGCTGGAGCACAAGGTACGTTGGTCTAACACTTGGCCAACCAGCACAAAGAAATTAAAGAACGCCATTACACCCAGACTTCAAGAATAACCATTCACCAAACCCTAAAACATCTTTTGAAATGGCATGATTAGCGCAACAAAATGAAATATTAAGTTTTGTTTGATATTTAGCTAACACGTGACGTGTTAGAGAAGAAATGTACACATTTTATATTTTTATTTTTTAAAATTAATTAATTAAGTTTAATTGAAAATAACATTGAGAAATTAAATGAATTGATTAATTAGTGAACAAATGATTTTTACAAAATAAAATGGAAAAAAATGTAATTCGATTTAGTGGATTACTTAAATTATTTGAATTTAGCGTGATAATAAATGGGGTGGGTTAGATTTTGTAAGGTTGTAAAAAAGGAGGCGGACACCTCGAAACTCACGAGCTTTCTCCTCCGCTCAATAAATTGCATCTTCCTTTCCTGAAAACATTTTATTGATCCTACTTTGTTCTCATCAACACTTGTCTGTGTGTGTGAAACTAAGAAAGAGAAGACAATGTTGAGATCCATCCAAGCATCCCTTAAAAGAGGAGCTGCTTCCTCATCTCACATCGTACGCCGTAGTTTCGCATCAGAGTCAACTCCAGAGCGAAAGGTCGCTGTTTTAGGTGCCGCCGGTGGGATCGGTCAGCCACTTGCTCTGCTAATGAAGCTCAACCCTCTCGTCTCTCAACTCTCCCTCTACGATATCGCCGGCACCCCTGGTGTCGCCGCTGATGTCAGCCACATCAACACCAGATCTCTCGTATACACACAACCTAACCTATCCCTTTGTTTAATTAACTCACTTGTTCTTTTACCTCTCTCTCTGTAGGCTTATGATTTATGTGGTTGCTTGTTCATATTATAGGCGGCTGGATACATGGGTGAAGATCAGCTAGGGCAGGCACTTGAGGGATGTGATCTTGTCATCATACCTGCGGGTGTACCAAGAAAGCCTGGCATGACCCGTGATGATCTCTTCAATATAAATGCTGGTATTGTTAAATCTCTATGCACTGCCATTGCCAAGTATTGCCCTCATGTAGGTTCCTTCTTGGGTCTTCCATTATAATTTTACTACCGCTAATTGAAGTTTCTTCTAGTAATTTGATAGAATTGAGGTTCGTTTTTTTCTCATCAGGCACTAGTTAATATGATAAGTAACCCCGTGAATTCCACAGTCCCAATTGCTGCTGAGATCTTTAAGAAAGCAGGGACATATGATGAGAAGAAACTGTTTGGTGTGACCACACTCGATGTGGTTAGGGCTAAGACTTTTTATGCTGGAAAAGCAAATGTCCCTGTTGCAGGTAATTCTCTTCTCTCTTTCCTTAATTAAGTCATGCAGCTTTTATCATGCTGGACATTTGATTTTTTTTGTTCCAGGGGTCAATGTACCTGTGGTGGGTGGTCATGCTGGTGTAACCATCCTCCCATTGTTTTCACAGGTAATGTTTTTTATTCTTATGACATAGGTGTATACCTTTTTTTCCGAGATGGAAACACATCATTAGTAGTGGCAATATGGGCGGATTGCCAGAAACCTACCCAATTTCAACCCACAATAAGTTGCTTGGGTCCCATTTCTCTGTTGCACGGGTTGAAAATGGGTCACGAGACTCAATCTACCGGGTTAATTGCAGATCACATACGGGTCAGAAGTGGGTTATAACATCTAAACGAGGGTTTTCTTGTTCAACCCGCCACTGATCCAGAACTTCCCGCCCAGTTCTGACCCAACCCGTTGCTAACCCGACCAGATCCCCCCATAACCGTCCAATTGCCGGGCCTAGCCCCAAAGAATAAAACAACTCATATTAGTCCAGTCATTTAAATATGGGGACCATTTTTAAAAGATACGAGTCAAATATGGGGTCCATATTTGAAAGCTATGAATCAAATATGGAGTCCATTTTCAAAAGCTACGAGTCAAATACAAAACCTATTTTTAAAATTTATGAGTAAACTATGTTTTTTTACATATATTTGGAATTTTTACTTATTTGGGAGGGAAAAAACGGGTTGACCCAGCCCACATTAGGCCCAACCCATAGTTTTTCCACTACTACGCATCATAGTAAATATCGTGTCCACTAACATGTATGTTCAAATGTTAATAGGCCACACCTCAATCCAATGATTTGTCGGATGAAGTAATTAAGGCTCTCACAAAGAGAACACAGGACGGTGGCACAGAAGTTGTGGAAGCGAAGGCTGGAAAGGGTTCAGCAACACTCTCAATGGCGTAAGTTTGAATGATGCATTTACTTGGGCTTTTAACAAAGGGTATATGCGTAGTCTAGTGGATAACTTGGCTTCAATAAGGTATTTGATGATTTACAGAATATTGGTAATTTGGCATGCTGTTTTATTTATCTCCAACCTTTTACTGCTATTTTTTTTTAATTTGTATTTGGGGAAAAAGGCACTGTGCTAATGAGCAAGGTAATTCGTATGCAGTCTGAAAAATGCAAATGGCATTACAAACTGCCCAGTGAAATCTTATTTAACTTATACTTGGAAATAAATGCTCATTGGAGATTTCCCATTGCAAAAGTTGTTTGGCAACCAGGGACTTGTAAGTTTTAATTAGAGCATGAGAAATGCTCTTATGATAAATGATTGAAATAAATGATATATTCTTTCGATAAATATTTTTCCATAGGATACATAAAGTTTATTTCCCTTTAATTATTTTTTCCATGTCTGTATCACATGTTCGTGACTCTGGTTGGTTCTTTGGTGTGCTATTGCATGTGCTGCATGGATTGTTTTCGTGACTCTCGTTTTGATTGGTTTACTTGTAAGCTTGCCACATGTTTCTGTTTGCCTTTACGTGTTAACTTGTTCATCTCCCCCCCCCCCCCCCCCCCCCCCCCAAACCAATTTTCAATTAATAAAATGACCTAATGAATATGTAATGCTAGTATAAGTAGCAAAATTTGCAAGTGTTTGAATTTTTGCAACAAATTATCGATGTTTCCTGCAGTTATGCTGGAGCCATATTCGCTGATGCTTGCTTGAAAGGACTTAATGGGGTCCCGGATGTTGTTGAATGTTCATATGTGCAGTCAAGTATCACTGAACTACCTTTCTTCGCATCTAAGGTATTTGACCTCAACTTAACTCTTTTAAGTTTTGTAAGACAGCTGATTGTGAATGCCTCACTTTTGTGTATGTTGAATTCTTTTTTACATTGCCAGTTGATTGCACAAATTGGCCAATGTAATTGTATTTAAGGCAGCCATGCATTGTGAATGCAGTAGCACACTGCATTCCAATGACACGTGACATTTATGGCATGTTGTCGAGAACCTTCTGCACTTCAATGCATTTTATGTCATGTGATTGTACATGCAACATGACAAGCATCATGGGTGTTGTAGCCTTAGGCACATCCATGCTCATGCCTTTTAGAACTGAAAACTTTTTTTAACTAACTTAAAAAGAATGCAAAAAGTTTAGCACCAAATTGTGAATCTTTTCAAAAGTACTTTAGATAACACTATCTTAAAAAAGACTACCCACACTCAACCAAGGCCCAAAAATCATACCAAATCAGGGTGTTAAACTCTTGGTTGTTGTCTGGATACGGTGATCGGATTGATTATATGAGCGTCACGTCTGTCCGGGGGTAATGTGTCGTTTGAGCCTTTCTCATAGTAGGGGTAATGTACCTTTGCCTTCAAATTTCTCTCGTTCACTCAGCTCAATCAATTCTTGCATTTAAGTACAGAACTTATTTGCTAGGTTGGTTGGGTAGAGCACTTTAAGGAGAGGAACTCGCAAAGTTTGTCTTTCCCACGCCCTTGCTTCAATAGGTTGTCAAAGCACTTGTGTGCTCATTCGACTTACAATCAACATGAAACTTCCACTGAAGATTAAATAGAGATTATGTTTTGGTAAGCATTATGGTATTTGTTATTGTGCTCGTCATGCCTGTTAGATAACATGTTGGACCTTCTGATAATGATGATTGGTCTGGCTGATGGCAATACTGGAAAAAGATTTAGCAACCGTTCACTTCTATGAGAAGTTGAAAAATAGTGGGAAAAAATTAGTGGCTAGGTGAGATGTTCTCATACTTTTCGGGTTATTCGTGGAATTTAATTATTTTTTGGGCGGTTGGAAGTCGTGAAGAAGTAAAATATTTCTGATGAGAAGCCCCAAGAAGATCGAACATTTCCGATGAGATCCATGGAGCAATTCTTAGATAGCAAGCACTAGCTCCCGGTGCGACTTCATAAAAAGCAATCAAAGAGAAGATCGAAGAGAATGAAACGCACGTAGTGGTCATTATAGCGGTTCCTTCTGATCCTAGAAAACGTCCGAAAAAACGATAAGTAGATACATAATTCCGAAAAAACCTGCTACGGAACTACCGAGCAGGGGCAAAAATACGATAAGTAGATACATAATTTTGAGTGTGATCAGACAACCAAAAATCAGACACTGACAGAGCGGCCTGTGATTGAGATTGATCGACGTCCGAAGAACGTTCGCCATAATCAATAAGAGGAATGAGTCACAAGGTGAATCCCCAATGACAAACGAACCTACGCACGGAGCATTTTTGGGGACTGGCCTACTTCTTACTTGACTTCCAATTCGATATCACGTGTCACAGATTTTCTCATATTGTATTTAGGATCAAGCACAATATCTATTGCTGTATTTTCAAGCACCACTAAGGTAAAGAAACGATCAGAAATAAGTATTTTCTGTGGAAAAATATACAGCACTCAAACAGTTTAAGTTGCTGCTAATGTGTCTGATCACTTTGATGGCACCCAATGATGGTTTTCTATGATTAATTAGTCTCAAAGAATTATATTTTCAGCATCTTCTGGTTGTCTCATAAATTGTTTTTAAATTGTTACCTCTGGTCGCAGGTGAGGCTGGGGAAGAATGGTGTGGAAGAAGTCCTAGGGTTGGGCCCACTTTCAGACTATGAAAAAGAAGGATTGGAAGCTCTCAAACCCGAACTGAGAAGTTCTATTGAAAAGGGAATCAAGTTTGCTAACCAGAGTTAAAATGAGTCCCCATATCCCCGCTCTATAAGATTGCTTGAGGGGTACTGTCCCTATTATTAAAGAACCAAATCACAGTTTTGCATTTTTTTTTACTAGTGTTGTATTGTTGTGTTGCTCTGCAGAGGCATCGGGTTTAGCTGTTCCCAGAGAAAGTAGGCATTAAGATAGACAACTACATATTTCTGTTTATAATAATATATGGTGATGTGATATGTATCTCACCATGAACTACATCAGGTTCCATGTTCCTCACATCAGAATTTGCATCCTGCTCATAGATTTGATTCTCCTAATTCGTGTTGTTGAGGTTAAAATTTTCCTGTTATTTGCGTAGAAAAATATGGAGACTACCCCACTTAGCTAATTATCTGTATAGTTTGGTATGCAGGTTTTTATTTAGGTTGATTTCGATGTGAGAATAGACATGAAGAGTAATGCAATACGTACCAATATTTTTACGAAGTTTGTGTCCCAAGTGCATCAAATGATTGTGTACCAATACTTGAGGTACAGCATTTTAATGCACTTGGGAATACACACTTGGTACAAATTAGGGGTGAATAACAGACGGATACGAAGCGATTACTATACAATCCATTATCCGTATCCGTTTACGAGTAAAATATCCATATTCATTCAATATACACATCTATTTCTATCCGTATCCATTTGGATTTTCTAGCTTCTGATAATATTTGTATCTGTTTTTTTTTTTAATTATACATACATTGTGTTTGCCAAAATTTGCTAAATATTAACAAAATATTTTTAACATGACATTCTAAATAAGGTAAAATATATTTTACACAACATTCTAAATGTAAATGATCTTTTATGGACAGATAACGGGTTATATTGAGTGAATGAGAGTTTTGAGAAAGTATTTCAGTCAACATGCGTGAATAAAGATTGGATCTCAATTGTGCTACATTGGCAAGATCACTTGTCGTCAATGTCAACCAAATATCCGATGAGATAATATCTCCATAGTTATAGTGACTTTTAACGAGAAGATACCAATGTAAAATAGAGACATTGTGCGAGAAAGTATTAAAGAAGAGGCAAATGGATAGAATTTTCGTTAGTGTTTATTCATTAATGATTAATGATTTAAATTGTTCGTAAAAAATAATATATATATATATAAGATAATCTGACAAATACGGATATCAGTAAATAAGGATAGTCCATTTTGAATACGGATTATTCGTGATGAATACCTTAGTATTCTTATTTATTTTTCTCAAATATTTAATGGTGCTATTTGAATCCACTTTTTTGGATATCTATTCAGTTAAATATCAACAAAAAACGAATTCGGATTATCGAATATCTATGTGCACAAACTTTTCCAAACATGAAGAGATCTCATCATTTACACGAGATGAGCGAGTTCAAACATGAAAGTCCAGTTCTCATCATTTATATGAGATGTGCAAATCATTTGATATTTGAAAAAACCTTGCGCTAGTTGATTGAACGTCCTTTGAATAAATTGACTAGTTCAAATAAGGTGTTCTATCAATTAATTCCATTTATTAAGTACGTAGTTAAATACATCTTGCAATCTTTTTTTTGTTCCAACAGATTATATTTACTACATAGGACTTGTTAAGAAATAAATGTTTTACTAGGAACTATTAGAAAATTTCTTATATAAATAGGACTTATTCCCTTCAATCAATGACAGGTTCTAAATTCCTCAAGTAGAGAGGCATAGTGGGATTTTTCGTAGTGGGATGTCCCCCAATATTCGAAACTCCCTCTTGCTTGGTACCTCAAATATTTATTTTTCTGCCTGTTCTAAAAAATCATGTTGTAAAACAGATTATATCCACAAGAGTATAAAACAGCAATGATCCTCAGTGGCTGTAAATGACAGGTTTACAGAAGTAACGGAAGACAAAATATCAATGGCAGCACCCCCATAATTTTAACATTTAGTAGTTATATTTTGGTCACTAGTTTATTGTCAATTCATTCTTATCTGAATTACCTGAAAATCATTAAAAATACGTTTGAAGATAATTTAATACTCTCTCCATCCAAAATTAAGAGTTCCTATTTTTAGTAAGAATTAAGAATACACTCGATCAACTTCTGAAATCAACACTTGCTCATTATCGAGGATTTGGTTCATTGATCATGACAAAAAAGAGAGTGAACTCTAAATTTGGGACAGAAGAAGTATTAGAAAACTATATGGTTAAGCACATGGGTGCATCAATCAATGACAACGAGAATTTTAGAAGGGACCAAGCATGTAATTAATATACAGAACTTATTTGCAAATACATCACATACAACTGAAAAATTATATTTTTTTGTTGACAGCATTATACAATATGCAATTATACCAAGGAAGCAACACACGTAAAGAATCAAACCATGTTTGGCTCCGAAAGCCTCAAACTATTCTAGCATTGTCTTGGATCCTTTGAGTTGAATTGTAATACTACGCTGCTTTGACAAATAAATACCTAGAAAGATTCTGATAACTAAACCACCTAGTAGCAATTCTGGGCAATTTTTACATTTGCTACACAAAGGTGCCTCCAACTACCACCATAACAAATAGAAATCATGCACATTTTTTTCAGAAACAGACCCGACAAGTTGTAGTGATGTTGAGGAGAATTCCCAGTCATAAATAATTTCAACCCCCTCCCCAAAAGAAGGCATTCCATTCTGGGGCAACACAATAATAAGCCTCGAACAGGTCTCCACCGGTCCACATTATGTGCATATGCAAATGCATTCTCAAATACGGTCAAGTTGCATAATGGATCAAAATATCCTATGATACTGCAAGATTAAAAATCATCAATTTTCAATTTCCATAAGCAGAACGAGAGACAGTTTTTATTGCGTGTTCGTTGGGTTGGGGGCCAAACTGAAAAAAACATGAGTGAAAAATGCCTACAATAGAAGATAATATCTACATGCATAATAAGAACAGTTCAAGACCTCAAATTAATGACCATTATTTCAGATAAGGTTCAGGAAAATGCTTGTAGAAGTCAAAATCCGGTTGTTTTGTCAATGAAAAGAAAAAAAAATTATGAACAAAAGAAAACAAGGTGTGAACGAAAACCCTAGAAACTTTTAAGAATGGCGAATAGCCTTTTACTCTGTGTGTGTGTGTGTGTGTGTGTGTGTGTGTGTGTGTGTGAGAGAGAGAGAGAGAGAGGGTATTGCAGAATCTGCTGAATTGCAGCAAATCGAGCACGAACAGTTCGTGGTATGTTATTTCAATTAATTAATTTTGTTTTTTTCCCGGAAGCTGTCTATCCATCTGTATTTCATTAAATATTTGATTAATCTCTCTTTATTTATTTCTTCTAAATCTTCTATTTTTCAAAACTTCGTTAACCCTCGGATTATTAACCTCATGTATGAATAGTTATTAAACGTCTATTATTCATGATGTCGTACGGATACTCTCCCGAGGTCACAGATTTTTGTTTTACTCGAATCGGATTTCGTTACGCTCAGATTCGCGAGCATGATAGTATCCAATCTTTTTTTTTTTTAAATACGCTGGGATTCGTCGAGATATGTTTTTGGACTCGCGGGGATCTGTTTGATATTTAAAAATATTAATTTGGGGGTCAAATGTCTAATAATAATAAAAGTTGTTAAATTTTAAAACAAAAGACAACTAAAATACAAGAAAACACAAATCGCAGACTTTTTTAGGGTTTCCTTTCATCACACTTGCGGCTCACCTTTCCAGCCCACTTTCTGCCTCATCCGTCTACCAACAAACTTTCGATCACTTTAGGCTGTTCAGACCTGGACCAGCCTACCTTCCGACTCCTTTTACCTGTTCCAGTATCATTCGTAAGTTTTCTTTCCAGTTCTAATTAGTTTTTAATCTTTTGATTATTATTAGGGTGTCTTCTAATCGATTGTTTTGATTGGTTTTGTATCTTTTGATTATTACAAATATGACGGTTTTTATGTTTTTTTTATTTTTAGTTTTTTTAATTCTTTTCATGATTATTTGTAATTGTACCTAGTTCACATATTTGTGATTCTTTTTCATGATTAATTTAAAAAGCTACAATTAATGTAATGGTGATTGGAGAAATTTATCATATTTGACTACTTGGAACAATTAATGTTATCCATTTTCATTTTATTCAATTTTATCATTAATATATCAAAATTTAAAATTAAAAAATATCTAGCATATCATAGTGTATCCGTATCCAACATTTTGAAAAAAATCACGTATCACGTGTCCCGAATCAAGTCGTATCCCGTATTGCAAGTCTAGTCCGTGCTTCCTAGGTTAAATATTCAATTGATCTCCCTTTCTTAATTTCTTCTTCTATTTTTCAAAACCCTTGGATTATTAACCTCATGTATGAATGGTTATTAAACTTCTAATATTCATAATGCAAATGATTTGGTTCCTCTTGTGTTGTTATTGTTTGTAATAATTGCAATTTTGTGTTGAAATAATATGCTAGTCTGCAACTTTCTAGTGTTGCGATGTCGGAACTTAAGAAAGATTAAGTTATTGTTCTTTTTTATGGCATTTGATTTTTAAAAATTGATTCTGTTAATGTTAATTACAAAATTTCATTTTTACACCATGTTAGTCACAAAATTGTAATAATTGCACACACGTGTTGAAATAATCTGTTAGTCTGCAATTTTTTAGTGTTGCGAGGTCTGAACTTATGAATGATTAAGTTGTTGCTCTTTTTTATGGCATTTGATTTAAATATACTGATTCGGTTAATGTTACAGATTTCATTTTTACACCATGTTTATACATTAATCTATTTACCTTTAATTAAAATAATCAAATGCACAAAAGGCTTATGCCTCACTTTTTAACAAGAAACTGCTTTACACCTCATTATCCCCTTTATAAACAGTCCTTGGTTTTCGATATGCAAATACCAAATAACACCAAAATGTAAAGATGTCACCACATGCCTATACCTTTTTTTCTCCCCCCTAACCAAAATATCACCACTTTCCTATAGTAAGACTCCAAATATACTGATGTGATGGATCCCTAGTTTATTTCACATGTATCACAATTCACAAGATTCCCACAAAATTAAAGCCGACCCATTAAGGCTTTGAATGACAACTCCCGATCTTGATATGACTAAATGTGACTATCAAAGAAAATTCAAGCCATATTAAAGCAAAGCATGCTGTCTGCATTTATTAACTTGAAGAACTGTAAACTATCACAAACTATGAAAATGTGGAAATAAGTCGTTTCAGGAAGTGACATTCAAGCTCTTCAATTTACAACTACTTACATCAAGCAAGACTTGAAAACTTCTACGAAACTAAACTACTCGCAAATTTGCTGTCGTCAATCTCGACTTTTGAGTCTCCAAACTATTTCTTCTTCCCATATTGTGAAAAGGGAAAAAGAATCCATACCACTGTTCTACAGGAAAATTTTCATTTACAGCCTTCTATTATGCATTGTATGCTACGAAGGTAATTTAACCAACACGAGCCTCGGCATCCACTAAAGGCGAGAATTTAGATCCCCCCACCCTCAAAATCTTATGTATCCCAAAAAAGGTAATTCATTTTGATGCACGCGAGGCTCACGGGAATCATTTGTATTTTTGTTTCTATTATTTTTCATGTTTTAGTTGTAGTCGCTAAGTTTGGTGAGGACTAGAATAGGTATTTTGTAAAGGGAATGTTCTAGTCCATGTGATGCCACCCATAATATCACATGTGACCTAAGCATTCCTTAGAGCATCACCAATGGTGATTCTGAACAACAGAAGAGTTTTTTGGTTTACCAAATGTGTAGGCTGCAATGGGGGGGGAAGGGGAACAAATTCTGTAGTGGGAATTGTAGACTTTCTTCAAATTTGAAGAATGGCTACAAATTCTTTTAAGTGTTGATACGAACTTCATTTGTTCGTATCAATTCTTACGAACAAATAAAGTTCGTAACAAATATTTTCTAAGTTCCTACAAACTTCTGTAGTTCATATGAACTTCCTACGAACTACATTAGTTCGGAGGAACTTTTAAACTCACAAATTTACAAATCGTCATTGTGGAGTATACTCGTATCAAAAGACAAAAACTCCCTTTCAATCTGTAAATATGCCTTTTGTTAATGTCCACCAATGGATATGCTCTTATTAGGCAACTAATGGGCCCTTTCTAGATAGTTCTCTAAGCCGTATAAATATGTACTCCCCATTTGGGGTAATGGATTTAATTATTAGTTATTTTTTATAGACGAATTAGAGAGATATATTGGGCTTTTGACTTCTAAATGTTGTTATTGTGTAGTCTTTAAATTAAATGCTTCCGCTACCCGCTATACATACCCCCGCCAACGGTCAAGTGGCACTACCTTCTCCTCCACTACCATACTCACAAAACCCTAGATCTGAACCCCAAATTTCAGATCTGGTTCAAAACCCCAAAAACCTAACCCTAACCCCTCGTACCGGTCAGATCTGCCCCCAGCCGTCAGATCCGGCCACTTCCGGAGCTCGACGCTGCCTGAGCTTCATTTCCAGCGCCTGATGAAAGCGGGGTGAGCCACCAGCACTCGGCAGCCGCTGGCCAGACTTCACAGCAGCAACAAGGGCAGCCCAGCCCTCTTTCCGTCATCCAACAGCCTTGATCCGACACCGCTGGGGGGAAGCAGCCTTTGCCTGGCCATGGCGGCCTTTGCTGGTGAGTTTCGAGCCCTTGAATCATCAGCGCAGCAGTCAACCAGGGCTGAAAACCCTAGTTTCATCAAAGTCCCGCCATCTTTAACCTTCTTGAGCCAATCTCATATCACCGGTGGGCCAATCACTGACCGGCCAGACTCAGGCAAGCAACCTGGGGGCGGGAACACTTGAAGCAGCAGCCTTCCAGTTTGTCAGTGAAACAAATGAGGTTTGGGCTTCTCCTGCCCTAATTTCTATGGTAAGTTTCAAAAGTACCCCTCATTATCTTAATTGCTATTCTGCACCCCCGAACGTCACCCCCTTACAAACACCCCCAAACAAATTTTACAAGATCAACCCCCTTACCAAAATTACTCTGCCCCCAGAACATCACACCCTTAGTAGGGCATATAATGGCCCTTTCTAGATCCTTCTCTTAGACCTATAAATATTGCACTCTCCATTTGGAATAAATCATTCAATTGTTAGTTGATTTTGAAAGATGAATTGGCCGTTTGACCTCTAAATGTTATTGTTGGGTTGTTGTTATGTAGTCTTTAGATTAAATCACTTCCGCATTTCAAGAAGATATTCTAGATACATAATTCTGCCAGCAAAAGATAAGGGTAGCATTATTGCCAGAGCTGTAAATGTTACTGCAGGAGCAACTCATTGCATTAGTTAGTCGAAGGACATCAATGTCCCCTAGAGGATCAATTTGTTTCCTATATCACCCCTACTGAAGCCCTCTAATGGATGTGATGAATGTGCGACTTCCATCACCGGCAACCACCACGGACCACTCTCACACCGCCCTGGTAATACCTCAAAACCCCAACCCTAGCCCCCCAAAACCATCTACCCACGCTTCCGCAACCTATTTCACACCTCTACCCCAAGAAAATCAAAACCCTAACCCTATTTTACCCACCCCCACATCGAAACCACCGCAGCCACCATCAAAACCGCCCCCACCGCCCCATACCACTGCCCAAACCACCCAAAACCCCTCCCAAAACAATCAATTCTGCCCAGAAGAATACCGACCAGCCACAGTGACCTTTTCTGACCTATTTCCACTCCAAAAGCCCACAGAACAGAGGCCGAATGCCCTTCCGATGACCAGCGGCCCTCCCCAGTCCATTGGCCTCCATGTGCGGCACCACCAACATCAAGAAACCCCGGAAATAATCCCAGCGGTCCATATCCAGTCCAAATCCCTTGGTCGGACCACCATACATGTGGCCGACGGCATCCAAAAAACCTCCGCTTGTGAAAAACCTTCAGATCTGACCAGCAAGCCCCGATCTCCTTTTCCCATATATGTCTGACCACGACCATGGGTTCCAAGCAATTTCCGGCTTTGCCAAACTCATGCCGACCCCCGATTTTCTTTAACAGTACATCTCTGCCCCAGATCCATTACGGCATCCACAAATCAATAAGAAACAAGGCCGACCTGCCTCAATCTGGACTAATCTGCTCCTCTGGCTTGTGACCGACCTTTTTCAATAAATCCAACCAAGATTCGGCACAAAAACAGCCCGGACAGCCTCTGTTGGCTCTGATGACAGTGGATGAACAGTTCCCGGCTCCAATCGGCGCCAATTTTGTGATAAAACCTGGTGGGCAGCCCCGTCTTTCCCTATTCCTTGCTCGGATCACCCAAATGGTGTCCAACAACAAATTTTTTGATCAAGAACCGGTGTTTCTTTACCTCGACCCATCCAAAACCCACCAACCTGTGCAAGAACTAGGGTTTAATACCAAAACCTTGGCTTTTGATCCGGCTGGTCGATATTTTTGTTGATTGGATGGACATGTGTGGTACGAGGAAGACGATGAAGATTAATGCAAAAATTGAAGAACCTTCCTCAACATTTTCAAAAATTACTTTTTGACGCCTCAAGTTTTGCCTCTGCCGCAATTTTGGGAATTTTGGCATTCAACCTCAACTATAAAGTTCGAGGACAAATTTTTCAAATGCGGGGAGAATGATGTGAATGAAGAATAGGGGTTATTTTTAGTAATTTTTGGGTTTTATTGTATTTTTGTTACTTTTATTTCCTTTATTTGATGTATTTTTCTTTTATCAGTTGTTTGTTTGGTATTATAGGTGGTATTATAGGAAGGAAGTAGCAAAAGGCTAATAGGGACATAATTGTAATGACTTCTTTAGCTTGGAGCCTAAGCTACCTTCCTCCTATATATACCTCCTATGTAGCGTCATTTGAGGCATTCTTCCATTTTATCAGATTTGATTTGAGAGAATTTGAAAGAGAATTATCTTTTCTTGCTCCCATATGACGTCATTTACGTCACATCATATCACCGCAAGAACTACAATTCGTTCTAAAAAACAAATAAGGGACTGACACCAATAAACCCCACTGTAGATGGTTCTCTGGTAACACAAAACCTATACCTATAGGCGCTACAACACCTTTCCTCCAGAAGTCAAACCCATTTTCTGTAATCTCCCCCCCCCCCCCCCCCTCTCTTCTCGCTCATGTTTAAACAATTTGATTTGACGAGATGGGATGAATCACGAAAAAAAGTATTGGAGTGTGATAAATCTACAAGAAAACTTTCCTCACCGACATATGGTAACAAAATTCAATGAGCAAATTAGAATGAACAGGTAAATAATCAAGTTATCTATTTATCAGGTCTCTCATATGGAAGACAAGTTAAAGCCATAAAATGTACGGTTCAAATTTTTAGGAAGGGCATGAGCTACTGGTCACAGAAAACACTCAATTAAAAAGCTTAATAGAGCCATCCCCACTCAAACAAATTATCTGTACAGAAAATCGTATTCATTGAAGGAATGGCAGTTAATTAAAATTACACATGAACATAAGAAAGTAAAAAACAGAGTATATGATGATGATGTGTCTGACGCAAGATGGCTGCTTTTAGGGATTTTTTTTTTTTTGTTTTGGGGGGGGGAGGGTAGGCATTCATTCTCCTTATTTATAATTCTTTTCCTTTAACTATGTCATTCTAATTTTAGTGGTTTTGTTATTTTGATTTCATTTTGACATCACTAACATACACTTAAGTCTGTAAGGCTAGAGAACAAGAAATAAATAGGATATTAGTTTAAACATTGTCCCTACCTTAATCTACACCAATCAAGTTCTAGGTGACTGCCCTGCATCTGATCCATCTGCAGAGGAACTATCACTATCTGAATCTACATTTAGAGTGAAAAAGAAGGCATTAGAAAATATATCTCCCTGGATTAGAGTCTTTTGACTGCTATTTAATTAGCACCAAAACATTCAACTATTTCACCATGGTTAGCAAGGGGAAAATCAATTACCGCTTGAAGAGGAACCCGAGTCACTGCTAGAACTGCTAGAAGTACTAGACCTACTCACGTTATCCCCTTGCTTTTCTCCTTGAATAGGAGATGCAGCAGCACCATTCTTTTCATCTACTTTAAAAACAAAAGCATTCAAATATGCCAATGCATTAGAATTAAATTCCAATCAGAGCCAGCATAATCAACCTAATAATTGAAAAAAGAGAGTACAATCCCAGTGCTTCCAAGACTGTCACCTGTTTTATTTTCTTTTGGTGCCGGCTCTGGATTGGGTGGGGGCGCTGGGTTCTGCAACGATTACACCACAAATCATGCATTTTCAAAGTAAATTGGTGGAGTGAGATTGAATAAATATACAAAATGAATTTACCATTGCCGCAATAGCTTGGGCATCTTTTGCTCTGGCTTGAGCAATTTCAGCTTTTCTCTTGGTCTTGCTCAAACTCTTCTTGTAATTGGTCACAAACCTATCAAGTTCCCAAAGTGTTTCGGCATTAACACTATCAATATCCACTTCTATCTCATCGTCATGTTGACAAAGTGCCGAATTACACTTCTTAATGATCTGAACGATGTTGTCAAGCTTTTCCGAAGGTAAGCTTTGAAGGTTTGTGCTGAGCCTCTGCTTCTCCTCATAAGTCATGTCCCTTTTATTGGGATCCTTTGCTTTAGGTTTCTTCGGCACAGGTGTTCTACTGACTGGACCTAAATTCGAGGGTTTCACCGTCATGGACTCCGATCTATTAAAAGTCCTCATCTGAGGGAGCTTCCTTGATGTGGGTGTTGTTAATCCTGCATCATTAATCATTTCGAACCTCCAATCGGGATTAAACTCAACCTCAATAATGGCCCACCTCTCTTCAAATACATTCAACAACTGTTCTGCCATTACATGAACATCTTGGCCTTCTGGGTTATAAGTCATGGCATTGCGAAAGGTGAGTCTCACATCCTCGGCGAATTCCCTTGGAGATTTATAGAAATTCTGGGCTAGCCTACTCTTAACTGTACCCAAATCCATCGGATGTTGGATAATATCGTGATAGTCATGCAGCCCTAAAGCCTTGGCATTGACGGGCTCATTAAACACCCAGCCATGCTTGTGCTTCATTAATCTCTGCAGCAAACTATCACAACTTTTAAACGCTCGATTCCTATACCTATCAAACAACTCCATATCCCCTCTTCCTCCATGTTTCTTTCCACCATTGGATTTGTGCTTCTTATTGCTTTCATGGGGTAACCTGTCCTTCCCAAGAAGGAAATCCGAATTCCTGTAATACTGATTCACCTTAGGAGTCCTCTTCTCTTTCTCAACATACTCCCCCATCCCGTGATTGTTCTCGGTCACAGAAACCGTTAACTGCCGAAAAGGCCTCGAACCCATTTCCGAATTCACTCTCACTAAAGCTCTCCTCTCAATCACCTCACTCGCAGAATGCACATCTGAATTCATTCTCACAAAACCTCTTCCGTCTATCACATCACTCACCGAATGCATATCCGAATTGTTTCTCACCAATGATCTCTCCACCATCACATCATTTGCAGCAGCAGTAAGCTGAAGTTCCTTAGCTTCAAGCTTCTTGAATAAAACCCTAACCTGATCAAGCTCACTAATTAAGTTCTTCCTAAGCTCCCCAACCTCAGTTTTGGAAGTGGCAGCTGCCAAATTGATTTTGACCCTATCATCAACCCGTCTCACAACTTGCTTCACAGCCCCATTTTCAGTTGGGGGAGCAGGATTTTGAGTTGAGGAATTATCTGATGCCCCATCTACTCTCAAATTACTCAGGTGGTTTTGAGAAGAATTTGCAAGCTCAATACCTAGGGCTTGAGTTTTGTTGATGTTGTTGGTGGTTGTGGTGGTTGGGAGGGCTTTTTTGTTGCGAAACTTTCTGGTGTAGACCTTGTTACCATCTCCCCACCTATGCTTCTCTCTTAAATTATCGGCAGCTAATGTCCCAGAATCCATACATGAATATTGTAAAAAATGCCTAAAATTTAAAACAAAATCCTAAAGATAGATCTGGAGAAAACCCCTGGGGTTAGAGGGGTTGGATTTGTAGAGAGGTAGGGTTTTGGAAGTGAGGCATAAATTAGGGTTTGGGTTTGGGTTTGGATGTAGAAAGGGGGTGGATCCCAAAACTCTTATAAAGGCGGTGAATTTTGCTGCACACGCGCTTGTTGACGAATCATATAAAGGCGGTTTGTTGCCGCACGTAGATGGACATAAATCTATCGCTTGTGTTGTGTGAGGTCCTGTCACGACACCAAATCGGTGCTATAAAATTTTGTAACACCTTACAACAATATGACTAATGTAAGATTTGTACAAAAACATAATAAAATCGCGTTTCAAAAAAAAATGTTTTAAACATTCGTTGTCATGATTTTTGGTACATACCATAAAAAAATCTAAAATTCATATTTAATGCATTAAAATTTTATATTTTATTATTGTAGGTTTCGTTAGGGCATAGAAATGGATCTCACCCACTACATAGAAAATTTGTACTCATTTTTGTCTTATTAAGCAGGTACATTTTTTAGATTTTTTTGTGGATATGTGTAGTTTTACTCGTTTTCGTATCATTAAGAATAATCAAATTATTAATATTTAGGTGTTTAATCATATTTTATTTTTAATTTTATTGGCATGTCATTTGAGTTATATTTATATTTGTTATACAAATCTATTTGCTGCAACTCTTGTGTGTTAAACATGTACAAAGAAATAATAAGTTATTTAAATAACTAATGTTTATATTTTAATTTTTAATTTTTTAAAACATAATAAAATCGCGTTCCAAAAAAAATGTTTTAAACATTGGTTGTCAATTAGGGCTTATTTGATTTGCAATTATAATTTTATTTTTTGTGTTTAAATACAATTCTAATAACAATTTGTGTTTGACAATCTGTTTTTAAACACTTAATTATAATATTTGTGTGTTATAATAAAAAATTTCAGAAAACAGGTTGAATGTGTTTTATAACTTCTGTTTTTTTATTTTTCAAATCAAAATTGTGGTGATAATTATTATTCAACACAAAGAGATAAGAGAAGCACAATCACCAAGCAGAATAAGGAATGTAAAATGTCAATCACACAACAAAAGATGTACGTGGTTCAGCAAAGGTGCCTACATCCACGGTGGTGCAATCAGTGTTATTTCTATATACTCCGGAGAGTGACTACAGAGAATACAGTGTGTCCTTTGCCCCGGACCTAGGGTTTATTATATACATGTCCATTCCAGGGAGTGGCGGTGTTGGACTCCCCCACGTTTTCCATCTTCTCCTAGAACCCCTCTTAATGGGAACATGGGAGAAGACTAAATCATAATCGGTTAAGACATGGGGGGTCTGGACTTTGGGCCGTTTACAATTGGGCTACTCGTCCAGGCCCATCTTTCTAATTTCGGGTACCCACAATTGCCCCTAAGTTTGTTGGGCCATACTTTGGGCTCAATAAATTTAAATGATTTGCCATAATGGTTCCTTTGTTCACCGTGCAACTCTTCCAAAGTTCGAGGACTGAGTTTAGGCGGCACTTGCTTCGTGGTCTGTGCATTATGATTAGCAGCACTCAAAAGCTATTCAGAGCAGTCATTTCTCGATCGTCGCTTCAACCTTCTCAGTACTCTCCTATTTTCTGTGAGCTCTAGCGATTCACGTGCTCTTCTCTCAGTCTCCATTCTTATTGCTTTCTTCTCATTTGGGCTCGTGATTCTTCATCGTTCGAGTCGAGCTTTTATCTTGTAAGTCTCATGTGCCTTCTCTTTGTATTTTCTCTTTAAATTTGTAGTTTTCTAGGGTTTCCCAATGGCAAAGATCGATAATAGCTCAGTCTCTGAGTTTAGGAAGTTCTATAATATCCCTGAGTGGGTAGAGATTGAGTGCGCCTCTCCCCCTATAAATGTTAGAGAGATAGAGGGTCCCCATTGGATCCATGTCTTGTTGCTTTCCCAAGGGGGACTCACTTTTCCTCCCAATAATCTGTTCTTGCACTTCTTTGGTTATTTCAATATTGTTCCTTCACAGTGTTCGCTCAATGTGTGGAAGATAATCAATGGTGTTCATAGAATAAATCAGTTATATGGTGCCAAGTTAGGGCTCGCCGAGGTCTGCTTTTGTTATTCTTTTTCTCGAACTAGTTCTGGTGTTCTCTATCTCAAGGCCAGGAGTCCTGACAGGGTATTGGTAGTAAATCTACCTAATTCCCATAAGGACTATCGGTAAGAGGGCTTCCTTGCTAGAAATTGACAGTTTTCTCCCCAGTCTGAGGGCTCGAGATCTGATAGGTTCTCAGTTCCCTTCTATGGGGAAGAATACATAGGTAGACTTTGCTTTGTCCATTCAATTTCTTTACTGATTTGTGATCTTTCTGACTTTTCCTATTTTTTCTTCAGCGAGGTCGAAGAACTTGGAACCTGCTCTCAGCGAGGTTCGTCTTTCTGAGTTGATCAAGGCCTAGAATATCAGGGAGCCTTTAGCTGACGGCGAGCATCCCCGGTTTGCTGCTTTCTTGCTCGAGTACAAAAACGTCAGTTCCAGCTTTATAGCGAGGCCGATAGACAGTATCCCTGAATTTAACACCTCTGAAGAGACTGCTGCTGATCCTATCCAGTTGGACGAGAAAGAGAGCAGTTCTGAGAGTGACATTGTAGGCGGTGCTGAAGGCAATTTTGGTGAGGAGAGCTCCAGTGGTGATAGTTCTTCTGACTCATAAGAGGCTTCTGAAGCCCGAGGCTCTTCAAGCACGTCCAGCAGTTCAAGCGAGGAGATGGTTCCTCCAAGGAAAAATTTAATTCGGGAGGATGATGATGATGATGATCATCATCATCATCATGTGCTCCTCGCTCAGAGGTCGAAGAAGCAGAAGTCCAGCTCGGGGGCTGTAGCTACTGGCTCTCGGTCTTCTGTTCAGGAGCAGGAGAAAAAGAGGAAAGAAGAAGAACAAATGAGAGAGAGAGAGAGAGAAGGAAGAGGAGAGAAAGAAGATGAAGGAGAAGAGGAGGATAGAGAAAGAGAAAGAGGAGGAGAGGAGAAGGATGGAATCGAGGATGAAGGTTGGGCAGGCCTTAGTTTCGGTGTTCGCATTGCCCGAGGTGGGCTCTGTTGCTATTTCTCCTCAGTTGGCCCCCGCGCTGCTCGAGAGGGCAGTTCTTCCTGCTGATCGCCAAAGGGCGCTAGGGTCTGATCAATTGGCCCTACAGGCTAGCCAGAGGCTAGCTTTGGTAAGACATTTTCTTTTCTCCAATGCTTTATTTAGTGTTAGCTATTTCCTTCTCTTGATGTTTTTCTTTGTCTTTGTAGTTTGTGACTGACTTCGCCGTGCTCTATCGCTTTTGTGGCAAGCTGATGAGCAGGAATAGCGAGCTGGAACAGCAGAGTGCTGCCTTAAAAGTGACGGGCACTCAACTAGAGGCTGATCTAAAGACTGCTGATGCTGCCCGAGCTTCTTCTGATCTGGCCCTCATCAATTCCAATCGGGAGAGGGATGCGACGGTTAAAGAGCTAATCGAGCTGAGGCGGGCCTATGATCTGGTCTGCTCGAGCAAGTTGGTCGTCGTAGAGGAGAACAAGGTAATGGTCGAGCAGCTGAGGGAGAAAGAGTCCAAGGTAGCCACCATCAAGGAGGATTCATATAACTCCGTGTGGACTGCTACATATGAAGACACTGAGGTTCAGATAGGCTACATCAGCCGTCTGAACTTCAAAAAGGGCTGGAATAAGGCCCTTTTAGCTGTTGGTGTCGATGCTGACTCTCCTCTTTTCGATGAGCACGACTCGGGCCCGAAGCCAACTATAGATGAAAAAGCCCTTGCTCCAGCCATCGAAGGCGTTGATTCTTCCCCTCAGACAATTCCTGTCGATGCTCGCCCTGCCCAGGCGACTGAGGTAATCCCTGCAGAGGGGGACGCCTCTACTGCTGCTGACAAGTTGAAGCAGCCAACTACCTCTGAGCAGCCTGAGGTTGCCAATTAATTTACTTCTAGGACTATTTTTGTATTTTTGCTTGTAATTTTCCTTTTTTTTTTTGCTCGATGTACTTTGACCTTTATTAATGAAATGAAAAGGTTTCTCATTCCCTTAGTGTGCTGAATGATTCTGCTTTTCCTAGCTCTTTTATGTCTTGTAGTTGATTGATGTAGAAGAGTATATTCCTGCCACATCTCAATTGGGTAGGAACCTTGGTCCCAATGCAAGTCCTCGGGTTCGCTAAGCCTTTGTTAGGCTTTGTAAATCTCTTATATCAAGGAATCAGAAGTATAAGGACCAGTCTGAGCTTGTGGCCAAGCTGAAGGACAGGCTTCAAGAGATGGAAGAAGTTGGTGCTTCAGTCCAAGAGGAGGTGAATACATTGAGAGCAAGGCCCCTCGATGCCTCTGAGATCAATCAGGTCGGGGAGATTCTTCAGCGGGAGAATAAAGCTTTGAGGAGGGAAGTCTTACAACTCAGGGAACATGCGCCGAGCATTGTTCCTGGGGTATTACGAGGTTCTTCCTCTTCATGAGCTAGAGCAAGATCAAGCAATGTTCCTCTGGTGCTGCAAGGTTCTACCCGACAATTGTTCCACGAGATGGTACAAGTGCTAGGGGCCCAGCTAGGGAAATGAAAGAGCTTCGTGATGATGTCTGACGAGCATATGTGATTGTTGTCGGGCTTTAAAGGGACATTACTCGGCTGCGGCACCTGTTTAAGAAAGGACCTCGGCGAGTATGGGCCGACAGTTATGACCAGGGTTGGTTAGATGCTCCAACGAGGCTGACATAGTTTGAGGAGCTTGCCTTCATCAGGGGGTGGTTGAGTGCCTCGAGGGAGATGTAAGTTCCAAGGAACTCAATGCTCTGGTATCGCCATGAAATATCTCCTTCCACTCGTATGCCTAATCCCTTTCGGAGAGATGATCAGTGGATACCCATTGATGTCAACCCTCGGCAACTATTGGATTCGAATGTTAACGAAGTCGAGGAAGAGTTAGTTCCCCCTCCCGATGATGGTCGAAGAGCTCAAGTGGCTGATTATCTTGCTCGGAGGCCTCACCCTCACTAAGATTTTGCCAATAGTAACTTTGTATATTTTGTATTGAAGTGATGTAATCTCGATGTTTTGGGCGAGCTCGCCGACTAAACATGTATTTGTTGTAAATGTGATGAATTAATATAGAATTTATGCTTTGGGCAAATTTGTCGACTAAACAAGTGTCTTATATTTTCCACATTTTTGTTCAAAAATCTTGAGCCTATCTTGGCTGACTAGATTTGTATGTTCGCATTATCAAGTAAGTGTCCTTCCAGTCCAGTATGCCAACGAGATACCACTCTACCTCAATTTACCTTTTAGGTTGTGTCGTCACACTCCCTTAGGCCTAAGTGTGGCAATTGGCGAGGACACACCTGGTGTTGGATGCTCTATCCCATCAGGATTTTATTCGACCAAACATTGTTTGGTGACCAATTCTGGCTTGTTCATAGTGCCTAAGGATCTCCTGTAGGGCTTCATATATTGCCAAGGGCAATGCTTATGAGGTCTTTCATATTTTCATGATGAAAAACCTGAGGAGGGTCATTTCCCTGCTATAGTGTAATGGTCAGTGTGCCTGTTACTGGGGAAGTGTGTGTGGGTTATAAAGTTTGGATATTGACACTTCGTAAAATGCAAATTAGTTAACTGATACTTCGTAGAATGCAACTGCCAAATAACTTTTCATTAATGATAAGGAAATAAACTTTCACACTACACCAAATCTGCACTATTGTCAAGGTCATTGACCCTGACAAATCCAACTTGTCAAGGTCAATGACCGTGACATTTCGAGGCGAGACAACTTTTTTTGTCACGGTCGTGTCGCGGTCAACGACCGTGACACGTTTATCACGGTTATAACCCGTGACAAAGCCGTGACCCTTTTTAAAAAATTGTCACGGTCAATGACCGTGACAATTCTGGGCAGAATTTAAAAAAAATCTGTTGGGCAGTATGGCCACTGCCACTGCCCAACAGTATATTTGTACCTGTTATAGCAACGTTGTACCTGTTTCAAACATCATATATCCAAACAAACTAAATATAATGCAAATATATATTAAAATAGAGACAATATGCATCACGATATAATTCAAATGTAACAACTTAAAACAATTCAATTCAAACTTATAACAATTCAATTCAAACTTAAAACAATGTCACTACATGTCTGGTGTATTGTTAAAACTGAGGAGGTGAGTAGGCCACACGACATACGAATTGATGCACCCACTAATATACGTCGTGCCGCATTGTTCGCGTAACCACAATAGGGAGTTCTCCTTCTCGGGTATGACATGCGTGACGATCACCCTGGACTCCATCTTTTGAAGCGCACGTCCATGAACTATTCCACCCTGGACGATATTCGGGTCCCTCAACCCCCGCCCTATCCGCTGGGGTTTGGGTCCGTGACTTACTGTCCAGTTGTCTTGGGTCATTTAGTCCCTTAACATTACTTTAAGAATTTTACCCAATCTAAATACCACATTTTCTTTCTTGTTATACACTTGAACACGTTTTGTTATTTAGTCCTTATTAATTTATCTTTGATGTATTACCAGCACCTTTACTTTTATAAACTTTATTTAATTTTCAATTTTAAGGACTATTTTCATCACTTAGTGTTCATCTAAGTTCTAGTATAACAAGTTCCCATAAAAATCTTTAATAAAGTATTATCACAAATATAAACTAAGAGTGATAAAATAACTTTGAGGCATATAAATTAATTGTGACAAAGTAAGATTATGGAAACCCCACTTTTCTTTCTATAACTCCTATTTTATTAAACTTTACATATAATTAGGGGTGTATAGAAAGATAAGTTAAATAGGAATAAAAATAACATTTTTAAAATATGAAGGGCTCACCAATTTGATCAAATTTTTCAACATAAACTAATTGATCTTTATTATAAGACAATTACTACAAATTTATGCGCATCGCCCGAATTCAAAAAGTAATTTAATGACTAAAGTAATACTTTTTTTAACTTTAGTTATTCACCACAAATCTTAAAAAATATTTTATTTTTCATGCTTTTAGCAACTTCGGATGCCATTTTAACCCTTATTGTAGTTTTTTAGTTTTCATGCTTTTATTTGATGGATATAAAGTCATGTGATTATTTCACCATATAAAGTCAACAAAAAACGCCATATATGGTTTTTTTTCTCCATTAGTATAAGTATATAGCGATTATTTCACACTTAAATCACATATTAAGCCGGCCTTCATTTTTTTATGAAATTTGTAGAAAATTACTTATTTATTTTGAATGAAAATAAATTGTTATCCAATATTTTTGGATATTATTTACATTTACATTTTTGGATATTATTTTTGGATATTATTTACATTTACATTTTTGGATATTATTTTTGGAAATTTATAGAAAATTACTTATTTATTTACATTTTTAACCCCCTACCCCCACCCTGCCCCCACCCTGCCCCACCCCCTCATTAATTTATATATATATATATATATATAAACTCCCCAATATACCTCATTAATTATACATAAAAATACATGATATTAAATGTACATGTATATAATTTATGAATATAATTTATGATGTATGTATGCATATATGTATGTATATATGTATGCATTCATGTATGTATGTATGTATATATATATATATATATATATATATATATATATGCATTCATATATACCGCATAAAATACATAATATTAAATGTACATGTATATAATTTATGATGTATGTATGTATGTATGTATGTATGCATATATGTATGTATATATGTATGCATTCATATATGTATGAATATAATATACATGTATGTATGTATGTATTCATTCATGTATGTATTCATTCATATATATATATATATATATATATATATATATATAGAGAGAGAGAGAGAGAGAGAGACACGCACACACACACACACACATGTATAATATAAATATACATGTTTACCAATTTTGTCAAATTTTTAAAAAACTGTATTTAAAAACAAGTTTACCAAACTCACACCAATAATTATAAACACAAAAAACTGAATTTTAAAACTGTATTTAAAAACATCGTTTAAATCGAGTTTTCTGAACACAAAACCAAACGGGCCCTTACTCTTTGTGATTTTTTGTATCATTAAGAATAATCAAATTATTAATATTTAGGTGTTTAATCATATTTTATTTTTACTTTTATTGGCATGTCCTTTGAGTTATATTTATATTTGTTATACAAATTTATTTGCTACAACCATTGTGTATTAAACGTGCACGAAGAAATAATAAGTTATTTAAATAACTAGTATTTATATTTTAATTTTTAATTTCTTTATCTGTTTTAAAGGAACATATAACCATTAAAATCAATTTGTATTTACTGTTAAATAAACAAAGAGTTGATTTAATGGATTATTTAGCCCAACTATATGAAAATCCTTACGGCCTAATCCAATAGAATTTCATATTTTTACAAGTAAATATTTTGCAAAGCAAACCTATACAAACATATATATACACATAATTATATGACATCTCCGCATTTCTCTTATCTCAAACATCTGTTATTCATTATTTAAGAAATTAAGGGGACTCTTTCGACCAACCTCGACATACCCAGCAAATCAAATGCCAAACGATCGCCAAAAGCGGCACAACTTGAACAACTAACTTAGTTTCTCTATCCTCAATTTGAGATTCCATTTCATGCCAAATTTATGAGTAAAGCTCTTGAGGGTGCCCAATACATAATAGGGCTCGTTTGGTTCAAGGTTTGAAAAGGTTATTTAGAATTCCCAAAATCTATAATTTAGGTTATGTGACGTTAACAAATCACGCTTTTACATTTTTTGATGTTTCTCACGCACCATTCTTGCGCATGAGTTTACATGCTACAGAGGAAAATATAATTTTACAATAAGACAACAAATTATTAATGTGTGTTAGTCTTCCCAAATAAGTGGAAAGACTTTCATTGTCCTAAACGGAGGGGGAAAAAGACATTATTGTTAAAAGAAAAATAGGGCAAAAAAAGAATATTAGTGTGGGAATATTTTTTTATTCAATGGAACATATAAATAATGAGGGAGTGTCATTAGCACCTCTACTTATAAAGAAAGAAGGAAGATCCTTTTTATAAGTTTTTGAATGAATAGTCCAAATCAAATGTGATGATCATCCACATTAAAATACTAACTAGTTTGCAGACCAATGCGATGCACGAACGATTGTAAATATGATATGCTAATAGAAAGTGAAATTATAATTGCATTTAACAACTCACAACAATGTGTGTAATGTAAGATTGACACTATAAAACATAATAAAATTGGATTCTTAAAAAAAATATGTTAAACATTTGTTGTCGGTTAAGGATTTAATAAATTTCTTCGCCTTTGTGGCTTTTTGTACCATTAGGAATAATTGAATTATTAATATTTAGGGGGCTTATTTATTCAAGCCCAATATCGCAATCGACTTACCTAGTATGCAAAACAGACTGTCCGGCCCAACTCAAAGCAATTATTTTGGATCCGTGTGTTTGACATATGCTTGAATGCATGGAGATAGACTCAAATTGGTTACCAGTAATCTGTCTTCATACCATCAACAACTGGCGAAGCAGTATAATTTGAAAGTCATTCCGAGAAATTTTCAGGTGGGGGATTACATCCTAAGGAAAGTCGCCGGCAGTGCAGTAAGATCGTTAGATGGCAAACTGGGACCAAACTAGGAAGGGCATTTTAAAGTAATCAAGGACGACATTCAATGAGCTTATCACCTGAAAACGTTGGAGGGCAGGGAGATACAAGAGCATGGAACGTGGCCAACCTGAAGAAGTTATATTTTAAGTCTTCTTAGTCTTTTTCAGCACATCTAATTTATGCAAATTTTTATTTCAAACTTATGTTGCTCTTAGAGTTATCATTTAATAAACAAAAGCCCATTGGCTCTCATATTTTATTTTTGCATGTTGGCTGTCTCAATTTCATATTATATATCTCGATATTATGCACCATTTCTAAGCAACAACTCCATTCTTTGGACACTAAACAGAATCACGCTTGGTTACAGTAAGCTGCTCAGCATGCTCCAGCCAAGGAACTTTCTCGCGCAAAACAGAACTCCGTTGGATTACAATAGGTTATTCAACTTATTCCAATCAAGGAATCTCCTAATGCCGAGCAGGGTTTATGCTAGTTACAATAAGATGTTAAGTTTATTTCAGTTATTGGAACCCTCAGGCCTTTTTTATTCCAAATACAAAAGGCCTCACGAGTTGTCCCGGCAGCAACAAAAGCCCTATAGGGGATCCTTAAGCAAAAAGCCAACTAATGTTGGTAGTCAACTACGTTGGTCGTTAAAATCGTGATAGGGTGGATGGCTCATTAACCAGGTTCATTCTTTCATCATCTATCTTGGGCCTAAGGGAGTGTGACGACACGACTTAAATGGTAAGGCACTGGGTAAATAATTTACACACGCAGAGTTTTTATGTCGTACACCCCACCCTCATAATTCTGCACACATAATTTCACACACTACAAATCCCCACACTTGCAATGTTTCACACACTACAAGTACACACACTATACACTCTCACTCACATACACGTGAACTCTCTCTCTCTCACACACTCACACACACACGCACAAACGTTCTCTCTCTGATATCGTGCAAATTTCATATATTAAGTGGGTGAGTCGTAAATATAAAAATTAACGTGAACCAAATAACTAATGATTTTTCTAAGCATTTGTAATAACATAAAAGGTACAAAGGAATATATGTAACATCAATTATACAAAAATCATGAGAAACGAAATCCAAATTGTCCATAATGATAATATATACTCGGAATACGAGAATTTGATGCAACCCAAATATAAAATAAATCTTTGTGTATACATATGATCAATGGAAAGAAAGTAATTAATTTTTTAGAATACAAAATTTATAAATGAATTAAAATCTACAAAAAGCATGTGCATCAAAACACTAATCCAAATATATAACATTATAATACTACTCTTTTGGTTCTCCGCAATCCAAACCTCAAAATGTTAGTTAACAAAAGGAGGGTCAAAATCTATCCCAAGATATCCTTACGTAAACCCAAATAGAAATTAGAATAGACTATACGAAATTCTAGGCGAACCTCAATATGCAAAATAGTTAAATATCCAAATAAAATTATATATATATATATATATATATATATATATCCCATATGATTTGCTTTTAACCTAAATACTTAGATATTGTGCTACTGGTTTCATTTATGGCTTATATACTCCATGTTTATTATTTTATTGCTTGAAATGCCTTGGTATGAAAATTTTGGAGTTTTTTGTCTTAACTCATGCACTTTACACCACATATAACTTGAAAATTTTGCATGCAATTTATAATAAAATGATTTTTTTTCTACTTCTACCGAAAATTAAACGTTTTATATTTTTTTTTATAAAAGGGTGTCATTTGTAATCATTGTCCATGCAAGAATTCGATTATGGTTGTAGTTGAAAAAGCCAAATTGCTATATCATTCAAACTTATAAGAGAAAAGGTGGTCAGGAGTACAACTTGAGGATCTGGGTTTTCACCTTTATAAAAATTAGATATAGTTCCCCATCTTTATAAAAAAAATTCAAAATAGTTTCGTTGTTGAATATAGCTTACTTTCAAAAACCTTGAAAAACACTTTGTGAGTTTTTAAGAGAAGCCTAAACTTTTTTACATCTTTTTCAACCATAGGATATCGTCACACATATAAGACTATAGTCAGTTGTTACTTGGTGGTTCCATTGTCTTGGAACAAAAGTTTTCTTCCACTTCAAAGAATATTTTATTGGTATAAATTTAAAGATATTGGTTGCAAACCAAAATCGATCGCGATTGTGCAGCGTACTCCAACTGTTGGTGCTCTCCTTCGAAAATATGCTCTAAAAGAGTTGATGAAAACTTAGTACATTATATGATTGTAAGTCTTTTTTTCATATTTGTATAAATCTTTATCGTAGTACATTTGTCGTTCATTTCAGCCCGAGGTTTTTTTCTATTAGTGATTTTTTTCTCATAAATTCGGTGTTATGTGAATTATTTTACCTCTCCACATTATCAAAATCAATTGTCTTAATAAGAAGATAAAATTGAGTGGATTCTAAAATCAATAAAATATTTTGTCATATAAACCTTTTGGGTGTTTTACATCCTTTATTGTTTTAAAGATGATATTATCCTTTTAGGTGGGTAGTTAATTTTAATTATTTAGTTACCTTTAGGGCTAGCACTCTCATATTTTATACGTATTCAAATTTATATGTTTTATATCTAAAACAAATAATAGGGAGAATGAACATTTCTGCATAAAGAACAAGTTTCTCAAAATAACATTTCGTTGTTTTGCAAAAATAGGTGTTTAAAGACATGACTTTTAAACTCGATTTTTAATAACAGGTTTGCCAAATGCAACCAGAGGTGTGTTTAAAAAATAAAACATCTTTTAAACGCATAACCGAGTAGGTCCTAACTTATTCCACCATGTTTTTTTTGTTAAATCATATATAACCATTTATTCAATAAAACATAAGAAAGCATTTAATTAATTTATGAATTTGTCTTTATTTCCACATATATTTTTGTCATATTTTTCTATATTTTCTTAATGTTGTTTATTTCTTAAAAATATATATTTTTTACGTTATAAGCAAAAAAATCATATATAATTTTTTTTTAAATTATTGCACGAAGAATAATTTTTTAAAAAATAAATTTTTTGAATTGAACCAAAAGTGTAAATTAAGTATGTACATAAAATTAATTTAATTTTTTTTGCAAATATAATAAATTATTACAATGATATTCAGAGGACAAAAATAACAATTAAGTTATAGAAACTGGGGTATTATTTCATCTTTTAATAGTCTCCAAATTATGTTAAAAAACTATTTTAATTTGTTGGTGTTATAGTTCATTTTTTCATAGGCCTTCAATAAATAAGTAAACACTACATAAAATAAAAGTAACTTATACATAATTTTAATTAAAAATAATGCCTAATTTTGTGTAAAAGAGTAAAAAACTTAGTTTGATCTAAGATATAAATTTGAAACTTGAGATCTATTTTTTTATGTTATTATAGATTTTTATGTCTTTAATAATAAATAGGCATTGTAAACCCCAGTATAATATTGCATGGGAATTAAAATTAGAGTTAAAAAAATCTTATTAGATTGAGTTAGTTGATAAAAAAATAAAAATTAACTCGACCACAAATATGATTGAATTCAACATGCTCCATCATATTTGAGAGGCCACTTTGAGTTTGAATCTAACCAAAACTTTAATTTTGCACCAACTTTATGCAAATGGAATCCACATATTTGTTTCACCATGTGAGCAGCTATGGGAATATAGAAGAAATCCATATTGTTGCATGTTGTAATAACAACACATTTAAAAAAAAAATAGTTAAACACTATTTTATTTGAGTCGGACTAAATTGAGAATTTTTCATGTCAAATATATGGCTAACTCTTTGAATTTTAATTTAAATGCCCAACGCTGAAATTTAAAAATTAAACTTGTTTTATTATATATATTACCACGTTTATTGAAAATAGTTTACATAAAATTACCGATGATAAATTTAATTGATTTTTAATATATATTTAGATTCTATAGAAAATATCTATCTTTTAATATATTGACGTTCCATTAATGTTAAGATGGTCAAGTTTAAGAACGATGGTCATTTGCCTTTTAGCCCCTAATGATTTCTCCAATTTATATTTAACTCCCCATAGTTAAGGGTAAAATTAACATTTTACATGACATGTAACGACAAAAGTCAAACTCGAAAGTTTTCATCCAAAATGGAGATCAACCCAATGAAATGAAAAAGAGTTGGGGCCAAAGTGTTAACCGGACAATGAGTGGTGACTAAACACTAAATGACCCTAAAGTTCAATGATAGTAGATAAAGCTTGGATTAAAAGAGATATTGATTCAATGAGGTGATTAATTACTTAAGTTGATTACTCTCTCTCTCTCTCTCTCTTACACACACACACACACGAACATGCACATATACACACACACGCAGACATAAACACACACATATGCATGTGTATATATTTTGCTTTATATCATTTTTTCTAAAAATAATTCATTTATATATATATATATATATATATATATATATATATATATATATATATATATATATATATATATATATATATATATATATATAACTCCTTATGGTGCAGACCCGGTACATACCATTTTTTTTAAATAGTACAAAAATGATTTTTTTGATGAAACTTCTTGGATATGATATCCAGGCTGAGAAGATCATCTTCAATTTTTTTCGTCAAAAAATTCAATAAAAAAATCATTGAGATGAGGTGATATGTAAAAAAATGATATAACTATGCATTCTCAACCGTTGAAATGTTGGGTCGGTGCCAGTCACTTTATTGATTGAATTTCTTATGAAACTTCATGGGTATGATCTTCTCACTATCAAGATCATATCCATGAAGTTTCATAAAAAAATTCAATCAAAAAGTGGGTGAGATGATCGCCAACATTTCAACGGTCAAAAATGCATATTTATACCATTTTTTTACATATCACCTCATCTCAACGGTTTTTTTATTGAATTTTTTGATGAAAAAATTTGGAGATGATCTTCTCCCCGTGGAGATTATATCTTAGAAGTTTCATCCAAAGATTTATTTTTTACTATTTTAAAAAAATGGTATGTACCGGGATTTGCACCATATGGAGTCCTTATAAGAAAGGGTCTCTCTCTCTCTCTCTCTCTCTCTCTCTCTCTCTCTCTATATATATATATATATATATATATATATATATATATATATATATATATATATATATATATATATATATATATATAAGGGATGAAGCCCCCAATTTATTAATATAAAGGTAGAATAGACCTACATAGGTGACATTACAAGAGGTTGAGAAAGCTTAAACCAAACTAAAATGACCATTTACAATTGAAAAAAAAAGACCACTACTTTCTGATTCTAATGGATGGGAGACCTTGAAGATCTATTCTGAAGAATCCTCTAGCTGATTATTTAGGTAAATCCATCACTTATTAAAAATGGAGTGAGTTTGATTTTTGACCCCATGGTTGGCCAAACTATCAGCAACAAAATTAGCTTTTCTCTAATAATGCGCATATTCCACTTGATTTTCAATTTCTTTGATTTCTTTGATTAAATCAATTATATTCCATGGAGGCTTATAGATATTACCTTTCAAAAATATCAATCAAAATTTGAGATTCTGATTCGACCACAATAAAGTCAAGGTTAAGAGAGACACAAAGATTTAGGACTCTTGATGTAAAAAACTAGATTTGACCTAATTATTTTAATCACAGATAAAAATGAATAAATAAATAATAGATAATAGATTTTTAAAGTGGTTCAGCCTTATGAGAATGGCCTACATCCACTGTTTTTATATTGCTGACTGTTTGCTTGGAATTCTCGAGGAATGGTTTTCTCAAGAAATTTCGGTCCTCTTCTCATGAGGAAGTTACAATGTATTTATAGCCTTGAGGTTGTCCATGTCCAAGGACCATGCGTTGTTAAACATATACAGCTGTGCGATAGTAATGAGCATTTAATGCACAGTCGTCTATTTGATTATCCTGATTTGAGTGTTCTGTACGCTAAGTTGCTCGGACCGTTTAAGTTGCTCGGTACAATGAAGTTCCTCGGAGAACATGGGTTGCTCGGGATGCCTGAGTTGGTCGGGGAGTTTAAGTTCCTCGGAGTCAGTGTGTTGTTTATTAAAAGTGTTTGTAGGTGCCATGTAGGTTGACACGTGTCTCCACTGAATTGATCCACGTCAGCAAACTAAATTTGGTATCAACAGAAACCCCCAATGTTTCATAGTTTGATGTCGTAGAAAAGTATGGGACATTATTCTTGAAATTTGCATAAATTATCAATAAATATTTCAAATGTTCATGACCGCTTCGATTTTTGTGCCCCTTTTCTTCTTTTTAGCCGCCGGATATGCAAACGTCTGCCCTGGTAATCATTGTTTTTCTCTATTCTCGAGGTAAAGTATTTAAACGCGGTAAAAATCCTATCGTCTTTCACCTTTCAAATCTGTATCTTTGAGATCTTCATTTTCTCTCTATCTCGTGCCTTTGTTCTTTTCGTCGTTCGTTGTCACCTGATCTCTTTTTCTCTGTAATATTTTCTTCCCTTTCTTCTATTTACTTTGTTCATCAAGGTTTATCTTGTTGAGTCATTGGATAAATTTTAGTCTGAATTTTCAATCCCTTCGTGGGTTATTTTGAAAGAACTTTCTGAGCCCTCTGATTATTTTTCTTTGGCTGAGGGACACTGGTTCCCAGTCTCTTTGTGGTCGAATGTGGCTTTTCTTTTCCTCCGAATCCCCTATGTTTGGAGTTCTGTCAATATTTTGACGTTGTACCTGCAAAATAGCTCCAAATACCTGGAGAATAGTTAATGGTGTACATAGATTGAATCAACTCCATGGAACCCGTTTAGGGATTCCAGAGATTATGTACTGCTATAGATGGGTTGTCAGTGATTCCACTTTTTATTTAAAAACCAGGTTTTTAAATAGGGCTTTAGTTGTCAATCTTCCAGACGCCAATAGGGATTACTTTGAGCATGGGGTTATTATGAAAATTTGGCAACATGCTCCATTAAATGGAGATATATCAGGGTCCTAGGTGTCCCCCTTATGGAAATGGAATAGGTTGTTTTTATTTTTTGAAATCTTATTTTCTTTGTGTTTGATAAAATGTATCACTGACATTTATTTTTATTTGTTACAGTTGACAGCAAAAGAAAACCTCCAAAAGAAGCTGATGTCAATTTGAAGCATTTGAAACTTATCTGGGATTTGCATCAATCTGTTGCCGATGAACATATTAGATCCGCCTCTTATTTGTTGCAATATAAGAGCTATACTTCGTCTTTCACTGCTCGTCCAGTGGTGGTTAATCCTGACCAAGTACCATCCTCTGAGACTAGGGTGGAAGGTTCTTCCTCTGAGTCAAATATTCCTATCAGTGATATAATGAAGAGAAGAAAAGATCCTGTCTTTTTCGACAAGTCTGCCTCTTCTGCTATAGAGGCAAAGAGAAGTAAAAAAGATGTCCCAGAAGAGGGAATAAAGACGGTAGAGGTACCCCCTTCTGATGTTGACAAGAAGTTTGGTGAGAAGCCCCATGTGGCTCCAAGCAAGGTTATTGCTCTCTCTCCTCCGAGTGAGGTTATTGTCATATCACCAACAAAGACAGCGTCTTTGGTTGAAGATGTTCCTGCCCCTCCGAAGAGGTTGAAGAAAAGTTCTTCTGAGAGACCTGCTGAACTTGTCTCTCAAACTCCAAACGTGGAAGGTAGTATTTAATCATTTACTGCTCTGCTGTAGGTTTGGTTAAATCCTGGACTATCCCAGAAGTCCAGGGCATGGAAGAAACTCTTTCTCGTGAGAGAATCACTACTTTGGCTGCTCAACACATTACCTCAGTAAGTATTGTTAATTCACCCCTTCATTTTGTTGTACTATGTTCCTGTATTGACTTAAAATGCTTTCTTTTTTCAGTTGGTGACGTGTTTCAACAGCCTTTTGAAGAAGGATGAAGCAATTAAGGTTGCAAGTTCCTCGGGAGGAGTGAAGAAAGCCTTTGTTGGTCTAACCCGATCTTTAAAAGATTCTCGTCAAAAGTACGAGGAAGATAAGGTTGCTTGGGAAAAGCAACTCAAGCCCATTAAGATGGATAAAAGTCAGGCTGAGAATGCCTCCAAGGAATTGGAGAAGAAGTTGAAAGAATTTAATCTGAGCAACAAAAATTTTGAACAGAACAACAAGGATCTTGAGGCTAAGCTCAAGGCTGCTGAAAATAAGGTTGTTGTTCTTAAAGATGTTGAGCGACAGAAGAAGGAGGTGGAGGAGAAATTGAAGGCTACCGAGGAGATCCTTAGGGAAAGGACCTCCTCAGAGAGGGAAAAGAGGAAAAAAACAGTTAAAAAGTCTTTTAGTGCTGGTTGGGATAAAGGCTGGAACAAAGGCCTGGCTACCATGTCTTCTCAAATGGAGTATGCCAGCCTTAAATATTTTAGGTACGGATGGGTCGCAGCCTTATAAGAGCTAAAAGTTGCTGATGATTCTGAGTTATTCCAGCGATACACTCATAGCCCTCCTCTCTCTCCTGGAGAAGAAGAAGAGGACGAAGCTGCCTCAGATGAGTCTTCCATGATGATTGGAGATCAAGTTCCTATTGTTCTAGTTGTTCAGCCCACCGAGCAACTCTAACCAACTAGTATTTCCGCCGAGCGGCTATCTTTGTCTTTCGAGCAACCAACCCATTCATCCAAACCTTATGAGGAAATCCTAGGGAACAAAGAGAAGGTGTAAAGTTGCTCGGGTTTTTATTTTGTTGTTCTATTGAATGTAATCTCAGACTTTGTATCTTCTCTTATGATGAAATAAAATTCGAATTTTTGGTTGTTCATCTTGAATTTCTCCCTTACTTGCTTTGTGTGTATCCTTATTGATTCTTTATATCCCTCTTTGCTAGTTTATAGCCAGGATGGAGCTCTTATCAGCTCATGATACAGAATTAATGAGGAAATGCAATTACTATTTTAACTCGGGTCATGCAGATCTTGATGAGACTCAAATCATTGATATCCTGGGTTCATATGTTTCTGAACGGGCAGTTGGAGCTTATCAATATCTGAAGTGTCTACTCGACCGCGCTATTGCCAATAATGTGGCTTACTATGAGATGATTGAGGACCTCCAAGAAATGATCGAGGTACTCCAGCAGTAGTACAAAGAATCTTTTGCGCTTCTGCATCAAGGGTACGAAAAGAAATTTCAACAATTAAGTGTTGAAAAAGGTTATGACAAATTCATTTCTGCTCATGAGAAGAGATATAGCATTTTGAAACTTGAGGTTGAAGAGTATATGCATATTGCTAAGTTGTTGGAGCAGGAAAATATTATTTTGCAAGAAAAGATCAAACAACTCAAGTCTGCCGCATCTTCCTCGGGGGCCCTGGTCCCTATTAATGATGAAGGTTTCTCTTTCTTGGAGGTAAAAAATGCCAACTTGCGAGATGAGTTGGAAACTTTGAAAAGAGTTGGACCTTCCACCTCTACTCGTGGACGAGCAAGATCTTCTTCTCGGGGACGAGCAATGGCTGGTCAGGTTTCTATTGAAGATGCAAGAACTCAAGCAGCCTTGGAGAATCAGGCATTTCAATTGGTGGCGAAGAATCAAGCTTTGGGAGAGATGTCCAAGAAAGTCCTGAACCTCAGCGAACAACATCTACCCAGCGTTCTAACTTGGAAAATAAGGAAATCCTGGTGAAGAATCTCCACGAGCAACTGGAGAGGTTAACTTACCAATTCCACAAATAACCCAGAGAATTTTGGATGGTTGGGTATAATGAATCCCTTTACCATCTTGATGATCGGATCCATCAATCGAATAATGAGGGGTACAAGCAAGGATGGTTGAATGCTATGTGTGTGCTGAAATTGGAGCAGGGGCACTATTTATGGGATTATTATGAGCCCGGAGTGCTTGACTTGCCCGTGCCTCCTTTTAAGCTTGATTTTAGTTGGATACTTGCTCGGGCCATTCATCGATGCTTAATCTCTAAATATCTTGATGACTACAATCTTCATGCTAATGTTGGTATATCTCGCCTAGAGCATTTGCTTAATCGGCCTTCTGTGATGAATGTCAGAATGCCGATGGATGTAAATTTTATAAATTCTCCTTATGCCTTAGAAGATCCTCCAGCTGGGGTAGACCCTGTGTCAAAGGTAGAGGGAAATAAACCCATTGAGTAGAATTCATTCAATTGATATCACATATAATCTGTAATTTATATCATATGTAATCTGCTCTGGTTTTAATGAAGAAATTTTTAGTTTTCTTTGCAATTTAATTGTCATTGTTTTGGAAATATTTTATAAAATATCTCTTTTATTCACTGATGAACATGTATGTATATCTGTAAAAAGACAAAAATGTCTTGTTTGGTTATTAGATTGCTGACCAACCGGAGTTGGTGGTAGTTGAATGCCGACCAACTTGAGTTGGTGGTAATTGTTTCCCGACCAGCCTGGGTTGGTGGTAATTTGCTTCCCGACCAATCGAAGTTGGTGGTAATTGGATTGTTGATCAACCGGAGTTGGTCGTGTTTGTTTACCGACCAACCGGAGTTGGTGGTAATTCGCTTCCCGACCAACCGAAGTTGGTGGTAATTTCTTTCCCCAGCAACCGGAGTTGGTGGTAATTAAATTGCCGATCAATCGGAGTTGGTCGTGTTTGTTTTCCGACCAACCTGAGTTGATGATAATTTGCTTCCCGACCAACTGGAGTTGGTGGTAATTTGCTTCCCGACCAACCGGAGTTGGTGGTAATTGAGTTGCTGATCAATCGGAGTTGGTCGTGTTTGTTTCCCGACCAACCTGAGTTGGTGGTAATTTGATTCCCGACCAATCAGAGTTGGTGATAATTTATTTGTATAGTGTGTAGCACTAATATTCTGAAAAAAATTTAACAAATAAAGAAAAATGGGGGAAACATCACTTTATTCATATTGAAGAAATTATATTGCATAGAGATTTTAACTACTGATAATACTTTCGTAGATGCTCTGCATTCCATGCATTCTTGAATTCTTCTCCTTCCAAGGTTTCAATCTTGTACATCCCTGGACGAACAACTTTTGTTACTCTGTAGGGTCCGTGCCAGTTTGCTTCCAGCTTATTATGCTTTTGGATCACTTTTTTCAGCACATAATCCCCTTCTTTCAGATCACACTTCTTCACTCTATTGTTATAAAACAAAGTTGTTCGTTGTTGATAAGCTGCATTCCTGATTGCTGCTTCTTCCCTGACTTCCTCGAGCATATCCAGGTTTAATCTTCTCATCAAATCGCTGATAGGGTAATTAAAATTAAGTACCCTGTGCGTGGGTAGACCCAATTCAGCAGGTATCACAACCTCACTCCCAAATGCCAGCATGTATGGAGACTCTCCAGTTGCTGTTCGCGGTGTGGTGCGATACGCCCACAACACGGAGTGTAGTTCATTAATCTAATTTGCTTTTGCACTATCTAGTCGTTTCTTCATTCCATTTAGTAGCGTTCTATTTGTCACCTCAGTTTGTCCATTGCTTTGTGGGTGACCTGGTGCAGAATGAGTTTTCAGAATATTGGATTGATGACAGTATGCAGCAAACTCCTCGTTATCAAACTGGGTTCCATGGTCAGTAATGAATGCATGTGGGAGACCATATCTGTAAATAATGTTTTTTCAAATGAATCGATAGACTTTGTCATATGTCATATCAATAAGGGGTTCAGCTTCCACCCATTTGGTAAAGTAATCCACAGCGACTACGAGGTACTTGAATCTTCCCTTGGTCGTTGGGAGTGGCCCGACCAAGTCTATTCCCCACATGGCAAATGGCCAAGGGGACGTTACGGGTGTTAGCAATGCTTTAGGAGTTCTTCGGATGGACGAGAAACGTTGGCATTTATCGCACTTCTTAGCATAGGCTGCGCAATCAGCTCTCATCGTCGGCTAGTAGTACCCCTATGTGGTTATTCTTCGTAAGAGCGTTCGACCAGCTACATGGGATCCACAAGACCCTTTATGAACCTCTTCGATCAAATCTTTCACTTCAGAGGGATGGACGCATCTTTGTAGCCCTGCTATAACTCCTCGTCTGTACAAAATGCCACTAGTCAATATATAACGAGCAACTTTAAATTTTAGTTTCTTGGCAGCGAGTTTATCAGTCGGTAAAGTCCCATCTTCAATATAGGCCCTGATTGGATCCATCCAAGATGGTCCTAAGTCGAGGGCAATGAAATTTATCATTAGATCTTTGTCTATGCTCTGACCAACTAAGACTTTTATTGGGACTGTTCTTCGTAGCTCGGTGCGTGTGGCTGATGCCAATCGAGCTAGTGCGTTTGCTCTTGCATTCTCCAATCTTGGTATTCTAATCAACTGAATTGCAGTAAGACTTGATACAACCTCCATTGCTTTAGCATGATACTTGGTTATTAATTCTCCTTTTGTTGCACACACACCCAGAATTTGATTTACAATTAACTGAGAGTCACTGTACACAACGACTTGCTCTGCCTTCATGGTTTTCGCCAAGTTTAGTCCCACGATCATTGCTTCATATTCGACCTCATTATTAGAAGCTTTAAATTGAAAGCGCAGAGCATACTCCATATCAATCTCATCTGAACTTTTTAAAATAATCCCTGCTCCACTGCCCGCAGTGCACGAAGAGCCATCCACATACAAATTCCATATGGGTAACTTATCATTGAAATTTTTATCAGAGAGAGTTCCTCGGTGGAATATCTGGCACTTCCCCTTGTCTTCTTCCAGTACTTTTCATTGCTCGTCAGTCATCTTTTCCTGCTCGACTGGCATTTCTTGCTGCTCGTCTACCGACGTAAATTATTCGGGGTTTGCATTTGATGATCCTATAACATCCACAGGTTGATCAGTATTCAAATCCTGTTCTTTGGAGGCATTTTCTTGAGTAAACTCTACGATAAAGTTTGCTACTGCTTGCCCTTTAAGCGACGACCTAGGCTCATAAATTATATCATATTCACCGAGCTCCACTGCCTAGTACATCAATCTTCCTAATTTCTCCGATTTATGCAGAGCTTGCCTTGATGGCATATCAGTGTACACAACTATAATATTGGCTTGGAAGTATGGTCTCATTCTTCTACTGGCTTCAATTAGTGCTAATGCCAACTTTTCCAACCTTGGATATTTGATTTCTGCTCCTCGGAAAGCCTTACTGGTGTAGTAGACTGGTTTCTACACTCCATTCTCCACTCTTATCAATGCCGAGCTAATAGCATTCTCTGAGACTGCTAGATATAAGTATAGTCTTTCTCCCATCACTGGCCTGGACAACAATGGAGGTGTCCCTAGACATTTTTTCAACTCTTGAAAAGCCTCCTCGCATTCATCATTCCACTCAAAAGTTTTTCGGAGTGTTTTAAAGAATGGGAGGCATCTATCAGTTGCTCGTGACACAAATCTATTAAGTGCTGCAACTCGTCCCGTGAGACTTTGTACTTCCTTCTTCGTAGTTGGGGATCGCAGCTCCAGTAGAGCCTTGATCTTTTCAGGGTTTGCCTCGATTCCTCGTTGGTTAACAATATATCCGAGAAACATGCCTTCTCGTACTCCGAATATGCATTTGGTGAGATTCAGCTTCATTTGATATTTCTCTAGTTGATTAAAGGTCTGACCCAAATCAACTAGATGATCAGCAGCTTTCTTGTTCTTCGTCAGCATATCATCAACGTAGACCTCCATGTTATGACTAATCTTCTCTGCAAACAAACACATTATTCATCAGTCGCTGATATGTTGCACCTGCATTTTTCAATCCAAAAGGCATAACATTATAACAATAAGTTCCCCTTGAGGTGATAAAAGAGGTACTCTCCCTGTCTTCAGGCTTCATTTTAATCTGGTTGTAACCAGAATAAGCATACATGAAACTTAGCAATTCATGTCCCGAGGTAGCATCCACCAACTGATCGATTCGAGGCAAAGGAAAATGATCCTTTGGGCAGGCTTTATTAAGATCAGTGAAGTCCACACACATCCTCCACTTGTTTTTTTTCTTCTTCACCATTACCACATTTGCTAGCCAATCAGGATATTTAACATCCTCAATAAAAGAGGCTTTTTGCAGTTTTTCTACTTCTTCTTGTATGGTTTGGTTCTTCTCAGGACTGAATACCCTTCGTCGTTGCTTTACTGGCTTGATTTCCTTGTTCACATTGAGCTCGTGACATAGGAAATTTGGGTCTATTCCTCGCATGTCTTCGTGGCTCCATGCAAAAGTTTATTTTCTGCTTCTTAGGAAAGCTATCAATTCCTGTTTTAGTGAGGTATCCAACGACGCACCGATTTGAGTTGTTCGTTCTGGGCGTTCATCGTCCAGAATGATATTTTCAGTTGCTTCCACCACTTGGCCTTTTATAAGTTGCGGTTCATCTCTAGGATCTAATGTTTCAATTTCTGCACCTTCATCTACTTGATAGGTAGTAGTCTTTTTTCCAGATTCCTCCATTTCTTCCTGTTCGGCAGACGAATAGTAGCATTCCCGAGTTACTTTTTGATCACCTTTCACAACTCCCACTCCAAAATTGGTAGGGAATTTTAAACAATGATGTACAGTGGATGGAACTGCTTCGAATTTCTTCAGACCTACCCTTGCCATGATAATGTTGTAGGCTGATTGGACATTTTTATCCATTACAAATAAGTGTACTTTTTCGGTCCGACAAACAGGCCATGTACTAATAAGCATATCCAACTTGATTGTCCCAAGTGGAAAAACCTTTTATCCTGTAAAACCGAGGAGGGGCCTATGATAAGTCTCCAACTGGGCCAACTTCAGATTTAAGCTGTTAAAGCATGAGTAAAACAAGATGTCCGTCGAGATACCATTGTCCACTAGTACTCTTGAGATCATTACTTCCTTCATCCTCATTTTGATCACCAATGGGTCATTATGAGGATATAATACACCCGCCAGGTCGTTCTTAGAGAAATCGATGACCAGTTTGTCCTTGTTCACCTTCCTCAGACGATCATCTTTAGCTAAATTTATTCGCTGTATGTATGAGCAATCTTGGGCCTCATTGAGGTAAGATTTTCTATGCCGTTAGATCTCCTCCTCATTCATCACCACCTGTAATGACATTACACTCAAATGATCCAAAGTTGATTGAAAATACCTCCCGTTCTGGCTATCTTGGTCTTTTGGGGAGATCAGGGTCATCTTCTGGATCATCTTCATGATCTCTTTTCTTGTCTTCTTTTGTTCGAAGAGGAGATTTAGACCTTTGCCTTCCTCGTTCGCTGGTTCGTCCACCACTTTGACGATCAACATACTTGGTCAATTTTCCTCGTCTCATGAGTGCTTCAATTTCATTTTGAAGAGCTATGCAACGCTTGGTCGTGTGACCATGATCTTTGTGGAATTCGTAATATTTGGACTTGTCTCTTTTATCAGGATCTGCTTTCATTTTTTCTGGCCAGGCTAGCTCCTCGCTATTCTTGATCTCTTTCAGAATGTGATTTATATCCACCTTCAAGGGAGTATAATTTCCATATTTCTTCATCTCCTCCAATGTTTGTTTACCTTTTGATTGCCTATCACCACCATTGCTCCTCTGCTCCTTCTTCTCAGCTTTAGCAACTTCAGCTTTAATCTCCTTATTATCTGAGTTCTTTTTTGCCGCAATGACTTCCTCAGCATTTATGATTTTGGCTGCTTTTGCCATTAGTTATGCCATGGTTCTAGGTGGGTCTTTGGCCAAAGTATAATACAATTTATTTGGTAACAGACCACTCATCAGAGCAGTAATCATTGTCTTTTCTTCATAATCAATTACTTCAAGCTTCTTGTTATTAAAACGAGTAATATAATCTCTGGTGCTTTCATCTTTCTTCTGTCTAACACTCAGCAAGTGCGCTACTCGTTTGACTGGTTTTGCGCTGAAGCAGAAATTACTTATGAATATCTCTGCCAGTTAAAGGAAAGTCGCTATCTTTCCCCGAGGAAGGTTGTCGTGCCAAATCTGAGCTGATACTGTAAGGGTTCCTGAAAACTCCCTGCATCGCATCTCATTTGGGACAGCATAGATATTAGCAGCTGCTTGGTATTGTTCTATATGGAGAACATGATCGGTTTTTCCATCATATTTTGGTGTCACTACAGGAGCTTTAAATTTTGATGGGATGGGGAATTCCACAATTGCTTGTACAAATGGTGTTCCTTGGATAAAAGTTCTTTGTAGAGGATTCTTGGCCTTGGCCATTTCCTCTAATCTGTCTTCTAACCTCTGAATAGAACCCTTCCATACATTATTTCTATCCTCGGGCCTATTGGTTCGAGCAACTGATCGTGTTGAATTTGCTTCTTGGGATCTTTCATGACGAGCAGTTGGTCGTGATTTAGCAGAGCCTTCCTTTAAATCAGATGATTGTTGAGAATTCCTCGACATAATCCTAGGGGGATTTCTATTCCTCCTAGGACCCAATCGATCAAACGGAGAGATTCTACTCAACGTTTCGAGAGCACTTGTCCTCTCTGGAGATAAAGTGGATTTTTGTTGAGTGTCTGTAGCTCGTACCGAGGAAGTCCATCCAGGATGATAAGAAGGATCATTAGATCTCTCAGTACGATATGAATCTGTGCATCTGGATCGAGATTCTTCTGGAAATATTGTTCGCCTAATTTGTGAAGAGGGTAAACGAGTATTTCTCTGAACACTTCGTTGTCCTAATTGAGCCGGCATTCCACCTTGAACGGTTTGTATAAGCTGTCGCATGGTTTCTTGTATGGTCGTCTGGCCTTGGGATAAATTAGCCATTATACCCACCAAATCTGAAAATTTTGGAGGAGCATAAGGATTGGGAGGAATCCCAGTGTTTCGATTACTGGATTCTGGATTATCAACCATTGATGATGAGTTATTTTGGTGAAAAACGCTAATTACAGTCGTTTCCCACAGACGGCGTCAATCTGTTGATGTAAAAAGCTAGATTTAACCTAATTATTTTAATCACAGATAAAAATGAATAAAGAAATAATAGACAATAGATTTTTAAAGTGGTTCAGCCTTATGAGAATGACCTACATCCACTGTTTTTGTATTGCTGACTGTTTGCATGGAATTCTCGAGGAATGGTTTTCTCAAGAAATTCTAGTCCTCTTCTAATGAGGAAGTTACAATGTATTTATAGCCTTGAAGCTGTCCATGTCCAAGGACCATGCGTTGTTAAACATTTACAGTTGTGCGATAGTAATGGGCATTTAATGCGCAGTCGTCTCTTTGATTATCCTGATTTGAGTGTTTTGTACGCTAAGTTGCTCGGGCCGCCTGAGTTGCTCGGTCCGTTTAAGTTGCTCGGTACAATGAAGTTCCTCAGAGAACATGGGTTGCTCGGGATGCCTAAGTTGTTCGAGGAGTTTAAGTTCCTCGGTGTCAGTGTGTTGTTCATTGAAAGTGTTTGTAGGTTCCATGTAGGTTGACACGTGTCTCCACATAATTGATCCACGTCAGCAGACTAAATTTGGTATCAACAAGGACCTTTAATAGAGTGTCAAAGATTTAGGACCTTTAATAAAGCTACGCACTCTGCGCTGTTGTTTGAAATGGATCCTTCAAAAGATGAAAATGCTTTGATGAATCTCCCATCATGGTCTCTGGTGATGCCACCAGCTCCTATATTACCTGGATTTTCTTTAGCTGCCCCATCAGTATTAAGTTTGAAATAGGAGAATTTTGGCTTAATTCAATTGACCAATATGATAGAAACTGAAGCATTGATCGAGGTAAGGCCAAACTGAAGAATGGGGTCCTCAAAATGCAGAGAACTAGATTTGGATATGAACTCCGAAAAGCATTGCTTAATCATCTTGAAGACATTTTGAATAATTATTTGGGAATCCATAATGGAGCCTTCAAAAAGACTTTGGTTTCTACTTAGCCAAATTTCCATAAAATGATAGCAGGGAGAATGAGGAATAAGAATTTCAAGAAATCCTTATTACTCTTTCTAAGCCACAAAGATAAAGGCATTTGATTAAGAGAGAGGAAAGATAATTTGATACAAAAAAATGTTAGCAAAGAACGATCAAATAAGGATTGCTATAGGGCCATTGATGAAAAGATGATGAAAGGACTTCAAATGTTTTTAAAACAATGACATCTAGAAGCAAGAAGGATCCCTATTAATTGAATATTTTCTTCTAAAAGAACAATATTATGGTAGCATTTCCATAGAAAAACTGATTTTTTTTGAAGGAAAATCAGATCTCCATATGTATTTGCAAATCAAAGAAGTGGCTTTGGCTCTCCTTGTAACATTCGATGAAGATTTAGTAGTGAAGTCCCCACTGTAAGTCAATGACCAGAATTGATTGTCTCCTATTTTAGTGATATACATGCCGGTGATGTCTCTACTTTGCCTTATTCTTTTGAAAGTAATTGAGCCATCTGCTCTTGAATTTGCATTGAGCTTACTATTAAAGAATTCCTTTGAGATGACCTTAAAAACCAGCAAAGTTTCATGTCGAAAGCTATGCATAAGTCTTCAATATTCTTAAATCCCATACCTCCTTCAGTAATTGGATACCATAAATTCCCCCAACTCATCCAATGCTGTTTGAATCCAAAATCTTTGGAAGATCCCCATAAGAATTTACTAAGCTAGCCATGAATCAAATTTATAACTCTTTCAGGGGGTTTAAGGGCTGCAATTATATAAAGAGGGATTGAAGCTAAAACTGAGTTTATTAAGGTTCTTCTACCAACGAATGATAGAAATTTGGCTTGCCATCCTTAAATTCTAGCCTTGATTTTTGAATGAGATCTTCAAAGTAATTGTGCTTACTTCTCCCATAAAATATTGGGCATCTTAAATATTTGATGGGGATTTTCTTCAGCTTAAAGAAGTAATGGATTTATCTAATTTAATTTTACTTCTACTAAAGGACTAATGGACTGTGAAGCTAAACTTATCAACATTAATCACCTAGCCATAAGATTTTTAAAAAAAAATTCAAAAAGTTGAGAAGAATTTTCAAACTATGCTTACTCCCATTGCAAAAAATAATGAAATCATCCGCAAAACTCAAGTTGCTAATTAATGGACAATTTCTAGGATGAGAGAAAGGTTTGATCTGATATGATTAGATTATGGATGCCTTGAATGAGAGCTTCAGCTACAAGAAGATGACATAAAATGTCATATCTTCTTTATTCCTCTCTTTTAAATTTTTTTATACCCCCAAATTTTATATATATCATAACATTTGAGAATCGTTAAGTAAAATATAGGGTGAGTTATACTTCCCCTCTTGAACTTTACCCTCATTTTCACTTCACCCCCCTAAACTTTCATTTTTTGAATTTAACTCGAACTCCCCAAATGACTTCAAGTAACTCCGTAACATTAATACCGTTAATTTTTTGGATGGAAAATGGGTCATGTGCATGGTGCATTAAGGCAATATCGTCAAAACAGAAAATTCTTTTTAAAAATTCTTAAACTTACAATAAAACATTTACAAATTAGGAGAATAATAAAACTATTTGAATAATCTAATTTTCTTTAAAAAATATATAAGGAAATTACAAAAAAATACTTAAAACATCTGCAAATTAAAAAAATATATATAATAATTTTGAAAATTATAGAAAAATATTTTAAAAATCTATAATATACTGGAAAAACTTTAAAAAATATATGAAAATCTCAAGAAAAAAAGGACTTTTTTTTTTAAACTTATTAACAAAATCAGAAAATGTTAGTATTATTTTTTATTTTTTATGAAAACTAAAAAAATTGAAATGTGAGGAGAAATATTTAAAAATCATGTGTTCCATCAAAGTTTATGAAAAAATATTTTTAAAATCTAAAATTATATAAATATATTTAAAATATCTTAAAATGATAGATTTTTTTAAAATATTAAAAGTACATAATGCACATTTAATAATACGAAAATGTTAAAAATAACATTTGAAAATATGATAATTGCATTAAAATATTTGAAATTACAAAAAAATATTTTATGTGTGCAAAATGAAAAAAAAATAAATTCAAATCTCAAACCGAATAACAAGAAAAATCCAAGATTTCAAAATCTTAAACCTACTTACGACCACCAAAACCCACAATCGATCACCATTTCCAACCAAACCTATTTTCTCATCTCCTCTTCTCTTCCCTTTTATTACCAATAAAACCCAATTGAAAACAAAAACCCAATAAACGAGATTTCAGAACTATTAAATCCAAATTGTTGTGGAAATAATAAATGCAGAATATATGAAAAAATCCAAATGCGAAATAGATAAAATTGGAAGGACTTATCTATCGAGGTTTGTGTTTGACACAAAGTCCTAAATGTGAAATTGTTTGCTGATATTTGTAGCTGCCAGCCTCGTGAACATACACCTCCCAGGATTCAACAATCAGATTTAAACACCAACTTTATGTTAAATCTTTGAACTTTCAGGATACTCCAGGACTCCCAAAAGAATAACGAACATAAGTATTTAGTAGAAAATAGAAAAATTATTTTTGCAGAGAAAGTGAGAGAGATTGAATTTTTCTGTGTTTTTCTCAAAGTTGTAGCCTTTGTTTTATGTGTAAAAAATGGTAAAAAACGTGGGCAGTGATTTTAGGCGACTAACCCACTAAGCTCTCCACTAACAGTTATATTTTATTTAATGGAAGAAACAGTCAAAGTCTTAAAATGGGTCAATTAAAAATTAAAACGAGTTTGAAAATATTTAATGCACATTAGAAATCCCTAAGAGCCCGAGGCCCAAGGCCCAATTTTTGACCCTTAATAATTAGTGCGCCTCCTAGGTATTGAACCCAAGACCTCATGCACCCTCCCCCACTAACTTACCATTTGGCCACTTCCACTAACTTATTTACTTCATTCAAAATAAATATATATATATACTAATATTATACCCAACAATCCCCCACATGAATGAAATAAATAAATAAATAAAAAGACGCTCTGGAGTATCATAAGGAGTGATGTATAAGGCAAAGGTGTCATTCGACTTGAACCTTTACTTTGTGTTGATCTATTAAGTTTACCGGTTGCTAGTAAACTAATGTCTTGAACTATTTCACCATTGTTGTAAACTTAAGTCAATAGAACACACACGTGACTCCCAAAAATCATCATCGAGTTCCCACGGTTGTGCTTGTTTCGGCCTTGAGCATGCCCAGGTTTCTTGAGTGCTCTAGAGAATCAGCCTTAATTATCATAGAAAGCGGCCCCACTACCACACTCATATAGGTACTTCTATCAAGAGTGTATTGTATCTCACACCCCACTGAATAACAACTATAGAAAGCATTAAGAGATTCCCCTCGATGTTTGATAAACTAGCTCTCTAGCTAGACCTTTAGTCAATGGATTAGTCAGGTTTTCCTTTGATTTGACATAGTCAACTACTATAACTCCATCTTTCAATAGTTGTCTCACTATGTTTGTGTTTCCTCCTGATATGTCTAGACTTTTCGTTGTAGGAGTTATTTTGTGCTCTTGTGATCGCTGCTTGACCGTCACAGTGAATGGACAAGGCTGGAACTGGTTTAGGCCACAAATGAATATCTAATATGAAGTTCCTTAATCATTCAACCTCTTCGCTTGCTTTATCCAATGTTATGAACTCTGACTCTATAGTGAATCTATCTATGCACGTTTGCTTGGTAAATTTCCAAGATATAACGCCTCCTGCTAAGACAAAAATATAGCCACTCGTAGACTTACATTCATCATTATCTGAAATCCAATTAGCATCACAAAAACCTTCTATTACAACAGGATATCTAACATAATGAATGCCATAATTTATTATGTATTTTAGATATCTCAAAACTTTAATCAAAGCATCCCAATATTCATTATTAGGATTATAAGTATATATGCTAAGTCTACCCACAACATGTGCAATATCAGGTCTAGTACAGTTCATAAGATACATTAGACTACCAATAACTCTAGAATATTCTAATGATGATACACCAGGACCAAAATGTTTCCTTAAGTGACAACTAGGGTCATAAGGTGTCTTAGCAGGAATACAATTAAATTGTTCAAATTTTCTAAGAACTTTCTCTACATAATGAGATTGGGTTAAAACAATTCCTTCAGAATTATTAATGATTTTAATTCCAAGTACGATATCAGCGACACCCAAATCTTTCATATCAAATTGCTTATTAAGAAAGATTTTAGTTTTATTAACTACATCCATATCAGTTCCAAAAATAAGCATATCATCCACGTATAAGCAAATAATCACACCAGAATTATCTTTGAATTTGCTGTAAATATATTTATCCGCTTCATTAATGTTCAAATCATTAGAGATCATTATTTGATCAAATTTTTCATGCCATTGTTTAGGAGCTTGTTTCAGTCCATATAATAATTTTTTAAGTCTACACACTTTTTTATCTAGCCCTTGGACTACAAACCCCTGGGGTTGATCCATATAAATTTCTTCTTTAAGATCTCCATTCAAAAAAGCTGTTTTTACATACATTTGATGAATTATCAGATTATGTAATGAAGCAATAGCAATTAATAGCCCGATAGATGTAATTCTAGTAACAAGAGAGTAAGTGTTAAAGAAGTAAATTCCTTCCTTTTGCCTATAGCCTTTAGCTACCAATCTTGCCTTAAATTTATCAGTAGAACCATCAGCTTTTAATTTCTTTTAAAATATCCATTTGCATCCAATAGTTTTACATCCTCAGGCAAGTCAACTAACTCCCACGTGTTATTAGAAATAATGGAATCATATTCACTAGTAATAACTTCTTTCTCAAAAATAGAATCGGGTGGGGACATTGCCTCACTAAAAGTGACGGGGTCTTTTTCCATTAAGTACGTTAAAAATTCAGGACCAAAAGAAGTAGCTATCCTAGGTCTTTTACTTTTCCTAATTTTAATTTCTTCTGAATTTGAAGATTCATTTCTAACACTAAGATCCACTGGAACATAACTACTAGTTCCCTCACTTCTCACTTTAAAAGAAATTTTGTCCTCATAAAATTTAGCATCTCTTAACTCAAAAATATTGTTTTTATCCATATATTGATTTTTAGAATCAATTACAAGAAACCTATATGCATTAGTTTTTTAGCATAACCTATAAAAACATAATGAACAGTCTTTGGGACAAGTTTAGTTCTCTTAGGTACTCGTATTGAAACCTTAGCAAGACAACCCACACACTTTAAGGTGTTTATAAGAAGGTTTTCTATTTTTTCACATTTCATAAGGAGTTTTATCATTTTTCTTAAAACGTATTTTATTAAGAATATAACAAGCAGTAAGAAGTGCCTCACCCCACATATTATAAGGTAATCCCAAAGTGCTTAACATAGAATTTACCATATCATTAAGAGTTATGTTTTTTCTTTCAACTACAACATTAGATTGGGGTGAATAAGGAGGAGTAACTTGATGAATTATTCCATTTTCTTTACAATATTTATCAAGATCACCGGTGTATTCTCCTCCCCTATCGGATCTAAATGTTTTAATAGATTTTTCCAATTATTTTTCAACTTCTAATTTTTAAGAAATAAATTTTGAGAAATTCTCATCTTTACTCGTAAGGAGATAAATATAACAATAACGAGAGTAATCATCAATAAAAGTAACAAAATATTTATTTTCACCACGTGTCACATAACCTTTTAAATCACAAAGATCAGAATGTATTAAAATTAAAATAGTTGAACTTCTTACGACACTTGGAAAAGGTTTTTTAACATATTTTGATTCAACACATATTTCACATTTAGAGTTGGTAGAAATATCAGATTTTGGTATGTTTTCCAAAAACATTAATTTTTTATTAGATGCCTTATTTACATGACCAAGTCTAAAATGCCACATATCACAAGAGTCAATCAAATAAGAAGAAATAGATATTTTATTATTATCGGCCACAGTTACATTTAGTTTGAAAAGACCCTCATGAACATAACCTTTCCCCACAAAAGCACCTCCCTTAGTCACAACTACCTTATCACTCTCTTGAACAATTTTAAAACCCTTCTTATCTAAGACAAAATCGGACACCAGATTCTTCCTAACCTCAGGGACATACAAAACATCTTTCAATGTGAGAACATTTTCCGAAGTGAACTTTAAAACTACGGTTCCCTTGCCCTCAACCTTAGACGAAGAGGAGTTTCTCCTATACCGACGTTCATCCTCATCCACAACAGTGAAGGTAGTGAAGGCACCTCTCGTGCCGCAAATATGTTTGGTGGTGTCAGAATCAAGCCACCAGTCTGTCATGTTACTCACAATGTTTACCTCGATCACAACAACAGAAAAGTTACCCTCCTCGGTTACATTTGCTTGAGGCTTCACATTCCGAGTCTTCCTAAACTTGCAATCTTTAGCATAATTACCTGATTTTCCACATACGTAGCATTGACCTGCAGGTTTAGATTTAAACTGAGGTTTAAATTTTTTATTCTGATCGTTAAGTTTGAATTTATGGTTGGACCTCGAATTTCGATTTGGTTTATGGTGCCCATGTTTCTGGTTTGAATGGTTAGGCTTAAACTGGTTCTGTTTTTGGTTTCCATTTGATTTTCCCTCTACCAAATTAGCCTTAGAACTTAATTCAAAATTTTTCTCCCTAAATTCTACATTCCTATTATCTTCCTTAATTCTCAAACGAACTATCAAATCTTCTAGTGACATATCATTTTTCTTATATTTCAGACCGTTTTTGTAATCTTTCCAAGAAGTGGCAGTTTTTCAATTATAGCAGACACCTGAAATCCCGCACATTTACTACAACCCTCGACCAGAATTTCATGAATAATAATTTGTAGTTCTTCCAGTTGCGACACAAAAGATTTATTATCTTCCATTTTAAAATCCAAAAAATTTCCAACCACAAATTTTTTAGACCAGCATCTTCAGTTGCATATTTTTTATCTAGTAAGTTCCATAATTCTTTAGCCGTAGGATATGACCAATAAACATCATACAATTCAAGGCAGAGACAGTTCAGAATATAATTCCTACACATATAATCCCTTTGTTTCCAAACAACCAGTTCTTCAGGTATAGAAGGTCTATCAGATGCAATAACGTCAACGACCTTAAGAGTTGTTAGGTAAAATTGCAGTTTCATTTGCCATCTCTTAAATTTCTTTCCATCGAACAATTCAGTTTTTTCAGAGTATTTTGCATTAGGATTTTCCATAGCAGATTGTAGAATAACAACATAATTTCACCTTTAGATTAATGGAATTAATAAATGCAGAATATATAAAAAAAACCAAATTGAAAATAGATAAAATTGGAAGGACTTATCGATCGAGGTTTGTGTTTAACACAAAGTCCTAAAGGTAAAATTGCTCGCTGATATTTGTAGCTGTCAGCCTCGTGAACATACACCTCCCAAGATTCAACAATCAGATTTAAACACCAGCTTTATGTTAAATCTTTGAACTCTCAGGACACTCCAGCACTCCCAAAAGAATAACGAACATAAGTGTATAGTAGAAAATAACAAAATTATTTTTGCAGAGAGTGTGAGAGAGATTGAATTTTTCTGTATTTTTCTCAAAGTTGTAGCCTTTGTTTTATATATAAAAAATGGTAAAAAACGTGGGTAGTGATTTTAGGCAACTAACCCACTAACCTCTCCACTAGCAACTATATTTTAACAAATGGAAGAAACAGTCAAAGTCTTAAAACGGCTTAATTAAAAATTAAAGAGTTTGAAAAGATTTAATGCACATTAGAAATCCCCAAGAGCCCGAGGCCCAAGGCCTAATCTTTGACCCTTAATAATTAGTGTGCCTCCTAGAGACTGAACCCAAGACCTCATGCACCCCCCCCACCAACTTACCACTTGGCCACTTCTACTAACTTATTTACTTCATTCAAAATAAATATATATACTAATATTATACCCAATAATTGTTTGAGAACCTTCAAACCCAATAACGTGTGTATAGATCTGGGGTGCACACGCATGCATTCGTGTGCATGTGTGCCAGTTAAAATCCGTGTTTGTTATTTCATTTGTGTGTGAGAGGGAGAAGAGAGAGATTGAGTTGAAGATAAAGATGAAGAGGTTTACAACCAATGCTTCCTTGGGTTCTATGAGAGCGAAAGAGAGAGGGAGAGAAAAAAACTGGTGAGGATTTGTAATTTAAATGATAAAATACAAGAATCCCCCCTTAAAAAATGATATATGGGAGTAGGGTTGTGTTTCGGCGGGATCAGATCATAAAATGCCTATTCAGAAAAAAATTCGATTTTTTCGGAAATAAAATAATTATTTCGATTTCCGATCCGATTTTTTAGAAATATAAAAAAAAAAACGAATTCGAAAAAATCGGCAAAAATCGGAAACAATAGAAAATTCACAAAATATATTAAATATTCAGAATTTTTAAAATTTTAAAAACTTCAAAAAATAAAAATTTCGATTTTCGATTACTCGAACTTCTCATTTTAAAGAAACAAAGAGAATGGTTTAACCCAACATGTAAATACATGAGGATTTGACCCATTTTTTTATTTGTGTAGAAGTTATGATGATACTCTCATTTTATAGAGCACATTTTGAAGCCCTTTCCCTCTCCCAACCGATGTGGGATATGGAAAACTTTCAAAAAATCAAAAATCGAAAAATAATTTCGAAAAAAATGGGAAAATCGAAAATTCAAAATAATTTTCAATTTTCGATCTGATTTTTTTCGAAAAAATTAGAAATCAAAATATCGGAAATCGATAAACTAAAATTTCATTCCAAATTCGGAAAAAATCGGATCGAAAATTGAAACGTTCGGAAAAAAACATAGCCCTATATAGGAGCAACATGTCTTTTTCGTTCAAATATTTAACTTAGAATTTTGGGATTACCTAAAGTTGTTTCAGAAGTTTGGGGATTAACTAAAGAAAATGAAAGTTCGGATGGTAAAGTGAAAACATAAGTAAAGTTCAGGAAATACATAATTGTCCACTTTATTTAAAATAATGAGAGTTATTTTGAGAAAATTCCAGTTTGCTAAGCCATATATATAATGCCTAAAGTTCCCTTACTAGTTATTACTCCTCTCCCAACAAACTTCATCCTATGTGTTAATAATTATTTATAAAATAAAATCAATAAAATAATTATAAAAAAAATTTAATAAAAAAATGATAAAAATTATATTATAAAAAAGTCCATTGTTTAATTAAAAACAAACTGTCTTATATTTATAAAAAATAAAAAATATAATTTTTAACAAAAAAATAGTTATTAAAAAACTGTTACATAAAATAAAAGTTTCATTAAATATGTATAAATAGGTCATTTTTTTACTTTTAAAAGTTATTAAAAATATTTATAAATTATATAAAAAAAATTCGTTGCAAAAGAGTTATAAAAAAAGTTTCTTAAAAAAGTTTATTTTTTTATTTATTAAAAAATTGTAAAAAGTTATAAAAAAAGTTATCAATTTTTTTTTTATAAAAAAGTTAGTTTTTAAGGTATAAAAAAGACAATCTTCGATTCATAAAAAAAATAAAATAAATCTTTTTAAAAATAATTTATAAAAACTGTTTCATAAAAATTCCTTTGTTATTTTGAAAAATAATTTTTATTTATAAAAATTTTAAAAAAATTATAATAAAAATGTTTTATAGAGAAAATGTTTTTATAAAAAATATTTTTTATATTTATGAAAAAAAATTATTCATAATTTTTTTTTATTTATAATACAGTTTTATTTATGAAAAAGACAGTATTTTATTTACAAAAAATACAAAGTATAACTTTTTTTAAAAAGGTTATAAAATAACCGTTTTATAAAAAAGCGATAATAAAATTTAGTTTCTATTTCAAAAAATTGTTTTTTTATTTACAATAATTTTTAGTTTTAAAATTTGTAATAAATATTTTTATAAAAAAGTTATAAAGAGAATGCCTTATGAACAATTCTCTTCTTATATTTATGAAAATAAAGTCTTTTATTTATTAAAAAAATGTTTTATCATAATTTTCTGAAAGGAAGATTACCTCTACCACACCATGGTGATTTGGATTTTTCACTGGGAGAAGGGAGAAATTTCGGCCGCGGGTCCTATTAGGTGTTTTTTGTTTTTTCTCGCGAAAATATTATTACACTGAACGGTTAAAATTATTGGTTTGATTCTTTAAGGAAGGTTTGGTAAAATTAGGAGAGGTAGAGGGAGGAGACATTAGTAAGAGAGGGCACTGGGGCCTAAGGTGTCCAGCTTGGTTACATTCGCGACAACGCACAAAACGTCAACTGTTGTTATGATGGATTTGACTGAAATTTCAACCATCCATGGGCTTAATGTAGAGATGATCTCGCTGATTTGGTTGGTTACTGATGACATAAGGATTCCGAGGAGGAGTAGAAATTCGAGTTGTGTTACTATATGCTGGGTTCTTTTCTATAAGGGAAGATACTTCGACTATTAGGTTAAACTCATGGGTATGTAAAGGAATAATTGAATATTTAATGTTCTCGCGTAACGCTCATTCAAAATGCTTGCATTTCTTGATTTTGTATTGACGTATTCTTGAGCATAACGGGATAATTCTGTGAACTTAGCCTCATATTGAGTCACAATCGTCTGTTGCTATTATAGGCTTAGGAAATCCACGGTGATTTGGTCCCTCGCGGATTCTAAAATGTACTTGTTGAAGAAGATTTCTTCAAACTGCACCCACGTTAAATCGTTCACACTCTGGAAACGTAAAATAAACTACCACCAGAAGTTTGCTTATCCTTCGAATAAATATGAAGCCAATCTTATCCTGAATTCAGGACAACTCCATTAAGTACTTTGAGTGTTTAACGAATCTATTTTTTTGCTTCAGCTGCACCGGGCTTCTCGAAAAATGCCGGAGGGTTTTGCATCAGAAATTCTTTAAGAGCATCCATCCTTCGGGTTTCTTCTGGAATTTCATTATTAACTAATTGTGGGGGCGGTATGTTTTCTTATCGCTAGGTTAGTGTAGTTACGTCTTGTAGACAACGCAAAATTCCTTCACCAGTGGTAGTTGGATTAGGCATCTGTGGAATTACTCGTTCTTCTTGGGCCCCACTAGTAGTTGCGCGAGTGTTAACCTTCATAAAGAATATATTGAACAAGAGAGTAATATATTTCTACAAAAGTAACTTTTGAATTTTTTAAAAAGTTATAATATAAAATGTTTTATAAGAAAGTTATAAAAGAACTCATTCATAAAAAAATAGTTTTTATTTTGAAAAATAGTTTTTTATTTATAATATTTTTAATAAAAAATTATAATAAAAAAAATTATAAAGAAAATATTTTATCAACAATGCAATTTTTTTTATGTAAAAAATGTCTCTTATTTATAGAAAAAGTTTTATTATAATTTTTTATAAAACCGCTTATTTATAAAAAAAAGTCTTCTATCTGTGAAAAATATGACTTTTAGTTTTTTTTTAAGTTATAAAAAACTGTATTATAAAAAAAGTTATAAAGAAAATATTTTATAAAGATATCGTATTTAGACTCAATCCCAATGTTTTATAAAGTTATAAGGGCAATTTAAGCACCTATGAAAGAAATTGACGGGTTAGTAATGTCGTGGATCATTTTGGGGTGCAGATTAATTAAGTGACAAAATTGATATTAATTCTAATTAAGCATTTACGAAATTGAGGTTAATTCTGATTGATTATATCTTAAATTGGAGTTGATGATTTTAGACACAACACATCATGCGAAGAAACAACACGAACTTGATACAATATGATGTGTTCGTGTCGATTTTTTCTGACACTATGTCATTCCGTTTAGGCCTGTAAACGGATCGGATTCGGACCGGATCAGGCAAATCCAAATTCATATCCATTTATGTTAAACGGATTCGGATTCGAATCCGATCTGATTATCCATCGGATTATCTGTTAGGGATCCAAATCCATATCCGTTTATGTTAAACAGATTCGAATTCGATCCGATTATTCGACATATTATTTTTTATTTATTTTTATAATAATTTTCATTAAAAAACTAAATAATGATACGTCAAAACATATACTTTTGACCATTTGATTTGCAACATTTTAATTTTTAACTCTTAGAAGCCGCGTGAGTGTCTTTTTCCTTTTATATGAGGGAGATTTTTTTATATAATATTATAACTATTATAATATATATTTAAAATATTATTAAATACAATACATATATTAAAAATATTAATCAGATCGGATTATTATATGAATCCAAATTCGCTCCATTTAATAAACGGGTAATCGGCTAATCGAATTTTGGACATGATCCATATCCGTTTAAATGGATAATATTGAGATTTGAATTCGGATAAAATCGATCCATTGACAGGCCCAATTCTGGTGTGCATAATCGTCAAACAATCGTTGTCATGCATGAACAAGAATTCAAAAGAGATGTCTAGTCGTTGAAGATTAGCATTTTTTACAGTTGAGGGTCCTTCATGGGTTATCTACTAAGGCCATGTCCAATGTCATAATTCTGAAAAAAGTTTCTATCCTAGTTGGTAGTGAGATTTTAGAAATGGATCTATGAGATTTATGATGTTTTTCAACATAATAGAAATATTGGTATAATGGGTTCTCCGATAGTTTATTTCTAACATGTAATTTCTACTTTAATTTTAATGCCAGTAGGAAACATGGGTCACACTGTACTTGACACGTCAGATTCTCCAACCAAATCTTCAATTCTACATTTAGAAATTGTAGTTTAAAATTTTCATATTAGTCAGCATCCAAGTTCACAAGAGAAAGAAACTTGCACTGGAGAGTATTTTTTCTTCTCCTTATTTCTAGAGTAGAAATTGGGAAATATAAAAATCCTTGTTGGAAATGGCACAAGTGTTCCATGCTTCTTTAGAGTTTATACAATTAATTAGGCGTCTGAAGTCACATACACTTATTACACCAAATATAACATTTAAGCATTTAATGTTCCATTTATTTTTTTAATTGTCATTCGAACTAGACTTAGTCTTGTAGAGAGTGTTATCTTTGACATCCCCACACTCATCCATATTTGCTCATCCATGGACCTCAAATGGGTCTTCACTATTGTTTTGATGTAAATATTTATTACTATCAAAGAATTGTATTTAGTTTTGATATGTATGAATTTGTCACATATTGGCAACGCCCAAATCCGAGGAAAGCATATGAAGTCCATGGACCCAAGTCCAAGAACATGTACGAAGTCCATGACCTAAGTGTACCAAATGTACAAATGCCATAGCCTAAATGGACTCATAAACAGAAACTCACTCAGTAAAAATACCCGTTGGTGGGAAGTGGAGCTTTTACCTCGATTTTGTTTATGCTTCATGTTACTTAGAAGATATCCATGAAATTTTATTCTGCCCATCTTTTTTATTAATTTTATTTATTCCATGTTTTCTTTGTTTTTTAGATGGAAAATTAATATTCTAAAATAAACAAATTTCTTATATGATGAGCAAATTATAAGGTTCTCCCAAACTATAAGAATATGGAACAATTTATAGCTTTAGTCGACACCTCATTACGAAAAAGATTCACTATTTTTTCCTTAGGATAAGTAACAACGGTGTGGAGGGTACTAACGTGAATTGTTTAGCTTCCATATAGTAAGACACTTTCGAAGCATTGATAATAACTGAAAGAGAAATAAAATAAACTCTTAGAGCCAACATGAAGGAAAGAAGAAAAAGAGGAGGAAGTTGTAATTGACCACAGGCATCTAATTTGATTAGAATGCTACAAGGTTTCTATACATTTTCTTATTCCATCAATTACGTGTATATGGAGATGTAATCCAAATTAGGAAAATTCCAGGAGAATTGAGAGCCTCAAAGCACAAGAGGAAGAGGTCAGCGATGCAGGTTATTGGAGAAGGTGAGAATTAATGGTTCCCCACCACCACAATTAATGCATTCTTCCCACTTAAGTTAAAAAAACCTCATTCCACAACTATATATACCCAACACTTTATTAATAGCACCAAAGTTGGTGGTTGAGTTGAAATAACTATACACTTGTATTCTAAGTGCATATATCTTGCTCTCTTGTAATTCTTAGACTTTGGCACTTGATGTATTTGGCGTCTACCCAATTGCAACTCAGCCCTCAGACAATTAATGATTTCCCAAGTCCAACTCACTAGGTGAAGTCTTCCAAATTTTGGCTTCATCAAGTTTGAAGAACTTCTCTCCATTACAAAGCAGAAAATTATTTGCTACAAGTCATTAAACCAAAAATAAGAATAACCATTTCGATACCAGTTGATGGTGCATGCTCACAACGACACGGTACCAATTTAAATTATCATAGACTTAAAAGGAAAAATTTTAAGAGCTCAAATTGGGAAAATAAAATAAGGGTAACACTAGGGCTACCCCTTTTTGTTACCCCCGACATGTTAGTGTTGTACCTTGCTTTGTCTTTTATGCCCCGACGGAACCCATACAAGTAAAGACAAAGCAAGGTACAACACTTTGAAACCGGGAGTAACAAAAGGGATAACAAAAAGGGATAGCCCTAATATTATCCATAAAATAATCTTATGCTTATGTGACAAAATGATTAACCGAACGAAATAATACAAAGGGTTCATTGTAATCCGAAATAGTACACAAGGGGTTTAGTGTAACATGCCCCAAATAATATAAGTTATAATAATGATGGTATACCAAAAAAGGCAAAAGTTTCCCTTACATGTGACAGGCGTGAGACGGGTCATAGTTACTTGTAAAGGAGCACGTAGGGCTACAAACAAACCGAGTTTGTCGTGAATAGCTTGAGGGTTGTTTAAAAAGCTTGAGCACATCCCGTGTTTTAAGGAAATAAACCGAGCTTGAGATGGAGCTCGTTTGAAAAGTCGAGCTCGATTAGGCTCATCTTGTTTAGTCTCTAAAGTCCTTAACGAGCTCATTTGGATCGGCTCGTACTTTAAGCAAATGAAGCGAACTCATAACTTGATATCAAGCTCATTGAAGGATCGAGCTCTATTAGACTCGGCCCCAGCTTGGTTCATTTGCAACACTAGGAGCAAGTGACTTACCACCAGCCTAAAATGCCATTTGATCATTTTAGATTTTAAGATGTAAAAGAAAAGAGAAAGAAAAAGATGACATTCTAAATGCCAAATGACAAGATGCCATAAACGATATAATGACCGCTCTGTCAGAGATTCTATTACTAGATAAGAAAGCATCAAAGGATTTAGCTAATAACAACACATATTGCAACACAGGAAATAATAAATAAGGGAAAAGGGTCCCCAACAAATGGCAGGATGCTCTTAAAAGAGACAATTTACTCCCATCTCCTGAAACAGAGAAACTATATCAGTTGTAACTATAAATACCTCTTCGTCGCCACAGTGAAATTTCAGATATAATTATTAACATTATGCAGTCTCATCCATGTCAGATTCATCTATACAGAAATGAGGCGGCTTTAATTAGAACTTATTGCATTATTTACAGTCTAGTATCTACAGAAGCTCCCACTCAGAGTCGCTTAAATCTTGATTTGCCGATTTATTTGCCTCCAAGGACATGGTGGCGATGGAGGGCAACATATTTTGGTCAGGTTGATGGCTGAACTCTACGTCAATGTCTCCATGCCAAATTGCCAACTGCTCATACTCCTTCGCTAACCTCTTTCTTGAAGCAAAAGCATCTTGGAATATTTTCTAGCAAAAAACAGAGAATTACTTGGGCCAATAAATTTGACAATCTTAAAAATGCTACTATTTGGTGTGGTGCGGGGGGCGGCAATGAGTGAGTTAATCATGCATATCCAACCTCTTTGACATGATATATATATAGTGAGAAAGTGTTTTTTTAATGTACGCATATGGTTGTATAGGACCGTCTTCTGCGTGTGTTGGGTGTGCGGGGTAAATTACAGAGGAAAATGTCACGCAGATTTTTCAAGAAACCACCACACTATAACAAACCCTATGCCCCCCTATGCGTCAGTAAAAATGTCTCTAAAAAGCTCACAGAATGGGGTCTTTGCAATAAAATACATAGTTCAGGGGTTACTTGCAAAAATAAAAAGTTAAATGTTTTTTACTCCCCCCACATTCCCTTTTTTATCAAGTAAACTGAACTTTCAGATGGCATTTCCAACAAATAATTTTTCATGGTACCAAAGGCAGCCAAAGAGATAGTCTTGTGGTTTCGAGAGAGTACCTTATATGATCTGAGCTTTCTTGTGCTACACGAGAGTGGATATAGTGAGTTACTACCCATTATGATGCAACTATCGTTGAGTGTCAACTTATTAGACAAATCAATCGTTTCCATGCTAGAGTCTGCCGTGCCAATACTGGAGCCATTCAGTTCTCCTGTAAATACATTCACACGTCAGCAATCAGTCAACGCAACGCATTTGAAATATAGCATAAATATTGCAATTCCTAATTTTGGGTTGATAAAGTACTGATAATCGCAAATTAAAAGCGATAATATCAGAAGTACAGAAATATCCATCAGTTCAAGAGTAAGGGGAAAATTCCAGATCTTAAATGCTAAAAATAACAAAACAACATTGCAAACAAATTTACATGAATCAACAACAAAGTAATATTACAACAATGTTTGGAAGATGATGTCCGCGATGAAGGCAGGAATTTCGCACTATCCCACTAAAATCCCACCTCTTTATCCTTCATCACAAATATTCTTTTATACTCTCAATATACACCACCCAAAAAATAGCCAAGATCACATATTTTCAAGAGTAGCCCCCTCTTGCATATCCCGAGGACTCCATAATCCACAATAATCATTGATACGCAATGTTGTGGAATTGTCCAATTTACTCCACATATACAAAGCAAAGGACAATGGAGAAATATGATCATTGCTCTCATAACAAGGAATAACTTCTTCACAAATACAAAGAAAAAGGCAATGGAGAAACATATGATCAATGTTTTGCAAAAAATGCAGTCATGGATGAACATGATTAGTGATGTGAATGAAGAATATGAAGGATATTTTCGTCATTTTTAGAATTTTATAGTATTTTTGTTATTTTGTTAATTGGTTGTATTTTCCTTTCGTTTATTTGTTTAGTATTTAGAGGTGGAAAGGACAAGTGCATTAAGGGGCATAATTGTAATTACATCATTAGCTTAGAGCACCAGCTACTTCCCACCTATAAATACCTCATTTGAGGTATTCTATATTTTGGAGAGTTTAGTGATTGAGGGTTGAAGTGTGAGATATTTTCCTCTTATTTCCCATTTGGCATCATTTACGTCAATTGGTATCAGAGCCTCGTTGGTTCTACCCGTTATTGTTGTTGTAAAAAAACAACAATAAATAACATCAAGATGGGTTTTAAGAGGAGATGTGCTCCCGTGGAAACTCGTAATGATCGAATCGCGAGGATGTTGGATCACCTCTTGACGCGAATAGAGGTCTTGAGACTCGCCTCTCTTCCACCACCACCCAAAACCTTAACCTTAACCCTAACCCTAACCCTAGCCACCAAAACACCACTACCTACGCTTCTGCAACCATTTTCACCCCCTTACCCAAGAAAAATTTAGATCCAGCAAACCCTAAGCTATCCACCAGCAACCCAGAGGTACCCGAAGGTGGCGGCCAGGCTCCAGGGTCTCTGTCCGGCACCAATCCTCTCCTCAGCCGCCGATCTCCTCCCAAAAACCCCTTCCAACCCAGGCGGCACCACCAACCTGCAAACCCTAGGCTGTAACCCCCTTCCCAAACTCGGATTTGACCTAGAACCCGCCGAAACCCTACAAACACTAGGTCGACAGCCACCAGAGACAGGCCTAGCAGCCGCGACCCCATCCCCATGGTCGGCCAAGCCCTGGACAGTCCCTACTCCCAGATGTGCTACCACCTGTTCCCGATCTGACCCGAAACCTTCCAGATCTTGTCAGATCTAACCCCAGCCATCCGGGTTTGATCGCAACCCTCCAACATGTTCAAGAACTAAGGTTTGGCACCAAACAAGTGGTTTTTGACCCGGGGGAGGATATTCTTGATGATTGGCATGAGAGGCAAGAGGAAGATGATGAAGATTGAAGGAAAAATTGAAGGATCTTCCTCAAATTTTTAGAAATTACTTTTGAACCTACAAGTTTTTGCCTCTCTTCCGCACATTTTTGGCGCTTTTCAAGTAATCATCCAATTTTGAAGATACATTTTGGTCATCCCATATATTTGACAAAATTATTTTGGGACCCATAAATCTTTCTTGTCTTCTCTCAGCCGCCCCATATTTTGAAGATTTTGTACATCCTCAACTTTCAAAGCTCGAGTACAAACTTTTTCGAAGGCGGGGAGAATGAAATGAATGAAGAATATGGAGGATATTTTCGTCATTTTTATGATTTTTATGATTTTATAGTATTTTTGTTATTTTGTTAATTGGTTGTATTTTCCCTTTTTTTGTTTAGTACAAGTGGCATTAAGGGGAATAATTGTAATTAGATCATTAGCTTAAAGCCCAAGCTATTTCCCACCTATAAATACCCCATATGTAGCCTCATTTGAGGTATTCTATATTTTGGGGAGTTTAGTGATTGAGGGTTGAAGTGTGAGATATCTTTCTCTTATTTCCCATTTGGCGTCATTTACGTCAATTAGACCTCTTCTTTTTGAGAAATCACAATTATCGATATTATCGTGAGTCACCATCCATGTCAACACTAGGTAGTTACGTGAGCTTAATTATCTTAATAGGGTTTGAAATGATGTTATCAATCAAGAAAGAGAAATATTTACAAGTGAAAATACTCAAAGAATCGAGAGTCCAGACCCACTTATCAGAAAACGAGGGATGAATATTGACATTTTCAACGTGGGAACAAAGATGTATATCCAGCTACCACCCTATTATTCAAATTTCTCAAATTATTGATTGTGACGTATATTTAGAAAAAGGAAAGAAAAAAAGATGGGCCAAACTAACAATTAAAGCATTATGACATCAATTGAAACTAAAATAACGTAGAAATAGTGATCGCCCTTCCAAATGTCCTGCCAAAAACAAACTTTTGACCCATTCCCTACTACAAGCTTGATGAATCTATGTAACACAGGATAGCCCTGGAAAGTAAACTTTCGTTGGACTTGGAAACGACCCACTCTTCACTGTATTAGAATTCCATCAGTTCAACTGTAATTTCATACTTGGATTAAACAACACAGAGAATCTTGCTTCAAAGAAATTACTGCAACCACTTCTCCAAAAGACTGGATAAGTGTAAGTCTTCACTCTCTAAAAAGAAAGGCTTTCCTCCACCCATCTAATCTCTCCACTTTTTCCACAAAGAGCTCCCAAAAACTCTAAGCTAGCGGACTTTCTCCAAAACATAGACCAACAACTTTCGAAGGCCACTCACCTATCTCAAAATTCACTGTAAAAGAAGCCAATTTAGTTTCCGCTGAATTAGTACTAGTTATCACACTATTTGTCAACTTCATATGCAGCCCCAAAACCATTCCACAATGTTGACTTAAAATGCAAATCTTCATTCATGAATTCACATATTTGATATTTAACAAACCATCTTATATCTACATGAAATTAGAATATTATGCAAACATTTGAGGAAATAATATTGTTGAGTACACTTTGGACTAGGCACTACAAAATCCAAAACAAATAAACTGTAATCATCAGAATTTAAAGTTATTCGCACTCCGCACATAGTGAAACTCAAGTGTACCAAGACAAAATGACGTCAAATAAGAGCAAGAAAAGATAAATCTCTCTAAACTCTCTCAAATCTCAATATCTAATAATGGAAGAATGCCCCAAATGACGCTACACATGGGTATTTATAGGAAGGAGGTTGCTTGCCCTCTAAGCTGACAATCTAATTACAATTACATCCCTAGGAGACAATAACCTTCCTTCTTCTAAATACTAAACAAACAACTAATAAAAGAAAATACATCAAATAAAGGAAATAAAAGAAAGTAACAAAAATACTAAAAATAACCTCTAATTCTTGATTCAAATCCTTCTCTCCACCTTCGAAAAAGTTCGTCCTCGAACTTTAAAATTGAGGTCGAATGCAAAAAATTTCCAACATTGCGGAAGAGACAAAAATGTAATTTGCTGAAAATTTGAGAAGGAGAGGGCATTTTTCATCTTTTTCATCTTGCCACTCATAAAAAAATATCTACCCCCGAGGTCAAAAATCAAGATTTTGGTGCCAAACCCTAGTTCTTGCACATGTTCTTGAGAGGATCCGAACAAAAGGGGGTATGTGGTGATGTTAGGGTTTGTTTTTATAGATTGTTGGACATGAGGGGGTAGAAACCCTAGCGTTTCTTGATGATGGGAAAGATAGGGTTTGGAATTGAATTTTTTTGGTTGAAATTGACTAGGGTTTGTGGTGGAATGTTGCTTGGATAGATCCAAGTGAATCTTAGATTGATCGGGGTTGGAAAGAATCGGTTCTTGGACATTTATGATAATGTTCGGCATTTCTAGCTTGGTATGGTCCAGGTGTAGGGTAGTTCGGGGGTAAAATGTCATCGGAAGTTCCACCTTGATCAGTGGTGTAATCAGAGGTTAATTCTTGGACTGCCTGGGGAGATTCTTAGGCTGCCGGGGACTGATTCCGGCGGGTTCGGGCCTGACTAGAGTCGCAATCTCCACAGGCTGCTGGATGCGCGCCTGGGAGTTGATTTGGTGCCTCCTGGGGCAGCGCTGGAGCCTTGTTTGAGTGGCTTCTACCTTCCACGGCAGCAGTAGCTTGACTGGGCAACAACGATGGTTTTTCGAGGGCAGAATCAGTGGTGGAAGAGTCTGCTGCATTCGGGCAAGGGTTTTGCCCTTGCCGGTGGATGGAGGCAGCGGCCGAAGGTAGACAGGTGATTACCGAGGCTGTGGATCTTGATGAGGTGGTGGGTGAAATAGGGTAGGGTTTTGATTTGGGGGTAAAGATGGGAAATGGGTTCCGGAACCGCGGGTGGGATCGTGCGAGGTGCTTGTTAATGGAGGAATACACGCATCGAGTCCATCAATCTGGGTCGTCAATCGGTTGAGGGCCTCCAAGATTTGATTGTAAGGGTTTTTCGCGGAGGTGTTGTGTTCATCTTTTCTTGGACCCACCTTGACGTTGTTTACGAGTTTTTATTTTTTTACAACAACAATAACCGGTGGAATGAACTAGGATCTGATACCAATTGACGTAAATGGCGTCAAATGGGAGCAAGAAAAGATAAATCTCTCTAAACTCTCACAAATCTCAATATCTCATAGTGGAAGAATGCCCCAAATGAGGCTATATATGGGTATTTATAGGAAGGAGGTTGTTTGGCCTCTAAGTTAACAATTTAATTACAATTACGTCCCTAGGAGCCAATAGCCTTCCTTCTTCTAAATACTAAACAAACAACTAATAAAAGAAAACACATCAAATAAAGGAAATAAAAGAAAGTAACAAAAATACAATAAAATACTAAAAATACTAAAAATAACCCCTAATTCTTGATTCACATCACAAAACAAAACAGTAGAGTTGTGTATATAAACAAATACAAGAAGTTCTACAATGTCTAATGGCATACCACTTTCCAAGGAAGACATAAAATTCTTTAATTGGTCAGACTTGCAAGCATGCTCGGGCCTATATCCAGATGATCCAGCCACAGAAACTGCCCGATAAGTTGTGGAGGTGTTTGCATCTTCAAAAAACAGAAATCAACCAAAGGGGAAGGGGGGAGGGTATATTTGTGTGTTAGAGAGAGAGAGAGAGGTAATTTTTCATTAGCAAACAGGAATATACACACCATTTGATTCCGTAGACAAGCCACTGCAGGGGAACGCAAGTCCCAAATCCATATCCTTGTTATCAGAGGCAACTGCAAAATATTCAGAAGATGAGAGAGCACCAGATATATCAGAAACAGAGCCGACTGAATCTGTAGGATCACAAATGATATTCTCTGCCTTATTTGGAAAGTTTGCACGTGAAACTTCGGACAGATTAAAAGATTCTGTTGATGCAGAAATGCTCGAAGAAATTAGTGTTGTCTCTGCTACCTTATTTTCAATGGAAATGACCGAAAAAGACAGTTCGGAAGATCGGAGACTGCTTGAAATATTAGAAACACAACCACCTTCATTTAAGAAACTATTAAAAAGCTTTCCCTCTTTTGCAGTCGAACTACTCTCCACACTAACAACAAATGCTGCAGGTGAACATTTGTCTAGAATCTCACTCTTCTGATTTTCATCAACGGACTCACTAAATGATGATGTTTCAAATAAATTCTTATCTTCAGAAGAAGTGAGATCCTCGGATGGAGACTGCTCTTCGATCAGGACATTTTCTTCAACACCCATATCTGAGTTGGCATTGCCTTCAACACCCACATTCGTTTTCTCACATATTAAAGCATCACAATCTTGTCCCAAAGATAAGTCAGATTCCGGTCCTTTAAAGGGATCTTCGGTAGGTGGAGGGATAAAATATTTTAAAATGGGATGGCCAGTGCAAGACAACGAATGGCAGTTTTTCAGAGGATCAATTGGTTCCTGTTTCACAGAGGATTGCTTTATATCGATATCTACAGACTTTTCCTCAATATCTATCACTGACTTGTTATAGGTCCCAATTGTTTGTGCTTCATCATTTACAGGATCAACTAAAGAAGGTGGAAGAAAGTCTTGCACAACATCAGAATAGAATCTTTTCACACTTTTACCAACAGTCTGCACTTGGTTCTCGACATATTTAACTGTATCCTGTACAATCAAGCAATTCAAATGATGAGGGCCATATGATAATAGTAAATCAACCCTACTGTAAGGCAGAGTTAAACCGCGAAAAAGTGTTTTATATGCATCAAAAATAATTTTATAAAGTAATAATAAACTTACAAGTAATGAAACTCTTATTAGTAGCAGTTAAAGGGGGGGGAAATGAAAAATGGTACCTGGCTTACAAAATCATCAACCTCGTAGCACATTGCCTCAAACTTATGGTAAATATTCCCAACCCAGGTTTTACCTTTAATATTCAAATCCATAGTCAAGTATATTATGTTGCTTTAAAAGAGATCAATATACCTTCTCCTTCATAAAATAGATATATGGCGAGGAATGATTCCTACTCCTATAACGGTTATGTTGACCTGCTCACCCTCAGATGACAATTCTGTCAAGAATGGCACAAATTCTGATTTTAGAGTGTCAACTGCAACATAATTTCCTGTAAAAGAGAAAATCTACAGAGGCTAAATTATAGGCTTCACCAAAATAATTATAAAACAGTTAAAAATGAATTATAGACAATTCAAGAATCCAGCCAGCCAACCAACCAACAAAATTAAAATGCCAACTCTACTCCATTTCCTCAAATCTTTGAAATACGGAATCTAAAAGCATTTCAATTCCCACACTACATTCACTTATCAACCTAGTGTAACAAATCTAGATCAACAACCAGAATACAGAAAGCATAATAATAATAGCGGCTTACTAGGCATTAGAAAGGACACAATCTATAGAATGGACTTACATATATAGGAGAGAACCATTGGGCTCATGATGTAGACTCAGAAATTTTTCAGGAGGGCAGGAAAATAAAATAAACAAACAACCAAGCAACGTGTACAAAACTGTCTTTCAATTTTTTGGAAAGTCAAGGGACATGCACAAACTATAGTGTCCTAGTACTGTAATGACAATGAACAAATTAGAAAGGAGAAAAAATCATAATATGTTTGGTCCACTCTTGAGTGCATCATTAGTTTTGTTGGCATAGTAGGATAAGGTGTTAAGGGCGTTAATTACTCTCAAAACTCAGACATATAGGATGTCCTGTAAAGTCATACAATATATTGTTGGAAAATGATATTGGGACCAAATTTTTTACCGAAAGTGGAATTACCGAATGAGGCGGAGGGTTTCTATTGGTTCTTTTGTGGGGTCCACGCCCGTGGGACCAAATAACAAATCAATAACACGCCGCCACGTGTAATTTCGGTAAAAAATTATGTCAAAAATTCGGTTACAATAGAAGGACTCTATATTGTTTTCAAAGTCTTACAATACATGGAAAATGTAGAAGTCATACACTATATTGTTTTCAAGTCTTACAAGTAATGGAAATCTCTGTCACATAATTAGTCAAACAATGGCAAAACTGAAAATCTGAAACAAAAGGAAAGTTATCAATAGGGAGAAACAATAGCCTATAAAAGTTAAACAGAGGAACGAACAATTACTATGAGTCAGCTCAATATATCGAGACAACCTTGCGGCACAAAACACACCAAGATCTCTCTCTCTCTCTCACGCACACACGCACACGCATATGCGCAGACACACACACAATGATGTGAATAAGGGTTGGAAGAATGCTGGCTAGAGATTAGAGAAATAAATTTTAAATTATTATAGTTAGCTATATATATATATATATATATAAATTTTAAATTCTGGCAGTATTCATACTACACTGATGATGAAAAACCATATAAATACTGTACAAACTAATTATCAGGCAATATATAAGTAGTCTGAATTATTTCAATAATATAGGTTAAGATACAACCTGCTACTTTGATCAGGCTTTATTTGAAGCCCTTGAATAACGAATAATATACATACATACATAACCAAAGAACCTTTTTTTCTTTTCTTTTTTTAATATGATCATCTGAGTTGAGTGGTACCTATTGCAAGCAATTATAGAGGAACCCTTGAAAGAAATTGGGATCATCGGTACTATGCGTTGGGACAGATTTACAAGGGTTTTAGGCAGCATAACCCAAAAATTTGTTGTATCGTATCGCCACCTTTTATTTTTGTATTATCGTCAACGGTGGTGGACTCGGAAAAAGTAAAGCGAAGAAAGCTGTTTGGAGCACTTTTATTTGTTTGTTTATCGTCACATCACAATTATATAGTTGCAGAATGCGGAGATAATTCCTTTTTTTATTAGGGTTTATTACAGAGATAATTATATTTAAGTCTTATTTATCACTTCAACATGCATATAAGTTCCTTACACTTTTCAATAATCATATATTTCATATTTCAACTTTTTAAGAAATTTTTTCACAATTTTATCCTTTTATAACTAATCATCCCTAACTTCCTTACATAAGTGGTTAGACTTTTTTTTAATCTTAAAATAATCATAACTTTTGATTCATAAATTTGTTTTTCGCAAAATTACTATTTTTGAAATCTGCTCGACGAGATCTATCAAACAAGATCCATGAAGCCTATAAAATTTAAAAGAAAAAAATTTACACAAACAGTAAACTTTACTGTATGCACTAGAATATGAAATAGTTTTATATATGTGACATTTTCACAAACAGAAAGTAACATTTACTGTTGTAATATTACACACTGTATATATATATATATATATATCCGGTGGATCCAGACCTTTTTTTTTTAAAATTACCTTATATTTAAAGGTCCGCGCTAGTGGCATCCACTCCTTACCTCCATTGTTGGAGCTTCAACGACCTTCATCAAAACGCCGATTTGGAGTGAGTAGGGTGGCATGTGGTGCCGCTGACGCGAACTTTTGAAAATAAGAGACTTTTGAATAAATGGATTTTAGATCCACCGGAGTGTCATGGGGTGCCGCTCGCACGGACATTTGAAAATAAGATTAGATAAATGGGATCTGGATCCTCCGGATCGCCGGTTTGGGGTGAGTAGGGGTGGCATTAGGTGCCGGTGGCGCAAGCCATTAAAAATAGGAGCATATATATATATATATATATATATATATAATGTGATAACACAGTAAATGTTATTGTTTGTAAAAATGTCACAGATATTAAACTTTATTGTATACACCAGAAAATGAAATAGTTTTATATCTGTGACATTTTCACAAACAGTTTGTAAAAATGTTAAAGATATTAAACTTTATTGTATACACCAGAAAATGAAATAGTTTTATATTTGTGACATTTTCACAAACAATAACACTTACTGTGTTCATATATTTATGAACTAGTTTTATATATATAACATTTTCACAAACAATAACATCTAGTGTGTTATCACTATATATATATATATATATATATATACACAATAGATCCTAACCTCTTTTTTTTCAAAATTACCATATGTTTAAAAATTTACGCTAGCAACATTCAATCCCCACCACTACCCACCCCCATTGTCGGAGCTTCAACGACTTTCATCAGAGATATGATTTGGGGTGGGTAGTAGTGGCATAGGGTGCCGCTGACACGAACCTCAGAAATTAAGAGAATATTAGATAAATGGGGTTTGGATCCACCGGAGCTCCGATTTGGAGTGAGTAGGGGTGGCGTTGGGTTAGGTTTACATCTATAGCATTTTCACAAACATTAACATTTACCGTATATATATATATATATATATATATATACGGTGAATCCAAACCTCTTTTTTATGATATTATCTTATTTTTAACAGTCTGCGCTATCGGCATCCAATCCCCACCACCAACCACCCCCATTGTCAGAGCTCCAACAACCTTCATCACAGCGCCAACAACCTTCATCAGAGCTCTGATTTGAGGTGGCATGGGATGTCGATGTAACATTTTCACAAACAGTAAAATTTATTATTTGTAAAAATATTATAGATATAAACCTAACCCAATGCTACCCCTACTCACTCAAACTGGAGCTCCGGTGGATCCAAACCCCATTTATCCAATATTTTCTTATTTCTTAATGTCCGCGCCAGCGGCACTCCATGTCATCCAAAATCAGAACTCTGATAAAGGTTGTTGGAGCTCCAACAATTGGGGTTGGTGGTGGTGGGGATTATATGCCGTTAGCGCGGACCGTTAAAAATAAGACAATATGAGAAAAAAGAGGTTTGGATCCACCGTATATATATATATATATATATATACTGTGTTATAACGCAGTAAATATTACCGTTTGTGAAAATGTTACAGATATAACCCTAACCCAATGCCAACCCTACTCACCCCAAACCGGAACTTCGATGGATCCAAATCCCATTTATCCAATAATCTCTTATTTTCTAAGGTCCGCGCTAGCGGCACCCCATGTCACTCCAAATATTCTCTTATTTTCTAAGCTCCGCGTCAGCGGCACCCCATGTCACTCCAAATCAGAGCTCTGATGAAGGTTGTTGTAACTCCGACAATAGGGGTGGGTGGTGGTGGGGATTGGACGCCCCTAGCGTGGACCGTTAAAAGTAAGACAATATCAGAAAAAAGAGGTTTGGATCAACCATATATATATATATATATATATATATATATACTGTGTTATAATACAGTAAATGTTACTATTTGTGAAAATGTTACAAATATAAACTAACCCAATGCTAACCCTACCCACCCCAATGCGAAGCTTCAGTTGATCCAAACCCCATTTATCAAATATTCTATTATTTCCTAAGGTCCGCGCCAGCGGCACCCTATGTCACCCCAAATCAGAGCGCTGATGAATGTTGTTGTAGCTTCGATAATGGGGGTGGGTGGTGTTAGGGATTGGATGCCGGTAGCGCGGAGCGTTGAGAATACGAGAATATCGAAAAAAAGAGGTTTGGATCCACCGTATATATATATATATATATATACTAGGGTATACCCGTGCCTGAAGGCACGCTGAAAATTTTCAAAGTACATAATCGCGAAGCGGCAAAGATTTCGAAAGTACGTTAGTGCGAAATGGCAAAAATTTCCAATAAAGGCAAGCATATAATTTTCAAAAGTATAAAGTCGTGTATAATATAAATAATAAATGTTTTATATATTATAAGTGTAGATTTTCGAAGCATTGAATCATCTAAATTTAAGCCATAAAATTTCTATTACAATACAAATGTGTAAATATTTTTTTAAAAATTGGGCATAATTCCCTTTATTTATAGGACTATCCACCTTGTTTAAGAAATAAAAAATTAATCCAACAAAATAAGTAGCACGTTTTGGACATCTTATAAGCAACATAATCCAAATATACTAAATTACATAGAATCAGAGCGAGGTATCAATTTTTGAAAAAAAAAAATGGACAGACTCCTTCGTTTATTAGACTATCCACCCTCTTTAATGGATAACGACCAATTCAACAATATTTAAAAAGTCTAAATTCATCTAATAAAACTTCATCTTGGCCTTCACAATACCCCCTTCCAACATATTTAACCCTTATTCCAGACTAATGATTTTCCTCATCCTTCAACCATATTTAACCCTTCTTCAATTACCGAGTACTTTAGCCCTGCATTTGAACCAAAAGTCAAAGGTTGCATCCATCGACGGGACATTTTGTAGAGTGTATACTCTATTTTGGTTCACCACCTGAAACAACACCACATCTACTTATAATCGTCAAAGAAGTCTAAGAATTAAACCAACGGATCTAAATGTGAACTAAAAAAGATTCATGAAAGAGAAAAAACTAAACATGTAATTAAAAAGCAACTAAACATGAGAGAACTTGATAGTTCAAGTAATTTGAAATTGTTTTTGAATTATAGTTATAATTATGCATTAATATGTTTATTGGTAACTCCACCAAACCCAATAAATAATAATAGTATTTCACCTTTTAACATTATCGTCAAATGCCTCAGTTCGTTTAATTCAATGACACCATCATAAAAATATAAATACTACACAATTTATAGTAATAGACGAAATAATAAAGTAAAAATTGATTTAAGAGTGAAATGAATCAAGTGCGCTTGAATTAAAGTAAACTTAGAGCGATGAGTATGAGTCGTGTAAGATAGAGCACCATTAAAGTAAAAAATGGTTAGGAAAGTTATAGCATTACTAAATATTAGGACTTCAAAATATAACCTGAAACTTACCGTTCATTACTTTCACATTCACATTTATGACAATTACAATATGTTTCCATTTTGGATCTGCATAAAAAAACAGAATCAAGTCATTCACAAAACATGTAATACGATTTAAATGATACTTGTACATACATCAACTATTTTTCAATGGGAGGGGAGACATATATACAATCATAAATCTATAATAAAGATACACGCAATCGAGAACCACACCGACATCAAAAAATGGGAGGGGTTGTTTCAATTAAGAACTGGGAAGATTTTCATCGCCCAATCTACGTCAGGGACAATACCATTGAACACTAAAAATATATGGGTGATTAAATTTCATCACAGTGTATATTACCATTTGAACCCCTCCCCCCAAATAGTAAATCATATGTTTGAGAGGGTGATTTGAGAGGGGATATAGAGAACTGAATACCTTTCATGCCTTAATACTCCATTTACTCAATCTTACAAAAGTGTCATGCAAAAGGCTGCTGTGAGGAATCAACATATGAATGAAAGGTACAATCTAACTGGCCAAATATTCCACGATCCATAACTGTAACTCAATTAATTATCCGTACATATATTTTCTGCACATATAATTGTATTTCTTAGAGGGGGAGTGCCTTCTTATAGCATTGATGCTTATATATATATATATATATTTGTCCAACGCATTATTTTTCTGCTCATGTATATATAATTGAGTTAACCCCAACGGTTGTCCAAGTTGGTTATGGGGTGTTGCTAGACGATCGCTAATGGTTGTTTATATGACAATGAGAAAGAGTATAGAGTCATAGATTGCATCTTCTGGGTGTGGGGGTGAATTTGCCCAACTTAGAGTAAAGCACTGGTATACATTTGATGGTATGTGTTGCCTTCTTAGAAAACAACACTCATATTTATGATTAAATTGAAGAGAAAAGCTTTAAAAGGTGAATAATTTATATATACTTTAAAGTAAACAGGTAATTGAGTATTTGAATGATAAAGAGAGTAAATTAAGGAATGGTGTGTGAATCGTCCATAGTAATTATTTAAACAAAAGTCGGGTTTGAGTTGTGACTGGATATGAAGTTAAGCAGATCATTTAGAAACAAAAGCCGGGTTTGAGGTGTATCTAATTGAGGTTGTACTGGATTTGGGATATTAGAAAAAGTGCTGAAAGATAACTGCGTACATAATATGCAAGTGAACATAATGTAATGTGTGGCTGGCAGTGTGTGGAGAGTGGTAGTTATGGTAGTTATGAAATATAATGGGAGGGTAAAATAACGGTATAAAAAAACTGTGCAAAAGTCGTTGTGAGAGATAATCGAGGGTAAAATAACCGTATACAAAAATAGTGCAAAGTCATTAAATAACCGTATACAAAAATAGCAGTAAGGTTATTTTTAAGGTTATGACGACCGTCTAGCATATGAGATGCAATTGAATAAACATTAAGGTTATTCTTAAGGTTATTACTGAAATTCATAAGAATAAACAGTAAAGTAAGGTTATTTCAGACATAGCTGGTGAGTTTGAAAAACATATATTTTATCAAACACTTGTTACCAAGCAGGTCTTAGATCTACTATAAACTTAATAAACTTACCAAGCAGGTCTCAGGGCAGGACTAAAGAGGTGGCAAAATCCGCACCGTTAAAATGTGCATATTTTAAAAAACCTCCCTATCATATTATATATCCGCTGTAATTTATGTCACCTCTCCCACATAATTTTTCCACGTTTTATATTACGGACGTCTTTCTCCCCACGGATAAAAAAGGATCATGCTTTTTTCATGTGCTGCCCCCTGTGCCATGGCCTCTTATGATCTCCATATGGGGGAATGGAACCAACTTCCTGACCCTCCTGCTTTGGAGGTTGATTGGATACCTCTTTTAAGTCATGTACGCCACATCAATTCTGCTTACGCCATAGCCCCGCCAACTTCCTGACACTCGTCTACAATCGTCCGATCCGTTACGGTTACCTCCGGTTCCGGTATCTCATACGACTTTAAATAATTTTCACCTGAAAGAGAAATAAGATATCAGACTTATATAATTATTAATATGAAACTGGATGAGAGATTGAGATAGTCATAAGTTCTCAGATTTAGATACCACCTCAAAGAGAAAAGTATAACCTGTTCAGATTTATCAGATTTACATATCAGAATTACCTCCGGTTCAGATTTAGATAAAAAGTATCACCTGAAGGAGAAAACTGAATGACAAACAACCTATCAGATTTAGATAGAAGAGATAGTTAAAATGAAAAACATAAATAGTGGGCCTGCAGTACTTGGATTTCAATAGTGGGCCCTGCACGTTGCTTTTAATTTGAGAACAACTCCTTGACCGCCTCTTTCTGGAGCCATACTCTTTAATTCCTGCAATACATTAGACAAAATCAAAATAACCCAAAAAACTATTGAATATCTTCCATATATATAGACGATCAATTTACATCATATGCAGAAAAATAAAAGAGACATTAATAACAGAATTGGTGTACTATTATCAATAAGGTGATGTATATATACGGATGTCATCTGGAAACAAAGTATTACATCTGGAAAAAAAAATCACAGATCTTAATCCAACACCAATTGTAATTGTGCACCCTACTCTCATAGAAGGATCTACTCTAGCTCCAAATAGAAGCATAAGCCTGCAACTTCTTAACACTCCATCATAGAAACATCAATAATCCTCCTCTCATACTTGAAGTCCTAAAATTTACAAAGAATATCTAGTCCAGGAGCACTGATCCCAAAAAGTGTGTTTAAACATACACAAAACAGTAGTAGTTTGGTCGCCAAAAGTCACAACATATGGGCGCCACATGAGGCCCGTAAGCAGCCAAAATAGTAGAGGCAGTGGCGGGACCAACGCCTCTCAAAACGGTGAGCTCGAAAATAGCTTTGGAGACATCATGAGGTATACATTTGAAAACCTTTACAGCGTTATCGAGCGAGGATACAAAATCCAATAGACGCAGCCTCCATTTTCCATGGGTGATCTTCCATTGCATAAAGGATGTCGCATATTTGGCATTGTTTTAACTCCTTTGTCATTCTTCCTAACTCTTTTGTCAAGTTCCCCGGGAGTGGGATGAGGAGAATCATGCATGCTTCTATTTAGCATTATTCTAACTCCTTTGTCAACTGCTGCTATGAAGGCATGATATAGCTCATTGGGGATCTGAAATGTACATATGTTTCAATCAAACCAGTTTCAACAAATTATACAACAACAAATCAATGTAATGCAAAACCAATTAGTTTCCATTGATTAATTTTACTCCATCTCTCTTGCATCGACAAAACCAATACCTCCCCGCATTTTCACCCATGATGTTCACTGCACATTTAAAAATATATCACCCCACATGTGCATATATGTTAAAAATACGTCTTACTAATAATTCATGTCTTAATTGTTTCAACTCATCTTCTTAATGTTAAAAATATGTCTTACTAATAATAATGAAATGAAATTAGAACAGTTTTTCTATTAATACTGAAATGAAATGAAATAAGTAATTGAATGAAAGTTTTGTAAATCATAAATTGCCTAAAAACATATTTAATTTTCAAATCTTGAAACATAGAATAAAAAAAGGAAACTAATGGTGTCGATTTCTGGTTAATCCGTCAATGGACTTTAAGCTAAATATTAGGGGAAAGAAGGTCTACAAAACCTTTGGTAACATTCTCTGTTATGGTGTCAATTTATGGAGACATTCTTTGTTCTGTCTTTTGGTAAAGAAAGTCTACATTAAAGTCACGCATACCTCAATAATTCGTTGATACTCAACATATAGAAGATACTATAATAACCAACAATATAGCATATCATATTATAACCAGGAAATTGAAGCTTTCAAACGAAAATAAAAGCCCAAAATTATAAACTAATTAGTCAGCATATCATTCTCGAATAAAAAAATACCATTCAAAATTTCATGAGTAAACCCAATAAAAAACTTTTATTACATTAACATATTGCACAACATAGCATTCTCGTGAAACCAACATTGATCCCATGAAACAGGTTTAAACAAACAGTATATTCAGAGTTTTATTCAAACAAAACACAAAATGTTAAGGTTTTCTATTCATCACTCAACATTGGGAGGATTAAAATAACAAAGGGGTTGTCCAAACATAATGAAAAAAACTTCAAAAACATTGTATCTGACAATGTCTACACCATGTCAATGTAGTAAAATCAGACCATTTTAAGACTTACCGGAACAGAGCAAACAAATCATGAGTCATTAGCACCGAGTCATCATAAAGTAAAAAATTATACGTGGCTTTTGAAAACTACGTTTGAATAGCCCATTTATTGATAAATGAAATATCTTCTTAACTAATAAAATGGAAAACAAAATCGTAATAGAACTATGTTTGAATAACCTCATTCACTCATAAGAAAATACTAAGCAGGACATATTTGTGTATATAACTAAGTACGGTGAGTGTTCCTTAGACAGAATTGTAAGCAGATAAATAAAAAAATTATGGTAAAAACAGATCTCACATTTTAGTTTTAATGTAGCCCACGAAAAAGGGGTAAAAAGAACAGAGGGTATACCTTATGTGAACGCAATATGGTGAATTAGGAGTGAAAGATCTGCAAAGCACAATAAAACACATTATTTGAAAATAAAATCCCCCAAAAAAACATCAAAGACATAGAGATCAAACTGTGAAACACCCTTGAGTTAGGCTCTGGTTTTACACGGGAAAACCGAGCCCAATTTTTATCCAACTTATATATCTTAATCTCCAATCCCCAATCATAACCCCAAATATATTAGAAAGACCAAACACTTTCAGATCTACATGCAAGGATCAAATCTGTTTATAACTACAAAAAAAATCGAAAAAGATAATAATAATACCAAATCTTAAAACCCCAAATCACAAAATAACCTTCAGATCTGTGTATGCGTGTGTGCGTGAGAGGGTGAGATAGAGAGATAACCTGTGTATGTGTGTACGCGTAAAAGGGTTAGATTGAGAGAGATTACCTGATCTCAGGAGTTGGAAACAAAGAGATGGCATACCTGGTGAGAGAAAGCAAGTTGAGTGAGAGAGCGCAGAAAGTGAGAGAGGCGTGAATTTTGTGGTTTGTGTGAAATGAGAGAGTAACCTAAGGCATGCGTGAAATGAGAGAATAACATCAATTACCCTTTTACCCTTTTTTGAATTTTGAGTAAGAGTAGGAAATAAACTTGAGTGTAGCAAAAGAGGGGGAACTCAAATGATAGAGGGGTAAATTAGGAAGTGCATGAAAAAATTATCAAGATGACATCATTAAGTAAGCTTATGACATACATAAGTTTCCTCCTTTATTATATATATATATATATATATATATATATATGTGTGTGTGTGTGTGTGTGTGTGTGTGTGTGTGTGTGTGTGTGTGTGTGTGTACTGTGTGTGCACAACAAATATTACTGTTTGTGAAAATGTTACAAATATAAACTTATTTATCTTTCTGGTGCATCCAATAAAGTTTACTATCTGTGTAATTTTTTTTCTTTAAATTATATAGGCTTCATGGCTCTTGTTTGATAGATCTCCTCGAGAAGATTTCAAAAATAGTAATTTTACGAAAAACGGATATGTCAATTAAAAGTTATAATCATTTGAAGATTAAAAAAGTTCAACCACTTATGTAACTTCCTTAAGGAAGTTACGGATGATTGGTTTTAAAAGGGTAAAATTGTGAAAAAAAGTTTCAAAAAATTAGGAGTAAGACTTATATGTAAGGAAACAATATGGTGGGACTAGAATGTCTCAAAAAATGTCTAATAGGATCTAAACGTGAATGCCCATTTATTATATATATAAGTCCATATGAATAAGGTTTTTCTTATTAAGTTTTATTAAATTTTCAATCATTAAATAGGTCCTATTTTTAATTTTGGGGACTCTTTTTCACAATTATACCCTTTTAAAACCAATCACATGTAACTTTCTAGAGGAAGTTACGTAAGTGATTGAACTTTTTTTTTTTCATTTTATTTTTAATTTTCAAATGATCACAACTTTTGATTGACAAATCCATTTTTCGCAAAATTACTATTTTTGAAATCTCCTCGCCTAGATCTATCAAACAAGATCCATGAAGTGTATAAAATTTTAAAGAAACAAAATTACACAAATAGTAAACTTTACTGTATGCACCAGAAAATGAAATAGTTTCATATCTGTGATATTTTCACAAACAGTGACATTTTTTATGCTAATATTACATAAACAATAAAAATTACTATGTTCTCAAGAAAATTTTACCCCTATATTTATCAAACAAAATCCACGGAGTACAAAATATTTCAATGAAAAAAATTACATAGATAGTTATATTTATTGTGTACACCTTTAAAATAGAATTAATTAATGGTTAAATAGTTAACGTGACTTAATTAAAAAAAAATTCAAAATAGGAATTACATATAATAATACATATTAATTGGGTTGTTATCACACCACGTTAAATTCTGGCGTCCGCCGCCACTAAAACTAAGCCGTGCGCAAGTAAATAAAATACCATTTTCAGCATGAGACAGATATGAGACATAAATAAATCAATCCACATGATAAATGATTGAATCAATCCCGAATGAAAATAACCAACTGTGCGATATGATAGCCATAATGCTAAAACTCCAAATAATAATTCAATCTCCACTAATATAAAAATGAATAAACTCCAACTAAATCCATAAAGAAATCTGAACAAAACTCATAACAACTTTGGAGCCGAATCACCCAATCAAAACCATAAACTATGTCTCAATGTAAATACGGCACAAAGGAAGCTAAACTAAACTACTAAGCAGTAATATAAAATAAACTCCAGCTGCACCTCCAAATGATAATCTTCAAATAATCCTATGCAGCTTCTCCAAACTTATATTGAAAAAGCTAGTCAACGCACGAGGTCAGAGCCCCGAGCATGAATACACACTACTCCTCTCAAATAGGATCCTTGAATCCAGACAGTAGCATTATACGAGATAAATATCACAGTAGAATATTTTAATTAAACGAGATAATTAAACGCAACTAATATAAATCACTAACTACCCTCAGAAATTCTAATTCAATAATTCACACCAATATAATTTTAAATATCTAAGTCCCACTTTGTTAATTTAATTAAATTAACCCAAGATCATTATATTTCTCAGTTTTATCATAGCGGCCCTCCCGCCTCGGGTGGTAATCCACCAAAGTGTCACACTTCTTCTTGTCAATTGTCAGCTGATCCGTTTAAACTGTCGATCCGACAATAAGATAAGGTTTCACACACGACACGACATAAACGCAAGCTGACCCGTTTAAACTGTCGATCCCCACACATTATGTTGCCCAGATTTTAATACCCGTTATTATCTTAGGCATTAATTCTCATTCATTTATTATCTCAAATTCTTCCACCCTTATTTATCGATTTGAGATCCCCAAAATACCCCTTAGTCCCATACCTAAGGGTCCCCAAAGTATACATACGTCCTACTATATATATATATGATGGATTTCTAACATTAAACACGTCATAGTCTTATGCCTAGGTTAGCGTAACATCGATAAAGTATAAAAAATCCGCCCACTCCGAAATATAAAATCTGCACGAATCTACACTAATTAGTCTCATACCTAGCAAGCATAAATCACAATCAAACTCTACCCACTAGTCCCATACCTAGTAAACATCCTATAAAGAAGGTGAGCAATATATTACCCAAAATTCTCTCGTTCCCGCGATGGCAAAATTGAATAATAATATTCCACACAATCATAAATCATAAACTCAACATGATAATATAATCATAAAGGTCCCAATTTAATTTAATTCAATTAATAGCACCATCGTTGTTTTCAACATAATTCATTCTATTCAATAATGCTAATTTATTTAACATGCGATGATATTCAATATGATATAATCGTTCTCTTTTATAAATTATCTAATTTTTTTACTATGTACGCGTCCCAATATAACATATATCTAATCCCATAATTTCTACATGCAAACCTACATCCCTGTAACATCCCGTAAATTCGAGAGCTTTGAATTTAATTAATTTTGGGCAAATTTAATCATTTTGGGAGAAATATAACTTATTCATTTTGGAGACATTTAAATTTATAATTTGGAAAAATTATTTAAATTGGTGGATTTATTTAAATTGACAAATTAAAATTAAAATTATCAGATTATTTTGTGTCGCATTTTTGGAAGTAAAAAATTCAAGAATATTATAAAGTAATTTGGATGACAATTCTGAGTGCACGATTGACTCCTGATAGGTCAAAATAGTCGAAAAAGTAGGATAGTAATCGGGTCTCAGAGCATTTTTAGGCATAACCGGGCCCACACGGGAGTGTCTGGGCCATTTTAATTAAGCCCATTAGTCTAAAAATGGGATTAGCCCAATAAAAGATAATTAAGGGAGTTGGGGGCAACCTTAACTCAATGAGAGAAAACTTAAATATGCAGAGGAAGTTTGGGAGAGCAAATTGGGCATATTTTGGGAGCCAAATCAAGAAGAGGAGATTAATGTGTTCTTCGTCAAAATCTTCGTCTACATTAAAGGATTAGACCCTACGAAATTATCTAGGCAAGTAGTTAAACTTTCTTTCATTTAAATTGCGGTATTGCGATTTATATCATGGTGGGTGTAAACCATATTCATTTTGGGATGAGTTATTATAGCAAAATTCGTTTTTGGAGGGTATGTTAAATCTAGGTTTTGGGGATTTAAGAATTAAGGGCGAAATTTATGTGAGAATAATATCATATGAGGCTAGAATATGATTTAGAATCGAAAACCTATAGAAATTGTTGTCGAATTCAGATTATTGAATCGAATTGAGAATTGTGATTTAAGGGGTATTGAGAAAAATTCAATTTATGAACCCTAGAATTTTAATGAAAATCACTGAGGATTAACGTCATATATTAGTGTTTGAACATGTTTATAGATGAAATAAATATGGGAGATAAAGTAATCGAGGTATGGATTGAAGTTGGAAAGCTTCAGAGTTTAAAAATGGTGGAAACAGAATCGGGAACGAAGATGGATATCTGGCCAATGGATCGATCGATCAACCCCTTCAGTTATTGTAAAACATGAGTTTGTAGATCTTTTCGTCACTGTCGCGTGGACGCTGACCTCATATTTTTTGATTTTTTTTGGATTTGATATGATTTTTCTACGATAGGGTGCGCGAGACCGACATCTTTAGGAAGAAATAAATTTGGGTTATTTTGAGATGTCCGTAGATGAGTGAAGGACTTTGAAAAATGTTAAGGAACATTATTTTATCCTTGGATTAAATAGAGATGAATCCGAAGTATGGATTTAGGAATGTTTAGGATGAACAACACTCAAAAATATATTTCGAAAATATATGAGCGTATTCGAATGGGAATTTCAGATGAATTTAACATACAAGATGGTATCTTATTGTGTATTTAATTGATAGAAATTAAATGGAACCAAATACTTAGAGTCTTATGGTATGAGTATTAATGAAGGGGGGAACCTTAAGAAGTGAATTTTGAGTATTAAACTCATAAGTATATAATTACGGGCCAAGTGAATGTGTCGGGGCATTATAGTTGAGCGACACTACTTTAATAAATTAATTATTGTGAAATTTATTAGATTAATCGATATAATTTTCAATGTAATGAATTCGGGGGTTAAGAATGAGTCACGGTGAAGGTGAGTGAACCTATGACTGAGACCAGCAAAATATGAATGAATTACATATTAAAATATTTAAAGGTTAATTGACACACTTCGAGTAGTGAGGGATAATCGGGAATACATGATGAGATGTATAATTGAAATTCAATTATACGTAGGATGTTCGTGAGATATATATACACTACGTATGAGAATAATGAATACATAGCTGACTGCCCTGTGTACATTATTTGATAATGAATTAGTATATATGTATTAGTGTGATAAAAATATATACCGGGGATGTGCCCAACTGTGGGTACTTAGTTAAAAAGTAAGATAGTGACATCTAAACTAACTTTAATGTGTGAAGAATTAAAAAGAAAATGAGAAAGTCATAAGTAGTTATTCGATATAAAGCATTTAGTAATGTATTGCATGGGCGGTATGGGTGAACACATCGAGTTAGTGTGAAGAAGGAAACTTGATATGGTTAGTTAAGGGGGTAGCTTAACTAGAGAGGGTTAGCAGGCAACGTTAGGTGTGCACATTAGATGAGGGGTGAGATTTACCTCAAGAGAGTGCGACCCTAGCTTAAATATGAAAATGGTGCATGCATATGTAATTATTGCAATTTAACTGCTTGCCAAATATTTTCAAAATATTTTACTTGGGCTCTGACCCGTGTCAAAACTTTTTTCAAAATATTTTAGGTGTCCATCCACAAGGACGCCTAGTTTAAGGATTCTATACAGGGATGCGTAGCTGCAGCTCTTGTGGAAGTTACAGGACTTTGTTATAGACGCTTCGTTCATCTGTTTCTAGTATTGGGACTTTACTTCAGTATTCATTTGGGAATATCGCCCCCAGATTTTGTATTCAGTTTATTTATTGAACTTTGTGTATCCAGGTTATTGTTCTCGTTACAGTTGTATTTTATTGTTTAACTGATAGTGGATTCCGTTATCTTCATTTATAGTATTCATATGTGTTTGATTTAATTATCATGGCGTGTTGATCGCTTAATTTATTATTTATTTCTGCATCTTGTTAATTAATGAAAGATAAAAGTTGGCACCGGTCTAATTAAATTACTAGGTGGTTAGTAACTTTAAAAATATTTTCGATAGTGATGCTGAGAATGAGCCATATGAGACCAACGTTTTATTTTAATTATGGGCTGGACACTCGGTATTTTAATAGGCGGGGTGTCACACCCCCAAACCATGAAAATCCAATAATTTAACCTACGCACCCAAGGGTTTCAAAGATTAAATCATATTAAAAGATTTCATAAAAACAGTCCCAAATTAAGTGTCCACTTTCTCTAATTAGGTTACTAATTGTTTTTATATAAAAAAACATGATTAAGGGTTTAGACGACACTTAAGATGCATAATAACAAATGAAGAGAATAGAGTATTCATGCCTGAGATTAAGATGAAGAAGTTTTGATTACACGGTTGAATTCCTCTCAAAAAATTAACAAAGAGACGTTCTTGAACAATCTTAAGAAAATCCGGTTTAGAGCTTCAAAACTTGGATTGAAAATAGCTCTCCAATGGAGTTATGATTTTGAGAGAGGAAGAAGATGTAAAAGAGGAGATTGTTGCTCTTAGGGTTTAGAATAAATATTTTTTAAAAGTCCTAAACGCGTCACTTTGTTTATATACCAAAAAGAATTTGAGTCATAATCAAACACAAACACTCAAAAAATTATTACGGACGATCGGACGGTTAGAATGACTTGAAATTTTAGTATGTTGTAGCAAATGGCGAGATGGAGCTGATATGAAATATTCAGCTCGATCGGACGGTCGAATTTCTAAAATATTATTTTTATCCTCCTTTGCTCGGATCCTCCCCCGATTTTTATACAAAAAGTTATAATTTCCAAATTTTAATCCCGATTTAAATTCCACTTGAAACCTTGTTTTTATATATAAAAACCAACATATTTAATTATAAAAATAATTAAATCCAAATTTTTTTCTTCTAATTTTCAAATTAATTAAATAATTAATTAATAAAAATACGAGGTGTTACTGTTGTCACATTTGTTGTTATTATTAAACAAATGGATCAAATAATATATATATATTTTTTTTTGAAAAAAAGACACATATTTTTAGTTTAACCCATTTAGTCGCTCAAACACCCATCTATATAACTATATAAAAATTTGTTGCCCCAAATCGTGTGAGGCTAATACGTGGCAGATGTATTAAATATCATTAGAGGTATAAAGATGCATGTATATATATCTATAGTATAGATATAAATCTTGAAGCCTCAAAAGTTGACATCTCTCTCACTCCTCTATCTCATTCAATGAACTATTCTATAGGTTTGTTATATCAGAGTCCATTCCTCTCCCCATTGATTAAGTTATTTTTGTATACCCATTTTTCAATACATTTGTTATATCAGAGTCCATTCCTCTTCCCATTAATTAAGTTGTTCTTGCATACCTATTTTTCAATGGCCACAGATCTGGTAGAGAAAGACAAAGCAGCTTTCAACTAAGAAGAAAAATTATTGAACAATCCATCAAACCCAACAAAAATATTGTAGAGGTACTCATCCTTGCTTAGCAGCTGCAAATAAAGGACCTAACATTTGAAGACGTTTATGTTAAATTAGAGAAGTTACAGAAATTCGGATTCATTGGTTAGTTGGTAAACGCCGAATAAGTATTTTATGGGATAATTGGTCAGATATTAGCCCTCTTCAAGATTTTTTTGCTTCTCAAGTCCGGTATCAAGTTTGTGAATTCTAGGATGCTAATGGATATTTAATTATACCAAAGCTTTTTGCATCTTTTTCCAATGGATATATATTCTACTATTGTTAAGGTGGATAGAAGGGACTCCTATCTTCAAGACTTGATGTATTGGTCAACTGAATCATCTAGTGTGCTTTAGCCCTAACAGGTACTCTTTGTGTGTTGCTATTGAATTCAACATTATGAGTGTAGGATCATTGTGGTTGTTGTCTATCATTTGAACTTGAGGACTTGGGTGAGAGATTTTTTTTGGTCCATAGGGAGAGCTTAATTTTACCTTTGAAGTTTTTCAGTTTTTTAATGTATTTGTTTTCATTTTAATTAAAGTAGTAATTTTGTCTTGCACATTTTTCTTGCTTGTAAGATTTTGATTATGTACATTATGTGAGACAGAAAGGAGGCAAGCTGAATCTGCTCGCATCAGAGAGAAGTATCCAAATAGAATTCCTATAAGATCATTCTCATTGAATTAGAAAATAAAGGATTTTAATTATACATATTGTTTTGTTTTTGCTTCTTACAATTGAGAATGTCATGCAAGTTATTGTGGAGAGGGATGGAAAGACTGACATTACTGATATTGATAAAATGAAGTATGTTGCATCTATCCTTCTCTAATATCATTTTGTTTTATTCATTCCCAGGTGGTACTGTTATTTTTAGATAATATAATGTTATTTCCATATAGGAATTAAAAAAAATTATTTTTGTTCACAACATTAAGATGTTCACGTAAATAGATGGAAAAGTGTAATGTAAAGTGATATCATATTGCATGTTTATCACATCAGTTCCTAATAATTCACAATGAACGTTCAATTTGTATTTTACTCCACCTTATATAAAAAAACATTGGTTATGATTTCATTATGTATTAATTTTAAATTTATAGTCGAAGAAATGTATATAAAAAGTTATCACCAAATTATTCTACAAGACACCCAAGCATCGCGCAAGTTACATGCTAGTTTATCCAATATTATCTTATTTTTAAAGGTCCGCGCCAACGAAAAACCATGCCAACCCTACCCAACTCAAACCGAAAAATGAAATAGTTTTATATCTGTGAAATTTTCATAAATTCTTGTAAAAATGTCACATTTTCTTGTGAACATAGTAAACTTTACTATATGCACAAGAAAATAAAATAGTTTTATATCTGTGATATATTTTGAAATAGTTTTATATCTATGATATGTTCACAAATAGTAACATTTATTGTGGTGATATTACACAGACAGTAAAATTTACTGTGTTGATCAATTAATGTATTAGTTTAATCCATTTAGTCACTCAAACACTCGCTTATCCAATATCTCTTAATTTTGAAGGTTCGAGCCAGTGACACCCTATGCCACCCCCTACTCATCCCAAACAGGGGCTCCAGTGGATTTAAACCACTTTTTTCGATATATATATTATTTGACTTATTTATTTAACCAATTTGTTTGTATTATTGTTTAATAATAACAACAAACGTGACAACCTAGTTAATATGTATTATTATATGTAGTTTCTATTTTGAGATTTTTTTTAATTAAGTCCCATTGACTATTCAACCATTAATTACTTCTATTTTGAAGGTATACACAGTAAATATTACTCCCTGTGTAATTTTTTTCACTGAAATATTATGTACTCCGTGGATCTTGTTTGATAAATATATGGGTAAAATTTTCTTGAGAACATAGTAAATTTTAATGTCTGTATGATATTAACACGCTAAATATTACTGTTTGTAAAAATGTCATAGTTATAAAACTATTTCATTTTCTGGTGCATATAGTAAAGTTTACTGTCCGTGTAATTTTTTTCTTTGAAATTTTACAGGTTTCATGCATCTTGTTTGATAAATCTCGACAAGGAGATTTCAAAAATAGTAATTTTGTGAAAAATTGATTTGTCAATCAAAAGTTATGATCATTTGAAAATTAAAAATAGAATGAAAAAAAAGTTCAACCACTTACGTAACTTCCCCTAGGAAGTTACGGATGGTTGGTTTTAAAGGGTAAAATTGTAAAAAAAACTCCTAAAAAATTAGGAATATAACCTATTTAATGGTTAAAAAGTCAATAAGACTTAGTTAGGAAAATTTTGTTCATATGGGACCTATATATAATAATCCCTTTTTATTATTATGTTTTACTGTATGGGGTTTCTCAAGATTCTAAACATTTCAGAGTACTCCTAATAAAAACTAGGCCAAAGTAATTTATTTTGGTATTTAAATTTTTTTTTATCAATACTTGACAGTTTAAGCAGTTGACTTAAACTGCTTAAAAACTATCAAATATCGACCCCTTTTTCTGAAATACTAAAATAAATTACTTTGGCTTGATTTTTTTAGGAGTAACCTGAAATATTTAGAACCCAAAAAAAATTAATTTTAATTATAAAAAAAATCTCGTAAATTAGCGTGACTTTTATTGTGTTGGGATCTTGCTACCTTAATTCACCATTTTGATTTTGTTCTTTAGAGTAGGAAGTAAAATATTATTTTCTTTCTTTTTCTAAACATCATTAATTTCAAGAATAACATTCTCATGAATATGTTGGTTTATGGCCAACATACCGTACATATGAGCGACAATTGGTTTGTAGCGAAAAAGTGAAGCATACCAACTATTTATTTTCTAAAATGTTTCAATGAGTTTCATTATTTGCTTGAATTCAGTTTTTGAATAAATTCAACTAAATTAAAAAAATATAATATTAAACAAAAACATGCGCATATACACTAAAAGCATAATACTTACAATAAGCATATAAAACAGATTTTTGAGACAAATCGTTAATATAGAAACGAATAATAATAATAATTTTTATCGTTTAAAAATGTTACATGGATTTATGAGTCTTGGCTGATAAATACTAATGATAAACTATAGTAAATAAATAGATTAACGTTTTAGATTTGATAGAGGGATGGTAGAAAGAGAATGGAATAGAGATTAACGCGGCTCAGCCCAATGTGGTGCCTACATCCATAGGTGTTATGTAGATGTATGTTATTCAGTTAGACAAATATCGTCAGAAAGGTGGATACAAGCTCTCAAGGATCTCCCTAGGATGGTAAGTGTATCCACCTCGTGTTCCCCTCAGATGAGATTATGCAGTCTTTATAGGGGACACACACACACACACACACACACACACACACACACAAAGATAGAGACAGAGTAGGGGGATATGTGTAGTACCTTTATAAGTGAGGAAGTTACACCTTTCTACATTCTAGGATACCGCTAATGATGATTCAGTTATAATCAACTGAAAGGGTGGGCCACTATGCAAGTTAACGTACATGCGTATAAGCGGAGTTGTCCATATTCCATCATGTGACCCACATGTGCCATGGTGGGTTTGACTAATAACATCAGTTTGTTATGGTTGGTTATCCAGCCGACCAAGAATATCACTGAGCTGACTAGGGAAATTATTAACTGACTATGTTTAGTGAGGTGTCCGAGCACCTTCTGATGTTATTGTCTCCTTCCATATTTCATATTTATGGTACAACAAAATCCTACAAGACTTCATTCATAACTGGAATGGGTAGTAGCTTCTCTAGAGCATTAGATCTTCGGATTAACTAGGGGTGTGGAATGAATGGATGAAGTGTTAAATAGTAGGAGTTGATCGTCTATATACAACTTTGGTCGCCAATATTTGTTCATGACTTGGTCGACAAAGACACTTGGTTGGTTAGCGATCTCGGAGAGTTAGCGTATTAGGACTTTTCGTTCTCCCAATTCAGTGGCAGTCTTATAAATACAAGTAAGTTTTGAGAAGTGAAACGCTCCATGGGTACACTAGTAATAAACCACCTTTGGTGACAAGCCACCATCAAAACGAAGCGTCAGGTAAGTTTAATCATCATTAGACTTGTGGAATCATGAAGACGTCATTTAAGCTTATAAAGTGCCAGTTCCCCCCTTTTTCTCACTTCACTTTTCATTCAAAAATCCCATTTCTTTGTTTTTAAGTTCTTCAGTCGCTGTGAGAGCTTATTGTGTACTTCCTTTTACTGTAAGGATCCCTTCTTTCTTCTTTATTTTTTCTTTGTAATTATTTCCTATTCTTATTGAAACATGGCTTATACAACTGATGAGAGTTCATTAGGAGCATCTAAGGCTACACACGGAATCCCTCCGTGGGTAATAACTAAACTGCTAAATGGGGCATGTGAACTTTATGCCTTGCCTAAGGGTCACTGATTGCCTTCCATTTTATTACTGAGTGTGGGGTCACTTTTTACCTCAACAGCATATTTTTAGAATTTTTTCAATACTTTGATATGGTCCCTGCCCAAGTTTCTCCAAACATTTGGAGGATCGATAATGGGGTACACCATATTAACGAATTATATGGGACCCACATTGGAATCACAGAGTTGATGTACTACTACCATTGGGGTTACCATGAATGAAAATCTTCACTATATAAAGATAAGAATTTTGAACAGAGATTTGGTTATGAAAGTCCCTAATTCTAACAAGGATTATTGGGATCATGGTTTAATTATGAAGAATTGGCAATTCGCTCATCTTCCTAAGGGTACAATATATGATGGGCAAAGATACCCTTAGTATGGAAGGGGAATAATTTAGATATAAACTTAAAATATTCTTATCTGAGTTGTATTTTTTTACTATTGTTGATTTTGTGCTCTTGTTTACTATTTTGCAGTGAAGAGCAAAAAGAAACTTCTTCGCGATGCTAACATCAATTTTATTGAGCTTGAGACTGTATGGTACTTTAAGCAAAGTCTAGGCACTGAAGATCACCCTAGGTCGGCTGCTTTTTTTGCTGAGCTATAAGAGTGCAACAACTTATTTTGTCGCAGTTACCGCTGAAGAGAGACTAGTTGCCCCAATCTCCTGACAATCCAGGTGCCTCAACTTTTGATTTTGAGCTTGGTTCAGAGTCCTCTCCTATAAAATGAGATAATTTTTTCGAAGAGAGCAGCTCTTCATCATTTGAACCGCTAAACATTTCTTTAATTCGTTCTAGTGTTTCCTCAAGCAATATGATGAAGCGCAAGATCACAAACCTGAGTGCCTCCCATATTGGTGCGAGGTAGCCCCCACTTGCTCGTCCTGTGAGCAAGAGGTCTAAAGTTGTAGGTCCCCACGATCACCTAATTCTGGATACATCTACTGCAAAGGACCATGAACCCCTTTCCAAGAGGACGAGAAAATATTTACCTCCTCAAACATAGATTGTTGGTAAGAAGGATGGTGACATGGACAAGGGTAGTACCCAGTCCGTTGCTGCTTGTTCAGAGCTTTTCCACGGTTTAATCAGTTTTGGAGTCCTTCCCACTGACCAAGCAGTGGTGTCTTCCCTTTCCCACCCAAGATTGTTGGACCGTGCAAACTATAATCTGGCCCTTATAAGTTGGTCGCTTATTGTTTAATTTATATTTATACTTCTTCCACTTCCTCTTTCAACGTCCTCTTTTACCTATTTGTCTTCGCTGTTCTTAATTTATTATGACCAGATCTCGCGGAGGAATGATGGGATGATGAAGTCATCCTCTGATGTTGAGGTTACCTTTAACGACCTGTAAAAATCTATAGAGGCAGCTCGTCGTGACAATTAAGCCTAAATTAAGGAGAAGAAGAAGATGGAAGAGAGGTTCCATAAGATAGAAGAGGATAAGGTTATGTCAGATAATGCCTTAGATGTTGTTAAAAAAAATCCAAAAAGTAGGCTGAATATGCTAAGGCTGTGATCGAGTTGGCGAAGACCAAGGCCGAATAAATTTTAGCGTTTGCTGCCAAAGCTAAGGAATATGGCTTCAAAAAGGGCTGGGACAAGGCATTTTCTAATGCTTCTATACAGATCGACTACTTGAAGAAAGTTCTCTTCAAGAATGGTTGGGATGCAACCCGTACCAAAGTTGGCAGTGCTGGGGAGTCCGACCTGTTCCAACTACACCTTCGTAGCACTTTTCCTCAGCTTGATGAAGAAATTGATGATGATGAAGAGGTCGGTGATTCTAGTTATAAGGAATTGCTAGTGTTCGTTGAGCAGGCTGAGGGTCATGCCACTGCTGATAAAGAAAATGTGGGGAAATAAATCCTTATAGTTAGGCTAGGAGTGTTTAATTTTATTTTTCTTATTTTTGATACCATATCAATGTATGGGGATTTCCCTAATGTAACTCCTCTTTATAATCAAATGAAACTTTTGTTCCATATATTGTTTCCCTAGTTAGACTCTTATGAGTTCTTTTCTTGACAAGTACTTACATCCGACCACATACTTTATAGTTCAACGCAAAACTGGCATACCAGGTCGCTGTCCAAAGCGAGTTCCAGGAAAGACATAGTCAGTTATTCATTATTGGTTACAGTGAGATTGACAAAGATGAGCTCGAGAAGCCACTTGGCCATGATGCATCTTCTCTATTCAGATAATCATACTTAAGTCTACATCGTCTTTTTCACTAGGTGGTTATAGATAATGCTACCTATCATGATATGATTTTTATTATACAAAAGATCTATTAGGAATCAATAGTAAGTCTTCAGGCTGATCATGAGAAGAAGTTGGCCGACCTACAGAAGAGTAGTGGATTTGACTGGAAGCTACATTTTTTAGTATCAACTTATTCCAGGAAATAGTTCATTCTCAATGCTGAATTGACTGTAGCCAAAAAAGTCTCCATAATGCTTGAACACAAAAATAATGCTATACAGGTTGAGCTTGAAGGTCTCAAGAAGTACACGACTGCTGACTAAAATAGTGTTGCCTCCTTTTTAGAAGAAGAGGGCGTAAGGGAGGAGTTGAATCAAATAAAGAAATTAAAGGGCCAATCCTCTGAGCAATTGGGAGAATTTCATAGTCAGTAGAGGAAGAGAGGACCAAGAAGACTCTGCTCGACCAGACTGCGACCATAAAAAATTATTCCATAATTGAGAGGCTGCGTGAGAAGGTTAATCGTCTCACATATCAATTTCATAAACGACCTCGCATTGTCTAGATGAATGTTTATGATAAGACCCTCATACACATGGAGGCATAGCTTGACAATACTCGTAAGGTTGGTTATAAGCATATCTGGCTATATGCTCTCGTTGTGGAAAAGGTTCCGAAAGATAATGAGCTATGGTATTGGCGTGACCCAAGTTGCTTGGAACATCCCGATCCTCCATTTAAGATTAACGTTTCATGGATCCCTCTGGATGCTATCCTATGAGCTTGATGAGGAGATACCTTGGGTAATACGACCTTAATGGGGATGAAATCTACACTGACCTCAACTTTTAGTGGACAAAGTAAGTTCTAGCAGCAAATCCACGATCTGAGACCTGAGGATGACCATCACTCCACAAGCATTAGGTATTACTCCTGCTCGCTTTAAGAGCTTGCCAAGCAAGCAAACCCATCCTCGTGAATGAATTTGTTGTAATATGTTTTTTGTGACCTCCTTGTAATAACATTTTCACAAATCATAATGGAAAACTATATTCTTGCTTTTCATCACTTGCATCTATTTACTTTTTGTTTTTTTGCACAAGTAAATGTAGCGAGATATTTGATAACAGTTATAGTCTTAGGCGCATTAAGATATATCATCGGGAGGAGTGCCACGTGCTAAAAATGAGTCTACTAGTAGTTTAATCTTATGATCATGTAGTCGGATATTGTTTGAATGGTCTGTCTTACTAGTTACCAATGTTGGACGAAATTTGGTTGTCCAGTCTTAAGTTCTACTGTAGCCTTTTACTGGTCGTATGGATTGATCTTGTTATCCCGACCAAGTTATGGATGACAATTTAACCCGACCCATAGGAGCCCCGACCCAAATAGGGCTTTAAAACCCGATTAATGAATTAGGAGCGGGTATGAGATTAAAAAAAATCGTTTATTAAATGGGGCAGGTTAGGAGTTCATTTAAATAAAACTGCCCCGCTTCGCCCCACCCCGTTTAACTTATGCCTAAATAAATACCCTTTATATGTATGTTAATTATAATTAAAGCATATATATATATATATATATATATATATATATATATATATATATATATGCACACACACACACACACACACACACACTAAAAAAACCTTTATATGTATGTTAATTTTGTAAAAGATCTATGTGGAAACATGGATTGATAATTAGGGAACTGTCTCACATATTGGAATACGAACCATTATAGACCTCTAAGACTATAATGTAATATTTTTACGTTTTTTTATAAATAAACCTGACTCGTAGGAGCTCCGACCTGCCCCCTTTATTAAATGGGGCGGGTTATGAGTTAATTTAAATAAAATTGCCCCACCCTCATTTATTAAATGGGGCGGGTTAGGATTTTTGAAAACCCGCCCAAACCTGCCCTGTTGCCATCCCTAGACCAAGTGTTAATATTAATTACCTGAGACGACCAAATATGCTAGGAACTATCTTTGCATTTAGCTAGCTATGGTCGAATCTTGTCATCCATAGGGCTATAACAGATATCCTAAAATTTGGTAAACTTCTTTTTATTGGTCTGCCCTAAGGGGCGAGATCATACATGAGGATTTCTACAGGCACTGTTCTTCTTAGCTCCGTCTTTGTGGTGGAGGCAAGCTGAGCAAGTACATCTGCTCGAGTGCTTTCTGCCCTTGGGATTCTTACCATCCTAAAAAATGGAAACTTTGCCAACAAACCCTTATCTTTGGATAGGTATTTTTCCATGGATTCATTTATTGCCTCGTAAATCCTTAACATTTGGTTTACTGTGAGCTAAGAGTCACTACGTGCCTATATTTTCTTGACACCAAGGGATGATGCCAGACCAAACCTTGATATAAGTGATTTGTATTCAGCTTCGCTATTGGAGGCCTCAAACAGGAACATGAGGCAATATTCTACATCGATGTCATATGATATCATAATAATTAAGCCTGCTCCACTACTAATGGCGCAAAATAAGCCATCTACAAACATTGTCCAGACAGGTATCTCTTGTGTAAATTTTGCATCTACCATATGACCATATTTGCATAGCTTTCTCATTTTCTCTAAATCGCGAGCAATTTCTTCTTCCTTAGTTGATGAATTTGGTATTACGGTATTCTGGTTGATCGGATTGATGGCAGATCTATCTCCAGTAGGAGTTTGCTCATTTGTTTGAACTAGTGAGCTCTCTTTTATAGAAGTATGCTTGATATACTATGGGGACAAGCTCTCTTCCGTAGAAGTCTTCTTTGCCCCTTTTGTCACTGAGCTCTCTTTCTTAGAAGTCTGCTCAGTGAGATGCTCCTTATATGTGAACTCAATAATAAAACCTTTGATGGTCGTTCTAGGTTCATATTGGATGTCATACTCTCCTACTTTTACGGATCAAGACATTAATCTACCCAATTTCTTAGGCTTATGAACAACTTGGTACAGAGGTAGGTCAGTATAGACAACGATGGTATGAGCCTGAAAATATAACTTCATCCTCTAAAAAGCTTCAATTAGGGTCAGTGCTAATTTTTCCAATCTAGGATACCAGATTTTGACTCCACATTATGCCTTGCTAGTGTAATAATTAAGTCTTTGTATTCCTTCTTCTTGTCGAATTAAAGCCAACTTGACCGCAGATTTGAATACGACCAGATACAAATATAACTTCTCACCTAGGACGGGTCTTGAAAGTAGGGGTGGAGATCCTAAATATTTCTTCAATTCTTAGAAGCGACTTCACATTCGTCGTTCCATTCAAACATCTTTCGTAATACTTTAAGAAACAACCAGCATTTGTTAGTAGCTCATGAAACAACCTATTCAGTGCAACCACTTGCCCAGTTAACCTCTAAACTTATTTTTTATTTATCAGGAACTATATTGATCAGTGCTTTAATTTTATTAGGGATGGCCTTAATACCCCTCTGATTGATGATGAAGCCCAGGAATATTCCTTCCTTTACCCCTAAGATGCATTTGATTGAGTAGATATTCATTATGTGTTTTCCAGCTGGTCAAATGTCTGCCCTAAGTCTTTGATATAGTCAACGATCATTTTGCCCTTCGCCATCATATCGTCGATGTACACCTCCATATTTCTGTCGATTTGGCCTTTGAATACTTTATTTACCAGTATATGATACATTGCTTCAGCATTTTTGAATCTAAAAGGCATGACGTTGTAGCATTAAGTACCCCTGTTAGTGATGAACGAAGTCTTCTCCTGATATTTTGACTTTATTTTTATCTAATTATACCTCGAGTAAGCGTCCATAAAACTGATGAGCTCATTACCTAAGGTGGCATCAACTATCTGGTCAATTCTTGGAAGAGGGTAATGATCTTTTGGACACATTTTATTCAGGTCAGTGAAGTCGAAATACATACGCCACATGTTATTCTTATTTTTTACCATGAGTATGTTGGAAACCCACTTCAGGTATTTAATGTCTTCGATGAAGTTTGCTTTCTGTAACTTTGCTACTTCTTCTTGCACAACCATGTACTTCTCTTAACTAAAGACACGTCATGTTTATTTCCACTGACTTAAAATCCTTACTATTATTAGCTCATGGAAAATGAACTCTGGATCAATCCCTGGCATGTCTTCATGACTCTAGGTAAATTCCCCCTTCCGTTGTCTTAGAAAATCAACCAAATTTTTCTTAAGGGTTGGATCCAGTGATGAATTGATCTGAATTATTCGCTTCGGGTGCTCGTCATCTAAGATAATTGAGTCAATCTCCTTTACGAACTTTCCCTTAACTAATTTATCCTCATCTCGAGGATCCAATATATCGATATGGTAGGTTGTGGTCATCTTCTTCTGCTCTTCCTGATCTACTGAAGTATAGTAGCATTCTCTGGCTTCGACCTGATTCCATTTTACCACACCGATCCTAAAATGAGTGAGGAACTTCATGCACTGGTGTATAGTGGAGGGAACTACCTCAAATTTCTTTAGCCCTACCCTACTAAAGATGAGGTTATAAGCTGAGTGGACTTTCTTGTCCAAGACGAAGAAATGGATCCTCTATGTTCGGCAGGTAGGCCATGTGCCGATCATAACTTCAAAATTAATTGTACCCAATGGGTATACTTTGTCTCCTGAAAAATCGATGAGTGGTCTGTGATAGGCTTCAAGTTTGCTATCCCTTAACATCTAACTTTTGAAGTAGTTATAAAATAAGACATTTGTTGAGCGAATTATTGACTAGAATTGTTTACACTCCACTTTCATGTGCCATCATCGTGACGACCATATGATCATCATGTAGGTAAAGTACGCAGAATAAGTCATCCTTATAGAATTCGTCCACTAGGTTATCTTTATTAATTTTTCAAGGGTGAGTGTCTATAGTTCCCATCAGGTTGATCTGTCTCATATAAGCACAAGCCTTTACCTTATTAAGATAGGCTTTCCTTTTCGCAGGTTTGTCTCCACCATCGTCTCCTTATGCAATAAAGTGACACCCGAAGTAGATCATTTTAACCTCATATGAATACTCATTGGGCCTCTTGAGGATATTGGGTCGTCCTTTGAATCATCATCCCCCTCCTTTTCTATTCGCCAACCTTCCTGTAAGGGGACTCTTATCATCTCTAGGGCTTCTGCTCGTCACTATAATCAGCTCGTCCTCCTCCATTTACAAATTTTGATAATTTCCCCCTCTTGATTAGATTCTCTATCTCGTTCTTTAGGGATAAGTAATTGTCAATGTTATGGTCGTGATCCCTATGAACTTCCTAGTACTTGCTCTTATCCCTTTTGTTTGCTAGGGATTTTAGCTTCACAGGCCATTTTAAATCTTTGCTTCCACAAATATCCTCCAAGATATAGTGGACACTGACGGTCAGAGGAGTGTACTCATTGTATCTCTTTGGTTTTTCAACCTTTTTATCTTTCTACTTTTTCTTCTCCGAGCTTTTTCTGGTGTTGGCTTTGGATTTACTAACCTCTTTGGTAACCATAGCTTCTTCGGCCTTCATAATCTTCCCGGACTTAACTAATAACTAAGTTATCGTACTAGGTGGCTCCTTATCCACCACCCATTACAACTTTCTCGATAGTAAACACTCATTAAAGCTACGGTGGTTGTCTTCTCATCACAGTCGATCATATCTAGCTTCTCGCTATTTAAACGGGTGATGAATTTTCAAGTCATCTCGTTGTCCTTATATCGAACATTCAATAGATGAGCCACCTTTTTCCCAAGATTGGTTTTAAAGTATAAATCATTAATGAAGAGATCGATAAGCTTTTGAAATCTTAAAATTTTCCCTCGTGTTAGAGTATTGTACCAAATTTGTGTGAATCTCATGATTGTATTATAGAATGTCTGACAACGCATATCATTTGGAACATAATAAATATTAGCGATAACTTGGTACCATTCTACATGCAACACCAGGTCAGTTTTACCATGACACTTGGGGGTTACTACCGATGGTTAGAACTTTGCGGGTGTAGAATAACCCACAATTGACGGGCTGAATGAAGACCCTTTCACAAAACCTCTGTGCAAAAGATCGTTTGATTTAGCGATTTGTCCCAGATAATCTTATAAACGCTGAATTGTCCCTTTTCAGGGCTAGTCGTCTTGCTCGTTCACGGTTGTGGAAGATTATCTTGGTCGTCTATGGATTTCTATCAAAGTCTCTTTCTTAGAAGTCGGTTCGGCTCGTGCCAACCTTCAAGCAACTGTCCCAGGTCTGGATGAATAATTTATTCCTCTGGTGGCAGACCTTCTTGATTCTTGCCCGCCCTACCTAGGCCTTGCATTTTTTTTATGATAGTCTCATTGCTCGTGTACCTAGATAATCAAAAGTGAAACCTTTTGTCAACCTTTCCAGTACGTTCGGCCTCTCTTTGAAGAAGGTTTATTCGTCATCAAAGCCCATGGTTTTGAGGCACGAGGTAGGCCCTGGGTGATACGACCCATCGTCTTGTGATTCGGAGTAACTGGACCTACACCCTTCTTCTTATAAACCCCAACTCAGCTTCCTTGGGTTCTTTAAGGCCCAGTCATGATAGACATGTCGTCTCTCTGAGTTGGGAGAAGGAGATGGCAATTTTACCCTCCGGCCTAGGTGTTCGCCACTTACCGATTTGATGGGTTCTCCTCTGGATCTACCTTGTCTAGTCTGCATTAGTTTCTTTACACCTTCTTGTATTGCCTCCTGATCTCTAGGCAAGATCATTTGAATTCCTCGTATGTTCCCCATTCCAATAGGGGTTGGGGGGTGGAAAATTTTCATTCGTGCAACTACATTCTCCATTTTATCCCATTTTAAAAAATAGGGTATCTGAATAGACACGAATCTGGGGGTTTTGTGGAAATTAGGTTAGTGGATACTAAATGGTAAGAAATAATAAATGACTTATCGATTTCTCACAAACTGCACCAATCTGTTATCGTCTAAAAATGGTATATGGGTTTATTAGTCTTTGCTGATAGATACTAAACTATAACAAATAAAGATATTAGAAGTTTAGATTTGAGAGAGAGCTGCTAGACATAAAAATAAACAGGTGATTAACGTGGTTCCTCCCAATTTGGTGCCTACATCCACATGTGCTATGTAGATGTATGTTATTCAATTAGACAAACGTCGTCAGAATGTTGGATACAAGCTCTCAATGATCTCCCTAGGATGGTAAGTGTATCCATCTCTTGTTCTCCTCAGGTGGGATTGTGCGTTCTTCATAGGAGAAAGAGAGAGAGTGTGTGTGAGAGTATAGGTAGAGTGCCTTTATAAGTCAGGCAGTTACACCTTTCTATATTCCAGGAGACGACTAATGACGATTCAGTCACAATCAGCTGAAAGGGTGGGACATTATGTAAGTTAACCCAATTGCGTATAAGCGAAGCTGTCCACATTTCATCTTGTGACCCACACATGCCTTGGTGGGCTTGACTACTAACATCCGTTTGTTGTGGTTGGTTATCCAGCCGACCAGGAATATCACTGAGTTAATCGGGGAGATTTTTAGCCGACTACGTTTAGTGAGGTGGTCGAGCACCTTCTGATGACAGGTGTTACAATATTATTGTACCCTTCCATATTCCATATTTATGGTGCAAATAATAACAATAATAATGATAATAAAAATAGTAGTAGTAGTAGTAGTAGTAATAATAATAATAATAATAATAATAATAATAATAATAATAATAATAATAATAATAATAATAATAATAATAATAATAATAATAATAAAACTACAACACACTACCATGGATCCTCAAGCCCGATCTATATTGTCTATAACAAGATGATGGCTTTGGCTTGTCATGGGTATCGTCATTTACCTTTAACATTTATCGGGGATATCATGCTTCACCTGGATCATATCACAACCAATACGCATAACACAAGAATCCTCCATAGTTTATGTCAAGGTGCCATGCACTTATCGTATATGGTGGTATTGATCACGCATCTACAAGTAAAACTTCTCTCTCAGACTATAACTAACCCGGAGAGAGTGACTCAAATTTTAATCGCCTCTAGACCATGTCTTACATTAATGACATAAATTAATAAATATCAAAATAATAATAAATTAGAAGTAAAACATCCTCATCCACGTATATAAAAAGTATTATCGCCTTTAATTGGTTTAGATATGGCATAGTATGCACAACAAGAACCTCAACAACCTATGTCACGAGGATGTAATCCTTCAGCCCATTCACGATCACTAGACGTACCATTCAGTCATTCAGGTTGCAACATGAGGGTGGAGTGATTATAAAAGGTACCTTTGGGGAATAGTGATGTTGTCGAGAGTACGTTATTCGCAACTCTAGGCATATCGTATTGGCATGCAATACATCAAAATTAAACTCTTTGTAGATCATCGAGACTAATAACCCATCCCTATACTCCCTCTATATGTCATAATTGAGGTGCATAGATACTTAACCGATGGTGTTAGGCTAACGACGGGGTATATGTGATGGGTGATCTACTCCAGCTGCACAGGTTGTCATGTCGTGTCACTCATTGGGGAACAAGACAACTAGAAACCCGATGTTCTTTCACTGACACTAATACCTCAAGTACCCAATGTGAATACAATTCTCGGAAGATAACATATCCCTCCACCCTATAAGGATATGGGACATCATTAACCCGTCCTTATCTAAATGCTTACTCCCAACCCATGGTTGACACACTAGCCTTGTGGTTATCCTCATATCCAACTGACTACGTGTCATGAAGAGGTCGTCCTGAACCTCGCTCATAGTGAACTGCCTATTACCTTACATCGTGTTATAATACACGAGTAAACATTGGCATGGCATGACCCTCTTCCATCAAAGGGTGCATGCAATGCAGGTTTTTGAACCACTAATCCTTCAAATGGGCAAAAAATAAATGAAATTATTAAAGATGATTGAATTTTATGAAATTATAAGGCTAAAATACAAATGTAAATTAACTAAATGAAATTAGATCCATGGGAATTTGTTCAATGCGATGGCCAATGTGGAATGCCATGTAGGCAATTCTTTAGGCACGTCACGTCTAACGTGGTATATCGATGTGCAATGATGGTTCCAACCCAATCAAATTGATTCAAACATACTAAGTTAAATAGTGGGAACAACCAACCTAATTTGGTACAACTCCTGCTAGTTGTAAAGAATAACTAGACATAAGCGTAAAAAACCTAACCATACCCCATGTGATTATCGGGTACCCTGTCCTCTATCACCATAAGCTTCAGTTATGAAATATATTTTGGTTGAATTGGGCTAGATGTGATATGATCTTCTTCAATCTTGGAAATATACCGTTGATCATACTAGTAGCCATCGTTATCGAGGTTGAGGGGAACAATCTCTCCCTAACCTATGTCTAACCTCGTTAGAATGGTCACATATAAAGGTGTGAGACAAATATCCTCATATGAAAATATGTGGGTTGTGTCCCAATACCTCTTGTGCAGTGCCATAATGAGGTTTTGATCAGTTCGAGAATAGGGAATAATAATAATCATCGAACACACTGACCTGAATCTACTCAACAATAAAAGACCAACCCAAACATTCCTCCAAAATATTATGCCGCCATGTGGGGATGGATATCATCGCACGCCGAAGCTTTATAGCTTGGATTACCTATAATTAAAAAGTATTTTATCAAAGAGTTAATTATAAATTTAACCCCAATATTTTGGGTCATCTGTCATTCTATTAAAACTTGCAATGGTAGTTGTATTGTTTAAAATTTTTGGAATGTTTATTCTCTATAAGACCAATGTTGTCATTTTCCTCAAAAATATTAGTAAAACTCAAGAACAAAATTATCCTTAATATATTGGTTATAAATGATCATATCTTACAAATGTTCCACAATTTGTCAACAATATGGAGATAAATTGCAGTATGAAAATCGCAGCAGACCACTAATTTATTTTTTAAAATGTTTCAATTAGTTTTAATATTTCTTGTGTGAAAAAAAGTATTTTTCAGTATAAAGATTTTGTATGAAAACAATCTAATTAATATATGACATCACGTCATTATCTTATCTCTAATGTCCTTGAGATGAAAACATGCACTCGAGATGTGACGAAACTTATCACCAGAATCGTATCAATTAAACTATCAAAACCTCAAAAGAATCATCACCTCAAAAGAGAAAGCATGTATCAAAGATGGACGAAGTCAACAGTTGATTATCATATTATTAACACTTATACAAGTCATAATTATTCCCTTAAAGAAGTTCACAACCCTAAAAATAAGATTAAGATCCATGCATGCTCAACATAATCATAAAGTTCACTCAAGGCATGTTAAGCTCAACCAGTCAACACGATGCATTCATATTCCAAGCATCCCACCTTCAAAGAATAAGAAACTTTATCTCATTAAACCATGCATAAAAAATATCAATTAGATCTCGTGATAAAAAAAATAAACCAAAAGAATAATCATAATGTTCCATGCAACAATCTAACTCCAGAAGATCCTCTCGGAGTTATAAGTGACTAGGGAATGATTATAATAATGTAAATGAACTTGTATGATCGCGTTCTTGATCAAACAAACCAAACAAACCTTACCAAAACCCAAAACAAGCCCAAAATATACTAGACATTAAGATAAGCACTTTAAGTCGACTCAAAGTGGAGTTTAAGTTGACTTAAACTACCTTAGATGATATGGCTCAAATTTTCATAAAGAATGAAGATTTTAGGAAAATTAAAAAATGGGTTCGGAACTTTAAGTCGACTTAAAATACTTTATATGTCCCTTTCGTGTGTGTGCTTAAGGCAAAGACAATATTTTTAAAATTTTCTCAATTTTTCTATGCACCAAATATGTTAACCAGTTTAATTAACCCGATTTTATATTCTTAGCCATAAAGCATGCATCTAGATGATTCAAAGCATTAAGTAGATAATGCATGCAAGGAAAACACAATTTCAGGAAAAAACTTCTTTTGGGTAAAAATCTTTTATTTCACTAATAGTTTTGCAAATCGCAACTTACAAATACAATTAGAGAAATCTACCCAGCAATCCTCCTGCTGGTGACTATTTTCTTCCGTAATGAATTCTCGAAAGAACCCACAAAGATCACAGTCTTCCTTCAACAATGAATTTTCTCGAGAACCCACAATGACCGCAGTCATCGGTAATGATTCCCACAAGAATCACTAGAACCTCAGTCCTCCTCATCAACAATAGATACCCGCAGGTTCGACAAGATCAGTAGTGAAGAAATCTTTCCACAAGAATATTTTCGTTACAGAAGTGTTTGGGTTCCAAAAATGATTCACAAAATTAATTGGGACTGATTTGGGTGAATCAAAAGGGTTTTTAACCCTAAAAAGTGACGACTATTTTGCAGTTGTTCTGTAGTTTGTGTAAATGAAAAGTCTTAACAAAAATCTTCACCAAAGCAGCTTTTTATAAGCAAATAAAATATTTGAAGCGGAGAAAAGTCGTTCGAATAAGATCTTGATGTCGTTAGAACGAGATTGACATCTCATTAGAAGTGGCTTCGAACGACTAATCAAATAACCTTTACAACATCAAACAGTACGGGTTCGTTTGATCAATATGAGAATGCGGCCTTCAAACGACCTTTCAAACGACATGTCAATGTGGTTAGAACGACATGTCGATGTGTTTTGAACGACATAAAAGCGAAAAATAGTAATATTGTTCAAAAACTTGTTTGTAATACGCCTCGTTTTGATAAAAAAATAGTTTATAAAATATCCTAATACTTAGTAAAAAATCTACGTAACACAAAATAAAATCCATACCAAAGTATACCTCATGTTGTGCAGATGTTGAAGATACATGATATTCGGATCCATCCTCTTTAACCTGTAAACTTGAATGCCTTGAATGTTGGAATGGGATACACCATACATGATGTAAACTTATTACTAGGGACATGATGCAAAATATGTCCTTACAAATCTCCCCCTATGGCTATTCAGGTACAAAATAAAAAGTCAAAATTATCAAGAAATGCCCTATATAAATCTAATACCCTCCCATGAACCCAAAAGATGAAAGATACTAAATATGCAAGTCTTCAAAAATCTTCAACTTTCAAATCTTCATATATCTTTCTTTCGATCTTTTTTTTGTGTGATTTTCAAATGATCATCAAAGTCCTACACATAATAGATAAGGAAACCTACCATCGTGATGTATCGAGTTGGGAAATGAGGTCAACAATCATAAATCAAATCAAATCAAGTCTCCCCCATGATTCAAACTCTCACTCCCCAATAATACATAATTCATTCTCCCCCTTTTTATTTGTCTGAAATAGACAAGGAAAAGAATAAACAATAATAAATCGGAGTGGGTTACATCAAGTATAAAAAATCATCATAAACATATATCAATTAAGCTCATGCAAGGAAAAACTCAAAAGGTCCACAAACTATTATTTGATTTTTCAAGCAAAAATAATCTTACAAAAACAGCACACTATGAATTAACACTAAGATAACCAAATCGAGGAAACGGAATGAATGGGCGTGAATAAATTCGATAGGAAAATCAACTCAAAAAATCATAACATATGTTCACGATGAAATGTGAGTACTCCTAACGAAGTCTACCCTTAGGTGTAAATTTTTAAAATTTGTATGATATTGACTCAATCTAATCAACAAATCAAAGTCTAAAATGATTTTCACACCAATAGCGTCTAAAACTATGTAATGTTTTTTCAAGAATTTGTCAAGACATGCAAACTCGTTGATTACCAACCAAACCCCCTCAAAAGATAAACATGATCTTATTTTATATTTTTTCTTTTGAAAGATCAATCAAACTAAACTATTTGGCCCCTTTTGGAATATTTTTCTTTTTATTGACTTAATCTTTTCTTAGGTTCTTTTCAAACGGTGGCTTTCACAACGAGTTCACTTACCTCTCGTAGCCTTTTCCCGTGTTCACTCATATATATTTTTTTCAATATTAAACAAACTCTCACGGGCAACGGTTCTTACATGCACTACTTTCACTGTCTTGTTTTATTACATTTGGTTCGTTTTAAGAAAGGATTGAGATTAAAACACTTTGACCAACATGTGATAGACAAGTACAATAATCAAATAAATCCGTGCATGTGTGCATTAAATGATATTAAGAGTCGAACATGTAGAAAGTAATCGCTAATCACATCTCAATGATTCCAAACATTATAAAGCACGTAAATGAAATGATGTTGCGTCTCAAAACACTATTGTTGATGTAAAAAATTAGATTATCTCTAATTGTTTAATCACAGATAAAAAATAAATAAGACAAGAAATTTTAAAGTGGTTCAGCCTTGAATGAATGGCCTACATCCACTGTTTGTGTTATTATTGACTGTTTGAGAATTCTCGAGGTAGGATTTATCGCCCAAAAATTCCCGTCCCCCCACAATGAGGATGGTACAATGTATTTATAGCCCTGAGGTTGTACATAAGAAAGGATCATACATAGCTGTCCAATAAACGTATACATCTGTATGATAATAATCAACATTTAATGCACATTGAATCCTCTTAATTTTCTGATAATAAATACTCTGATCGAGGTGCAGCTCGGACCGCCTAAGTATCTCGGTATCCATGAGTTGCTCGGGGAAGTGAAGTTCCTCGGAGAGCACATACTGCTCAGAGTGTCTGAGTTGGTCGGGGAAATTGAGTTCCTCGAAGTCAAGGTGTTGTTCAGAAGTGTTTGTTATTGCCACGCAGATTGCCATGTGTCTCCACTTAATTGAGCCATGTCAGCAAACTAAATTTTGTATCAATAGAAGCCCCCAATGTTTCACAGTTCGAGACTGAGGAGTGTGGAACATTCTTCTCGAAATATGGCGGGATTAAATGGTCATCCTGAATTTTAGGAACGTTTTCTTTGCATTGATTTTTTCTTTTCGAATTCATAGAATCAGACTTTTTGAATTTTCTTAACTGCTTCGATCTCCGCGCCATTTTTGTCCTTTTAGCCGTCGGTAGCGTAAACGTCTCCCTTTATAATCATTATTTTTGCCTTTTCCCAAGGTAAGGTATTTAAGCGTTGTAGAAAATCATATCGTCTTCTACTTTTTCAAATCAGTACCTTTGAGTTTACCACTTTCTCTCTCTCTTGTGCATTCATCCCATTCATCGTTCGTTGTCAACAGATCCATCCTTTTTTTGTAAGATCTTCTTCCTTCTCTTTCATTTCCTTTATTAACCATGGTTTACCTTGTTGAGTCGCTTGATAAGTTTCGCTTTGATTTCTCTATTCCTTCATGGGTCGATCTGAAGGAACTTTCTGAACCTTCAGATTATTTCCATTTGGCTTAGGGACATTGGTTCCCCAACCTCTTTGTGGCTGAATGTGGCTTTTCTTTTCCCCCAAACCCTTTGTGTCTGGAATTCTATTAATATTTTGACGTGGTTCCTGCGAAAATAGCCCCCAACACATGGAGAATAGTTAATGGAGTTCATAGATTAAATCAGATTCATGGAACCCGTATAGGAATTACAGAAATTATGTTTTGTTATAGATGGGCTATTGGTGACAACACTTTTTATTTAAAAACTAGGTTTTTAAATAGGGCTCTAGTAGTCAATCTCCCAGATGCCAATAGGTATTACTTCGAGCATGGTGTTATTATGAAAAATTGGCAACACCCTCCACTAACTGAAAATGATGTGTACTAGGGTCCTAGATGCCCTCCTTATGGAAATGGGATAGGTTGTTTTTATTTTATTTTATTTTCAAAATTATGCTTCCTTTGTGTTTGATAAAATGTGTCACTGATATTTTAATTTTGATTTATTTGCAGTTGACAGCAAGAGAAAGTCTCCAAAAGAGACAGAAGTTAATTTAAAACATCTGAAACTTATCTGGGGTTTGCATCAGACTGTTGCCGACGAGCATATCAGATCAGCTTCATATTTACTGCAGTATAAGAGTTACACCACGTCTTTTACTGCTTGTCCTGTGATAAGTGACGCAGAACCAGTACCAGCTTTTGTAAGTTCTTCACATGAGTCACATATTCCTTTGAGTGAAAGAATGAAGAAAAGAAGAGCTCCTACCCTTTTCGAGAAATCTGCCTCTATTGCTGGAGAGGCAAAGAAAAGCAAACATGATGTCCCAGAAGAAGGGACAAGAAAAATCGATGCACCTCCTCCGGCTGCTACTGTGAAGGTTACCGAGAAGCCCCCATTGGCTCCGAGCAAAGTCGCTGCTCCAAGCGAGGTTATTGTCATATCCCCGACTAAGAGTACATCCTTGGCCAAGACTGTTGATGTTCCTCCGAGGAGGCTGAAGAAAAGCTCCTTGGCCAATTTGGCTGAATCCATCTCTCAGCCTTCAACTACTGGATGTGGTGTTCCCACTTTCATTGCTCCGAGCTCTGCCATGAGCTCGGTGAAATCTTGGATCATCCTCGAGATCCAAGGTATTGAAAAAAATCTTTCTCGGGATATGGTTACCACATTGGCTGCTCGTCATATTGCTTCTATAAGTATTATTGTCATAAACTTTCATTTTTCCGCTGTTATATATTTGCACTGACTTGCTATTATTTTCTTTTCCCAGTTGGTAACCTGTTTCAATACAATTTTAAAGAAGGATGAAGCTATTAAAGCTTCAAGTTCCTCGTCAGGTGTAGAGGAAGCTTTGGTGGGTCTGACGCAGTCTCTGAAGGATTCGCATCAGAAGTATGTTGATAATAAAGCTGCTTGGGAGAAGAAGCTTAATTCCACCGAGCAGGAGAGGAATCGGGTTATTGAGATCTCCAAGGGATTGGAGAAGAAAATAAAAGAATTGGAAAGTAAGAATAAAGAGCTCGAAGGGAAGCTCCAAAATACTGGGGAGCTTGAAGGTAAGCTCAAATCTGCTGAGGAAGAACTGGGTAGACTTTGTGACATTGGTCGTCACAAGGAGGAGGAAGAAAAGAAGTTGAAAGATGCTGAGGTACTTCTATCCGAGAAGCTTTCCTCGGAGAAGGTGAAAAGGAAGTTGGCTGTAAAAAAGTCCTTCAGTACCGACTGGGACAAAGGGTGGAATAAGGGTCTGGCTTCCATGATGTCCCAAGTGGAATATGGTATCCTTAAGTACTTTAGGGATGGCTGGGTCGCTGCTTTGAAAGAGATGTATGTTGATGAAAATTCTGACCTGTTTCAGCGACACATCCCTGCCCCCCTTCCAACTCCCGAAGAAGAGGAAGATGACGAAGCTGCCTATGAGGAATCCTCTATGGTGATAGGAGATCAAATTTCTCATCCCCCAGTTGTTCAGTCTTCCTGCGAGCAACTTCAACCATCCATTATTTTACCCGAGCAGCTTCCAGCACCCATCGAGCAACCATTTGTGCCATCCGAGCAACCTACCTCCTCGTTCTAGCCTCCCGAGAAAGTTTTGGGAAATAAGGAGAAGGTGTAGAGTTGTTCGGATTTTTATCTCTGTTTATTTTTTACAATTGTATCTATGAACTATGTACTTCTCTTTTATGATGTAATAAAATTTGAAATTTTGACTATTCATACTTTTGATTCTTTTCCTCTTGCTCCTTATTAATTCTTGCTATCTCTTCTTTTTACTAGTTTATGGCCAGGATGGAATTGTTATCTGCTCATGATACAAAATTATTGAGACAATGCAATGATTACTTCAAAGCTGGTCATTCAGATATGACTGAAGCTCAGATCGTTGAAATCCTTGGTCAAGATGCTTCAGAGCAAGCAGTTGAAGCCTACCAGTATTTCAAGTGTCTGCTCGACCGGGCAGTGGCTAATAATGTAGCATATTTTGAAATGATTGAAGACCTCCAGGGTACTCTCAAGGAGCTTCAACAACAATGTAAGGAGTCTACAACCCTTTTGCACCAGGTATATGAGAAGAAGTATCAGCAACTAAGTGCTGATAAAGGATATGATAGATTGATTGCTGCCTATGAGGTGAGGGAGAGAACTTTGAAGACCGAGGTCGAAGAGCATAGGTAGATAGCTAAGTTGCTGGAGTAGGAAAACAATAACCTGCGAGGAAAGGTATCTCAGTTGAAGTCTGCAGCATCTTCCTCGAACACCTTAGTCCCTGTCAATGATGAGGTTTTTTTTTTCTTAGAGGTCGAAAATGCTAATTTGAGAGACGAATTTGAGACTTTGAAGAGAACTGGAGCCTCTACTTCTTCTCGAGGTCGAGCAAGAGGTTCTCGGGGACGAGCAAGAGATGCTCAGCTTACTATTGAAGTGCAAAGAACTCAATCAGCTTTGGAGAATCAGGCCTTTTAGCTAAAGGCGAAGAATCAAGCATTAGCAGAGATGTCTAAGAAAATTATGAATTTGGATGAGCAGATCTCTACACAAAAGTCTGCCTTGGAGAATAAAGAACTTTTCGTAAAAAATCTCCACGAGAAGCTAGAAAGGTTGACTTATCAATTCCACAAGCAACCTAGAGAATTTTGGATGGCTGGCTATAATGAAGCCCTCTATCACCTCGACGATCGGATCCAACAGTCGAATAAAGAGGGGTACAAGCAAGGATGGTTAAACGCCTTGGGTGTGCTACAATTGGAACAAGGTCACTATTTGTGGGATTACTATAATCCTGGGTTGCTCGACCTGCCAGTGCCACCATTTAAACTCGACATGAGCTGGATTCCTGCTCAGGCAATTCCTCAGTGTTTGATTTCCAAATATCTTGGCGATTATAGTCTTCATTCCAATGCCGAGATATCTCACCCAGAGCACCTACTCGATCGGCCATCTGTGATGAACATAAGGATGCTCAAGGACCTTAATTTCATAAATTCCCCTTATGCCTTAGACAATCCTCCTGCTGGCGAGGAACCTGTTGCAAAAGTAGAGGGGAAGAAACCAATAGAGTAGGAATCTTGATGTAATAATTGATATGTATTTCATTCTCGTTGTATTTTGTTTTGGATTTAATGAAAAACTTCTATTTTCTTTGCCATCTTAATTGCCATTGTCTTGTAAATGTTTTGTAAAACACTTTACTTATTTACTAATGAATGTGCATGTATATCTGTTAAAAAGATAACAACATTGTGTTATTTGCCGATCAACTAAAGTTGGTGAAATTTATTGTTGACTATCTTAAATTGATGATAATCATTTGTCGATCAACCAAAGTTGATGATATTTTGTTTCTCGACCAACTTGATGGTAATTTGAAATGTTTCAAGTACTAAAATTTTACTTGATCACTTTTTAATTCTAAGCCATTATTTGTTTAACCAACTATTTCCGACCAAAGAGAGTTGGTGTTTTTAATTCTCGACCAACCTTAGTCGGTAATTTTTTTTTTTATTCCCGACCAACTATAGTGGGTGAATCTTCTTCCCGACCAACCGGAGTTGGTATTTCTGGGAAATATTTTTCTTCTTTTTATTCTCGACCAACTATAATGGGTGAATCTTCTTCCCGACCAACCGGAGTTGGTATTTCTGGGAAATATTTTTCTTCTCGACCAACCGGAGTTGGTGGATTTTCTTTCCAACCAATCGAAGTTGGTATTTCTGGGAAATATTTTTCTTCCCGACCAACCGGAGTTGGTGGATTTTCTTCCCAACCAATCGAAGTTGGTATTTCTGGAAAATATTTTTCTTCCCGACCAACCGGAGTTGGTGGATTTTCTTCCCAACCAACCGGAGTTGGTATTTCTGGGAAATATTTTTCTTCCCGACCAACCGGAGTTGGTGGATTTTCTTCCCAACCAACCGGAGTTGGTATTTCTGGGAAATATTTTTCTTCCCGACCAACCGGAGTTGGTGGATTTTCTTCCCAACCAACCGGAGTTGATATTTCTGGGAAATATTTTTCTTCCCGACCAACTGAAGTTGGTGGATTTTCTTCCCAACCAATCGGAGTTCGTATTTCTGGGAAATATTTTTCTTCCCGACCAATCGGAGTTGGTGGATTTTCTTCCCAACCAATCGGAGTTGGTATTTCTGGGAAATATTTTTCTTCCCGACCAACCATAGTTGGTGGATTTTCTTCCCAACCAACCGGAGTTCGTATTTCTGGGAAATATTTTTCTTCCCGACCAACCGGAGTTGGTGGATTTTCTTCCCAACCAACCGGAGTTGGTATTTCTGGGAAATATTTTTGTTCCCGACCAACCGGAGTTGGTGGATTTTCTTCCCAACCAACCGGAGTTGGTATTTCTGGGAAATATTTTTATTCCCGACCAACCAGAGTTGGTGGATTTTGCTGAGTAGTGTGTAGCACTAATATTCTGCGAAAAAATTTCAACTAAAGGAGAGAATTGGGTAGAATATTCATATTTTATTCATACTGATGAAATTGCATTACATGAGGCTTTACATTACTGATAATATTTGCGCAGGTGCTCTGCATTCCATGCATTCTTAAACTCCTCCCCTTCTAAAGTTTCTATTATGTAGGTTCCTGGTCGAACAACTTCTGTAACTCGGTAAGGTCCATGCCAGTTCGCTTCCAGTTTGTTGTGCTTTTGAGTCACTTTCTTTAGCACATAGTCTCCTTCTTTTAGGTCGCACTTCCTCACTCTCTTGTTGTAGAACAAAGCTGTTCGTTGCTGGTAAGCAACATTCTTGATGGCTGCTTCTTCTCTAACTTCCTCGAGCATATCTAAGTTTAACCTTCTCATTAAATCGCTGACAGGGGAGTTGAAGTTCAATACTCGGTGTGTTGGGAGGCCCAACTCGGCAGGTATAACAGCTTCACTTCCAAATGCCAGCATATATGGAGATTCTCCAGTTGCTACTCGGGGAGTAGTACGATAACCCCATAGTACTGAATGTAGCTCGTTGATCCAGTTTGCTTTCGCGTCATTCAGTCTTTTCTTCAAGCCATTTAGCAGCGTTCGGTTTGTCACTTATGTTTACCCATTGCTTTGGGGATGGCCTGGTGCCGAATGGATTTTCAAGATATTTGACTGATGACAATAGGCAGTGAACTCCTCGTTGTCAAATTGTGTTCCATGGTCAGTGATGAATGCATAGGGAAGACCATATCTACAAATGGTATTTTTTCAAATAAATTGGTACACCTTTTCGTACATCATGTCCACAAGAGGCTCGGCTTCAACCCACTTAGTAAAGTAATCCACTGCGACGACGAGATATTTAAATCTTCCTCTAGTCGTTGGAAGTGGCCCGACCAAGTCAATTCCCCACCATGGCAAATGGCCAAGGGGAGGTAATGGGTGTCAATAATGCTTGGGGAGTTCTTCGGATGGAGGAGAAGTGCTGACACTTGTCACATTTCTTGGCATAGGTAATACAATCAGTCCTCATCATTGGCCAGTAGTATCCTTGCGTCATTATTCTTTGCAAAAGCGTCCGACTTGCTACATGGGCTCCACAGGACCCTTCATGGACCTCTTCAATCAAGTCTTTCACCTCGGAGGGATGCACACATCTTTGCAAACCTGCCATAATTCCTCGTCTGTATAGAATACCATTAGTCAGTACATAACGAGCAGCTTTAAACTTTAATTTCTTGGCCGTGAGTTTGTCAATCGGTAATTCTCCCTCCTCAATATATGTCCTGATGGGATCCATCCAAGATGGCCCTAAATCAAGGGTAATAAAGTTTATCGTCAGATCTTCTTCTATTCTCCGACTAGCTAGAACTTTAATTAGGATTATTCTTCGTAGCTCGGTACGAGTAGCCGATGCTAATCGAGCTAAAGCGTCAGCTCTTGCATTCTCTATTCTTGGTATTCTGACCAGTTAAACAGTAACAAATTCCGATACCAACTCCATCGCCTTTGCATGGTACTTAATCATCAACTCTCTTTTTGCTGCATATACACCGAGCATTTGGTTTACAATCAACTGTGAGTCACTGGATACGATTACCTGCTCTGCATTCATAGTTTTTGCCAGACTAAGACCTACAATCATCACTTCATATTCGTCCTCGTTATTGGAAGCTTGAAATTAAAAGCGCAGAGCATATTCTATATCGACCTCGTCTGGACTTTTCAATACAATCCCGGCTCCACTTCCTGAGGTGCATGATGAGCCATCCACATACAAGTTCCATATAGGTATCTCATCCTCAAACGTCTTATTGGACAAAGTTCCTCGATGAAATATTTGTTGCTCCTTTATCTCCATTTCTACCACACCTCGCTACTCGTCGACCTTCTCCTCTTGCTCTCCGACCAACTTAAGTTGATCGGGGTTTAAATTTGATGATTCTATAACATCCACATGTTGGTCGATGTTCAGCTTTTGCTTCTCGAGGGTATCATGATAAGTGAACTCTGCTAGAAAATCTGCTACTGCTTGCCCTTTTAGTGACGATTTAGGCTAATAAATTATATCATATTCACCGAGCTCTATTGCCCAATACATCAATCTCGCTGATTTTTTTGGTTTATGAAGAGCTTGCCTCAACGGCATATCGGTGTATACGACTATGGTATGAGCCTGGAAATATGGCTTCATTCTTCTACTCGCTTCGATCAGCGCCAGTGCTAACTTTTCCAGTTATCGGATCTCTGCTCCTCGGAAAGCCTTACTAGTGTAATAAATTGGTTTTTGTACTCCATCCTCTACTCTTATTAATGCCGAGCTAACTGCATTTTCCAAAACTGCCAGATACAAGTACAACCTTTCTCCCATCACTGGTCTGGACAACAGTGGAGGTGTTCCCAAATATTTCTTCAATTCTTGAAAAGCTTTCTCGCATTCTTCATTCCATTCAAAAGTCTTTCGAAGAGTTTTAAAGAATGGGGGGCATCTATCAGTTGCTCGCGATACAAATCTGTTAAGTGCTGCTACTCGCCCTGTAAGACTTTGCACTTATTTCTTCGTCGTTGGAGATCGTAATCCCAATAGAGCTTTGATCTTTTCAGGGTTTGCTTCAATGCCTCGTTGATTGACAATATACCCGAGAAGCATGCCTTCTCGTACTCTAAATATGCACTTAGTCGGGTTCAACTTCATTTGATATTTATCTAATTGATCAAAGGTATGACCCAAATCAACTAGATGGTGAGTAGCTTTCTTGCTCTTTGTCAGCATATCATCAACATAAACCTCCATATTGCAACTGATTTGTTCTGCAAACACCTTGTTCATCAGCCGCTGATATGTTGCACCTGTATTTTTCAAACCAAAAGGCATAACATTATAACAATAAGTTCCCCTAGGGGTAATAAAAGAAGTACTCTCCCTGTCTTCAGGTTTCATTTTAATCTGGTTGTAACCAGAATCAGCATCCATGAAGCTCAACAGCTCGTGTCCCGAGGTAGCATCCACTAATTGATCAATTCGAGGCAAGGGAAAATGATACATTGGACATGCCTTGTTGAGGTCGGTGAAGTCTACACACATCCTTCATTTATTGTTTTTCTTTTTCACCATCACTACATTTGCTAACCAGTCTGGATATTTAACATCCTCAAAAAATTAAGCTTTCTGGAGATTCTCGACCTCCTCCTGTATAGCTTGGTTTTTCTCGGGGCTGAACACTCTTCTTCTCTGCTTCACTGGCTTGATCTACTTATTCACATTGAGCTCGTGACATAAGAAATTTGGGTCTATTCCGAGCATATCCTCATGACTCCAAGAAAAAATTTGTTTTCTGCTTTTTAGGAAAACTATCAATTCCTGTTTTAGGGAGGCATCTAACGACGAACCTAACTGAGTTGTTCGTTCAGGGTGCCCGTCGTCCAGAATGATGCTTTCAGTATCTTCCACCACCTGACCTTTCACGAGTTGTGACTCGTCTCTAGGATCCAATGTTTCAATTTCTGCACCCTCATCCACCTGATAGGTAGTAGTCTTTTTCCTATATTCCTCCAATTCCTCCTGCTCGGCAGATGAATAGTAACATTCCCGAGCTACTTTTTGATCACCCTTCAAAACTCCTACTCCAAAATTAGTTAGAAATTTTAGGCATTGATGTACCGTAGATGGTACTGCTTCGAACTTCTTCAATCCTACCCTTCCCATGATGATATTATAGGCTGATTGCACATTCTTATCCATCACAAAGAAGAGTACTCTTTCTGATCGACAAGCAGGCCATTTACCAATAAACATATCCAATTTGATCGTCCCAAGTGGAAAAACTTTCTCGCCAGCAAAACCGAGAAGGGGCCTATGATAAGGCTCCAACTGAGACAACTTTAGATTTAAGCTGTCGAAGCACGAGTAGAACATAATATCAGCTGACCTACCATTATCAACTAGTACTCTCGAGATCATCACTTCCTCCATTCTCATTTTGATCACCAATGGGTCATCATGAGGATACAGTACACCTGCGAGGTCGTTTTTTGAGAAATCGATTACCAGTTTTTCTTTATTGACCTTCCTCGGGCAATCATCTTCAGCCAAGTTTATTCGTTGAATATATGAACAGGCTTAAGCCTCATTGAGGTAAGCTTTTCTTTCTGCAGTAAGGTCTCCACCTCCTGCATCTCCACCTGTAATCACATTGCAATCAAATGATCCAGAACGTATTGAAAATACCACATGTTCTGGTTGCCTTGGTCTTTTGGGAAGATCAGGGTCATCTTCTGGATCATCATCATGGTCTCTTTTCTTGTTCTCCTCTGCTCGACGAGGAGATCTAGACCTCTCTCTTGCTCGGTCGTTATTTCTTCTTTCATTTCTTCGATCAACATACTTTGCCAGTTTTCCTCGTATAATGAGTGCTTCGATCTCATTCTGAAGAGCTATGTAATTTTTGGTCGTGTGTCCATGATCCTTGTGGAACTCGCAATATTTGGCCTTATTTCTCTTGTTAGGGTCTGACTTTATTTTCTCCGGCCAGTTTAACTCCTCGCTGTTCTTGATTTCTTTTAGAACATGGTTGATGTCTACCTTCAAAGGAGTATAATTTTCAAATTTCTTCAATACCTCCCATGATGGCTTTGTTTTTGAGTGTTTGTCACCACCATTGTTCTTATGCTCTTTCTTTTTGGCCTTATCAACCTCCACCTTGGTCTCTTTGGTATCCATATTTTTCTTTGCAGCCATAGCCTCCTTGGCATTCATGATCTTGGCCGCTTTTGCCATCAGTTCTGACATGGTTCTGGGTGGATCTTTGGCCAAAGTGTAGTACAACTTGTTGGGCAACAACCCACTCATCAGAGCAGTAATCGTTGTCTTTTCCTCATAAACAATAACTTTGAGTTTCTCGTTATTGAAACGAGTTATATAATCCCTGGTGCTCTCACCTGCCTTTTGTCTAACACTTAACAAGTGTGCTACTCGTTTAACAGGTTTTACTCCAAAACAGAAGTTTCCAATGAAGAGCTCGGCCAGTTGAAAGAAAGTTAAAATCTTACCCCGAGGAAGATTATTGTACCATATTTGAGCAGATCCTGTAAGAGTTCCCGAGAATGCCCTGCATCTAATCTCATCTGGCACAGCATAGATGTCGACAACAGCTTGATATTGCTCTATATGAAGGACAGGGTCAGTTTTTCCATCATATTTAGGAGTCACAACAGGTGCTTTGAACTTCGACGGTGTGGGAAAATCCATAATTGCTTGTATGAAAGGTTTCCCTTAGACAAAAGTTCTTTGGAGAGGATTCTTGGCCTTAGCCATTTCCCCTAGTCTATCCTCCAGCGTCTGAATAGAGCCTTTCCACGCATCATTTCCTTCCTCGGGCCTATTGGTTCGAGCAATTGATCATGTTGAAGACACTTCTTGGGATCTATCTTGTCGAGCCAATGGTTGTGATTGGGCAGAACCCTCTCTTAGATCGGATGGTTGTAGAAGTTCCTCGACACAGCTTTGGGAGGACTTCTATTCCTCCTTTGGCCCAAACGATCAAAAGGAGATGCTCTACTTAATCTCTCCAGTGCACTAATCCTTTCTGGAGAGAGAGTGACCTTTTGTTTAGTATCTGTGGCTCGTACTGGAGAAGTTCTACCTGGTTGATAAGAAAAATCATCAGATCTCTCAATAAGATATGAATCGGTATGCCTAGTACGCGAAAAAAATAAATGGGTGTTTCTTTGAACACTTCGTTGTCCTGAATGGGTCGATACTCCACCCTGGATAGTTTGTATGAATTGTCTCATAGTTTCTTGCATGGATGTCTGGCCTTGAGCCAGATTGGCCATAATTCCAGCCAGATTTTGGACATTTGGCGGAGCGGATTGATTTGGGGGGTTTCCAGTGTTTTGTTTGCTGGATTCAGGATTGTCAGTCATTGGTGATGAATTATTTTTGGTGAAAAACAAAAATTACAGTCGTTTCCTACAGACGGCGCCAATCTGTTGATGTAAAAAATTGGATTATCTCTAATTGTTTAATCACAGATAAAAAATAAATAAGACAAGAAATTTTAAAGTGGTTCAGCCTTGAACGAATGGCCTACGTCCACTGTTTGTGTTATGATTGACTGTTTGGGAATTCTCGAGGTAGGATTTATCTCCCAAAAATTCCCGCCCCCCCACAATGAAGATGATACAATGTATTTATAACCCTGAGGCTGTACATGAGAAAGGATCATACATAGCTGTCCAATAAGCGTATACATCCGTATGATAATAATCAGCATTTAATGCGCATTTAATCCTCTTAATTGTCTGATAATAAATGCTCTGATCGAGGTGCAGGCCAGACCGTCTAAGTTGCTCGGACCGCCTAAGTATCTCGGTATCCATGAGTTGCTCGGGGCAATAAAGTTCCTCGGAGAGCACATACTGCTCGGAGTGTCTGAGTTGGTCGGGGAAGTTGAGTTCCTCGAAGTCAAGGTGTTGTTCAGAAGTGTTTGTTATTGCCACGCAGATTGCCATGTGTCTCCACTTAATTGAGCCATGTCAGCAGACTAAATTTTGTATCAACAACTATTAAAAAGTCATGTGGCTAATAAAATGATATTGTGACTTGGTCATCCTAAATGTCCATCAATATACGGTGTAAAAAGAAATACAAAAATCTTTTTGTGTTTTTCAAAAAAATTATCAAAATAAAATCTTTTTGGCCTTTTCACCTTTTCTAAAAAGAAACAGAAAATCTTTTTGTATTTTTCCAAATTTTTTTAAGAAAAACAAAACTCTTTTTAAATTTTTCAAAAAATATATGTAAATGGAAAAAAACTAAATACAAAAGATACACACCATAACACTAGCAAAAATATATATCATGAAGTACCACTAGTGTATGACAAAATTCTAACACGATCAGCTGAAAGATCTAACATGAGGTGAGTCACGTGCAAGCAAACGAGAGTCATGAAGTATAATTCCTAAAGCCTCTAAGTTTGATGATCCTAACCCAAATAAGTGTGTAACGACGCATGATGGTTTTGGGAACCGAAGTGACTCTATTATTAAACTTCCTAGGAGCATTCATAAGTTTGTAACAGAAACGCTTAAGGTGACCTGACCTGCAACAATGAGTGCAAGTGTAGATATGGCGGTGAATGTTGCCTAAAGGTGGTCCTCTCTTAATGTTCCTATGTGGCTCTCTCACACTTGTGGTGTTGGATTTGGGAATGGGAGCAGCATGATCATCGAAGCCAATACCATACCTGTCATCCTTGATTTGGACAATGCCTAACATCCTATCTAACTTTTTCAACCTAGCCTCCAAATCAAACTTAACCTTACTCGAATCTCTTAGTCACTCCTCTAATTCACCTATCCTAGACTCGAGCAAACCCTTAGACTCCTCAAACTCTAAAAGCTCATTTTTCATAGCCTCCATCAACCCTCGACGACTATCTCTCTTACCCTCAACGTATTCTAGCTTCTCTTGAAGACTCTTCTCACGTGCCCTAATGTCCTTAATTAAAGCATCGCTATTAATGTTATCTATGGCACGTTATTTTAACTTAGCTTCTAACATTAAGTTTACCTTATTTACCCTCAAAATCTACGCATATAAATAACGAAGGGAAACTTATTACTCACTCTCCTTAAACTCTTCACCCTGACTTTTTTGGGCTTCACTACCTCTGGCTATAGAAGAGTCATGCAAAGAAATATATTCATGGGAAGATTTGTCGCCATCACTCACATGACGAGACACAAATGTGGTAAGGTTTTGCTCACTTGAGGAAAAGTTTCCCTCTTTCTAATCATTATAACTAAGGGTGAAAACATGAGTTATCGATTTAATACCATTCTTCCTTATATTAGAGGGGAACTCAGTTATCCTATGTCCATACCCCTCACAACAAAGACAACTCTCAGAGTCATCTTTTTTAACTAAAGTCTTAAGTGCTGACTCCATACGCAATTTCCAATTAGACCCTTTAGAAAGGTGTGTTCTAAAATCATTAAACCCTCCGAAAGTGATACCTAAAGACACGGGATCATAAACACAGTAAAATAGTGTTCTAGCTCTAATACCAATTTGAGAAGGCCCTATTATGTGTGTTCTTTAGGCAAAGGCAATATTCTTAAAATATTCTCAATTTTATTATGCACCAAATATGTGAACCAATTTTATTAACCCGATTTTATATTCTGAACCCTAAAACATCCATCTAGATGATTCAAAGCATTAAGAAAATAAGGCATGGAAGGAAAACGCAATTTCAGGAAAAAAAACCTTTCGGGTAAAAACCTTTTATTTCACTAATAGTTTTGCAAATTGCAACTTACAAACACAAATGGAGAAATCTTCCTAACAATCCTCCTGCAGGTGTCTGTCTTCTTCCGTAATGAATTCCCGCAGGAACCCACAAAGATCGAAGTTTTCTTTCAGTAATGAATTCCTTTGAGAACCCACAATGGACGTAGTCGTCAGCAATGATTCCCACAAGAATCACAAGAACCTCAGTCCTCCTCATCAGTAATGGATATCAACAAGTTCCATAAGATCAACAATGAAGAAATCTTTCCACAAGAATATCTTCATTAGAAAAGTGTTTGGATTCCAAAGATGATTCACAAAAGTAATTGGGATTGATTTGTGTGAATCAAAAAGGCTTTTAGTCCTAAAAAGTGAAGACTATTTTGTAGATGTTCTACAATTTGCGTAATTGAAAAATCTTAATGTAGGTTTTTATAAGCAAATAAAATATTTAAGGCGGAAAAAATTCGTTCGAATGAGATCTTAATGTCATTAGAACGAGATTGACATCTAGCTAGAAGTGGCTTCAACTGACTAATCAAACGACCTTTAAAATATGAAACAATACGGGTTTGTTTGATCCATATGAGAACCTAAGATTTAAATTACCTTTTAAATGGCATTTCAACGATGTTAGAATGACATGCTAATGTGTTTAGAACGACATGTCAATGTAGTTAGAACGACATGTCAATGTTGTTTAAACGACATAAAAGCGAAAAAAAATTTAAGTTTAAAAACACTTTTTGAAAAGTTGTTTGTAAAACACCTCGTTTTGATAAAAAAAACAATTTAGAAAATATCCCAATACTTAGTTAAATATATAAGTAACAAAAAATAAAATCTATACCAAAGTATAACTCATATCGTGTAGATGTTGAAGATGCGTGATATTCGAATGCGTTTTCGTAAACTTGTAAACTTGAATGCCATAACAGTTAGAACAGAATACACCATACACGATGTAAACTTTATTTAGGGACATAATGTATAATATGTCCTTACACTACTTTTATTCGACTCAAAGTTCCTAGGTAGTACAAAACATCAATGGCTAGTTTTCAAAATTCAAATCCCAAAATCTCTAAAAATTACTAAAGTACCCTCCGATGACTAGTTTTTGAAAAAGCTTATAAAAGGACCCTTTAGGTTCCTTCTTCAAACATACAAGCTTTCTACAAAATCATATAAAGATCAAAGTTCCATCCCATATTTAATGTCCCTTATACTTGAGCTTTCTAAAAAGAGCAACCAAATTATATTTTCAAAGGTGTGAGATTTAGACCCATAATTTTAATTGAAGCAAAGCTTCAAAGCTCAAAACCCACTAAGTAAAGTTTAATCGCCAAAGTATTCTTGAGGCAATATCCAAAAACCAAATACCTTTTGTGTCAAGTATATGATTTTTTTTTTGGGTTTCTAAAGAGAGAAACCAAGACCCATTTCCAAAGTGTGAGTTTTTAAACCCCAAAAACTCTATTGAAGCAAATATCCAACCAAAACCCATTTAAGATAAAGCCTCAAACTCCACCCCTTATTTAGCAATGTTCTAAATCCAATATACACTTATGCTAAAGAATCAAACCAAAATCCATTTGAGCATTATACTTATGATTATTAAATAGTTTACAATTCTAGAGAAAGAAAGTAATCTCATTTCATCAAAGTTGATTGTTGAGAAAAATTCTTTTATATTTTAATGAAATAACTTATCACTGCTACTACATTGAACTTCATTATAGATTCACTTCTCGTAGTGTCGCTATTGTGGGGAGTTAAGGTTTATAAGGCGTTGGGGTATTTCATGTTTTATTTGGGCAAGAACGTGTATAGTTCCCTTGTTGCTTGAGGTTTACAAGGTTTTATATTCCTTTTGAAAGCCTTAGTGAACTAGAGATAGTAAAGTTTCTCGATTACTACCTTAAGCATGGATGTAGACATAGACAAACCGCATTAGACCTCGATTTGCAAAGCTTCTAAACTATCTCTCTCTCTCTCTCTCTCTCTCTTAATTATTTCTTCTTATTGTTTAAGTAATTTGTAATACTTAAATTGATTTATTATATTATAATTAATCTCAAGAAAAAGTCAAGAAAATTTTGAAATTGCCATTAATTTTATAAATACCCAATTCACCCCCCTCTTGGGTATATTTTGTTCCAACAATTGGTATCAGAGACCATCTCATAGATGCTTGTTTTGAAAATATATTTTGAGTATAAATATCATAAAGATAATGGAAACTACTTCAAAAATAATTTTGAACAAAAATGATCTTCGTACCTTCATAAAAGGATATTTTAAGTTATGGAGAACTAAAATATCTTATATTATTATATTTGTCGATTTTTACTTATGGAAAGTAATTAGTGATGAAAATTCATCTCTCGTATTTAGATTAAGTGGAGAACAAAAAGAAGAACTATATCGTGAAGCTTTGAAAATATTATTATATTTTCTAGGCAATAATGTTTCAAGAAAGGTATCTCAATCCACGAAAGAAAAAAAAGTCTGGAACTTCCTTCTAGAGGAGTTCGTAGAAATAAATGATCTTTTAAGATTGGAAGAAAAGATTGTTAGAGAAGAATATGTAGATTCATTCATTCAACCCTCACAAAATTCTTATTCACAAAACCAAGAAGAAGTCTTTGAACAATTCCAAACTCAAAGGACGAAGTCCTCATTGAAGAATGTATAACTTCATCATTCGAAGGTGAAATGAATATTCCATCATGCTCATAACAGGAATTAAGAATTTTGAGGTAAAATCTTATTCTACTAAATATTCGGATCTCAATATTTTCAAGGATGCTATGCTTTCTTTGAATAAATTAGAAGTTTTTTATGATCAAGTCATGAGTGGATATAAAAAGGTTTTTGATGAACATATTGCTTTTAAAAAACACAATTAAAGATGTTTACATTTCAAATGAGGATTCAACCAAATAAAATAATGAACTCGTTCTCGAGAATAAAAGGCTAAAAGAAGATATTGATATTTTGAAAATTGATATAGGAAAACATAATCCCTTATTTACAAATGGAAAATTCTCAACTAATAAAAAATGCCGATGTGTTGAGATTTATTTTTCGAAAGATTGATCATTGTATTCAAAGCCTAACTTATCCCTTTGGAAAATAAAAATAAATACGTAATATAGATTGTTTGGATATGAGAAAGAAAATAAGAATATGAATGGAGAAATAAGTTTTGTGTTAACCAAAGAAATGACATAAGGATCACAGTGCACATTTTACAGGAAAGAAAACAAAACTTTTAAAAATGCCATAATCATCTATAAATGAAAATAATCACTTTTGAATCATTCACTACACCAAAACACTGATTTTGTGACTGCCTACTTGTAACTGCTGATGGGGGTGACAAACTTTATAACTGTCGAGAGCGGTTACAAAATTATTTGTAACTGCCATTAGTAGTGACGAAATTTTGGGGTAAGGAAAAATATGAGTGAATTGGTTTGTCACTGCTAGTAGCAGTGCCAAATCTTGTCATATGAATAATTTATGACTGCTATGAGCAGTTACAAATTTATAACCGCCACGAAGAGTCACAAATTTTATCACTAGAATTAATTTATGACTGCTATGGGCAGTTACAAATTTTTAACTGCCATGAGCTGTTACAAATGTTGGCATTAGTGTTAATTTATGAGTGCTATGAGCAGTCACAAATTTGTAACTGCCATGAGCACTCACAAAATTATGTATTAGTAAAAATTTGTGACTACTATTAGCAGTCACAAATTTGTAAACACAAATTTATTTCCCACCTATATCTCTTCATCGTTCTATATTCTCCCACAAAAAGAGAAGTTTCCCTCCAATTTTCTTCTCTCTAGAATGAAAATCGAAAAAGATGATTTCCAATATTGATGTTGCTCTCGATTGTATGAGAATCTCTTTGCACCTTTCTTTCTATTTATATTTCTCATTTTGTACAATTGGTTGGTTTAACCTATGCATTTAGATCACAAATTTCAAACGATTGTGTATCAGTTTTGGAGTTTTTAGGGGTTTTGTTCTTCGAATTGGTGGGTTGGTTGCATTTTAGCTGATAGTTAAATGAGTTCTCACTTTTTTGTAGAAATAATATAATGAAAACCAAGTTCGATGAACTATTAATGTGTTATTCCAGATTTAGGGGTTTATTGCATTTTAGTTGATTTTGATGAATTAAAAAATATATTCACGTGGTTTTTGTGTTTATAATTTATATTGGATCACTAAGTACTTGAAATTTGTGGGTTTGTTGCATTTTAGATGGTTGTTAAAATTTGAATGAATTAGAGAAAATCTCATTGTGGGATTTGTATTTCTGTTGTTTTATTGGATCATTTAATGCTTGACTTTGAGGGTTTATTGCATTTTAGTTCATATTCGAAATGTTGATGAAATAGAAAAAAACTAAATGTGGGTTTGTGTCTCCAATATTTCATTTGGATTACCCAATAATTAACCTTGTAGTTTATTTCCATTGTAGTTGATTTTTAAATCTTAGGGCCCATTTGATAGACTCTTTTTTCCATGGCAAATTAGTTTTGCTCATGTTTTTACCTAGTTTTGTGTTGTTTGATAGGAGTTTTTACCTATGGAAAAATTTACCCACAAAAGGTCACGTGACCTATTTTTGCTTAAAATTGGGGGCAAATTTTGCTTTGCTTTGAGTCTGGAAAAAATTTGCCAGGTCTTTTGCTTGCTCAAATTTTGCCACTGTAGATTGATTGGATTGAATGTCAGACCAGGACTTCTACATGTCTACCAATAAAGAAAATGGTTCTCACTCAGACGCGGCTGGAGGCAGAGCTCGGAAGGTGATTTTTTTTTGGTTTTCTTTGTTCTGATGTTTTTCTTTTCTGACCCATATCTCTGCATTTTTTTTTGATCTTACTCTAAAACTCGAAAAATAATTTGTGTTCCGAAGGTGTTTTTCTTTGTTCTGATTACACATATTTTTGTTCTGATGTTATTGTGTTGTTCTAATGTTTTTGTGTTGTTCTGATATTTTTGTTCTGATATTTTTATGTTGTTCTGATATTTCTTTGTTCTGATTACACATAGTTGTTGTGTTGTTATGATGTTTTTGTTTTTCTTTGTTCTGATTACACATAGTTATGATTACACATTCCGAAGGTATTTTTGTTCCGAAGGTGTTACCCTTGTTTTGTTGTTTCAACAATGGTTCGTTTGAGTTATCTAGGGTTGTGACTTTTGCTAGGTTTAATTTCTAAGGTTCTTTTCTTCTCGTATTAATATTCATTTTTTTTCAATCTATGTTTAATATGCTTGAAATATGGGGTTTCATATAAAGTAGGTATAATGCATTTGCTAGATGTTGAAATAAATTTACATGGGACATAGTAAATGAGCAGTTAAAAAATAATTTTGTATTTATAAATCATATAAAGATATTTTATTATGTGCATTCTTTTGCGTAACACGCATTTTGTGTCTATTTTATAGGAACCATCTTCTCCTAATTATTCATTTGAATCATCTTGTTCCGGTTAGTTAATAATTTTTTTCCATTTATTAATTGCTTATTTGATAACGATTATGATCATATCCATGTTTTGCTATTTTATACAATATATTTGAAATAAAGAACTTGTGAATTGAATATTTGTAGGCGAAAATGCCTAAATATGATTCTAAGTTATAACGTAAACGAATTGGTGTCGTTTGGTCGATGGTGATACGGGCAATAGTAATTTATCAACATATAAGGTCTTTAACGGACATTCCTAGGGCACCTCATTATAATTGGGATGAGCATCGTAAGCAATCCTTGTTCCGAATGTACGGGATGAGTGATCGGTTATGCCACGACTCAATATGAATGAACACTGGTTCATTTAATAGGTTATGTGACCGTCTCAATGCCTTTGGACTAACCGGCAGTCGTTCAGTTGACGTTGCGGAACAAGTTGCAATTTTCTTGAATATTGTTGGCCATGATGAGCGTTGCCGCTCCGAGAGTAACATTTTTTGTAGGTTAAGTCAAACCATTAGTTTATACTTTCATAAAGTGCCTGGGACGTACCTAATGTTGTATACGAAAATTATCACAAATGCAACCACTGATAACTCTCCGATTGATAGTCCTGGAAACAGAAGTTGGTATCATTATTTTTCGGTAAGAAAATTCATTCTTAATAGAGTAAATAGTTAAAAAAAATTAAACGGATTTAATGAAATAACAAATTTAGTATCTCAACAGGATGTCGTAGGAGTGATAAACGGTACACACATACATGCGAATGTCCCCCTTGTTGATCAAGCTAGGTATCGTAATCGAAAACAGGTCATCTCTCAGAATGTTTGTAATACCCCGTATTTTTATAACTTTTAAATTATGGGATTCATTAAATTTAATTGAGATAAATTAATTTAATTTTAATCCAGAATGTTGTTTTAAATATTTACTAGCGTGACGAGAGTTAGTAATTATTGAAAATTTGTTATTTGTTGAATGTTACTGGATGAGTATAGTAATATATGAGATTTACTTTTATAATATTGTCAAGTGTGAATAAAATGACAATTATGGAACGCGCCTGTGTCGCGTCGGGAATAAATGTTGATTAATAAAAGTAAAATATTTTTAGTTATCCGTATGGCCGTTTTGAGCTCGCCAACGTGTCCAGAAGGGTCGAGATAGTCAGAAAAGTGTACCCGGAGGTCTAGTTTGAGTCTCGGGGCTATTTTAGTCTTAATTAGTACCCCGAGAGGGCATTTTGGTCATTTTATATTTTTGGGTAATTAAACCCACGAAATTTCAAGGGTTATATCAGATGTCTAAGGTTGCCTTCTAGGGTTAGAACAACCAAAGACAAGTGACAGCCATAGGAGAGGGAAGGAGAGAGCTTCCAAAGCAATCCAAGGCCCGAAATCCATCCGTTTGCACCGCCTCCACGACCAACGCGTAGATCACGAGACGGGGAACGCAACCACACCAAATTCGGCACCAAACCAGAACGTCGAAAATCACAGGCAAGTGTTTATCTTGCTTATTTTCGTTGATGCATCACTCATATTAGATTAGGAATGATTAGGATGAGTTGTATGGAAGAAAAACCCCATTTGAGATAGGAAATTGCACGTAGGGATGATTTAAATGATATTCTGGAAACCCTTTTTCCATGTAGAGGATTAAACCACGAATTTATGATGTTTTATAAGAAGTAAATTCTGGAAAAGATGTGTTAGAACCATGTTTCAGAGATTTCTAGGGTTCTTGATATTTACATGAATTTTGGGTTGTTAATCCATGTTTAGTGACGGAAACTTACATGCTTTACATAGAAAATACATAATATGATGATATAATGTTAGTAGTATAAATTCTGGGATGATTAGGAATGAAAAATATGGAATTGGTTGAGGTTAGAGGATGAAACCCGTAACTGCAAAACTGCAGGATTCGCAATACCTGCTTGATCGATCGATCGAGCCTTGATCTTCAATCGATCGAAGGATCGATCGATCGAGCCCCAGACCTCGATCGATCGACCCCTCCTGGCAGACTCATGTTTTCCCTTCTTAATTAGTTGAAATTCACTTTAATGAGGAATAATTCATGGACACCCTTATAAATATGTTTTGAGAGATAAAGAGGACCAGTAAGGTATATGAATAAGTTTTGGGACCTTTAAGGTTAGACGAGAGTTGTATCCTTGGGAGATTTCATATATAAGAAACGATAAAACTACGTATTTAAAGTGAGAAGATTACGTAAAATAGTTACGAAAAAGAATAGATGAATACCTACGGAATTTTTATAGGTGGGAGGATAAACCATGAGAGTTATGTGGTAAGTTGGAATAATACCGAATCAAGGTTAGAAACGAACTGTTACATGTGATAACAAATAATGAGATATGCGAAATAATGTCGTAAGTATGGGATTTGAGAATATACCCAATATTGATATGGTAATATTAGTATAGTTATATGATTGTGTATGCATATGCTATCTATGTGTTACAAATGGTATCAGAGCTTAGGTATCCAGCCACCCTCGGGTCTTGGGTTTTGGGTTCATTGCGTGGTTAGCAATTTTTAGAGATAGAAAATTTTAGATGATATTCGTGATAGGTTTCGAGATTAGAGGTGAGGAATTATTTTTGGAGACGAGATTATTTTTGGAGATTGTTAGCCTGATTTTTTAGAGTTAGGCATTCGGCGAATTTCGAGGGCGAAATTCCATTGTTAGTGGGGAAGTGTAATAACCCGCGTAATTTTGGGCTATTTTAATTAATTTCTGGAAAATGAAGGAAAATAAAGTTTTGGATAAAATTATTTTTATTGCTTAAATATGTTGGTTATTATTTTTAAAGGCGAGAATTTCAAACGGTTTCGAAAACGGAGTTAAAACGGATTTTAAAATGATTTTTAAATGTTTTTAACTCTTGGAGTTGTTTTGACTTCCAACTCTTCATTTCTTTGCCTTTTTTAAAGGAGTCTTTTGGATTCCAACTCTTCATTTCTTTGCATTATAAAAGGAAGTTGTGGGAAACCCTTTTAACAAACTTTTGGCAGCAAATATATTTTATATTCCTCTTCTTTTTATATACATATTGGCCCTTGAGATTTGTGAGTTTCAACCTTAGATTAGAGGTGTTCTTGGGGCTATTTTGTTGGAGATTCTTGGAGGAGATTTTATAGATCTTTTGTGTTGATCTTGAGGATGTGATCGTTGATTTCTCATCGTGTTTTGAGGTATGGGGTTTTACACAATATGCTCCTTAAATCTCGCGAGTGTCATTCTCTTTGATTTCTTATTAATTGAACTCATATTTGAATTGATAAATTCATTGAAATCTGGAAAATAATTGTTGAAATTATTTTGATTCATGTGGTATCATTATATTGTTGATGAGCACGTTGTCATGAGATTTTAATATGGCACGGATGTTGGGCACCCGCCAAAATTCCTGTTTCCCGGGCTATGGCTTGATAAAGCATATACGGAAGTGGTGAGGCCTGGTGACCCGGTTAAAGTGTTATTGAGAAATTATATTGATAAATGCTTTGAGATTTGCATTGGTTTGAATATTCGTACTCATGTTGTTACGCTTTGTTCTTCGTTAATATATTTGTTGAGCATCTTTCCTGTCGTATTATGTACTTCCCCATATTTTCTTTTATTGGCAGGTTAGCGCGAATTTTGGGGCGCTATTTCCATGTAGAGGATTAAACCACGAATTTATGATGTTTTATAAGAAGGAAATTTTGGAAAAGATGTGTTAGAACCATGTTTAAGAGATTTCTAGGGTTCTTGATATTTACATGAATTTTGGGTTGTTAATCCATGTTTAGTGACGGAAACTTACATGCTTTATGTAGAAAATACATAATATGATGATATAATGTTAGTAGTATAAATTCTGGGACGATTAGGAATGAAAAATATGGAAATTAGTTGAGGTTAGAGGATGAAACCCATAACTGCAGGATTCGCAATACCTGCTTGATCGATCGATCGAGCCTTGATCTTCGATCGATCGAGCCCCAGACCTCGATCGATCGACCCCTCCTAGCAGACTCATGTTTTCCCTTCTTAATTAGTTGAAATTCACTTTAATGAGGAATAATTCATGGACGCCCTTATAAATATGTTTTGAGAGATAAAGAGGACCAGTAAGGTATATGAATATGTTTTGGGACCTTTAAGGTTATACGAGAGTTGTATCCTTGGGAGATTTCATATATAAGAAACGATAAAACTACGTATTTAAAGTGAGAAGATTACGTAAAATAGTTACGAAAAAGAATAGATGAATACCTACGGAATTTTTATAGGTGGGAGGATAAAACCATGAGAGTTATGTGGTAAGTTGGAATAATACCGAATCAAGGTTAGAAACGAACTGTTACATGTGATAACAAATAATGAGATATGCGAAATAATGTCGTAAGTATGGGATTTGAGAATATACCCAATATTGATATGGTAATATTAGTATAGTTATATGATTGTGTATGCATATGCTATCTATGTGTGAAAAACATGCCCGCGCTACTTGCTATCCCTGAGGTTACCGCGCTAGGATGATCTTATCTCGTGTGCCTTATGGGGGATATTGACTCGTACCCTAGAAGATAGAAATCCTAGGTACGGGCTATCGGATCGATAGTCGGACGGTCCTAAGAGACGTGAGGGTATGTACTGACCTCTTGGACTTGGAAACTATGCTTCGCCTCAATATTGTTTGTGTATGTGTTAATACAGTTCGAGAGTGATTCCGAACTTGTATTTCCCTTAGTACGAGTGATACGGGGATTGAATAGCAGAGTATTCCCGCACCATAATTTTTATGTGGGGTGCTGTTAGAATATATATATTATACGAGTATTTAATATATATATGAACTTCTGAAATTTGGGAAACTGCCTACTGTGTTATGGTAAGTAAGACATGTGTAATGACTCAAATTGGAAATACTTGTTTTGAAAAGTATATTATGATATTGAAAAACTTTATGAATCAATAAAGTTAAAATGAGCGTTTTGTACTAAATGAAATTATTCTTTTAAACCATGATGTTGTTAAATCTTAAATCTTGAGAGTCACCTAAGATATGTTAAATCCTTGGGGAAAGATAGTGTGATATATGATGAGATAAATCGTTGGGAAGGTTAGTTGCGATAGGAGTGCACATTAGAAGAGAGGTGAAAATTTCTCAAGAGAGTGTCGCACTGATATGTTGTTGCATTGGCCTGTAATCAATTTAAATACTTGCTAAACGAATTTTTAAATCATATACACTATCGGGCTCTGACCCGTTTGCACTTCTCTTTCTCTCTTATATATATATATGTATGTATTACAGGTGCCCAGCCACCGGGGCGTCTTGCATAGGATCCTTTGGATGGAACGCGCTGTAGCTTTTGTGGGAGTTGCAGGCCATTGTTTAGACGACCTCATTGTTGACTCTGCTTCTAGTTCAGCTTTATTCAGTGGGGGCATGTGTCGCCCTTTTTCCATTATTTAGTTGATATTGTCAGAGATTGTAATTCTTTTAATTTCAGTATCTTTATTTCGGGATTGTTAATGTCAGGATGTTTTCCTTAGTATTTTAATGTTGGGATTTATTATTGTTGGGTAAACTCTTGAATGTTCATTTTATTCTTCTACTTATTGTGTGACTCTTTAGACGTTAATGGTTTAAGGTTTTATAACCGGATTTAATAAAATGAGAATAAAGGTTTAAATGGTTTTGACACTTAGCTTAATTAATTAGGGTGTTTAAATTGGAAAAGTTTTATTTTTCGACAGTGATGCTGAGAATGAAGCAACTTTTCACCTTGAATTAATTTAATAAAGGAGTGATCGCCCGGTATTTAATTAGGCGGGGTGTCACAATGTTCTAGTTGCATGCACATTCGATATGAAATTTACATATGTATTGTTCGGATGGGAGGGGTCCGCCCATGATGTACATTTACTTAGGCCGGCTATACAACGTGCAGGCCAAAAGTTGACCATTCGAGTTGGTATGTCGGTCTATTTCGTGTACTTAACTTGACAAACCCTTGTATAAACCATATACGGTCAACATATTTTTGTTAATAAAACACTATATATATTGTTTTTAGGAAAATATTATCTCGCGGACGTCGGATTCCACCTGGTTCTGATTTTTTATCACCGTATCGCAAGACACGTTACCATCGTAGAGACGTGGAGGGGTAATGTCCCGAAACTAGCAATGAATTATTCAATTTTTTCCATTCATCTATGCGCAATGTAGTCGAGCGCACTATCGGATTATTGAAAAAAAGATTTGCTTATATACGACATCAACCATTTCATGAGATTGACACGTAGGCTAAGATTGTGTTAGCTTGTTGTGCCCTGCATAACTTTTTACGTGCCGATGATATGGATGACTTGTGAAATGAAGATAATAATAGTGATGATGATGTAAATCCCACACCCCTTAATATACCTGATGACATGATTAATGATCATATTACGTTCGTAACACGGGCATCTTGTATGGAGAAGCGTGATGCAATGGCTACCCAAATGTGGGCAGAAATAGGAACAACTCAGCTTGAGCCTTTTGATTTTGTTGAAAATTTGATAATTTGAACCATGTTGTATTTGTTAATGTGATAGGGATGCTTTTATAACTTGAACCATTTTGTATTCACTTGATAACTGATTCAGTTGAATTTTGGTTATTTATGATATATTAACTTGGATATTTATGATATGCTTGTTAGACGAACCATTTTGTATTTCATATTGATTTGCTAATGTGAAGGGGACATTAGACAGTAGACTTCAATTTAGTTGGTCAGTAGTTTTCAATTTTGCATAACAGACTTCACACCTTGTTGCAGACTTCACACCTTGACAATAATTCACAGACTTGATTCACAGACTTCACAGATATTGTATAACTGATATGATATGCTTGATATGGTATGGTATGCTTCACAGATGTTGTATGGTATGCTTCACAGATGTATGCTTCACAAATGTTGTATAACTTCACAGACTTAATTCACAGACTTCAATTTTCATATTATGCTTGGATTCATTGATTCGTATACTTGGATAACTAATATGATAACTAGACAGTTACAGATATGATAATTGATTCACATACTTGAATCATTGATTCATTGATTCATATATATGAAAATTGATTCATTGATTCACATACTTGGATAACTGATATAATAACTAGACATTATTAAATATGATAATTGATTCACATACTTTATTCATTGATTCATTGATTCACATATATGATAATTGATTCCTTGACTCACATACTTGGATAACTGATATGATAATTCATATAAAAATAATTCAAATTTTGGACAGGATCAGTATCAGATATCAGATTGATTCATATGCTTCAATGATGTTGGACGGTATCAGATATGTTGTATTTAATTGGCAGATGTTGGACAGTATCAGATTAATTCACATGCTTGATAACTGATAACTGATTGTATTTGATTTACAGATTGTATTTGTATCACAAATATATTTGATAACCGATTATATTTGATTCACAGATTATATTTATATCACAGATTGTATTTGATAACTGATTGTATTTGATTCACAAAAACCAACCAATTCGAGAGATTGCTTAAAAATAAGTTCTGAGCTAAAAGACATACAAGGAATCTCTTGTTCACTGAAATTCTCTTTATGTGGCTTCAATCGTGGTCCCCCCTTTGATTTCATAACTTTCCACTGAGTAAGGTTCTCCATCGAATTTAGTACGGATAAACATATCCACTCCTATCCCTTGCTTTTCGGTTCAACCCAATTATTATATCTAATACTGCTCATCACTTTTATCTCAACTCTTAGCCTGAATTTGTGGTCTTCTCTACTTTGTCTTGTTCTGAAGACTCAATAGTTTGCAAGGGTTTTGGACTTATCTCTGACACTGAACTAAATGGAGATATTCAATTAGTATCAATAATGTTTAGTTGTGTTTATGGAGAGGAATATAGACAAGTAGTTGAAAATTTGATCATTTTATTAGATTCTTAGTATGTCATGAATCTTGTACATTCTAAAGTATATGCTTATGATGGTTCATGTGATTGATTCCCAATCCTTAAATCACATGTAAGTTTTATTTCCCAGCTCAGGGCCCAAAACAGCCTATGCAATATGGAATCTGAATTAACTGTCGATCTTTTGCCCAATAGTGATGATAACGAGTGGTACAAAGCCAATAGTGATGATCAAAATGTAGAGGAATCAAGTATGTCCTCCTACAAAATGGAGAGCTTTAGCAGACCCGTTGTTTTGTTGCATGGAATCACAATTATGCCCAAGTTTACTATTCTACTATCCCTCGTGGGTGATTTCGATTGGAGAAAGCGCCATGCAACTGTCATGTCCATTGGCCTAATGTTAGAGGGATGCTCAAAGGTAGATTTTACAATCTTTTTGTCTATAGTATGATTCTGCTGAGGGTGTATGAGGATTTCTTTTCTTGATAGTCACAATTATGGCCTAACTGTCATGTCCATTGGCCTAACTTAAATGATAGTACAAGTTAGAGATGCAAAATTTTTACGTTTGCCTTTTTTTCTTTAGGAGGGGGGTGATGTTACGAAAAAATTTAAAGAAAAAGTTTGCTATAGAAACAATTTCCAGCTCACGCTATCAAATGGAACCTCAATTTTGGATTATGTCACCTTCGTTCTTATTAAATTATCATTTATGTAATATGAAAACTAGTTAGGACCAATAGTTGGATTATACATATTAATAGACATGTAATTGTTATTTGATTTGTTTAAATAACAAATTCATGCGTTTTTACATATATACACACATATAAATTCATGTTTTTACATATATACACACATATATATCAATATTTTGTCTCAAAATGTTATCATTTCTAGTTTTGGTACCCGATTTGATTCTTCTTCTAACATTTCATATAATATTATATGTTATCACATATTTGACATATATTTTTGCAGTTAAATTACGGCTGGAAAAAGGTAGCTCTACCTTTCAACTTCTCAACTCTTAAATGGACTACTGGCATTCATCAAATTCTCAATAATGTGCAACTACCCAAAGGGATTTCTTCATATTACATTTATGGAACGTCATTCGATACACCTTTTGATATTTGGTACGTAACTAATCTGTGTGTACATTATTCATTGTAAGGCAAATTTATCTTTGCTTTTGATTTCATACAAGCTGAATTAGGCTGCTATTCTTGGATTACTGATAAGCTATCTTGATTTAGGTTACCGATAAGATGGATTAGTGATAAGCCTATAATAAATTACTTGATCTTGTCAGGTTGTTGTTCCTATATTACTGATAAGCTGTCTTGAATTAGGTGAATCATAACATATTTTCATTTTCAAGCCATTTAATGAAATTTCTGTATTGGCTTATTATCAATGCATCTTGTCATGTTTCCTTCATTTGAGAGAATCAATACTATTTTGAGTTCTGGATTTTGACGATTGTCTTGGAGGCATGCAACATTATTTAGTTTATTATAGGCTAATTCTACATTTGAAGTAGAGTCTATTTGTTGTTACGTGACCAGTTTTAGTAGGCTTATGCTGCTGAGTCAGTGAATTAGGTATTTCCATAGGGATTTCTCCCTCTTCAATCACATTTAAAGTGATAATTGTACTTAAGTTTGTAGACAAAAACTATATTTTTGTGTGTCAATATGACCTTTCTACTTCATTATATCTTTTTTTAATAGAATTTAGCCTTTATTATCGCTTTAGAACATCGATATAACTGGACTCTCTTTCTATTGTGTTCATATTTTCTTATTAAGTCTCTCATTCTACTATCATTTTATTTTTCCCCTTGCATTTATTATGAAAATAACATTGTGCCCCACCTTCTTTATTGTAACTAATATAGTTATGTTTTATTATTTTCAGGCATCCATATGGCATACCCAACATACGTAGTATTCAAGGGCCTAAAATCAGGTGTTTACATTTCGTGGCAAGCAACAGAAGCACAAGTCAAGGGATACCGAGGCGCCGTTTTGTTACATGTGTTAGAATGTTTTGTTACATGTTCATGACATTTCATGTCATCGAAGTGTTGTGTTGTTATTTTTTTTAGCTTATTTTTTATTCTATGTTCATTTTGTACTTGGCACCCAAGAAGGGGTTTTTTGATGTGAAATTAAGTGTAAACAAGTTTTATGTGTACCGAATATTTGGAATATAAAAAATATAAATGAAATGTTGTCAAATTTTTTAGACTTGTTACATGTTCATGATATTTATTCTACTCTAATTGTTTCATCATTTTGTGAAAATATAAAGGTATTTATAACAGCTCTTACCACATTTAGTAAATCCAACTTTTATAACCGCTAATAGCAGTCACAAATTATTACTACTGTCAATTTTATAACTGCTAATATCGGTTACAAATATAAGATTCATAACTGCTTACAGCGGTTACAAATATAAGATTCGTAACTGCTGAGAGGAGTTACAAATGTTATATTTGTAACTACTGCTGACAACAGTTACAAACAACAGTTACAAATTGGTGGCACTAGTCATAACTTCCATAGGGGTTATAAAAATTTCTGACTGCTGTTAGGAGTTACAAAATTTCTTTTGTCACCCCCTAAATTATGACGGTAAATAACAGTTATAAAGGTCATTTGTGACTGCTAACAGAACTCACAAATCACCCATTTTGGTACAGTGATTTGTAAAAAGAATGATCAAACATATGTTGACTGTAAATTTTGTTCATCAAATGCTCATTCACATATTGGGGTAAAAATAATAATACGTTTGATGATTGTAAACTAAGGAAAGGGAGGATTTATAAATATAAACAAAGGAGATCATCATGTTCCTTCATTAACAAACAACGACCCAAATTTAAAGTGTATCAGAAAGGAATGTTCGTTCTTCATATTTTATAGATTCTCAAAGAATGATGAAATAAAGTTATAATAAAGATACGCAAGTCAGACGAGAAAGATCTTGTAATGGAGAAAGATGGAATGCATAGAGAAGAGACACACATGATAAAAGATAAAGAAGACAATTGATGATGAGACATCGATGGCTTAATGACGTCCGAAGGATTAAAAGGAATATCAAAATGGGTAACATGTAACCTTAATTGTCAAATATATATTTTTTTTCCTTACAATTGAAGCTAAAACATATAATGCACACGACATTTAAAAAACACTACACCTCAAGATCGATCTAACATTCTTAAAAAACATATAGAAAAAACTTGTTTGATCAACTTGATAATTGAAATCTTCAACACATCTCAACTTATAACCATATGTTTGAAAAATGTCAACAAGGTGAAAAATATTGAATACGCATGATTAAAATTTAATTGAGGAATTCACACCATGAATATTACAACTCTTCCTGTGTCGTGCCTAACTTCTTATATATTATTTTAGACACTACTAGTCCAAAGCCCAAATAAAGGAGGAGGATTGGATTAGGTAGCTAATAGCCAACGTAAAACTTTGCCATATCCTTATGACGACCATGTTATTGCCATTAACTTGAAAGTTGAAATATACAAATAGTTATATGATAAATGTTTGGGAAAGATTGTTAAAAAGTGAAATTTCTAGAAAACAATGGAAAACGATTTGAAGAAATTAATTGGTTGTCGAATAAATGTTGAAAAATGATGAAGATTCTTGTCTTAAAAAAGAAGTGTGTGTTGGAAAAGAAATTGAGTTTGAAAATTCCTTGGACCGAGAGAAAAGTGTTAAAAGAGAAAAATAATGTTTTAAGAATGGGTGAAAAAAATATGATTTCATTAAAAAATTCAAGTTCACATAGACATGAAACATGAGTAAATATCACACATTTGGTCTTATCACCATAAGTTAGTTTATGTCATATTATCACATTACCAAATTTATGTCACGTGACGTTTAAATAATAAACTCTACGTGATTTACATTTTAATCTCATTAAAAATAATCTTAAGATGTGCAACATTTAATAGTGTAGCTTCACAAAAATCTTTTTAAACTCCTTCATACTTCCACAAAGTCACAATCATCTGAAAACCAAAAGTTTGAAGAGGAAATCTAGTCTATAAAATATGAATTTAAAACTCCCTTTTCATAAAGAGTTATGGTAGATACATCCATAGGAAAATATTGATATTGTGCCTTCTATGACAAAAAATGGGAGATAAAATTTATGAAAAAGAGTTTTGGCTAGAAGAAAACATGAAAAATATAGGAACTTTGAAAACTCATAAAGTTACAAAGACTTCATACAAAAAAAATTATTTCATAATATATGAAAGAATAGAGGAGAAAAATAACATTGAAAACAAAATAATGTTGGGAAAATGACACTTTGAAAACCTTTGAGAAACTTGAAGAATCCATTAACCTCAGAGTCACCTTGGTTTAAATGCATTGAAGGATTAGTTGACTATATCTTACACTCCTTATATATCACTTACACACCTAATTTTTGAATTCTTCACTGATTAGTCTCTTGATATTTTCACATGTGTTTGTGATTTAAAAAACCTTTATATGCGATGCATGTCATTGGTGAATGTTTGGACAGGGGTTTCATAATCTATGACACATGGCACATAAGTAGGAGATGCTATCCAATTGTGCCTTGAATTAATAGTTCCATTATTGTAATAAGATTCCTTAATAGCAACTATCACACCTATGTCACATGTGTATAAAAAGTATTGAAATATATTCATGATATACAGTTGATACAATTTCACCTCACAAGAATTAATTTTTACATCTACATGTCCATGCCCTGTGAAAAATACGTTGTTATTAAAATATTTTCATGAAAATCACAAGATGGTCAAGACTAGAATTCTTCATATCAATCCTTGGATAAATTATGTCCATGTAAGTAAAGTGACAATCCCGCATGGAAGATTTTCATAGAAATAGCCTAAAATAATGGAGGATATGCCATCAAAGATGAGAAATGGTCACTTGAGGAACTTTGAAACATGTACACACATAATTCACTCTACTACTATGTGACACCCTTTAAAATCCATAAATAGATTCATCGGGTCTAATATAAAAATCGCAAGAATAACAAATATTTGGTGACATTATAAACATATCGAAATAAATAAAATGAGACACAACATAATAAATTGCTGAAACAATTAAAACACCGTAAGTACGAATCATTGCAAAGAGAATTAAATCCAACTTTGGAATATAAAATCTCAACTATATAATATCCAATAAGGAATATAAGTACATTATGTACCGTCTCTGATTCGGGATAAACTAAAATATATACAACTACCTGAAATTAAATAAATAAATACCAGGATTAAAGATGTGACACTACTCAACGCCTATATCTTAGGAACGATAGATCATGATGTCGCTCAAGATGCTCCTTCAACGAACAAGCCATGTCTACGATAACAACAATAACCTAACGCCTGTGAAAAATAGATTCGACAACAACGTTAACAGTAAGTCTACAATGAGAAAGAATATGACTAAATTTGGGCCACAATGATCGTAATGCATCTTCCTCTAGTATTAATTGGATTTGAAGTCATTTAAGTTAGCCTTCCCAAAAATAAAAAATAAACATGCGTATCTACTCCCAAATCCATATGTGTCCCATGTAATATAGGTTTATCTCTGAATTCAACATTCTTTACTTTATCATTCTTAAGTCAATCTCCCGAGTTAAGAATCTTTTATTCGACAGTAATCACTTACCTTACTAGTAACTTGCTGTGTAATCAAAGTGTCAATAACAGTCTCCAATTATGATTATGAAAGTGTATCTCAATTCTATTAGTCCCGAACAATATCATGCCAGTGATTTACTATATATGTATCGAGTATATCTAATACATTATTCTTGAGTCATAAGTTTATAGTTATACATCCCTAATATAATTCATAAACATCTCCAGTATAAGCCGTAAATCGGTATGGCCAACTCAAGTATCGCAACAAAAAATCACATAAACTAGAATATCCATGAGCAATTATAACCCATATCAAGTCATAGGGCTACGCTCACATCTGCAAATAAAACTACGAAGGCCTATCCCTAACGCCCTTGAAGATCACTCGTGCATACTAGGTATAGTTATAAGGCATTCCAACCCTATAACCTCACAACGTAATGAAAATAAGGGAAATCAATATGCCTACACACTAAACATATGGGCCCCACACCTAAGGTTATACAAGAGTATCCTACTGTTAGTTTCATTCAAGAGAGGGTCACTTTCAACAAATAAGATCGGGGTGAAAGTACTTAGTAGAGCCTATCACATCATCGAGAATACCACACACGGTCCACATCATACATGGCCCATCAAATCCCATAGGCCTATTGCAAAAATGGGTACCATTATCACTGATTATAGCCTTAGGCATTTCGAAACGAGAAAGTATGTTTTCTTGAATGAATTTTATCACCACCTTATTGTCATTCGTCCTTGTAGCTATGGCCTCTACCCTTTTTGATACGTAGTCTACAGCGACGAGGATGTATGGAAAACCAAAAGAAGGTGGAAAGGGCCCCATGAAGTCAATACCCCAACAATCAAACAACTCCAAGACTAGAATTGGGGTCAATGGCATCATGTCACGGCGAGTAATAGCTCCCATTCTTTGGCATCTATCGCATGATTTACAAAAAGTATTCACATCCCGAAAGATTGTGGGCCAGTAGAGACCGCTTTGAAGGATTTTCGCAGCAGTTTTATTTTTGGAAAAATGACCTCCACATGCTTCCGTATGACATAATTGAATTACCCCTTGGATTTCTTTATCAGGTACACATCTTCGGATGATTTGATCAGCACAATACTTAAACAAATATGGATCATCATAAAAGAACATGCTTGACCATGTAATGAAATTCTTTCTCTCTTGCGGACTCCAAGTGGAGGGAACAACTCCAGTGACGAGGTAATTGACTATATTCGCAAACCAGGGGAGAGAAGAAGTATCAAATAGATTTTCATCCGAAAAATACTCGTCTATGGGAATGGGATCAATAGGTACGTCGGACGAGAGGCGTGACAAATGGTCAGCAACGGCGTTTTCTACTCCTTTCTTATCTTGAATCGAGAGATTAAATTCCTGTAAGAGTAGGATCCACCTTATGAGACGTGGTTTGGCATCTTTCTTGGTCAAAAGATATTTGAGGGCCGAGTGATCAGTGAAGCAAATGATAGGCGACCCAACAATGTAAGAGCGGAATTTATCGAGAGCAAAAATGACTGCTAGTAATTCTTTCTTTGTAGTAGAGTAGTTAAGCTGAGGGCCAGATAATGTTTTGCTAGCATAGTAAATAACATGAGCTTTCTTGTCTTTTCTTTGTCCAAGAATGGCCCCAATCGCGTAATCACTTGCATCACACATAAGCTCAAATGGGAGTGACCAATCAGGAGCTTGCATGACAGGAGCAGAAATTAGCATGCTTTTAAGTTTATTAAAAGCTTCTTGACATGCTTTATTCCATTCAAATGGAGTGTCCTTCATGAGAAGAGTACTCAAAGGTCTAGAGATGGCGCTAAATTTTTTGATAAATCTCCTATAAAATCCAGCATGACCTAGAAAGGACCTCACATCTTTAAGCGATTTTGGCGGGGGTAACTCAGCTATTAATTCTATTTTTGCTCGATGAACTTCAATCCCCCTAGATGAGACTATGTGGCCTAAAACTATGCCCTTGGTGACCATAAAATGGCATTTTTCCCAATTGAGGACTAAGTCTTTTTCCACACACCGGAATATAACTCTTTCAAGATTAGCTAAACATTGGTCGAAAGATGGACCGAAAATGCTGAAATCGTCCATGAACACCTCAAGACCTTTTTCTATCATGTCGCTAAAGATACTTAGCATGCACCTTTGAAAAGTTGTTGCTGCATTACATAACCCAAATGGCATGCGTTTGTAGGCAAATGTACCAAATGGACATGTAAAAGTCGTCTTTTCTTGATCAAGTACATCCACTTCAATCTGATTATAGCCAGAGTACCCATCTAGGAAACAGTAGTACGGATGGCCCGCCACTCGTTCAATCACTTGATCGATGAACGGTAAGGAAAAATAGTCTTTTCTGGTTCCGGCATTGAGCTTTCGGTAGTCAATGCAAACACTCCACCCGATGGTGGTGCGTTGAGGTATTAATTCTCCCTTAGCGGTTTCAACCACGGTCATACCCGACTTTTCTGGAACGACTTGAATTAGGCTCACCTATTTACTATCAGAAATGGGATAGATAATCCCAGCATCTAGCAATTTGATGATTTTCGCTCTTACTACATCTTTCATGGTTGGGTTTAATCGCCTTTGCATCTCACGCGAGGGCTTCACCTCTTCCTCAAGATGGATTTTATGGGTACAAATCAATGGACTTATACCTTTCAAATCTGCTATAGTCCAACCAAACGCACTTCTATGCTTCCGTAACACATCCAACAACATGCCCTCTTGCTCTTTTTTTAAACTGGAAGAAACAACAATAGGGAATGTATCATTATCTCCCAGAAAAGCATATTTGACATGCGAGGGTAGTTTCTTTAACTCAAGACTAGGAAATCTATTTTCAGAGGGAATCATGGTTGACTCCCTTGGAGGTAATTCTTCAAATTTAGAAATCCAGTCAACATCTCTTAAATTTTCAAAACTCGCTTCTTCTTGTAACCAAGTTTCCAACTCTTCCACCTCACGCTCAAACTTAGTATAAGGACTTTTTTCCTCACCACTTTGCACTAGACACAATTCCAGTGCATCTTCTCCTATGATCTTCTCGATGTGCTCATCCACCACTTATTTAATGAGATCAACCTCGAGAATTTCATCCTCCTCACCCATTTGGTTAGCGACATTGAAAATATTGGTCTCGAGAGTCATGTTTCCAAAAGTGAGTTGCATTTGGCCATTTCGTGTATTGATCAAAGCATTAACAGTAGCTAAAAATGGACGGCCCAATATTATTGGAACATGATTTCTTGCACGGGGAGAAGGTTCAGTGTCCCAAATGACGAAATCAACAGGGAAGTAGAACGTATCCACTTGAACTATCACGTCCTCCACAACCCCACGAGGCGCTTTCACTGTTCGATCAGCTAACTGTAGAGTGTTTCGGGTAGGTTTTAAATTACCTAAATCAAGCTGCTTATAGATAGAGTATGGAAGGATGTTCACACTCGCACCTAAGTCCATCAATGCTTTTTCCACTCTATTTTCTCCTATGATGCATGAAATTGTAGGTGCACTAGGATCCTTGAATTTTGGTGGAAGATCATTAAGAAGGACCGAGCTCACATTTTGTGCCAAGAAAACGTTCTTCTTCACCTTGAGCCGTCGTTTGACAGTCAAAAGATATTTGATAACCTTAGCATATGCTGAAATTTGTTGAATAGCAACGAGAAACGACAAGTTCAACTTTACTTGCTTCAAAACATTTAACACTTCCGTACGCGAAGCCCCTTTTTTGGGTGGTGCTAAGCGTTGAGGAAATGGAGCAACAGTGGGCAGTTTGACATTAATTTCAGGTTCAACTTCCTCATCTTTGTCTTTCGTATGAAATGGAGTCTTAGCAGACTCTGAAGCTTCTTTAGCCTTAGATTCCTTGGGAAGTGTTGGTGCTAGATCAATTACGCGACCACTACGAAGAGTAGTGACATCTTGACATTGTTCTGGAAAATCCGATGATGTGGAGCTAACCGTGGGTTGTCCTTGAAGAGGAGGTCTTTGGCCTTGAGCTGGGAATTTACCCTTCTCCTGAGTATTCAATGCAGATTGCAACCTAGATATGCTAGTATGAATTTCAGTGAACATTCGATCATATTTAGCATTGCTCTCCTTTTGAGATTGGATGAATTGATTCAGATTATCTTCAAGAGATCGCCTAGGTGGAGCGACATATGGACCAAGAGGTGGTACCTGCATAGGAGAATGCATATGAGGATCCACTTGCTGAAATTGAGGGGGTGGTGGTGGTAGAGTCACATGTGGGTTAGGAGCCATCCCCCCTTGTGGTTGTCCATAGTTGAAACCAGGATGATTCCTCCACGATTGATTGTATGCATTCCCTTGCTGTGCATTATAATTTTCGCGAAACCCCCCTATTGCCTCAACTTGTTCAGTGTACATTGCCTTGTATGCAGGGATGGTAGGACATCCTTTGGTAGAATGACCAGCAGCACAAATGGCACACACTTTCTCCTTCCCGGCTTGCACGGGTCCAGCTACCTCCCTTAATCGCACTTCAAGCATGTCTCTGAAATTCTTTTCCAATTGGTCAAATTTTCTATCTAACAAAGTGTCCTTATCCAAGTGATAGATAACGGACGCAGCAGGCAAGTTGGACACTTGTCGATTTCTATTTTGACTATTGGGATCAGAAACATCCCATGCTTGGGCAGTTTCTGCTACATATTTCAGATGAGCCTCAGCATCGCTTGAGTCTAACTCCCAAAAAGGTCTTTCGCACATTGTCTGAACAAGTTGTTTAGATGCTAAAGTAAGGCCTTGATGGAAAAATGAAATCAGATGATGTTGTTTCGAATCCATGATGTGGGCAAGCACTAACTACCTCCTGAAATCCCTCCCAACACTTGTCGAAAGCCTCATTCTCATTTTGTCGAAAATCTTGTATTTGTGCCTTGACAGAATTGGTTTTGTGTTTTGGAAAGAACTTGGAGAGAAACTTGGTTTGCATATCTCTCCAGGATAACACAGAATTCGGGGGTAGCGACCATAACCAAGTTTTAGCTTTATCCTTTAAGGAAAAAGGGAAAAGCTTTAACCGGATAACATCTTGTGGGCAAGCTTGGTCACCAAACGTCTCACATGCTTCCTCGAACTCTCTAATATGGAGATATGGTTTTTTCGAATCCATCCCGTGAAATGTGGGAAGAATTTGGATCATACCATTTCGAAAGTGGAACTGATCGGCATTATACGGGAGTAAAATACAACCAGGGGTAACAGTTCGCTTCGAAAATAACAGATCTTTCATGGGAAGATATGGTAACTCTTCCTCTCCAGCACCAACACCAACACTATCGTGCACCGACATATTGCTACCGAAAGATTCAGAATTCACACTTAGTGTTTGACTCAATGAACGACTTGTGATTGAATTATTAGGCGAAGGAGGTGGAACCCAAAAATGAGGAGACTCAGCGGTATGAGAATTTTCAGAATTTTCTTCAGCAATAGGATTTTCGTCAACTTGGGTGGAAGATGAATTCTGCATGTAAGCGCATAAGAGATGAAATGTAATTTTTTTTTTTGAAATCACTTGTAGATTAAAATCACTTTCCTAATTTATACCAATTGATAATCCCCGACAACGGTGCCAAAAACTTGACGCGACTAAGAATTTATCTCAAAAGTGCGTTTTCTCTAGGCTCAAGTGCAAGCCTGTCGGGTTAGTAATAATTCGACAAGTCGGGATCGTATCCACAGGGATAAAAAATTGGCACTTTTGTAGGAATAGTTATTTAATTTTGAAGTGATTCCTCCAAGGAAATAAAAAAAATGATTAATGATTGGGAAATTTCAATTGGAGAAAAAAAATACCCTAAAAGATTGTGAAGAAATTAGATTGAAAAATGAGAGAAAATAGGGTGGGGTACAATCCCTCAAACCCTAACGAATTACCGTATAGAATACTAGAATTGTAAATTAAAATTCTTGACTAAATCCAATCTTTATAAATCCTAAGCATTATATATATGAAGGATCTAACCCTCACCATATGAAATCAAAGGTAAATATAAAGTGGTGAATGGAAATTTCACTTACATAACGTTCTTAAACATCCCAAGTACCTAGGGCAAGAGAGATTAAAAGATCGGCTATGTTCGTAGAATTTTCATACACGATTTGGTCAATATTTAATTTACCCTCTATTTTCTACACATGAAATTTATACCGGAATGAGTTCATGTACCCCAGCCCTTGAGAATTTAGCTAGACATGATTCGGTTAGAAAACAAATTCAGAAATGGAATTATAGATCTATCAAACATTGGAAACAATTTGCAAAACAATTGAGAATTGAATTGAAAATAAAATATAGAATGAATAAGAGAATGAAAAATTGATACTTGTATTCAGCAATAGGGAAAAGAAATGAACTTGAATCCAGAAAATTCTTCTTCTTCAAACTTACAAACTAGGGTTTATGAAAACTTCTAAAACTACAAAAACTCTCTAAAATTGACTCTCTCTCTAATTCGACTCCATTGGAAAAAGGTAGGGCTTGGTCTTTTGTAGAACCAAGTAGCACGAATTTGACAGCTAGAATCGCTTGTTGCACAAGATTTTACCAGCTAATCACCTCAAAATCTTCACAATAAATGCCAGGATTTCACACGACCGGACCGGTCCGGATATCCATCGGATCGGTCCGTTTCTTAGCCACCGGATCAATTATTTTTTATTCAACCGGATCGGTTCGGATCCCACCGGATCAGTTCTGTTATCATCGATTCGGCATCCATCCGGGGTCTACTGGAATTGGGACATTTCAGATCGATCCGATTTATACCGGATCGGTCCGATTTCTTCCATGTTGACTTTTTCCTTTTCATCTTTGACTGGCCATAACATTTGATCTTGAGCTCTGATTTGAGTGTCGTTTCTTCCGATGCTCTTGTAAAATCAAGATCTTCAACTTCCCTTTAGGCGTCGAATTCGAACTCTGGGTATAAATTTACGATTTTGCCCTTTGACTTTCTTCCTTTCTTCCGTTCCTTTCTTCCAGTTTCTTTCTCTTTTCTTGCACTCCATTCCTGTAAAATCCATAAAAAATACACGAAACTTGGGGTACTTGTTAGAAATAGTCAATGGCCATGATATGAAATAAAAACGATTCAATTACCTTGTTCGAGATATCAAAATCACTAACTTAAGGGGCTAAATTCAGAAGAATTTATGCTGGGTCAAGTACGCAAACTAACTATAATCAAGCATATACAAATAGGCTCAAACTCTTAAGGCTCCCAAATCTAGGTATTGCCTCACTTATCATTAATAAGGATCATTATATATAAGCAATATACTAATCAGTGGTGCATACATATATTTTAGACCGTCATAATGTCTATACATTATCTAAGAATTTCTCTATATCATTAGTATCACATTCTAGACCCGAAATCCAAGGTCCCAAAATTAGGTATCACCCCATGCCTATGTTTTCCATAACATTATAAATTACCCGCTACCTAACTCGATGGGTCACAATCACAATCTCATCTTTTGCAAGGTTTATTGAGATTTTATAGGTGTTCGAGATGCCAGACGAGAAGTTTGGATGTGTTTCCGGAGACTCTCGACATATGATTTATCTTATGGGAAATTGGGTAATTTTATACTCCATTATTTGGATGGTATCATAAGACTAACATATAGATAATCAAGTTATCTTCATGCGGATTATGACCATTCATCAATTTGATTTTGGGCGAAGAAGTTATATGGGTTTTAGTTTTCAAAGTGTTAGATTCGTAATCAATTCACCCAAGAATCGAATCGATTCGCCCCTTTCAACTTCTAACTTATCACCAACACACTAATGGTGGCTTAAACTCACCCCAGATCGACCTAGAAGCCTCTATACAACAACAATATCCCATCTCATTCTTATATAATCATCATAAGACTACTGATATATATTTTTAGAAGATTTAGATGATTATAATGCGTATTAGTTATCAAATCTCAGATTTCATTAATAAAACCCTTGTTTTATATTATTCATAAGAATGGGTTAATTAGCTATGATTTTCATCAATTAATCCAATAATATTGGGACTTTATTAGGTATTAACTATTAGAATGAAAATCTAATATTTTCAAGTTCGTCTAACACAAATTCATAGATTGATTTAAGGATTTCTCATCAAATTTACACTAGTTCATTAACATAAGATTAGGGCTTAATTATGTAGTTAATCTACTTATGAAATTAACATGTAATTTGATTAGTATCAGATTCAATGGGTTAAAGTCAGATTCTAACGTTATAACACAAACTCAATTAAATTTCTAATCAAAGTAAATTTTCCTATAGATTGATTGAGGAATCATCCCCAAATCCTCCAAATCCTTTTACAACTGTTATGCCTTTTTTCCTTAGCCTTAAGGTTTCCCCCAAATGTATAAATGTGTAATTAGGTTTGTCTACTAACCTAATAAATAATATTTCCACAAAATTAGATGTAGACCTAATATGGACCCTAATCCAATGAGCCTAAAACGCACTCCAAATGGCCCAAATGTCTACCCAAGCTATATACCAACCCAATAAACTTAAATTCCACTATTATAAGTCGATAGCAAACTTTTTACGCATCCCAAAAGTCAAAACAAAGTACAACTAATTCTAATAAATTAATTAACTCCATAAATTAATATATTAGTCGGTACGAGTCAATTAAGTTAAAACCTTAATTATTAATTATTAACGTGCGACTTGGAATTATAAGAAACTACTTCACGATTAGTGGAATCCGATACCGAGGGAATAATCCAAATAAGAAAATCCCCAACATCTAGGCTCTAACCATTCAATAGTCACCCATAATACTAGTCACTTAAAATATTTAAAAAATGAACTACCGTGTATTAAGCCAATAGCCAAAGAGTGTTAATTCACGTAACACATATACAATTACATATGTTAATCTCATAGCAACATTTCGTAACTATAATAAGTGACATACCACATGTCATATGTAAATAACAACTCAACACAATTGAATAATCAATTTAATAATTAATTAATTCATAAAAAATAGGGGGTATTACATTCCTCCCCCCCCTAAACAAGGAATTTCATCTAAGAATATCTCGCCCGTATAGTGTCCTCACACTAATATATATGACCTACTCATTCTTCCACCTAATACACACTAGGGTCTCTCATCATAGATCGCATTCGACTAATACTCCTACGAAACAAGTTTAACTGTTAAAATGTTAACTTGTCAACCAGGAACCTCGTCCATTATGCACTCATGAAAGACATCATGTACATGCTAGTGGTGATCGGATCAGGTCATTTGACATCCGCCTCACCCCATCCAATGTTCGTAAAAAGGACCTATAGATCGGGATGCTAACTTCCCTTTGGAACACAAACTTCACAATTCCATTCATCAGAGAGATCATAAAAAACACATAATCTCCCTTATGGTGCCCCAAACTAAGCTTTTGCTTGTCTCCAAAGCTCTTTACCTGCACCGATAATTTTCTCTCGCTATATTATAAACACCACATCCTCTACAGTGTCCCAAACACATTATAATACTAATAACTTGATAACTCCTAACTGAAATTAATTTAGTCAATCTAACTCAATGACCCATATGTCCTCATGTCCCTTTTTGGAACCAATGTACTCCACAAGAAAATCAAAGGATCTACCATTCCACTTCTACACTGGAATTACTAACTCTACAACTCCTCGAATGTCTCTGGTGCTATACCTTTAGTACTGGCAAGAGCACTCTTAAACACAAATTATGCTACTAACTACTTCACCACACCACTAGTACGAACTTTCCTCCAATTACCATACATCCAATCATTTTTAGAGTGTAAAATGAACCACAAAACACGCGTCTCAGCTAAAACTACCTTCAGTAGTTTGGTACCCTCCGACATAAATAATATCCTTTGGAAATATAACCATTTTTTCCATCAAAACAAAGTTCCTAACCTAGTTCGCATACCCCACTTTAAATAAAAGAGCCTTCACTTTGGTCTGAACTATGTGTGTCGCAACATCGGGTGTAACGACCATTTTTGCCATGAATGCTTCCGCTTTAACGAAATGTTATTTTTAGCTGCCATAATGAAAAAATTCATGTGCAGTAGAAATAAACTACACATTAATTATACGAAAATGACTGGACCATTGGTCAACCCGATTAGTATGACCTAGACACGCACTCTCCATATTGTGTCAAAATATTACTTTCATGATATTCCCCTATGGATTCCAGAACTAGTGATAAATCAATGATATCTCAATCCTAAAAAATGAAACGCTCTCCTTACAACTCAAATAATGTGTTGATACATGATAACGAACCCCTTTTATGTATCTTACCCTGGCCTGCTCCCAAAGATCCACATATAAACTTAGTAAACCATCAATCTCTTCACAAGTAGAAAGGAGATTCCATAAAGTTAATATAGTGCCTGTATAATATATAAGCTCAATGCTATAGTGTCTGTTCCTACGAAATTCTAACATTTCTAACGGAGTCAATCCAATAAAATGCCCTCACAATGGGTCTAAGGCTTGTTCTAACATTAAGGCGGTGATTAATCTCCCATGTAGGTGGTAACTCAGTATTTCTTCAAATAAAGTTAGGGTAATCTCGAGTTATCGATAACATTTTTATGAAATCTTAACCCCCTTGTGATGTGCTGAAATTTACGTAAATACAAGCATGTGATAGACCCTCACCCGAGCCTAAGCATAACTATAAGAAATATCCCCTTTTCGAAAATGACACTCGCAAATGCCTGCCCCCGGTAGTCGATATAAGTGCATTGTATAACTATCCATACAAGCCCTATAATAAGAGGATGACTTCTTATATAAAATAAATAAAAAGACTGGAATCCAAGTCATCCAACACAACTGTTACGTCTCCATAATCATTACGTATAACAACATCCCTACCCGCTGGGGTATCCACACATAAGAAAGCTTAGTGATAACATATACATATCTCATAATAATAGTAAAGTCAATACTAATAAAATAATGAGAAATCCTTACTGTCAAACTAAGACTCCTATGCACGAATCATAAAAGTAATCGTAATAATCCCCCGATGTTATCCCAATAAGACCAGTTGCCCTTAAAGCTATATATTAACTAAGTGGTTTCCCTTACCACAAATGTAACAGTTCTCTCCAATAGAACGATCTAAATGGTAGTTGTACCGGAGTCCATACTGACTTTATCTCTACGATCGATTTGTACTAAAACTGTCTCGTCGACCCTTCTCTTATTGACCATGACCCCACTGGTCATAATGCCCTTGTCTCTTCTGGCCATAATAACTCCAATTGTCTACTCCTAGAAAGTGCGATGCTCCCCGATGTAGGGCAACACTACACCATCTCTAGTCTTTGGAACCTGATTCATCCATAATCTTTAAAATCTTAGGAACTTTATCCTTCAAATAGTTGTAACAATCTTGTAAATGAACATAAGTGGTGAAAGATGGGTTACCCAATAACACTTGCTGAACCCTTCACGTAAGGTTTCTTCTATTATAAAAATGTATTCTCGTGATGTTATTAATAATGAAAATATCCCTTTTCAATTGTATAACAATCTCTCCCACTGTAGGAATAGAAAGATAGTTAAACTTCTCCTTATACTGGCTACCTTACAATTTCCCTAATAAGATCTCGAAAACTTTCTCCTCAATGCTATTAGGAATGGTTAGTGGAACACTTCCCCTTAAACCATACGCTAAACAAAAACTAAAGGTCGCACACCCAATAGTTATTAAATCCCGATCGAAGTCAACCTAATGTGTGGAACCTCTCACAAAGGAAATCCAATTAAGGAACCCTCCTGATACACTTCGGTCTATACGAATTGTTCGTTCAGAACAATGGTGTGAAGCCCCCTAAACGATTGTCGTTGTAGAGAGTACAAAGCCTTAAATGGTAAAGCTCTAAAGTAGTCAAAGAACGCAATGCGAAAAAGTATCGGACAACTGTGGCACCTCGTAAAATACATAAATAGATTGATTAGGTCTAATAGAAAAATCACGGGAATAACAAATATTTGATAACATTCTCAGCATAACGAAATAAATAAAATGTGACATAATATAATAAACTGTTGAAACAATTAAAACACCTTTAATACCAATCATTGTCAAGTGAATTAAATCCAACTCGGGCATATAAAATCTCAACTATATAATATCCAACACGAAATATAAGTACATCTTGTACCATCTCTGACTCAGGATAAACTGAAATACATACAAATTCCCAAAAACAAATAAATAAATACTTAACATAAAGAAGGTATACTAGTCAATGCCTACATCCTAGGATTGATATATCATTGTGTCACTAAATATGCTCCTCCAACGAATAACCTAAGTATACGAAAGAAACAACAACCTAAGACCCGTGAAAAACAGATTCAATAATAAGTATATAATGAGTAAGAATATATCTAAATTTGGGATATAATAATAATAATAATAATGCATATTCATCTCATATAAAGTGGATTTTAAATGATTTAAGTTACCCATCCCATAAATCTAAAATAAACTGTCGGTTCTACTCCTAAACTCGTATGTGTCCCATGATTTTATCATTCTTAAGTTAATCTCCCAAATTAAGAATAATGTATTCTACGATAATCGTTTACCTTACTAACAATTTGATATATAATCAAAGTATTAATTACAATCTCCATTTATGATGGTAAAAGTATATCTCAAGTCTATTAGTCTCGAATAATGTCATGCCACTGATTTAGTATATATGTCTCTAGTATATCTAATAAATTATTCATAAGGAATAAGGTTATAGTTATACATACCTAGTATAAGTTATATAAATCTTAATTATAAGCCAATAACCTATACAACCAACTCAAGTCCCTCAACATAGCTACACATAAACCATAATATCCATGAGTATGCATAACCCACATTAAGTCACATGGATATGCTTGCAACCATTAAAAAATAATGAGGGCATATCCTTATTGCCTTTGGAGATCACTCATGCATACAAGGTATAGTTATAGGGTGTCCCAATCCTATAACCTCACAAGATCATCAGCATATGGTAAATCACTATGCCTTCACACCAAACGTATGGGCCCCATACCCAAACTTGTACGATGGGATCATATCGTTAGTTCCATATAGGATACAAGTAATTTTAAGACGTAGGATCGGGGTAAATGGACCTATATAGATCCCATCACATCATCGAGAATACCATGCACGATCAACATCGTATGTACCCCATCAAATCCATCCTAGTACGTCCTTTACAAGTAAACACACTACCCCTGGTATGAATGCACGTAAATCAATTAAACAAGTACAAACCCTACTAAACTAGATTATAATAAATTTTCTTATAATTAATAATTAATACTTAATAATTAATACTTAATACTCATGCTAACTATAATCGGTTATATATATACCGACTCAAACTCCCACGGCTCCTAAAATCGCAGCTTCGCCTCACCTATCATTAATAAGGATCATTCTGCATAATATAAAAAGCATGTATGTTATATCTTAGTTAATGAGATATCTATGTTTTTATCACAGTTTGGTAAAACTTTAGTATCCTTTTCCCAAAAAAAATACTGGGCTAATTAATATTTATGAACCGCACATTTCCTTATCTCTCTCAACTGGGCACAACACCCTCTTCGGGAACATGTTTCATCCTCTTTCCCTCATTCTCTCTCTGGTGCACGAAACCCCCATTGGGAACCATCCTTTCGGTCTTTATGTTTCCCTCACCCTCTCTATTTTCCCACTTGATTCTTCTCTCCTTTGTGGAGACTAAGTAACCAGAACAAGAGGTATACTCCAACCATCTATTCTTTTTGGTTTGGTTTTTAAGCTTGAAATTTAGAGTCTTAGTTTGTATTTTTGCAATTTTAGGATATTTAATTTAGATTGTATGGTTTTTAGTTGAACATGTTTTTTATTTACGAGTATTTGAACAGACTTTACACACTATTTCTTATGTTTTTAGTGAAATGTGCTACAAATTGGAACACACTCATCAAACTATTTTCTCCCCAATAACTTGATTTTTGTTTATTTTTTAGATTTGAATAACTGGTGTTGAGTCTATGTTTTTTCACTAATTATTTTTTTCTATCGATTTGCATTATATAGGTGGGGAATGTCATTTACATGTTCATTTGGTTCATCTCATTTTTAGTTATATTCTTCTATATACTCTCTTTATTAAATACATACCCACATGACCCACATTAATGATTTTTTTATTGAATCTCTAATGATTCAGGTTTGTGGTACTATGACCATGTGTTGAAATATGTTGAATGTTTAATTTAGAATGAACATATTACTGATGTTATATTGACTCCTTAGTGCAATTGACATTTTGTTTTTCACTATTAATTGTGTTGTATTCCATCAAATGTTTACATTTTTCATTTAATTATTGAAATTATAAATGGTGATATTTTTTCCCCTTTTTATTCCGAAGGTGGAGAATTGGATGAAATATCTTAATGTTCAAGCTTTATGGTTAATCATATGATTTGTGATTCTCCGTTATTGGATTTAGATTATATTCCTACAGTATAAAATATCTCATACCTTATACTGATGTGTGTAATTTTGCTGCCTAGGTGTTTGACAAAATGCAAAACTATTATTTTCACTATCCATAGATCGTTTGTTAACCAAGTTTCACAAGTAACCCCCGCTCTCTATAATTATTGGTGTACACTAAATAGTGCCACTTAAAATTGTAGTTTCAATGTAGAATTTAGGAGACTTTGTGTATTATCTTATTACTTTTTTCTAATGTTATTTAATTTATTATTATTACAGATTTAGGCCAATCCAAAATAACAAGCTATATAGTGTTTGTGTTAATGTTTCTTAGCCAATTAGGAGACTTTGTTTGATCCAGTGTGTGTTTTAGAATTTAGTGACAGTTTATGTGTTTCACAATAGTTTTTTATCTTTCAAATATAGGTAATAGTTTATTGGAAAATACTTTTGAATTATATTGAAGTAAGTATGTTAATCGCTTGCTATTGTAGTTTAATTTGTTAAGTGAACTAACCCTCATATGAGCTTAAGTTTATGAATCAAGTAAGACTTTATTTTTTTGTCATTTGTTTTTAAGTAACTTGACTTAGGTGATGATCTCATTCCTTTGCTTTTGAGGACATTTGAATCCTCTTGATGCATCAAATTATATCATCTATGCATTTTAGGATCGACTATCTTGCAATTGCTTCCATTGTCAATAAGTGTTATAGTTATGGTTGCACATGGATTTTATTGCTATAGTAGTTGTTATTATTAACTATTTTTTATGGCTTGATGTAGTCAATTTTAATTTTACTTTTTTTTTAAAATTATTTATTTATTTTGTCTAGTGGACCCTTTTCCATAGGTAGAACTGAAAAATGGGTGGGTATGCGTGGGTCAGAAATGGTTTGTAGGGGTGCACATTGGTTGGATTGGTTTAGTTCCACTACAAAACCAGAAATAGGACCAAAATTAGTCGGTTCCATAATTTTGGAACCAGAACCGAACCGATACTCTACCAAAATCGAATCGAACCAAACCATCGGTTCTTGATTTTTCCGGGTCGGTTTCGGGGTTCTGATCCGCGATTTTGGTTCATGATTCTAGTTCGTGGCTCTGGTTCACGATTTTGCATTATTTTTTAAACTAATAATAGTCCTCTCAAATCATTTTTTAATAAATAAAAAAAACTTAAAAGGTGACAAATATTAATTATCCAATGTCAATACATCTTGACCAATTCATCAAATATGAACCTGTTTTATTTTTCTCAATTAACATCTTTCACTCAAATAGCTTATTTAAAAAAATTCACGTGCACACACACAATTTGGCAAAAATTAATTATCTAATTTCATTACATCATAAATAAAATATCAAATAAAAATAAAAATAGAAGCATTTTTCAAGTAGCACTATATATACCGAACATGAATTATAAAGTATCCAAGCAACAATTTGGGTCCGTTCACGACTTGGTTCATTGGGTCGGTTCTTCGAATCCGTTCTTCAATTTGATTCCATGGGTTAGGTTCTTGGTTCAATTAGATTTAGTTCAGGTATAAAATCGAGAAGCAAATTGAACACTCCGGTTCTTAATTTTTTGGAACCAGAACCAACCCATGGAGAAAAAAAAAGAACCGACCCAACCCATAAAGGTTGGTTTGGTTTGGTTCTTCGGGTTGACGATTCCAATGCACACCCCTAATGGTTTGGGTCATTGTTTTTGGGTAAGAGGGACAGTTGCTCCAGAATTTATTAAAATATATTAGAGATAAAACCCCTTTCTAACTGGCAGAAAATAAAAGCAAAAAACAAATAAAGAAAATAGCACCTGAGATACAAGAAATTCTAAAATGTCTAATAATATCTTAGAACGCTTTAGAACTTAATCTCGCATAAGTAAAGGCCTTGAAAGCAACTTGAACATGTTCAAATATCTATGAAATGATGATTATAGGCTTCATTTTAACTCCCTCGAAAAACTGATTATTCCTTGCACACCAAATATGCTAGCATATGAAACATGGTAAAAATTTGCACAAGATAGATCTAATATTTTTCTGTCTGATACTTAACTACCATGACATAAGTCTATTTTTGAAATTATTGCCCCAAAATACCACTCCCCAAATGCCCCTAAAAATGGACCAAACTTGAGTTGCGACCTCACTATTGTTGAACACATCATCCCTTGTTTCTTCCTTAGCATTGTCACAACATCTACATTCAGACATAAACGAAAATTTGAAATTTCTCAATGCCTCATCAAGAAATAAACCCTTATGAAGAAGTCTCCACATGAACGGAGAAATTTTAGGAGGGATTCCTTTATCCTATATACATGAAAAGCAATACACCAAAATAGTCGACTTGTCAAGGTCTAAAACCGTGACAAGTCAAACTTGTCAAGGTCTTTGACCAGACTTGTCACAGTTAAAAACCGTGACAAGTTCATTAGATTTGTCACGATCCTATCACGGTCTTTGACATTGACAATTTTTGTTACAGTCAAAGCCCGTGACAAAGCTAAAAAAATTATCACGGTCAAAGATAGTGACAAGTTTCTTTGTCACGAACTTATCACGATTTTTGACCATGACAATTTTGGGTAGAATTTAAAAAAAATATTGGGCAGTATGGCCACTGCCACTGCCCAGCAATATATTTGTACATGTTATAGAAAAATTATACCTATCCAAACAACATATATCCAAATAAAATAGAAATAATGTACTAAATCAACATGTATCAAATCATAGCATATATAATCCATATCAAAATAAAATATAAATACAAATATCCATATCTAAACCAACAAATAACATAGAAATACAAATAAAAAATGATAGAAATAATGTCATGGCATTGGGTATTTAGCAAGCTACAGGAGGAAGGAAGGCCACACGATATATCCATTGACAACCCCTTCAATTCGCTGAACGCCATATTGTTGGCACAACCACCGAGGTGAGATTTCCTTTTCGGTCACCACATGCGTGACGATCACCTTTGCCTTAATTTCTTAGAGGGAACGCCCATGAACCAGCATACCCAGAGGAAGGACGTGTACCTAGACCCCTTCTCTATCCGCTCCCCACAGTATATGTCAAGTAGAAACACGCTTTTCCAACCGATTATTGACATAGTCTGCTCGACGGGAGTTAATATGAGAAATGGATCATATGGCGACAACTTCGTGCATATCGACGATGAAGCAGTGACTTCCTCGTCTACCTATACCTCCTTATCTTCCCCCTCTCCTTCTCCTTCTCCTTCTCCTTCTCCTTCTCCTTCTCCTCCCCCTTACCCAACTGAAGCGTTATGAAGGAATACATATCCAGGCCCGTCGTCTCCAACGTTGATAGCTTATCATCATGGGTGTCCACCTTGTGTTCGAACCCAGTGTTGCTTGTCTCCATTATGATGATCCTCAACTTCCCCACCCGCGAGCTCACCCCTAGTCCTCCCTTTACGATCTATCCCGAGCACTTAATTGAGTGCGTTCGTAGCCAAATATGTTTTGTCGGCATCCGACTGCAACTCATGCACTTCTCGAAGCTTTGCCTGAAATAACAAAAAAAACACAATTAGTTAATTAAGTAAATAAAAAAATTATAACGTAATTAAAAAATTAAACATTTATAACTTATAATCGTCGCTGTGACGCTCGGGGCCACCTCCTTGTCCTTACCCTTCTTCGTCTGAATTGCCACATAGGCATCGAGCCTAAGTGGCCTACCCCTAAGTCCACTCCCCATCTCCTGAAATAAAATGATGCAGAATGAGTAAGTAATGCAAAGTAATTCTACAATAGAATAACATAAAACTAAAATTAAAGAAAAATAAAAACTTACCATCCTGTGATCCACATCTAGTATGTATCCAGAGAACATTAAGATACGACTGTAGAAATTCCCCCCAAAGTGATAAGTTTAAGCCACTAAGAATATTATTATACATAAACTATGCAGTCCTAAACTATCCCAATAGGAGAATTTAAGAGATCTCATTACAGGGGTAATGACTCTCGAATGGGTATAAGGGCGATTGAATGTGTACGCATAAGAACTATAAGGCTAGTATCTGTGGGGACCAATTTTATTCTCAGCCCACAAAAGTAGCCGACCTGGCCCAACAAATCTAGAAAGCTGCCCGACCCAAATCGTGGAAATAAACTACGAGTAAGTGTTATCCACACCGACCCAAAACCAAGTAAATCCCCTATAACCTAGTGGAGATATTCAAGGGATTCATGGTTCATCATAGACATCATGGACTTACTTAAACAACTGAAATTCTACATCTATAAATTATAACCCCTGGCCTGGGGCATAGGGGCATGTAACCGAGCATATTAAGAGATACTTAATAAGATATTAGACCTCTCCGTGGAAGTAGTCAAGTTATCGAACCACGTACATAGTTGTGTTTTATGTACGATGATATGCTTTCTTATTTGATTGTGATTGTTCTTTGTAAATCCTTTATTATGATATTGTTTGATACCACAATTGGCGCTGTCTATGGGAAGCGACTGTTATTCCTACGAGAACACTCACTAACTGAAAGCCCTTAATGTCTCACCACTGCAGCACCATGTTTCAAGCTGATAATGTTTAGGAAGATCCTGCCCCTCCCAGGATGAGGTCTAAACTTCGCCAACCAAATCCAAGGCTTCGCTAGTAAAGGAAGCCTTATGAAGAGAGTCATGGACCACCAAGGTCCACAGAGATTTCCAGGTTGGTCGACGCCTATGAGGCCAAACTTAGAGAGCAAGAAGAAGCCACGCGTTGCCAAGAAGAAGAAGAGAATGCAAGCCTAAAAAAGCGACCGAAAAGAATAAAGAGAGATCTCCACAGAAATACAAGACGATGCTATGATTGGACCCTTATCCCTTAGGTGACTGAATTTGTCAGCCGAGGAAGGAGCCCTAGGCGCGAACAAGTGAGAATTGAGAGGAACAGGTCAGAGGATGGTCTATCAGAACAACTACAACCAGCTCGACATTGTGGGAGCCCTGGTCAATAGAATAATGAAATCAGAAGCTTAGTCCGTAGGGAGATGGATCAACACCCAACCCACTGAGGAGCCATATCCACACGAGAGCTAGCTAGATGAGATATTAACACTCAAATAAAGTCCATTTTTTCAAGGGCAATAGAAGAAGACGAGCCCCCCCAAGAATTTCACAATCCTTAGATTCAAAATTTATGATAGGAAACTGACCCTATCGATTATGTTTGGCAGTATAGGCAGGCCATGACCTCATAGAGCCACAACGACGCATTGATGTGTCGCATCTTCCCTTCCAGTTTATACGACGTGGCGTAGAAGTGGTTCGAGAAGCTACCACATAGGTCTATTAGGAGCTTTAAGGCTCTAGATGAATTATTTATAGCTCACTTTATAACCATTAACTCGCACCCCAAGCGGATGGGTGCTCTTCTCATAATGAAGAAAAAACCACACGAGAACCTTAGGGAGTATGCCAAAGGTACTGGAAGATTTTGAACAAAATTGAGGAATGCTCGGAGAAGGTTTCCATATCATCCTTTAACATCGGACTGCCAAGCACTTCTTTATTGCACCAATCCCTAACTAAGAAGGATGCTAATTCCATCGACGACTTGATGGCCCGTATTAAAAAATATGCCAAAGTCAAATATGTAATCCATCTTAATGCAGGGGATAATAGTCACGTGAAGATGAACAAAGGGACAGAGAAGAATGATTCCGAGAAGAAAGGAAATAAGAATGGGGGTAAGAATGGCTTAAAAAATATCAATAAGAATGACCACCCAAAAGCGTTCCAGGCTGTTAACACAGTCTTCAAGGAATCGATATACAAAATCCTCGCCAAGATGAAGGAAGAGCCATTTGTTAAATGGTCCAAGAAGATGGGAGGAAATCCAATGAAGTGGAATAACACCCTGACGTGTGCATTCTATAAAAAAGTCGGTCACAGGACTCAACACTGCAAAAGCACTTAAGTCTTATCTTGAAGAGTTGGCCCAGGCTGGTCATCTCAATGAGTTTATAGACAAGAAGGCAGACAAGGTCATAGCCAATGACGACCAGAAGCTGAACAATGTCCTTAAGGAAGAGATGGACCACGAGTTCGTAGTAATTCATGGGGCATCATACCTCAAGAAAATACAAGGAAACACTGTTCGGATGGAAGTTAAGAAGCTTACTGTCGTTATGCAAGCTTTTTAAATAGACCCGCCAAGACTCAGGTCGGGAAGCACCGATGACCAGAAGACGTCGACTACAGAAAACATATTGTGTTTATCAAAGATGACTTAGTTGGGATGAGAACCCCACATCATGATGCATTGGTCACCACACTCAGGATAGTTAATTGGGACATCGATATGTTGCTCATCGACCAAGGTCGCTCTTTCGAAGTGATGTGCCTAGACTTGTTCCACAAATTAAAATTGAATATCTCCGACCTCAAATAGGCCATCGTTCCATTAGTTAGCTTTACAGGAAAGATAACCATGCAACTGGGAAAGATAGTTATATCAGTCAGGGCGAAAAGTATTTCAAAGATGATCCAGTTTCTTGTAATAGATATCAAATCCCCCTATCACGCCATCCTAGGCAGAGGCTGGCTCCATGCAATGAATGCCGTACCATCCTTATATCACCAGAAACTCAAGTGCATTACAGATTGGGGGTGATCGAGATTCATAACGACCAAGCTATGGTAAGAAAATGCTTCATTGCAGCCATCCGCCCCTAGCATGAGAAGAAAAAAGATGAGAGAAAAGTTTAGGAGGAAGCCCAAGAGGGGGTAGTGCCTTTAAAATAGCAATTATGATACGACCAACCAATGGTGGAGGAAACTAGGGTCCATTCTGCAAGTAGGATTGTCAAAGACCTGGAAGAAGTTATTGCTGAAGGCAACTCACCTGAAAGGAGAATTCTGATCCGTAACTCTCTCACTGATCGAGAAAAGAAGGAGCTAACCACGTTCCTTTGGAGAAATCAGGATGTCACTACACTAAAAATAGCAAATTGGCACACCCTGATATTAAAAATCTGACACAGTTTAAAACTTTGCCAAATTCTGGCACGATTTAATGAAAATCTTGCACACTTTAAAATAGTGCCAAAATTTGGCACCGTTTTAAAGTGCGCCAAAATTGAGTACAGTTAACTAAAATATAAAAGCCCTAAAAAACTCACTATACTCCCCTTTTTTTGTGTCCCGCTTAATCTTCCCGCTCCTCGTTCAGCTCTCCTATCAGTTCGGCGTGTACAACACATGGGTGTACAACACATGGACATGGAATCACGCGAGGAAGATGAGCACTCAACCTCCCCGTCGCGGGAGTTTCGCCGTATCTCAAAAGTACCAACACCTCCTGGACAAATCAACCCTATACGTGCTCCACCGTTGGATAGCCTTGTTGGTAATCATCATTATATATGGCGTCCGAGCCTACCTTATCCAAGTCTTCTATTTAGTATCGTACGCCCTCAGAATCTACATCCTCAGCCTCGTCATCGATTTTCTTTCCCATTAAGTTGACCCCGATGACCCCACTCTTCCCATCCGTCACACCGGCGAGTTCCGCCCCTTCGTTCGTCGACTCCCCATGTTAAAATTTTGGTGCGTAAATTTATTCCCATGGATGCCTCATTGCTACTAATGTTTTTACTTTTTTCTCCATTGGTCCCCAATCACTTCATCTCAATGATTTATGAATTGGATTTTTCCTCACTATACTAATTCAAACCTAATTCAATTAGGGCACTTTTTTTTACTGTTTTGATGTTACTAGTTAAGTAGGTGAGCAGGGGATATTTGAGACTACGTAATTAGGATCGTTCAAGTCCCTTGTGATAACATCCTCTAGATGGTTATTTTTAGAGTGCCACTAATACCATTTATGTCATATAGCACTTAAGTCTTCAATTGTGTTGTCCTTGTGAAATTATAATAAAGATAACAAGGGGGCAAGGATAAAGCTTAATCTATACATAAATTTGTGGATTTTATGGTTATCTTTTACTCCGATGAACAAATAGTGATTTCTAAGTTGATAAAAAAAAAGATGGGTAGAATGAAGAAAAAGAAATTAAGGAGTTGAGCTCGAACTTTCTCAAAATCGATTTAACTGTTCTTGGATCGATAAGAGATACACCTGAGATGGGTATATAATAGATTCACCATGAAATGTTTGTCAAAATTCCCAAATCAATTTTTTTCATGGGTCATGTAACAATTTTCATGCTTTAATGTTTGGGTGGCTAGGAAATTTTCATGTTTATTGTACTTTGATAACAATTTTGTACTTTGATTGAGTTTTGAATATGTTATGTTTGTTTTTTTGTTGATTGTTGCTGAAGATGTGAATAGTGAAGCACTTGCGACACTTATACTTAATAAACTTCGTGCTGGATATCTATCAACTGTGGACGATGTAGGTTTATTCCCAATTTATTGGATTGGCTTGGTATATGGGATAACTTTAAAAAAATAAGAAATTTTATGTCAATGTGTCCAAGTAATATGATATCCTTCCCTTTTTCTTCATTGTTTTCCTAAAAATGGTGAAATTATTTGTGTTTCTCTATATGTATTGTGGGTTCCCAATTTGCATGTTTACTTGAAATAACATGTTTATGAAGTTTGAAATTGCATGTTTATGAAGTTTGCATTTTTATTGTAGTTCTAGTGGCAAGAAAGAAAGGGATACTGATGCTTTGTAACATTTAAATTTTTTTTCCTTACTTTTTTGGAATCTTTTGCACGTGAAAGAACTGAAATGAAAAAACATTATATGACCCTTGGTGCATCAAAACACCTAACAATGATCACCGGAGGTAACATGTTAACTTTTATGTCTTTGTTCATACAAGTATTTCACGTATACCATTAATGAATGTTGTGATATCAAATTATAGGTTCATATCTTGAATATTACGAGGATGGGAAATTACTCACAAATGTAAGTTACCATAAGGACTAGGCTATGAATAATTTATTTAGTTGCTCATTTTGTTATTTAATGTGTATAGGGTAATGGACATTGAACTGTGACTTGGGCACAACACCGGATATGTAAAAATTTGCCAAAGAATTCAACCAAGGTCAGGTATCAGGTAAACTGACAAGTTTTCATAAGCTAGGTGAGATACCAAATTAAAACAAGAAAATGGTAAATAAAACAAAACTTATAATGGCTTACCATAGACTGTTTCAGTACAAAAAGTAACAATCCTTAAAATATTCAATATTAATTCCAATTTCAAATGTATCAATTCTCCTCTTCCAATTGGTTATCAGAGTTAGGGAAATATGTAACTCCATATGCTCACTACGAAATCATGTCCCAATCACTTGTACATTGAAGAGGAATTAACAGAGCTATTGATTGAAACTCTGGTCAACTGTTGTGCTCCACTCATTCCACAACTAACCAAAACAAGGGAAGTTTATCCGAGGTTTGTAATATATAATGAACTTCTAGCAATAATGTAATTTTTATATCCAGTTGATTTTGTTTGCCACAAATGTGGACCTTGTATTTCCATTCGAATAATGATAACGAGAATGGAATTTGACTTTCTTGTATGAATACTTTCAGATTGATGCTCATGTTGGTAGTTTTAGTGATCTTGCTTTCTTTTACCTAAACAAACAACTATGCAACATCATAACTTGTGGAGAAGACAAGTCATTTAAGGTCTGGGATGCTGTCAACGGTTCTAAGCATTACACATTTGAGGATCATACGGTAGCTATTTATTCTGTATGCCCACAGTACAAGAAAAACATTCAGGTATTTGTTTGCTAAACACTAGATTTTAAAAGAAATTTTAATCTGGTATATTTGTTTTCCCTTTTAAAAAAGGTTCATGTGTTCTCTATCAGTTTATCTTTTCAACGACAATAGATGGTAAGATTAAGGCGTGGCTATATGATAATATGGGTTCAAGAGTTGATTATGATGAACGTGGATATTTTTGTACAATAATGGCCTATAGTGCTGATGGATCAAGGTATGATACATTGTTTACTATTTGATATAGATCTTAGTTTCCCTTTTCTCACCTAAATGGTCAAATGAACATTTTGTTCTTATTATCTTCCTTAATTGTAGGCTATTTTTTGGTGGGACAAGTAAGAATGGAGAATCATATATTGTGAAATGAAATTAAACTGAAGGCACTGTCAAGCGAACATACAATGGTCTTTAGAAGACATGATCACCATTTGAGTTGCGTGGTTAATCCTTGCATTTGGGTGCTTTCAGGAACTGCAACTGTAAGAGTTTCCACACATGATATTGAAGCAAAGTAGTGGTAGCACCTGTCGAAGCAGAGAAACTTTCAGCCCCGTGCCGAAGCAGAGCAGTGGCAACCCCTGTCGTCTCTTCTCTCCTTCACATGCAAATGTAACCCCCTGCTGGAGCAGAGCAGTGGCATCACGCAACCCTTTTTTCATCCTCGAAGCAATGCAGTGGCAGCACCTTTGAGTATGTTTTTTTTTTCAATATTAGTTACTTTTTTTCAATAGATCTAATCAGCATGCAGAAAATTTTAGTTGTTAATTACGATAATTTCAAAATATGTATATTAGGCTTGAACACAAGCCAGTTGTTAATTGCAACGAATCCTCACTTTTAGCGTTCTAATACCTACAAAAGCACAATTAACCCCTGCAAAACATATATATGTCCAAATTCGAGGTTGTATGGTTAATGATCATAAATATAGGCATTAAGAGCGTAAAAGTGCTAGAATGCACAAAGATAAAGGGCACATATATGCAATATTCGTGATGTATTACACACCCTAACCAAAACATTGCTAGTCCCTAATGATGAAACAAATAAAATCAGTCCACAGAAGGCGATACAAAAATATATATAGGCATCGAAATATAAATGCCACTTTCATAGGGAACACGATTACATTTAGCATATGAAATAAGCCATTAAACCCCTAGATTACCCTAGTGGACGCGTGTCGTCTCGTGAGGGTTTTTAGGGATGAAAGCCACAAACATCGTATGGTTTCCTCAAAATATGCCCAATCAACATGTGACAAGACCAACGATACGAAAAATATTCTATACACATTATTAGCACAGTGAATGAATTCACACAACAGTCTATATTATTAACATTATAGAATGTACCTCGTGGAATTGAAACCTTAAAAAGTGGGAAGGGATCGAGCACATGAAAAGTGTGATTTGGTAAAAACTTAAATAAACCAGATAAGCATTAAATAAAGCATTTAATTCGATCCTCATGGGCATTACACTCATCAAATGAATTCACTCAAAATAGGGAGGTAACACACGGGACATGCGGGCATAAAGAGTAAATGCAAACGGAAACAAGGCCGCGCACATGTCACTAATGAAGAACGCTATATAGAAAATGAAAAATTATAATCTCAATGAAAGATACCTCTCATTAAAGGAGGCGAAATGTATTTTCACGGATTATCAAACTATTTCAACTTTTAAATTAAATTCACCTTAAGATCACATAGTACTTTATAAGGTTGTAATGTAGGTTTTGGGTTAAGGTACGAAATGAAGGAAATATGTATGGCTTCAACTTGTTCGAGATGAAAACTTGGAATAATGGGAAGAATGCAGGCAATATAAAAAATGGAAAGAAAGTTCCACAATCAAGCATTAGGTATAACAATTAGAGAGTAATCAAAGCTTATTGAACGATATAAAACATGTACAACTTTCTCTTTCTTTTCTTTTCTTCTTTTTCTCATGTTTTTTTTTCTTTTTTTGTTCTTTGTCTTTTTCACACTCTCACATGCCTAAATTGCAACCGTAACACAACATCATTCAATCCCAATTATCATTCCAAACAAAGTTATGTAAGGTGATATATGGCTTTTAACTCCAATGTGGAGTTGGTTATGGTGTTTTTGGGTACTAAAATGAAAGGCTAATATTTAGGCTCAAAGGGGTTGACTAGGGGAAACATATAAGGTAAGGTCAAGGTCATATGGGTGGTATAACAAAGATGGCCTATGATCATTTTCTAAAGTTTACGCAATTCTTGAGTCAAAATAACTTTGAAAATCATGATCAAGTAACACATTTTAAGATATAAACTCAATTAATGAACGATAAAATGAAAGAATATAGAGATTACCGACGAATTCAACGTTTTCAATGAGGAAAGAATAGTGTATAAACACTCACAAACGAAGAAAAGCCCAAAACTCACTCGATGTAAGTATATACAATGCCACAAAAGATTACCGAGTTAGAAAAATCTTAAACCAAATCAATAAAGCAAGAAAAGCGCATGTGTTCATGGGATTGAAATTTAATTCATAAAGTTATTCATAATATCAATGATTGAGGACTAAAGTCTAATAACTTCTAAAATTGAGAACATGCATCATTGAGTTGTCTATTGGATCGGGCGACAATTATTAAAATTTATCATCGAAAACAAAGGCAAAATGCCCAACAAAGGAGAAAAAAAAAGAAAATCTTTTTGAAAATTTTAATTTTTACAAGAAAAGCATGCTTGGAACTAAACATATAGTCAAATCAAAGAAACTCTAAGTGAATGGATAGAATATCCCACGCTTCCAAACTTAAAACACGACATTGTCCTCAATGTAAATTAAGAACCAAGTTAAAGAGAGGAATATAGCGATATTACCCAAAAATGGGCGATCTCGTGGAAGTACAAGTCCAATGATTCTACCAAGCATGTTAGTACCAAGGCATAATAAAAAGAAGAAATAAAACTTTAACTAATTACACTAAACTATAAGTAATAAAAAAAATATTAGAAAAATAAAAACTATCCATTTACAACCTGCAATTTTAACTTCTAACTAACTATACACTAGAAGTTGAAATTTTTGAGGGTCCACCCAAAACACGATTTGACTTTGGAGGATAACAGATGTACCCTCACTTGAAAGCATGCCTTTCGAAAACTAAGAATTCCATTTGAACAACGGAAGGCATGTGTAAGGCGTAAGAAAGGAACCATCCCCAATTAAAATTTTTGGAGGGAAGATGGGGGATTTGGATAAGACAGTGGAAAAAACATAAGAGTTAAACAAAACAGAATTTTCTCCCAAGTATTTTGAAATTGGAATGGGAGGGGGCGCACAAGGAGGCAAAGATGCGATCATGTAAGGCGACTCGAGCAAGTACTCCTCATCGATGAAAAGGTTTAACACATTAAATTTCAGAACCGATTCATCGGGTACTTGTGACGGTGTGATAGCGGAGAATGAAAAGGGGAGGAAAGAAATTCAAACTCAAGAGATGAGTCCTCATCGCTTAAAGATTGAGTTTCGAAGGATATAAGATCTTTTTTAATAAAACATTCTTCACTGGGGGCCAAAGAAGAAATCATTTAATTGCAAATGGATACTACATCCATTTCATCCTCATTTTCATTCTCAATTAAGCCATGGGCCAAGTGAAGAATGGTTTGTTCCAAAGTACGCACAAAGTCTTCATTTGGTTCAAAACATTCATCGACTTCAAAAGTCTCGAAAGAAAAATCGTCGCCGGATTCAAATAATAAATCCAACTCATGCTCCCAACAATTATTTTCTTCACGATAACGATTTTCAATTTTCTCATTTTCAAGCATACGCAAGCCCTCGTCGAAAGTCATAAGCCGAGGCGCGGATTCTTGAAAATGAGAACTTTGAAAATTACCGTCGGAACTATAGTCAAAATCATTATTATAAGAATTTTGAAAGCTATAGCTTTTAGTTTCAACATTCTTATTATAAGGAATTGGAGGCCCAAAATCATTATCATCATCCTAAAAATACACGCACTCCAAAGCTCGACTTTTTTTATGCTCACCCAAAGACATTTTTGAAATTAAAATTTTTTGGGACTCTAAGTATTCACCAAAAGTCATAGATTTGCGAGGATTTTGAGAATTATCATAATGAGTACCGAAAGGATTGGAATAAGACATGCTTACCCCAAATATGGCTTGGAGTGGCGAATTCCACAAAGTATATGCGCGCGTGAAAAATTCAAGCGTTTCTTAGCGCTCAAATGTAAAAGTCCTACAAAAAGGTTAGCAAAAATACAAATAGAAAGAAAATACTACGAAATGCTAAATCAAATAAATTCTAAAATAAACTCCTCCCCAGCAACGACGCTATTTGATAGGGCTGGGATTCGCAACGGCGCGAGTGTCACCTACGCGTCGGCCGTTTTATTTTCGGCTCACCAACTCTATACAAAAACCTAAAATATGACTAAACTCTTTTAATGGAGTATAGCGGTCCGTTCGGGTATCAAAAATCCACAAAGATGAGTTACTATAATTTAATTGGTTTATTACTTCTCAATAAAAGTGTAAAAGGTCATTTGTCTAACTAAAAAGAAAAGATAACAAAAGGGAATGATTAATCTAGGCGAGTGTAAATTAAACTATGATTAACAAATAGAATAAAAACTATAGGTTGCGTCTGATATCCCTCACCCCGAGTTAATTGGTATAAAATGCTTACATGGGCTCACGAGTTATTAAGATTGCGTCTCATTTCGACACTTAAATCAAGAGTTGTCACACCCACAAATTCGCATAAAAGTCTACTAAGATTTTGGCGTCAACAAATACCACGAAGATTATGCATGCAAGGTCGTAAATACGGAGCATACATGATATACCCTATTAAATCTCCTAGGCGTAATAATTAGGATAACACACTCAAAATAAATACGCAAAACTCCATCACCAAAGAAAATCAACCAATCAACCCATAGGTGAGTTCAATCGGACAAAACCTAGACTAAATTAGCTACAAAGCATGGTAAATGACATGTATTGAAAGAAAGAAAGTAAATTTACACTACAAAGCAATGAAATAAAGCAAGTAAATAAAGAAAGAAATAGAAACAATGGAACTTGGATTGATGAAGAAGATGATGGCTAGTGTTCTTACACAACCGCGACGAGAAAACCGACTATACGGATAAACCCTAGGAGGGAGAAAATGCCACACCCAAAATAATCTCCAAACTCTAGCTCCCAAAATAAACCCTAAGCTAAATAATCTATTATTACAAGATATCTACAAAATTAAAACAAGTTTGGTTTATATACTAAGTTACAAAAGAAATAAGGGAAAAAGAAGAGAAAAGAAGCAAGGCAAAAATATCTGATACTACCGGTCGACCGGGTCCAGCGGCCCGGTCGACCGGTCTGATTAGTCGTAAATATTGTATATTTTGCGCCCGTTATTTACACATGCACGCACAATTATTGCCGTTATTTCACGTATTTAAGATCTTGTACTTTATAACCTTTGGTTTCCATATATATATGCTTTGCGAGGTTTATTTGAGCTTTTGTAGGGATTGGAGTGCTAAACGGTGCAAGTGGGAGTTTTCCAATGTTTTACGCAACTTCAGGGGTAATTTTATCATTTCTACATTCGAGCTTTGTGCCCGAACCCTTCATGGATGTTGTAGTTCTCCTAGCCAACTTCGCGTAGCCCCCCACGGTTTATCAATCCGGTTCACGAGGACCAAGTTATGGTCATTTTCCTGAGGCCACTTATTTTTGTATCAAAAGAGGGGAGGATCCAAGATTTTCCAGGACTGGTCGATCGGTCCCTGACCAGCGGTCGACTAGGGATTCACCATTTGCCTTCTAAGTGAGACAGTGTGCCTTATCCCAGACCCGCGGTCGATCGGTCCCTGACCAACGATCGATCGGTGCCTCAATTTCTTTAAAACCCCCGTAGTTTTGGTTTGTTTTTTACCACCCTTATTTTGTGGTTTTCTTCCACTTAGTATGTATTTTGAGTGGTTTGATTTGTTGGAATATATCCGATCATAATTGTGTGCACGGAAATATATAGAACATAGTTTGTTGTTTTTCTCTCTCTCTCCTAGGGCTTGATAATTTCCTTGCCATTTTCATCTTCCACTTCATTTATTGCAAGTAAAGTTCCATCTTAGTTATTTATTGTTGACTATTGGTATCATTTTGTGTAATTAATATTGTGGTTGTGTATTGAATGCTTGTTCTCACCATAGTTATTACACTTACTATTAATTTAATGGTGTGTTTTGATATGGTTAGTGCTATGAGTAGCTAATCTCCTTAGGTTAGGAGCATAAACCCACCTTGGAGGGTTCATTTCTTGGCTTGTTCAATGATTAAATACAATAAATGGGTGTGTGGGTTGATATTGGAGTTTCATAGGATTTTATCTTCTCATATCATGTAAGGGTTGTATTTTAAGACTTAACAAAACATCAACGCATTTGTTCGATAATATATCGTTACCTTCATCTTATATTGTTGGGTTAACATCCTTAATGTAGGATTGTTGGTATCGATAACTTATTCCCATTTGATTGTGAATTAATTGGAAGAACCCGTTGAGTTCTGCACATCCGAGGTGGGGGAATTCTCCTTAACCTTTTGTTAAAGAATCGTTTCATAACCCTGTTTATAAATCACTATTGTTCCTGTTACTACTTTGTTTAGCATTCCATTTATCTTGGTTCGCTTTGGTTCGTTCCAACACTCAAAACCTAAATCATCTTTTCTTTTATCTTTTATTCTTGTTTATTGATTTTTAACTGGAAGAATATCCTCGGTACTTCATATAATTCCCTGCGAAAATCGACCCCGATCTTACCGGGCTTTTATTACTCTTGCAATTAGCGTACACTTGCGCTATACAATTTTCTGAGCGAGTCAAAATTTTTGGCGCCGTTGCCGGGGAATTATTAGTAACGACTATATTAATTTAGTTCGTTGTCGATAAACCATTTGCATTTAATTATTTGAGCTAGTGTTGTTTTGAAGGATAGGTCTTCTGTCCTAACGAGCAACAATTCGAACCAAGGGTTCGTCGGGGACTACATACCACTATTTTCTTCTGAAGGCTCAAACAATCTCTACAATAACTTTGGGGAATCATCTCAACATCGTTACTCGCTTAATACGGCGCCATCCTAGGCAGATTTGCCATCCATATCACAATACCCTAGTGCACACCCTCAGTACGATCTTTTGATCCTCCTATGGAGTATAATTATGCACCCTCGCCGGGTGCTGCCCCCGCGCATCAATCATTTGGCGATTACCTCCGACCGAAGACAGTCTTCGTGCCCAGATGTATTACATTCCCGTTTAACCACGGAGCCTTCCACTTTTGGAATGGCATGATTAATCTGTTGCCTTCCTTCCACGAAATGGAAAATGAAAACCCTTACTGACACATTAGAGACTTTAAAGAGGTGTGCAGCACTTTTTCTGACCAAAATTGCACACCCGATCTTGTGCGGCTTAAGTTGTTTTCATTTTTCATTAAAGACAAAGCAAAAGATTGGTTGATTACACTTCCCCCTAACTCTGTTGGGAATTGGCAGCAGTTGCAAGACCTCTTCTTAAAGGAATTCTTTCCCATACACAAGACAAATGCGCTCATGAAGAAAATTCAAAATTTTCAACAATATGATCATGAGACATTTGATAAGTGTTGGGAACGCTTTAAATCTTTAAAGCGGTTTTTCCCGCATCATAATTTTGATCAAATGAGATTAATCTCCATTTTTCACGGGGGTCTAAACCCTTTGACCAAACAATTGGTCGAAACCACGTGTCAGGGTAGTCTTGTTGATTTGAGTAGTGAGGAGGTAGAAGCCCATTTCTTGTTTGTCTCAAAGACATCTTAGGGATGGGACACATCGAAACCTTATGATCGCACTGTTCGTGATAACACAGTCCCTCATGGGTAAACCAGGGGTCTGAGTATCTTGCAGGAAAATCAGGATACCCAGTTAAAATACGATCAGTTGTGTCATACAATCGACGCAATGCAACTCACACCACAACCCCCACCCATGGAAGCCATAAAAAAGGTTTTCGTTGTAGAGGAAGTCATGTGCGTTATATGTGACAACATTTTCCACCCAACGAGGGAGTGTCCTTCACTCCCTAGCATTAAGGTCTAGTTACAAGAGCAAGCTAATGCTATAGGGGCATATAGAAAGCAATACTCCAATGCTTCGTTCGATACCAACAACCCTCCCTACAATCCTAATTGGAGGACGACACATTCTCTTATGAGTTGGAAGGATCATAATTCCAATTCCCAAATACCCCCAACTTCGAACTATTCAGTCCCGTGTCCGTCCCCGCAATTCCAACAAAAACTTCCCCTATATCAATCGTAGCAACATCCGCCCGCGGGACCTCCTACTTAGTATTTGCCTCCTCAGAGACGGCATAATGAGGAAAAATTTGTGACTGTTCAAAAAGTTTTACAACTTGAACAGTCTATCTCGCAAATGGCGCGGTCTATGCAAGAGATGCAAATCTCTCTTGCTCAATTGATTCAAAACTCCTAAGGAGTTGCGAGACCCCTTCTACCGGCACAACGTCAACCTAACCCCAAAATCCAAATGGGTAATGAGAGATCCACCTCGAATACATCACACACCAAGCATGCTAAGGGTATTTCCACCCTTAGGAGCGGTAAAACGGTTGACAACAAAGTTGTGAGACCCTTACCGGAGCAGGCCATTTACACTAAACCCAAAGGCAAAGACATTGCTACTGAGGACGTGCAATTGCACGGTCCCACTAACATAGACGATGACATCCCCAAAGAGGGAGATGAGCCTATAGTTGCAAAGGACACAATTTGTCCCACACCGGCACCTTTTCCTCAATGGATTATGGAAAAGCCCACAAAAGCCTCTGAAGAGGGGTTTCTCAAGTTGTTTAAGCAAGTGAACATGAACATCCCCCAACTTAAAGCAATCGAACATATGCCCAAGTACACCAAGTTTATCAAAGACTTGTGTACGGTTAAAAGGAGACAAAATGTGCGCATAAAGGCATACATGGCTGTCCAAGCTAGTGCTATCATAACTAATGAACTAGCCCCAAAATTAAAAGATCTAGGTTGCCCCACCATTTCATGCGTGATTGGGGAGACTAAAATCAATCGCACCCTCCTCGATTTAGGAGCAAGTGTAAACTTTCTTCCTTATTCGGTATATCTCGAGTTAAAGCTCGGTGATATTAAATCAACTCCTGTCACATTACAACTAGTCGACTGTTCGACTAGGATACCTAAAGGAGTTGTGGAGGACGTGATTATCCAAGTCGATTATTTCTACTACCCAGTAGATTTTATCATCTTGGACACTCAACCCGTACCTAAAGGGAGTGAATAAATTACAATCATTCTTGGGTGACCGTTTCTCACCACCGTGAATGCGAACATCAATTGCAAAAATGGTGTGATGAAGCTTTCATTTGGGAACATGACGGTCGAAGTCAATGTGTTCAACCTCCTCAAGCAACCCCAATTTTGCAATGAGAGTGAGGAAGCGGTTGAAACTGTGGCTTGCATCGACACTCTTGTACAAGAGTATTTTGACATCTCCTATTTTCAAGATCCATTGGAAGCAATTCTTGATAAATCCTTGGAAAGCATTTTTCTCCCCAACGATAAGGGCTATGAAGATTCCCTTTATGCAAATTGTTTTTCACTAAATGGGGAGTTAATGGACATGTGTAATTACCTCGAGTACTTTGAGGAGGTGAATGAAGGTATGTAGGGTATTAGCATAGATGGTGATGGTGAAAGTGACCTCACGCATGATGAAAGCGAGGGGGTTACCAAAGACTCGATGTGGATATCCCACTTTGAGAAATTACCCCCACGTGACTCTTTTCCTTTCCTGTCGAGTATTTCAATGCCCAATCTCGAGCTCAAAACCTTGCCAAAGGAGCTCTAGTATGATTTATTAGGCGGTGAGAACACGTTTTCGGTGATTATAGCGGCAAACCTTGGCAATTGTCAAGAGGAGGATTTACTTGAGGTGTTAAGAAAACATAAGAGTGCTATAGGTTGGTGCATTTTAGACTTAAAAGGGATTAATCCCTCCATTTTCCCTCATAGCATTTACTTAGAGGAAGATGCCAAACCCACCCGTCAAATGCAAAGATGGTTGAATCCGGTTATGAGTAAGGTGGTGATGGCGGAAGTGATCAAATTATTGGATGTGGGGATAATCTACCCCATTTCTAATAGCGAGTGGGTGAGCCCAACGCAAGTCGTACCAAAGAAGTCGGGTGTCACTGTTGTTGAGAGTGCAGAGGGTGACCTTTTACCCTTGCGCATTCCAATCGACTACCGTGTTTGCATTGATTATAGAAAGCTTAATGCGGTCATAAGGAAAGACTACTTTTCATTACCCTTCCTTGACCAAATTCAATAATGGGTATCCAGACATAGGTATTACTATTTTCTTGATGGATATTCGGGGTACAATCAAATCGAAATAGCCCCCGAAGATCAAAATAAGACCACGTTCACTTTCCCGTATGACACTTTTGCCTTTTGGAGAATGTCGTTTGGTCTTTGCAACGCACCGACAATGTTTCAAAGGTGCATGCTTAGCATATTCAGTGACATGGTTGAAGATATTGTTGAAGTATTCATGGACGACTTCAGTGTCTTTGGTAATACGTATGAGGATTGCCTAGCCAATCTTAAAATAGTTCTAGCGAGGTGTATTGAGAATAACCTTATTCTCAATTGGGAGAAGTGTCACTTCATGGTGACACGAGGGATAATTTTGTGCCATAGCGTCTCCAACGATGGTATTCAAGTTGACAAGGCAAAAACTGAAATTATAGCCAACCTTCCCGCTCCAAAAAACCTCAATGATATAAGGTCCTTTCTTGGTCATGCCGGTTTCTACCGACTTTTATTCAGGACTTTAGCTCGATCGCAAGCCCTATGTGCGCTCTTCTTGCTAAAGATGCTCCGTTTCTGTGGAGTAATACGTGCCAAGAATCATTCGATAAATTGAAATCAATGTTGACCACTGCCCCTATCATACAAGCGCCCGATTGGACCCTTCCATTCGAGCTTATGTGCGACGCGAGTGATTATGCCGTGGGGGCGGTGCTGGGTCAACGGAGGGATAAAAAACCTCACATGATTTCCTATGTTAGTCGCACGCTAGACAGTGCACAGATGAACTACTCCACCACGGAGAAATAGCTACTAGCAATAGTATTCGCATTGGAGAAATTCTGGGTGTACTTGGTAGGATCACCCATTGTGTGTTTCACCGACCATGTCGTACTTAAGTACCTTCTTTCTAAGAAGGATGCGAAAAGTAGGCTTATTCGTTGGGTTCTCCTCCTCCAAGAGTTTGACCTCTCTATCAAAGATAAAAAATGGGTGGAAATTATAGTAGCGGATCACCTGTCTCGACTTACATTCGATCACGATCATATCGATCCCATCCATATCCGAGAGTGCTTCCCGAATGAGAAACTCATGGCCGTTGATACGTTGCCATGGTTTGTCGAAATCGCCAATCTCCTTGTCACCGAGGCCTACCCACCGCACTTTTCGACCAAGGAAAGACTTTCCATGGTGGCCCAGTCATTTTTTATAAATGACCCATACATGTACAAGCTATGCCCTGACCAAATCATTCGCAAGTGTGTCCCAAATGATGAGATCGCAAGTATCTTATTGTTTTGCCACGACGATGCATGTGGGGGACACTTTTCTTCCCAAAAGACCTCCCTCAAAGTGTTACAATGCAGTTTCTATTGGCCAATGATCTTTAAAGATGCGCATGCCCTAAGTAAAATCTGCGCCCGTTGCCAATCTATTGGGGAGATAACCAAAAGGAACATGATGCCCCTTGCCCCTATTCTCGTAATCGAAGTTTTCGATTGTTGGGGAATAGACTTCATGGGTCCTTTTCCTAAGTCGAATCATTTTGAATACATTTTAGTCGCAGTCGACTATGTATCCAAATGGGTGGAAGCCGTGCCTACAAGGACCAATACCGCGAAGCTGGTGTTGAAATTCCCGAAAGAGAACATTTTGGCTCGTTTCGGCACACCCAAAGCACTCAAAAGCGACTAGGGCGTCCACTTTTGTAATGATATATTCTGCCGCTTGATGTCGTAATATGGGGTAACCCATAAGGTCGCCTCCACTTATCACCCACAAACCAACGGCCAAGTAGAATTGGCAAATAGGGAGATAAAGGGCATTCTTGAGAAAATTGTGGATCCTTTGACCAAGGATTAGTCATATAGGTTAACCGATGCGCTTTGGGCGTATCGAACGGCCTATAAGATGTACCTCGAAATATCCCCTTACCGTTTGGTTTATGGGAAAGCTTATCACTTGCCGATAGAGCTTGAGCACCGGGAATATTGGGCCGTAAAAAATCTCAATTTTGACATTAACGAAGGCGGTGACCTTCGTAAGTTCCAACTCAATGAACTTGAGGAGTTGCGGAACAATCAATACAAGAACTCTCGTATCTTCAAGGCAAAAACTAAAGCCTTTCATGATAAAAGGATAGTACGCAAGCACTTGGAGGTGGGACATAAAGCCCTACTCTATGACTCCCGCCCCCACTTTTTTGTAGGGAAATTACAATCCTGGTGGAACGGACCATTCGTGGTGAAAAAGGTACACGATCACGGTGCCATTGACATATTGAACCAAAGGACCGAAACCCTTTCTAAGGTGAATGGGCAGAGGCTCAAGCCTTTCTTGGAGGGTTTCAATCCCGAGATTGCTGAAATCCCTCTAGAAGATCCACCCCCTGCGGGACCCTCAGAGGGTGTCACAATTTAGGCATCGGATTGTCCTTGCCTTTTTTTTAGATTTCCTCGCTTCATATTGATTTCGAGGCAATCGTGCTTATGCACACTCGATTATATATTTATCGCCCCAAGAGCGTCCCTTATCTAGTGGAGAGATTTTATTGGTTTAGTTGAGTTTTTAACAGAAGGTGGGGACGTTTGTGAGGAAACAGAGTCGCGGTCAACCGGTCCAAGACCAGCGGTCGACCGTTGATTGAACCACGAGTACACTGTCTCAATTCCCAGGCTTAAATCCAAATCGCGATCGATCGATCATTAAATCGCGGTCAACCGATGTTTATTCCTCGAGTACACTGTCTCAACTCTTAAAATTATTTTTAAATAGCGGTCGACCGGTACAAGACCAGCGGTCGACCGCACCCATCAGTTATTAGGGCCAAGCTTCTTCATTTCCCCCTCACTTCTCTTTTATTCTCCACACTTCTCCTATTCTCTCTTCACCCGAAAATCCCCAAACTCAACCCTACGTCAATTTTTCTCTCCCCTTGCACCTCCAATATGCTCCTCCATCTTCTAAGGTATGAATCCCACTATTATTTTCATAATACATTTGCTGATTGTGGGTATTTATGGGTGTATTTCATGATTCTAGGGTTGATTATTTTTGGGAATTTTGTGATTGTTTCTGATTCATTTTTTATGCTCTTAATGTTCTCCTCATTTTCTCACACACACATTTTCTCCATTGACACATTATGTTGGTTGTGTAGCTAAAATGAATGAACATTATTTTGTGCATGTTGTTTCCCCAATTGTGCCCACACCCATATCTGTAAACCTTGCCAACTGTTTTCGATGTTAAAATCCCATTCATAGCAAAATGTTAGTGTTTATTCTTGAGATTTCCATGAATGGGGGATCCTTGTTGGTGCAAATTTGTCCCACAATCCTGTTTTTCTGCTTTGCACGCCAAGTGTTTGTTCAAATGCCTCAATGACCTTATTTTCATCTCTTGGACATTTTCTTTCTTGCAATTTCATTCCTTGCCATTTCGATTTTAGTTTCAACTACACTGTTGTACTAATTTCTATTTTGCAGGTATAAATGGGCGACCTTGACAAATATAAGGTGTCTCGCTGCGTGCCTCCCAAGGGCATTGATGGGTTCCGTTGTGACCAAGAAAAACAGTGGTTTGAGGCGTACTTTGCAACTTCGAAATGCCCACTTGCAGTAAACCTGGCGTGGAAAATGGATGACCTCCCTCATGATGTCTTGGCCATTCTCAAGCGTTATAGTTCGGACTCTTTTGTGGGGAGCCAGACCATAATCAATGAAGAACTTGTACGCATGTTCTATGCTTCGTTGATCAAATATAAGGGAGAGAAAGGTGTTTTCGAGGATTTTGTACTAGGAGTAAAGATCACATTTCGTCGCAAGGACTTGGCCCGGTAGATGGGCAATGTGGCAGACCCGTTCCCGTTTGTGAGTCTATCGGATGAGGCAACCTTTGACTTGGGCATGCTTATCGAATTTCTTGCCCCAGGTGAGGTTTGGACTAAAAAAATGTTTCGATCGACTACTATGGCAGATTTATCGAGGCTCTTACACTACGTGAACGTGCATTGCTTGATGGTCACTAACAACAGATCTGAGGTTCACCACAAACATGTCATTTTCCTTTACACACTGCTGAAACAGTCGGGAGACATCAAAGCAGATGTACTTGGCGTCAAAGGAAAAGGCGTGGAATATTTCCCTTCCATTGCTCGGTATCGTGACTCAGATTTGCCTTCAAGCCAAGTGCCCCGAGTACCCTTCTGACATAAAAGTGGACCCTAAGGGCTTCCTAACTAGAGACAAAATAAGGAGGTGCTTACAGCACTATTGGGGTGAGCCTCAGGCTTAAAAGAGGCCAAGCGTGGTTATAGAGGATGTGGATGAGGAGACAGAGTTGAGGAGGGCTGAGCAGGGGTCAGGCCATCACGCTGAGGTTCCTACCGCACTTACCAACGCCCGCTTTGCAGTGTTCGAGGCACGACATGAGCACATATGGGAGGAGACCCAGATGCGATTGTCTACTTTGGAGTCGTGGCTTGACCAGTATGGGATTGATCAGCGCCAGGATCAGACCAAGCGGCGTCAAGAGTTTCACATGGTCCAGGCCATGATGCGTGATCTATATATCCAACAGCATGGTCTTGATACACTGATTCCACCGCATTTCCAGAGTCCGTACGACCCAGCTTTTCGGGGTTCGTTCAGCGGTTCGGGTCTCTAGACTGTTTTGTGGGTGCTGGTGGTTTTGTGGATGATGATTTGTGTCATTTTTTGGGCGATTATGAGATCTATGAACTTTTTGTTTTGCTTTCTTTACACTGATTAAGCTGTTTAAATTGAATTCTGTGAAATGTGTAATGATAATTTAGTCGTTGTTGATTTATTAGATTTTAATGTGTATATATTTTTTCAAATCCTATGTCCACCATCAAGTATCTAGTATCTACATTTCAACCCCTCTAAACTATTGCGACTCATGGCATGTTTCTTTCTAACTTAATCATTGTGGTACATATTTTTGTTTTTCTTATGTTGGTATAGGGTGCACGTTCACAACCTCGGACTTCACTCCAAATTGGGGTGATTTATTATACTCCCTCTATTTCTCATAATGTCTTTAATTACATTGAGGACAATGTGCGATTCAAGTTAGAAGTGTGTTTAGGCATCTCATTTTCTTTTCCATCCTTCGTGTGCCACACACACACACACACACACACACACACACACACACACACACACACATATATATATATATATATATATATATATATATTTAAAAAAAATTAAAAATTTAAAAATTTCAAAAATTATTTTCTTTATTTCTTTTCCCTTTCTTGGGCATTTTGACCTAATTTCCTATGATAAATGTATTAATTGCCCTATCCAATTGCTAATTCAATGTTGCATTTTCTATTTCTTTCATGTTATTAAACTTTAGTCCTTATATTATCCAACATTAGGGATAAATTCATGAATTAAACCTTGAAAACCCATGAGCACTTGAGCATATTTTCTAAAATCATTCGGTAGGACAATTATAGCTTGGTATCTTGTTGTTGCTTTGTGTACACTAAAAACCTAGCGAGCTTTGTGCTTTTCTTCATTTTCGAGTGTTTATACATCACTCTTTCTCTTTATTGAATAACGTATCTTGTTGGCGATCTCATTTTTGTTTCATTGATTGCATATTAATTGAAGTATCACTTGAGCATGATTTTCAACGGTGTTGAATCCCGAGAATCACATGAAACTTTAGGAAAGGATCATAGGCCCTCTTTGTTGTTAACCCATACGACCTTACCCTTACCCTTATACATGTCCCTAGTCAACCCCGTTGAGCCCTATTATGACCTTTCTTTTCGTCCCAAATTCCCTAACCAACTCCACATTGGAGTTTTACACCATACATTTTAGCTTTCTTACCTATGTTTGGAATGATATTTGGGATTGAATGATGTTGTGTAGTGTGGTTGCAATTTAAGCAGAAAAAGAGAAGAAAAAGAGAAAGAAGAAAACAAAAGAAAAAAATGAGAAAAAGAAGAAAATAAAAAGAAAGAAAAATTTGTATATATTGTTTATAGTGATTCAATAATCCTTTTTACTCTCTCGATTGATATATTTAATGCTTGTTTGGAAATCATTTTCCAATTTTGAAATTTCCCGCTATTTTCCATTATCCCAAGTTCTTCAGCTCCGAACACTTTTCGTATCCGTAAATACATCCTTTCATTTCATTCCCCTAACCCCAAACCTATATTATAACCTAATAAAGTCTTATTTGATCCTAGGGTAACGTGATTTGAAGGTCGAACATTAGCGATAATTTGTTTATGTGCATTTCACATTGATTAATATGCGATATCCTTTCATGAGATTGCATTTTTCACTTTTATATTGCGTTCTTCATCAATGACATGTGCGCGGCTATGTTTCCTTTTACAATTACTCTTTATGCCCACATGTCCCGTGTATTACACCCTATTCCGAGTTGTACTGCTGGATAAGCATTTGAGTTTTAGCAGCTTTAACTCTTGAGTCTCCTTCATGGGCAGTGATTAATGTGTCCCATGCTTCCTTAGAAGTGGCACAGGATGAGATTCTCTTGAACTCATACTCATTAATAGACACAAAAATGGCATTCTTGCCTTTATTGTTATTTCGAGAAATAGTTTTTTCTTCTTGGGTAAACTCACTTAAGATTTTCTTTACCCTCTCATCACTTCCTTCAGTGGCTGGTTTAGTAGGATAAGTGTATCCGTTTTCAATAATGTCCCAGACATCATCTCCTAAAGTCCCTTGGATGAAGGCAACCATTCTCACTTTCCAGTAAGCAAAATTGTTTCCATCAAAGAGTGGAGGTCTGGACAGATTACCAAACCTTTCATTCTTCTCGTCCATAGTTAGGTTTTTCAGAAAATGATTTCAGAAACACAAGATCTTTTGAAATAAAAGTTAACAGGGCTCTGATACCAATTGAAAAATGTCGCTAATGCCGTTTAATACAAGATTAAACTGTATAAGCAACTCCGAGATGTTTGTTGAAGAAACCCTTTTCTTTTGAAAATAAAAATTATAAACAAGATGTGTTTACAAAGAAACTTATATACGAGAGTAATTAAGACTGTGTAATCAGTTTTTTTAAAACTAAGGCAATTTCAAAAATTCAGCACACTTATAGAATGAGATGAGTAGATGAAGATAATCAACACACAGTTTTTAACGTGGTAAAACCTCTCCCAACAGAGGAAACATCCACGGTGACTTCTAAGTCACAAAAACAAAAATCCACTAATAACAAATAATAGTTACAAACAATACAACATGCAAGCACACAAATCAACCTAATCTAAGTTTAGGAATATACCCCACTTGGTGTCCTTCTAACTTCTCATAGATCTGATTTGTTGATGATGTTCTTCCAGTTTGCTAACTTCCTTTGCTTTAGCTTCCTTATGTCGACTCAATGATCTCTGATCTTATACACAACACTTCCAGTGTAGTAGTGTGTTAAGTGTTTGTGTAGTGATTCCTATTCACATGCATGAACTCACACACACTTAGATTTACAGACAGTCCTAGTAAATTACATATAAAGTCTATATGCAGTGATTTTAGTTTATTTCTTTCTCACAGAACTTCAACCCTTTTTGACCTTTATTCTATCCCAGATTCCACGGATATCTCGCTTTTAAAATCGGTCAAGATCTTAATCAATCTCTTTTTGAAAACATTTGTGAGATTGAAAATCTCCAAGTGTGAATCCAACTAGGTCAGGGTTAAGTTTCGTAAGAATGGAAACCAAAAAACATTTTCAAAACCAAATGAATAAAGATTTTCTTAAATCCAGTAAAAAATATGCAGATCTAGTGAAAATGTAACATTCAAAGTGTAGATCTAACGTTTCTATGAAAAAGAAACAAGATCTTCACTCGAATGTTTAAGTTGTGAACAAGATCAAAGCCAAAGAGGTTACAGCTTCGATATGAACAAACCACTCTCTCTCTCAAACACTCAAGGTTGTGTTTGGGGTTGAATATACGAAGGTTTGTTTCAGAGGTGAAGTATTTAGGGTTAGGGTTAGGGTTTGGCTAACAGTTTCCCTTTCTCTCTCTTCTCTCTTCTCTCTTTTCTTTTCTCTCTTCTCTCTTTTCTTTTCTCTCTTCTCTCTCACTTCTCTCTTATTTTTTTCTCTCAGAAAGACGAATGCCCAAAAGTCTTCTAAGGCTGAGAAGAGGAGGGTATTTATAGGGCTGAGGGAAGGTTTTGGATGTTCGAGGGAAATCAAGGGCTGAGATCAAGTCTTGCAAACTTTGACTTGATCCAAAGGTTATAAAACAGCGATGATTAAAAATGATTTTGATTGGTTCATATGGATAGCACCGGGATTAACTAAGAACACATGCAGACCCTCGATTAGGAATGACCCAACGATCAGCAATCAACCATCCAACCTTCTCACAAAAGAAACACAAATAGGTACACCCGGAGGATGACAAGTGTTGGCTTGTGAGTGGCTCTCACACGCGCGTCTAAAATAATTACAGAAGGTACCCTGAAGTCTCTAGCGCTTTGAGATTCTACCCAACCAAACATTCGAGTGAGAAAAGAAGTTTACAAAATAGAATATTAACCCCACAAATTTTATAATCCCATTTTATTAATGAAAACATTTATTTAAAAAATGTTTAAAAAAATATTTAAAAATTCCCAAAAAATTATTAAAGCTCCAATTCAAGGGGAATTAAACACACACTCAATTTTAAGCAATATATACACATGAATGCACTTCTAATTGTGTGTAGTGTGATTCAATTTTTACCTTCATGGATCATTGAAGAGAATTAGAGAGATAAGTTCTGAGGCTTTTTGGATTCTAAGTTGGACAACCAATTTTGTCACTATTTCCAAACTAGATGAACACTTATACAGTATAGACTTAAGCAACTCAAAGGTATAAGGTGCTTCATAGTTTTCTTCCACTTAGTATATATTTTTCATGGTTTGATTTGTTGAAATATATTCGATCACAATTGTGTGCAAGGAAATATATAGAAGATAGTTTTGTTGTTTTTCTCTCTCTCCTAGGGTTTGATAATTTCCTTGCCTTTTTCACCTTCCACTTCATTTATTGAGTAAAGTTCCATCTTAGTTGTTTCTTGTTGACTATTGGTATCATTTTGTGCAATTAATATTGTGGTTGTGTATTGAATGCTTGTTCTCACCATAGTTATTACACATACTATTAATTTAATGGTGTGTTTTGATATGGTTAGTGCTATGAGTAGCTAATCTCCTTAGTTTGGGAGCATAAACCCACCTTGGAGGGTTAATTTCTTAGCTTGTTCAATGATTAAATCCAATAAATGGGTGTGTGGGTTGATATTGGAGTTTTATAAGATTTTATCTTCTCTTATCATCTAAGGGTTGTATTTTAAGACTTAACTCCAACATCAACGCTTTTGTCCGATAATAAATCGTTACCTTCATCTTATATTGTTGGGTTGACATTCTTCATGTAGGATTGTTGGTATCGATATCTTATTATCATTTGATTGTGATTTAATTGTAAGAACCCACTGAGTTGTGCACATCCGAGGTGGGGGAATGCTCCTTAACCTTTTGTTAAAGAATCGTTTCATAACCCTGTTTATAAATCACTATTATTCCTGTTACTACTTTGTTTAGCGTTCCATTTATCTTGGTTCGCTTTGGTTCGTTACAACACTCAAAACCTAACCCACCTTGGAGGGTTAATTTCTTAGCTTGTTCAATGATTAAATCCAATAAATGGGTGTGTGGGTTGATATTGGAGTTTTATAAGATTTTATCTTCTCTTATCATCTAAGGGTTGTATTTTAAGACTTAACTCCAACATCAACGCATTTGTCCGATAATAAATCGTTACCTTCATCTTATATTGTTGGGTTGACATTCTTCATGTAGGATTGTTGGTATCGATATCTTATTATCATTTGATTGTGATTTAATTGTAAGAACCCACTAAGTTGTGCACATCCGAGGTGGGGGAATGCTCCTTAACCTTTTGTTAAAGAATCGTTCCATAACCCTGTTTATAAATCACTATTATTCCTGTTACTACTTTGTTTAGCGTTCTATTTATCTTGGTTCGCTTTGGTTCGTTACAACACTCAAAACCTAAATCATCTTTTCTTTTATATTTTATTCTTGTTTATTGATTTTTAACTGGAAGAATATCCTCGGTACTTCATATAATTCCCTGCGGAAATCGACCCCGGTCTTACCGGGCTTTTATTACTCTCGCGATTAGCCTACACTTGCGCTATACAATTTTTTGAGTGAGTCCGGTCCCTTAAGTTGAAGCTCACTGGTCACCTCACAAGGAAAAATCCCAACACACGGTCGACCGACATCCGAGGCGCGGTCGATCAGTACTCTGTTTTCTGGTGCTCTTTGGTCTTCACATGGGAGGAAAACTTCAAAACGGAATCAGCCATAACTTGATCATCCGAACTCGAAACGACGCGTTGTTTGTGACCACGCGATGCCAAATCAACGAACTACGCATCTGTGGAAATTTCATGAGACAAAAATGTTGTGTGAATTAACCAAAATTCCCTTAAAGTAGCATTTGGCGATAAAACTTCTCCTAAATGCAACGAATCCTCACTTTTAGTGTTCGAATACCTATAAAAGCACAATTAACCCATGCAAAACATATATATATATATATATATATATATATATATATATATCCAAATACGAGGTTGTCTAGTTACCGATCATAAATATAGGCATTAAAAATGTAAAAGTGCTAGAATGCACAAAGATAAAGGGTGCAAATATGCAATATTCGTGACGTATCACACTCCTATATTGTCCATTAGCCAAAGGTTCCTGGGTAGATGAACTACCCCACGTTTTATGGGCTTATCGTACAACTCCTAGGAGAGCAACGGCAGGAACCCCCTTTGCGCTCGCCTATGGATTAGAGGCAGTCATCCCATTGGAAGCAGGACTTCCTACTACAAGGACCACCTTGGTCGACCAAGGCCTCAACGATGAAGCATTACTCACCGAACTTGACTTAGCTGATGAGCGACGAGAACTGACACTAGTTAAGTTGGCATCCTACCAACAATAATTGGCCAAACAATACAACCAAAAAGTTAATTCGAGGAAATTTCTAATAGGGGATTACATCCTGAAGAAAGTTCTCGGCAGTGCTGTAAGACCATCAAACGACAAACTGGGACTGAATTTGGGGGGGACCTTTTAAGATAATAAGGGATAACCTACAGGGAGCATATCAGTTGGAAACACAAGAGGGCAGGGAGATACTAAGGGTCTGGAATGCAGCCAACCTTAAGAAGTTCTAATTTTAGACTTCTATATCTTTTATTTTTCAGCACCATTAGTCTAGGTGAATTTTCATTTACTAACTACTGTTGCCTTTTATTTATCATTTTAATAAATAAAGGTCGAATGGCCCGTGAATTCTAAGCATCTTGGTTGTTTAATATCTCTTGATCGAATCTCAATACATATCTTTTCTAAGCAGTATGCTCCTCTCAAAAGATAACAAAGTCCCGAGAGTGCAGCAAGGTGATCAACTTGCTCCAGTCAAGGAATAAGGCACCTATGGTTACAATAGTATTCTAGACTTATGCCTTTCAAAGCTAAAATATATGAAGCAAGGTTTACAATCAACCTTCCTCGGGTCTTTGCTGAAAACACAATTGGCCTCTTGAGTTGCTCCGACAATAATAAAAGACCTACAGGGGATCCTTAGGCAATAAAGCCAACTCAAGGTTAGTCTCCAACTTAGGTTGGTTGAAAAATCCTGTTCGGGCGGATGTCCCATTAACCAGTACATTCTCACCATCGCCCTACTTAGGCCTAAGGATGCGTGACGACACAACCTAAAAGGTAAAGTGGATGTAATGATATGGTAAGGCATATTGGACTGGGAGAATGTTCAAACACGAGATAATAAAAACTCAACATTATTTAGTCGGTTAAAAATCCAAAAATGATTAAAAAAAATTATACTAATCATTTATACTATGATCAGATCTATCAAGTACTTTTTTGGTAAAACACTGATGTCAAGCATTCAACAAATAAGGTTAACACATGTTTAGTCAACATATGCTCAAGACATAAATAATCAATTGTATTTGTCATTAAGAATCAATATGATTACATTTACATCAAAATACCACGAAATACTTAAAAGACCTACGATGGCCCATCACGATGACCAAGGTAGTTCGCTGCTCGAGCTCTCCGACCATCATCAGGATAAGGAACTATCTTCTTCGATGACCTCTGAGCGTGTCTCTAGAAGCTGCACATGAATAACATCTATTGGGATCCAACGGTCATCCCTCGAGAAGGGATTTCACACAATAGATGAGCAAAAAGTCTAATACTTATACCACGATTCCTTAGGAAGTTTCAATTCTTTAAGAGCGTTCAGCCATCCCCTAGCAAAAGAAAGGTCTTCGACCTCTTTCACTTTTGCTGGGGCATCCGTCAAACCTTGGTTATAACCATCAGCCCAGACCTATCAAGTACCCTTTCAGAATAAATATCTTAATCGAGTAACATCTCTATGGAGACCCGCAAAGATCACATAAGCTCGCCTAACATCTCCTTTTAGCTCAGCAATCTCCCTCATATAAGCTTAATTGTCAGTTTAAGAAACTATAGCCGACGATGAGGAGGATCCTCACAGCACCAAAGGAGGACCATATGGAGTGTTTTCTTTGACATGAGAAATTTATCTTATCAAAGCATCATTCTCCCTCTGTAATAACTCCCCCACCTAGTTGATTTCAGACGCATCCAGAAGTTTTGCTTTCAAGGCGTCCATCTCCTCCTACACAGAGGCACTGATTCCCTCCATATCCTCGAGCCTATCCTTGAGCTTAGCCACTACCTTAGATTGATCTTTATAATATTGGTTTATTGCCCTGAGGGATTTAGAGATCTTTACAAAAGCTCGATGCACTTGAGCGCTTATGTTCGGACCAAGGATTTGGCCTAGACGGGAGTTTACATTAATATAACCATCAAAATCAATAATCTACAGTTAGCCAAACAAGCAACAAAGGTAGCAAGAATCAATAATGAAATAAAATGTTTGCTTTTCATTTAATCAAAAGGCACAAGCCAGTAAAAATGAAGGGAAGAAGCAAAAATATAACAAATGAACAAAACAAGAACAAAGCCTAAATTCCTAAGAGGCCTCAACCTAGTCAGCCGTAGAGGACCCTTTCCCCTTGTCAAAAGCTTGGTCGATGATGACCTCACCTCCACCAGTAACTGAGGCAACTCCTCTAGTTGGAACAATGATCCACCTGGCTTAACCGATGCAGTTCCCACAATATGAGTAATGGGCTCCATTCCATCCTAAGCATTAGGTTGTGAAGACGAAGATACCTCAACAGGATTACGATCGAAATGATGCTGGGAGAAAATGGGGGAGTCAGAAGTAACCCTAGTAATAATTAAGGCTTCATCCCAGCTTTTTTTAAAGCATGCTCATCGAAGATAAGTAATCTAACACTCGATATCGTTGTACGTCGCCTCCCAACCTTCATTATACCCACTCTCTCGAACGGTCGCTGCTTCCCCCTCCAGCTGCTCCACCTTCGTGATGAACCCCTTATTTACCTTTGCCACTGCCACCTTGCCTATGATCATGGCACGATAGGCACTACACTAAAATGAGAGATTTATGAGTGCTGCTAGCAGTCACAAATGGTCTTTATAACTGCTATTTACCGTTATAATTTAGGGGGTGACAAAAGAAAAATTGTAACTCCCAACAGCAGTCACAAATTTTTATAACCCCTATGGGGTTATGACTGGTGACCCCAATTTGTAACTGCTATTTGTAACTGCTGTCAGCAGTCACGCATATTAGATTCGTAACTGCTGCCAGCAGTCACCAATATTAGATTCGTAACTGCTGACAGCAGTTACGAATCTTATATTAATGACTGCTAACAACAGTTACGAATATTATATTCGTGACTGCTGTTAGCAGTTATAAAATTAATAGGAATGACAAATTTGTGACTGCTATTAGCAGTTACAAAATTGAATTTGTTAAATGTGATAAGAACTATTAAAAATATCTTTATATTTTTACAAAATGATGAAATAATGGAAGTAAAATAAATATCATGATAACAAGTCTAAAAAATTCGACAACATTTCATTTATATTTATGAGATTCCAAATATTCGGTACACATAAACTTGTTTAAACTTAATTTAACATCAAACAAACCCTTATTGGGTGCCAAGTACAAAATGAACATAGAATAAAAAATAAACTAAAAAAATAATGACACAACAGTTCGATGATATGAAATGTCATGATCATGTAACATCGGCTGCTTCACTCAAACTACATTCACATCTCCAAGTTCTCCGAAAATTCTCTCGAATGCATCCACTCCTCATGTAGCATAGCTCTTCCCTCGTTCAGATCAGGAGCAGTTATTCTAAAGTAGTTAATTACACTATCAAAAATCCTTCCGGCACACTCAAGGAATTGCAGCTTCTGTTCATGAAGAGATTATTCTTCCATATAAGATGCTTCAAACTTTACATACTAATCGACACCTTCAAGTGCTCTGGTTCTTTCTTAATCACCCTTTAATATCTCGAAGTCAATGTGCCTTCCCCAACAACGGGGAGGTTCAAGTACATGAAATCAGAAAATAAAAGAGTTATGGTTAAACTGTGAATAATTTACATTCAAAAAATTATGTTGACGTCAATAACTAATAGACAAATATAGGGAAATACAGGAAAAAAATTGGATAGAGTACTAACCATACCTGTTAACAGAATTTTGGCACATACTTCTTAACCATACCTATTAAAAAGTAAAAAACCTAAGCAACAACTCTCAACTCAGATCATAAAAAACAGTATAAAACAGAGTATAGTCGAGTACTAAAGTACAATAACTCTTAACCGTAACTGTTAAAAAGCTCAGTTACTTGTACTAAAGTCCAACTTGACATCCTCTAAAACAAAGACAACGACAATATCGCCACCAATGATTTCATTAACTGGTGCAACTGTATCTGTTTGTTTTTCTTCAATATCAGCACGAGTTTTTTCACCAAGTCCCTGATATGATTTATAAAAGTACGTAATATGGTTTATAAAAGTAACTAGAATGCTTGACCCTTATTGGTAAGAACATATAAGTTTCATAACAACATTCTAAAAAAAGATCAACTTCAATGACTTAAATCAGTCCCTTCAACCCATACTAATAAAAACATTAGTCATACCACATGCACCCCGTAACGTGAATACAACTTATTAATACATGAATCATAATAAATGAAACATGTAATTAACTTCTAAATCAAATGTGTAATTCAAACTAAAATAAAATTCTCCAATATTAAAAATAAAGAGACAACGTAAATCTAAAAAAGAGGTAGATACCTTATGGTCTAAATGTATCAACAACAACAACAGCTCTAATATGCACCCTGTTAGGGGCTGAGGCAAGGGGGCGTGGCAGTGAGCACTGAACTGTTGTTATGGATTGACACATTCATTTATGTCTATAATACACACCGGTGTGATATCAACAGTCAATTGCAATTCTCATTTTGAATAAACAAAGCTCCACTTTTAGTGGCGAGCATACACCACAGGAAGACCTGATGACATGGCCTCCAAAACCACGAGACCGAGTGTCTCTAATTCTGAAGGCATTATAAAAACATATCCACTTGCGTACGCCCCTGAGAGATCATCGCCTAGTAATGTCCCCGTGAATATTGCAAGCATGCCCGTAAATAATTTTTCTAGATCCTCCATGTTAAAAAGGAACCATATATGGCTTGAGTATATATGTAGATGATTCTTAATAAGGAAAAATAAATTCATGGTCAGAGTTGAGATAAAAGTGATGAGCAGTTGATCTTGAGCAAGAGAAATAAAGTTACCTTTGATTCAAATGTCCAAACCTATGGGCATGTTCTAGTGGATGAAAGCATTGATTCATTACTGAAAAATAACAAAGTCATTGAGAAAGAAAAAAACTAATATCATAAATCAAATCAATCTAATTATCATGGTGATTCAATCACCTCAAGTGTTGGTTCTTACCCTCCTAAAACTGCGAAGATAATGACAGTCAAGTTTAAGAATTAGAGAACGAGGATAGTGGTTTGGATGAAAAAGATGATGATTATGGACAACGTGAGCAACATGTGTCCCGATGTTAATCGGAGCAGTATGTTTTGGAGCGCGGAATGTAATGTTAACTCTATTTTGGGCCATCCCTAAGAAACATCAAAATTGATCAGTTATTCAACTCTGTTTTGTGAATCAAATGAATCAATAAATCAAGATTGAATCAAGTGAATCAATAAATCAGTTATACAACTCTGATATCTGAATACAAGTGAATCAATAAACAAGTGAATCATAAGTGAATAAAGTGAATTGTTCAACTAAATACAACATCTGCGAATACAATATTGATATGACACAATCAAGTGAATTATTTAAGTAAATTGATATGGCACATCTGTGAATCAATATTGTATTCAACATCTGTGAATACAACAATCAGTTATCAAATACAATCAGTTGTCAATCAGTTATCTGATACTGTCCAAAATTGATATCTGATATAAAGACAATCTGTGAATTCATATGTGAATCAAATTGATAACTGTGATACAAATACAATTTACTTGTGAATCAGTTATCAAGAAGTTATCTGTTACCAATCAATCAGTTATCAAGCATGTGATACAAATACAAATACAATCAGTTATCAGTTAGCAATCAGTTATTAAGCATGTGAAGTAATCTGATACTGTCCAACATCTTCCAATTAAATACAAGATATCTGATACTGTCCAACATCTGTGAAACATGTGAATCAATCTAATATCTGATACTGATACTGTCTGAAATTTGAATTATTTCCATGGGAATTATCATATCAGTTATGCAAGTATGTGAATCAATGAATCAATGAATCAATGAATCAATGAATCAATTATCATATCTGTGAATCAATAAATCAAGTATCTGAATTAATGAATCCAAGCATAACATAAAAATTGAAGTCTGTTAATCAAGTCTTTGAAGTTATACAACATTTGTAAGGCATACATCTGTGAAGCATACCATATAACATATGTGAAGCGTACCATACCATATCAAGCATATCATATCAGTTATACAACATTTGTGAAGTCTGTGAATCAGGTCTATGAATCAAAGTCTGTGAATTGGTGTCAAGTTGTGAAGTCTGCAACATGACATAAATGAACAATGCGTGGAATACGAAGACATTCCCATTATGATCTCCCTTGTAACAGAATCGAATGCGATCCTCCTAGAGAAGGGGTAATAAGGAAGGGAATAAGATCTAATAGGCATACGTATCCTTATTATAATTTATATATGATAAGAATCACAAAAAGATCGACTCTCAACTGTAAAAAATGTACATGTGTGTGCAAGTGTATGTTGTTGAAGCACATCTTGAGTAACCAGGTAGAAATAAACAAGTATACTAAGGATATATACTTTCTGATGTATACGATATAGGGGTTAAATTATGTATCGTATCGTGAATCGAAAACCTATGTATCGCGTATCTTATCATACGATACAGTGCAAAACGTAAATTCTGATATAGAACCAATATTAGGACATGGTTACATCGTCTAACGCTAAGACGTTTGTATTGTGTCAAAAAAATTTGGGTTCATATCCCACTCTTTTTCTTCACCATTTTTTAAAATCTAGAAATTCAATTTCCAACCAAACCAATAAGTAGGTGTATAAAGTAGAAAATTCAATATAGAATAAATAATTATTAACTCTTGAACCAACAAACATTGATATCATCCACTGCCTAATAAATACTCTTCAAAAGAGACAAAGACCAAATACAAGACAAAAAAATACAACAATATAAAATAAATACACTTTAAGATATCACTTATTGAAAGGCTAACATCGACACGGAGAATGAAGAGGACAATGCGACTATGGATGTCGCACACATCATCTGCAATGATACTATAGGATGGAAGAAAGCAGGGACGATGGCAGTGAAGAGCGCACACAAAGAAGGTAAAGAGTCGATGATGGCTGACCTTATAGCCCACCTAAGACTCTTTCAGCGAAAAAGAATGAAGAAACAACAGATGCAAGCGCAAACACGCCTTTTTCTCATCCTAAAAAAAAGATTAAATATGTAATGATCTCAGGTATTACGACACTCTAGGATGCTGTGGAAAGACCAGATGTCGACAATAATACTAGCTCGATTTACTCAGACGAATTTTCAGAGGATGAAGCTTTGGATTCAGAATGGGAGGATACTTTTAACCCGTCTCAGAAACTCTTTGTTGAGGAACTTCACGATGAATCAGAGTATGAAACTGACATTTTCAGTCTAAGTCTTCGGATTTGTTCTCTGATTTTCTCTCTTCCTTTCTCTTGCCTGATTTTAATACACCTTTGTTCCCTGAAAACCATCCACACGATCAGTACACGGGATGCGTAGGTGACTGCAATAAAAAAATGGAGAGTCCTAATAACCCTGACCCGAACTCCCTCCTTAAGTGGAGGGGTTTGAAAGTAGTAGTCCAATTAAAACTAAAAAAGGAGGATTTTGCTGCTATTCATGCTGTATCTAGAACACTTATGTCCTAGTATACTTTTTTTACCTCCAACTTTGTTTCACATTTCTATATATCATTTAAGGGGTAAAATTAGGAGTCCTCAAAAGATCTGGCCTTAGACATAAGAGTGAAATTTGAGTAATTATGCTTGTAGAGACGTGAGTTCATACTTCCATATAGAGCAAAGTTATTGGTCTATGTCCAAACTTATGATATGAAGACGGATACATATATATATACACACATGTCTGTGTGCGTGTGCGTGTAAATGCAATATGCATCTCTAGATTCTCTATAAATTACATTGAGGCAAATTGTCGACATCTATTTGTCTAGCCTAATGATGGGCCTGTAGGAATTCAAGCATTTTGCACACTATTTGCTCAAGATAAGGTTTTAAGATATTCGAAGGGCAGTTATGGTTGAATAATAGCATAACTGAAGTGGCATATGCCTGTAGAAGAACAAATAAAACATAATTACATAAACTATAAGTAAAGAAAGAATAGAAATGTTGAAGGCCCAATGATATTTCCATTATAATTGAGTAGCTGCATCAGATCTCCGAGTAATTGCATTTCTTCCCACATTTGCCACAGTTATGTCTGTCATCACATATACACATTTCCTTTTGCAACAAGCAGGGGCTTAGCTTCCCACTATCCTACATACTCTCGGGTATCTATCGCATGTCATTGTAGCACGCAGATTCTGAGCTAGAAAGCGGTTACTACCTCGGAGAGATGTTAGTTGTTCATTAAAGATTTCAAAACCAACTTCTTTATTATCATCAATAATCAATGGTTCTTCGGATGTTGTTGACGAACGAGTAACCATGACCAATGCCATAAGCATGGCCGATATCAAAAAATATTCATGGAGAATGAGTTGATATTGAAATAATAAAGAATACCGAAGTTGTTGATGGAGAATACAAATGTTGTTGATGGAGTATTAGATTGAGATGAAGCGTATTTATGGGGAATTAACACGGGGGATAATGTTCATAAAACTTGGATTAATTTCAGTTACTTAGAATTGATCTATAAATTCGGAAGGTGATCTCAAGGTTTTAGAGGTTGCATCTTTGATTTTCACACAAACAGATTATAAGGAATTAGATATCAGTTTCGTGATATATTTGTTGGATCTCTAAATAATCCACACACTGAATGCCCCATTGAATGCCCCGAGCAGAGATCACTGATGTCCTTCTCATCGAGGGATAAGCCCCTGTGAAGCTACTATGAGTTCCGTTAGATGTCCAATAGACAGTCTCAGCCCCCATAAACCTCCACGAGTTGGACCACGACAATCATTGTAGCATACACGATTTGGCTCAGCATCCTCCGTTATTTCTACAGCCCATTCAGTTCAGATAGTACTCTGGAAATCAACCCACCAAAGATCCAATATGTATGATGGCGTATATGAACTGTTGTAATCTAGTTCGTTACGAATGGTGGTACGATGTCTCCTCATCAACTGATTTGGGCTAGAATGTCACTCCCTACATCCCTTGAGCTCCCTAAGTTCTATCCTAAAGCAAAGGCACCTAATGGATGAGTGCCCAACCAAGCCTAGCGAGGAGGACCTAAACTTTCCACCACCTGTGAAACCTTTACACCAGCAACCAACCCCTCATCCTCCACATATAGCCCTCTATAATGCTGAGGATGATGAGCTTGGTCTATTTGGGAGACCCGAAGAGGATAACCACCTTATGTCTATGATAATTAATACCCAAAACATAAAAGAACAACCTTACAAACCAAAAACAAACTAATACGGAATATATAAATTATATTTTCCAGGTAACTATCTTTAATAGAGTACACAATAATAAGTGGCAAAAACCAATTTGAACACAGAGTAAGAATTATACTGCAGTAAGAATAAAACCTGTAGAATTTAAATTGAGAGGGGTTATGACATGTGCGATTTATGCTCCTACATACAATCTTAATCAAGCACCTTAATCCATTATTTACTTAATAATTTTTAAGTAGGATTGAACTGGCCCCGTTTCTATCTCAACAACGAACCCTACACAATCTGACCAGAAGATTGTAAAATCATTCTTAACTGGATTGGAGTATTTTAAATCAAGTAAACCTTTTAGCACTTAAAAATGATTAAAAAAATTCGAACAAAAATAAAACTTAACTTGATTGCAGTATTGAACACTACAAAGACAACTTGTCGCTAAGGGATTACATCAACACAATAGCTACAATAGCACCTTCATCTCTATCTTTAAGCCGATAACCATTCGCACCATGATATCCACTTCAAAATGAGATGAATCAATTTCAATATAATTTCCAACAAATACTCGGGCAAAATAAATTATGTTAAGTGACAAGTTACATAATTGGTATAAAAGGGCACGGGTGAACAATCTAAAGAGCCATTGAGATTCCAAATGATAGACATACCGATGCATGAGTACTTTGTGTTTCTAAAATATAAAGAAGAGATCTATAATTTTGTAAATGGAAAACTCAAATACCTAATTTTTTTCCAAATAATAGAGACATCAATAAATTATAAATTATATAAACAGGACTCAGAGGCCTGATGAGGGTCCCTCTAATAGGCTGACACATAAAGGGATTCAAATAATTCAACTGTGGGAATGTCAACAAGAATATCCTGGATCAACGAACCCACTCGACTGATTTCACATTGTTTTCCAAAAATTCTTTAACCCTAAACCTTAATCTTCCAACTGATTTTCTAAAGGCAAAAACTGTAATCAAACATTGGATCAAATGCAACCAAAAGGCAAGTTAGTAAAACTAAGATTGAGGGATATGAAGATGGATGTCATTAAGAAGCCAAACGAACAAATTTTTCAACATAGTTAAGCAAAAGCCTATTCCTCAATATGATAAATTTGAAAAATAAAAAAGAGGGACTCACTCAGTACATTGGTAGCTTTGATGTCTCTATTCAACATAGGAAAAATTCGTTAATCATTCATTCAGTAATATTTATGAAAGATTTCTTAAATAAATGTTTGCCAGTGCTTTCATTCAGTAATATCATAACTAAATGAAAATTTTATTTACAAAATATTTCTTAACTGAATACATATAAATAAATGTTTGTCAGTAATATCAATTTTGACACTCTTATATACAACATTATCTCAAGGGTAAAGTCGAAAAGAAAAAACTAAAATCTAATGTTATATTATGACACTCTTATATTAACAAAACAAAAAAAAAAAATCATATTTGAAATATTTATGTTCAATTAAAAGAGAGTGCGGTGAGAAGTAAAATGGTTAAAATTAATTTTTAGTTAGGTTTACAATTGTAAATAACTGTCCACCCCTATAATTATGTAACTTTAAAAAAATATGTGAAAATCTTAAATCGATTTATCTATAACTCACACATTTATATCACTTAAATCACACACACACAAATATACATAGAATCAAAATCGCATATCTATAAAATCCAATACATGAGTGTGGGTGAGTTAATTTCTTCAATTAATTTGTTCAGATCACATAACACATAGAGAAATATATATATGTATCTTTATATATATATATATATGTGTGTGTGTGTGTGTGTGTGTGTGTGTGTGTGTGCGTGTGTGTGTGTGTGTGTAAAATTGAAATTAGAGACGAATACATACAAATAAATGTTTGTCATTGTTTTGATTCAGTAATATCATCCAAACCGAAATCAAACCATTTCCATACCGAAATCAAAAACGGTTTAGACCGTTCTTCACGAGGTTCACTCCAGTTCAGTCACAAATAAATATATAAACATAAACCTAAATCGAAAGCAAAAACATAAAACTCACCGAGGTTCAGTTCTTCACAATAGAAAAATGAAAGAGAGGGTGGCGGGAGTTGTGAGAAGAAAGAGAGGAGGGAAATTAAAGTAGGTCAAAAAAATTTGTGACCCCTTCCAAAATTTGTGACTGCCAAGGGTAGTTATAAATTTGTGACTACTAATAGCAGTCACAAATTATATTTTATGCCAAAATTTGTGACTGTTAGTAGCGGTCACAAATTTATAACCGCTGATAGCAGTCACAAATTAAGTCTTACGTCAAAATTTATGACTGCTCATAGCAGTTATAATTTTGTGACTGTTCATAAGAGTTATAACTTATGCCTACTCATAAATTTGTGAGTGCTTGTGATAGTTATAAATTTGTGACTGCTTATAAGAGTCACAAATTAATTATATTGCAACCTTTGTGACTCTCATTAGCAGTGACAAACCAATTGACTCAAATTTTTCACTACCCATTGATTTTATCACCCCTAATGGGAGTTACAAATGATTTTGTGACTGCTCCCGGGAGTAGGGGTGTGCGCGGTCCGGTCCGGTCCGGTTTTGAGGTATTTTTTGGACCGGACCGCATTAATCGGTCCTAGAAAATTATGGACCGAGACCGGACCGAAATAATCGGTCTCGGTCCTATTCGGTTTTCAAGCGGTCCGTGTTCGGTCTCGGTCCAATTCGGTCCATACCCATAAAATACAATACACTTTTTTTATTAAAAACATCACGTTTTTTATAAAATAGTATTTTTTTTTAAATAATACTTTTTAAAAAGAACAACGCATTATTAAAAAAAACAGCACAATCAAAACAGTAATATAATTAAAACAAGATATCTCCATAAATTAAAAAAAAATGATGACATACCTTGGAGGAGGAGGATCAGTTCTTTGAATACAAATCACTACTGGTCATCACATTTCTTGCTCATATGAAGTTACTGAATTAGAATTTCATGGAAATAATTCTAGTTACTGAATACAAATCACTACTAGTCATCACATTTCCTGATCACAAATCACTACTAGTCATCACCAATCTACATTTAAAAGCTAATGTAGATAATTCTAGTTTTCAAAAACCATAAATCAGTGAAGAGACTTCCCTTATTACTGATGGAGACGAGATATATAGTTCCCAAAACAATGGAAATAAATATTAAAGGCTTATGGCTAGAAAAGACCAAGCAACCACCAAGTCCCGCAAATGCAAATTTAAGCAACTAGAGACAGAGATATACTATTAACCGACCTAACAGTAATAACAACATTAGCACAATCAACACAATACACAAATCTATTCTGTTTACAACTACTAAGAAATCATATTTAAATAAATAAAAATCAAATAACTGTCCAAAAAAATAACAATGAAGAAAATTGTACAGTGCTTGATCTCTAAAGAAACAGAGAAATAAATAAATATCTAAAATTTTATTACTGATGAGTTAATCAAACAACGAAATTGCACGAAAAAGCTAGAAATAAAACAGAAGATATCAAACAAATAAAAGTTTGTACACACCGGAGGAGAGTGACCCAGAGCTTGGAGTTTTGTCGTAGCTTGGATCTTGGAGAATAGAGTTTTTCAGAGATAAGAATCTAAGCCGAACCTTAGAGTTTACTGTTCGGCTGGATTTGTAGAGAGAGAGGAGGGACGGAGCGAGACCTTACATTGGAGCCGGCGAGGAAGGGACGAGCCGGAGAGGGAAGGGACGGAGTCGGAGAGGGCTGGGAAGCCGTAGGAGTTTTTAGAGAGAGAGAGAGGAGAAATATGAATTGGGGTTTGGGAGGTAGGGTTCTCTTGTGGGGTAACCGTGGGTGCGTGCGTGAGTAGTTATGTTAAAAAAATATATATATATATATATATATATAATAAAAGCGGTCCGGTCCGGTCTAAACCCGAATTTTATGAGTCAAGACCGAGACCGAACCGAATTATGCGGTCCTGAATATTTTTAGACCGAATTAAAACCGAATTTAAAAAAACCCGCAAAAGCGTGTTCGGTTCGGTTCGGTTTTTTCGGTCCATTCGGTCTATTCGGGTTCGTGCACACCCCTACCCGGGAGTGATAAATTTGTCACCCCCATTAGCAGTCACAAAAAGGCAGTTACAAAATTAGCATTTTGGTGTAGTGAGGGTTCTCAATGGTCTAATAGCTCCCTAACCGACTTTTCCCTCTCTTTATCAAAGGTAGCCTTCATATCAGCCAAAAACTTATCGGAAGCCTTTAAAGCTTCATCCATCTCTGAGTTTCTCCTCGGTAGCTCAAATCGACCATGAAGCAACACAGTATAGTTAGAGACAAACTACAAAATAGAAGAAACACAGGTCAAGCACAAGATGTTAGAGCAAAAAGGAGAACAAAGAATTATAGAGAAAGGAGTACTCACCAAAGCAAGCCCTTGGGAAGATTTAAGGTCCAACTGGTCTCACTCCATGCTCGATGAGCTCTCGCGATCGGCTGTGAGCACTGCTTTCTCTAGCAGCAAAGGGGAAAGTTAAGGAGTAGCAACCATTGAGTCCCCCTCAACAGTAATAATATAAGGCACCATTGAGGCCCGTGCCCTTCTCTTTTCTCCCTCTTTCTTTCTTTCTTTCTCTCTTTCTTATTCTCTCTCTCTCTCTCTCTCTCTTCTCCTCCTCTTCTCTCTTATTTCTCTCCACATTCTTCTCCTGAACCACCACCTTGGAAAACAAATCATCATCGTCATCCTGGATCAAGTTTCTTCTCCTCGAAGGGGCCATTTCTTCCTCACAGGACCCCTATTCTTTGGACTCTTCCTCGCTACTCTTATTTTCACCACTTATTTCCTCGCCGCCTTTTACTAAATCCTCTCTCAAGCTATTTTTTTCCTCATCTTCTACCTCAATGGGTTCAGAAGTACCACCAACGACTTCTTCTGGAACGTCTAGATTGGGGATTGTGTCTACTAGGCGAGCAATAAAGATGGACGTAGTATTTCTATATTCCAGTAAAAACACAACAAATCGAGAATGTTAATCCTCAGCAACACTGTCTTTTATCCTCCAAGCTTTCAAAAGTTCAGCAGCTCAAATCTCGTGAGGAGTAGGCTCTTGATTCTTGGATTTTGCTATAAAAGAAAAAGAAGGAAATATCAGAAGGAAAGTACATAGAGGCAGGCAAATAAATAATAAAAAAGAGATGGTGATAGTAACCTATGTATTCCTCCCTAAAGGTAGGGATTCGAGATCCCCTGTACCTTATGCCCCCTGATTGGGGAGGATGTTACCAATTTTTGGAAATAAAACCTTCAGACCAATAGTCTTTATGGTAATCAGGTAGATTTACTACCAACACCCTATCAGGACTTCTTGCTTTCAAGTACAAAAGACACCCACTGATGCTAGAGAAAGTATAACAACAGCAGAGCTCAACTAATCCTAAGTTGGTACCATAGAGTTAGTTTATCCTATGAACTCCATTAGCAACATTCCACACATTTGGAGAACATTGGGCAGGAACTATGTTGAAGTATTAAAAAAAAATGTAAAAATAAAGGGTTAGGGGGAAACGTTATACCACCTTGGGAAACCAACATAACGTGAATCCAGTGACCATCTTCTAGATCGTGAACATTTCTAGGGACTGAAGTACACTCTATGTCTACCCAATCAGGAATATTGTAACATTTTCTAAACTCAGGCAAAGACTTATTATCAAGCATTGCCATGAGAAAAATACAAAAACCCTAGATACAGTAGAAGAACAATTCATAGAAAACGAAAACTAGAAGAAGAAGAAACCTGGAACTTACGAGACAGAGAGGAGGCTTGGAAAGCCGAGAAAATCTTGATTTTGAAGAGTGGGAGTAAGTAATGAAGCCTAAGAACACAGTATGCGCAAAAACGACCAAGGACGATGAATTGACGGTTAAGTTTTTGACAAACCAGTTTCAAACACTCAAATAATGTTTTACACTTCTTGAGAATGTCTTACAGAAAGACGAGCGTGCCCCTCCTGTTTTAACAAATTATGAGTATACCACTGCAGACGATGCCGCGTTCTTAGACTCATTAAAAATCCATAGGCCCAAGCAATGGCCCAAATATTTTAGGGGCAATTGTGGGGACCAATTTTATTCTTAGCCCGCGAGAGTAGCCGATCTGGCCCAATAAATCTAGAAAGTTTCCCGGCCCAAATCGTGGAAATAAGCTATGAGTAGGTGTTGTCCACGCCACCCAAAACCAAGTTAATCCCATATAATCTCATGGAGATATTCAAGGGATTCATGGTTCATCGTGGACGTCGTGGAGTTACTTAAATAACTGAAATTTTACATCTATAAATTGTAACCCCTGGCCCGAGACATATGGGCATGCAACCGAGCATATTAAGAGATACTTAATAAAACAGTAGACCTCTCCGTGGATGTAGGCAAGTTGTCGAACCATGTACATAGTTGTGTTGTGTGTGCGATTATATGCTTTATTGTTTGATTGTGATTGTTCTTCATAAATTCTTTATTGTGATATTTTTTGATACCACATTATCTATGGACACTATATGTAATTTAAAGTATGTTTCATTTAATTATGTCTTATCACAATTCGAGATATATCATTTAATTATGTAATTTAAAGTATGTTTCATTTTATTTAAAGTATGCATAAGAACTAAAACTTATACCAATTTATACCAATTCAAATTCAATTTTAATTTATACCAATTTATACCAATATCAATAACAATTCAAATTCAATTTCAATTTATAACCAATTTACACCAATATAAATACCAATTCAAATACAATTTCAATTTATACCAATTCAATCCAATTGAAATTGAATTTCAATTTTTATTTGGTTCAATTTCAATTCAATTCAATTCAAATCAAATTCAATATCTATACAAATGCAATTCATATTATAAGGCCGGGGCACATCGAATCGTCTAATTCAAACTCAAATTCAATATCAAACACACTAATTCACACACACACACACCCCTACACCCACTGCCCCCCTCCTGCCCTCCACACACCTACACACAGACCCTACCCCTACCCCCAACCCCACTGCCCCCCTCCTGCCCTCCACACACCTACACACAGACCCATACCCCTACCCCAAACCCCACTGCCCTCCCAACCCCACACACCTTCACACACACATAAACCCACGCACACACATACCCACTTACACACACACACACACACACACACACACACACATGAAACGTAGAGAGAACCGTCACACAGTAGAGAGAGAAAAATGATGGAAAATGAAAACGGTGAGGAAAAAAAGAGGGGACTAGGGTTTTTAGTCATAAGAATTGTAACGGGCCTGTTAAGGTCTTTGACCGTGATAACATTCTAACGTTGTCATAATCATTGACCGTGATAAGCCCGTGACAACTGTAATTGTCACGGTCAATGATCTTGACAACCCCTTGTGGTTGTCACGGTCATTGACCTGACAAAAAATGCGTGTATTTTTTTTCTCATAAGGCTGGCCAACTCAAAAGTAACAATTTAGTTTTTTTGGTGTAGTGAAGGATAACTAAACACAATCATTAGATCTAATTATCTTGCGGCCGATTTCAAAGAAAAAAACCCATTACGATCTGGAAGCCATACAACTATGGAATCCATGTTAACTTGAGTAATACCCCAAATTAATTGCATATTTTTCGAAATATGAGAGGCAAAAGGAGTCACTAGATAATTATTGATAAAAGTTTTTTTGCACTTGGCACGCATAAAAGAAGCCTACTGGTTACTGTTTTGAAGAAAAATCCACTAAAGTTTACATACATGAGCTTTACTAACATCATATAATGACCTTAGGCCTAGACTACCTTCATTGCGAGGCAAACACACCTTGCTCCAACTAACCCAATGATGTTTGAAATTCTCATCTTCCTTGCCCCATAAAAGCATGCAAAGCCTTTTTCTACTTCGGTGTTAACTGTCAATGGAGGCTCTATAGCTTCTATAAAATGGAAAGTCATGGATTGCATGACATGCCGTATTAAAGTAGCCTCCCGGCTTGAAATAGTAATCTTCCACCCTATCCATTAATACGAGATATAACTTTGTCTACTATGGAACCAAAATAGCCTTTTTTTTCTTGCCATAATAAAGGACTCCCAAGTATGTAATCGGAGGATATTTATAGCTGAAACTCGTTAATTGTTCACAATTCATCTCCTGCTTGTACTCTCTTTCTGTGACACCATGAAACAACTTTTGGTTTTGTTAAATTTTTAAGGCAAGAAGGATTCATAAGGAAATAAAAGTTGCGTGAGTTTATCAATCGAGCTTTTAGCACCATTAACAAATATGAGGATATCATCACCAAAGGAAAGAGATGAAATTATAGAGATTCCCACTGAAAGGGAAAAAATCTTAATCTTCCCCAAGATCATAAGATGATGAATACATCTATTAAGGACCTCCGAAGCCAACACAAATAACGCGGGGGATAATGGATCTCCTAAACGAACACCTCTCATCGATTTGGAAAAACCACTGGACTTACCATTTATAAAGATAGAATGCCAACAATTCGAAATAATTCGCCACATCATATCAATCCAAATCTCTGAAAAAACAAAAGCCCAAAGGACTTTTATGACTAAGATTCACGACATTTGATCATACGCTTTTGACATATTTAACTTGAGCACCACATTAGAACCCATAACTTTTTTGTTGAAATTATACATCATTTTTTGAGCCAATAAAACATTGTCCATAATAGATATTCCTTTAATGAATCCAATTTGTTAAGGAGAGATGATGTTAGGAAGAATATTAGCCAACCTAGAAGCCATAACTTTTTAAATGATTTTCAATGAAAAATTATAGAGACTTATAGGTCTATAGTCACTACAGTTGTAGGGATTAAAAATTAGGAATTAACATAATGTTGGTAGAGGTCCAACTTTTAGGTAATTCTTTCACCCCAAAAAAGATCCAATATCTTTACAAAGATCCTCGTTTATTATCTCCCAATTTTCATGGTAGAATTTCCCATTATAACCATCTGGACATGCTGTACTTGAGCCATCCATTGAAAAATAACATCCTTCATTTCTTGGATGATTGGAAGAAAAATGAGTGATTCATTGTCCAGGATGATAACTATATTGGGAATACAAGGAAAAATAGTTTCATCAGGTAAAACAGAGGAATCACCTGCTAGAAGACACTGAAAATGGGAGAACAACTCTTTTTCCACCTTTGTCTCATTAATAATCCATTGCCTATTATCATGTTTAATTCTATGAGTCATCATCTTATTGAACTTCTGTTTCTACATAGAATGAAAGAAGGCTGAGTTGAAATCACCATGTTTAGACCATCTAATTCTTGCCTTTTATTTCCAAAATTCTTCTTTTTTGAAGCTCCACGGTGTACTCGGCTTTAGCTTTGAACAACCTCTCTCAGTTAGACTTGGTAGGAGAGTTATCAAACTCAATTTATTTTTCTAACACAACATCTTCTGCTTGTTTAACCAATTGAAAAACATTCATGAATACTTTTCTATTCCAAATACGTAAGTTACCATCTACATTCTTAAGTTTAGCTGAAAATATTTTCATCGGAAGTCCAACACATTCAGTAGCCCAACTTTGAGTAATGACTTGCTTGAAACTTTGATGTTTAATCCACATGTTTTGGAATCTAAAAGGTCTTGGAATAGAATCAACCTTAGTTCTCATAGCTAGAATAAGAGGACTATGATCCGAGTTTGTACGATGAAGGTGCTTAACTGAAGAGGGATAGTTATCATTCAAGCTAGCCCAAATACAAGCCTTACCATCCCTGTTATTGTACCAAGTATATTTGGACCCAGTACAGACCTACTACAATGGTTGTTTAGTTAAAATCCATAATAACTCCCTATCTATTTCATTGTTCCCAAGCTTATCTTCATGATTGCACAATAAATTAAAGACTCCTCCTATTAGCATTGATCATTACAATTCATAGCAAAATCCATCACCTCATTCCATAATTTACATCTTTCGCCTCCATCACATTTATCATAGACACAAGTGAAAAAGAAATAGATTAGAAAGATCTGAGTGGCATAATTTAACTCTAAGCCCTTGATTCTCATTTCTACGTATGTTCACCTGCCAATCATCTCTCTAGAGTACCAAAATTTTATTTTTATTATTAGTCTCTCCTTTAAAGTAAATTCTTCTGCAAAGATATACAATGTTGCTTAAACATCAAAAACACTGTTATCACAACGAATGCTATCTCAAACCCTTTGATTCTAATAGAGACACAACTACTGGCTTGTTTCGATCAGAAGGCAGCCTCTCTTGCACATCCATTGTTCTGTTAACACCTGAGTTAATAGGATCCTTTTTAACCACTTCATTCCACTAAACATTATTACTTGCACCCTTTGATTGTTCCTACCTCATAATGCCTTTTCTTTTGTCCATTAATCTAGCTTCCAATTTAGGCACTGTATGCGTATTAGGTGGATGCAGTTCTTTCTTATTGCAATCCATCTCATAATGACCCATCTTCATACAAACAGTACAGTAGCTATGCAGTTTTTCATATAAGATAGATTGCTAAAAACCTTTGGACTACATCCAATCCAAACTCTCTTAGGAAGGGTTTTTGCAACATCAATCTCAACAAAAATCGTTGCTTGACCAGGTCTAGTTACAAAGGCTGTGGATTCATTAACTTTTAAAGGATTGCCAACTAGTTGAGCAATTGTAAATAGTGTTGTTTTCTTAAAAATATGGACTGGTAAGTATGGAAGTAAAATCCAAATCCGAATGATAGAGCAATCAATATTCGATTTGATATCGACTGTCCATTTTGAAACTTTTATGGGGAACTTATAAATATGCAAATGCTCACGTAGCCAAAGTCTCAGATAATCCTCTTCGTAGTTTAACTTGATTAGTACATGTTTCTTATCTAATAATCCAATCAAAAAAGAAGCTTCAAGAGAGAATGTTTGAAAATATTTACGTACAGTGTCCACTGATGTCCTTCCAAAACTAAACTTACCAACTAGAGAGTACTCGTATGGATCTGCAACTGTTTGAATATCATCTTCCAAAAAAATGATGGGAGTTTTAAGGGCAACATCTTTAATGAGTGTTTGATTAGATAGAATGGAAGCAAAATATTTTACGAAATTGTGATTAGTATCAGGTGGCTTAGGGTTGCTTTCACGTTTATCAGCCATGGCGGTTGCCTTGCATAATTAGGGTTAAAATGAGAAAAGAGAGAAAACGTGGATGTCTATGCTATGAGTATTCATTCATTTTTTAATTAAAAGTATTTTGATTTGGATCCACGCTAACCAAAGTTCAGTTCCAACTATACTTCACTTTATTTGGTTGATCCAACATCCCTCGATCTAAAATTGGAGGTATTTCATTCAATTGGGAATATCCGGACTTATGACCCCAAAGACTCCGAATGAAAGAAAAATAATGAAATAAAAGTAAAACTGGAGAAACAAAAATTGCAACTGAATGGCCATTAAATGTTTGCAACTATTCTTATCACACCATCTTAGAAAAAGCTTAGCTTCAAACTTCAAAGTGAGTCTCCTACTGTTTCGGGTGGAACACAAACTTGGGCAAAATTAACTTTGCCTTGAGAGGATTCACTTGTTACCATTTTAAACTCTGAAGCATCAATAATCGACACCAAACAACTTCTTTCTTTTAGTGAAATCCGATAACTCGTGTTTTTACGCACCATACTTAAAACATTTGAGGTTAGTCCTAGGAGTGGTGGTCATTTTGGTAGTGCTTGAAGGAAACGTGAAAATATTTTGGATGTTTTTTACCAATTGACAAGCCAAATGGAAATATTTTTTCACCTTCAATGCATATTCTATAGATTGGCCCAATAACTTAATTTGTCTAAACCTCAATTCAGTTTGATAGAAAAGTTATAGTGTATTCAATGACCTCTCGATACGGTGTTTCAACTTTCCTTCAAGTTGGAATTGCTTTGAGTACTCTCTCAGACTCATCAAACCTTACTTTAATCCTTGTAACCTTGAGTTGTTCCTTTATTCCAGTCCAACATCGAAGTGGGGGGTGGGGGGCTGGGGGTTTAATTTCTTACTTCTCAATTATAAACCAAATATTTCTACTACACTGTTGCATAATGTTGAAGTTTAGTTTCCAATAACTTCACATGCTTCCCTCTGATGATGTGTTTATAATTAAAAATATAGAAAATTAAGGTAAAGGTCATGTTCCTTCTTATATTTGGATTTTTAGGACAATGCTTTTCAAATTTATAAATTTAGTCCCTGTGGTATAATAGCATTTATAAATCTAGTCCCTGTGGTACAATGCCTTTATTTTTTTGGTCCGCGCCAGCGGCACTACTTTTCACAATTTTTCATAGTATTTTTAGTACAGGGACTAAATTTATAAAATTATTTGGAGTGTCCTATTTTTATATATTTTGACAACTATAAGGATCTTTTCCCAAAACCCCCATAAAAATATTCTCAATTAATTCTAACTGAATGCAATGGGATCCATATGCCTTTTAAATATGAGGATATCAACCAGGATGTCACCATGCGTATCCTTTTTTAATATTTGTAGCATCAAACTCATATATCCCCCACGCACTTAACTCATCATCTTGGTCTCCATCCCCTTCTCAAGCTCTATACCTAATAATGCCATTCTTGGCTCTTAGGGTCTGTCATGTGAGATTTGCGCTATGACGAGGTGGTTGTCTTTCCTCTTTGCAGTTATTCTTTGACTTCCCTGATCCAACGAAGATTTATGAGAGCAATTACCAATCATGTGGCTAAGTTCTTTACACCTAAAACAAATGCAGATACTAACAAGTACGTAAAGGGGATCACAACAATACCTCACACCGTGGTGTAATTCATCACAATAATCTTCCATCGCCCAAAATTGATGGTTATTATTAGAAAATAAAATTTAACAAATTCTACACAAATGTGAAAGTGGGTGTGATTGGTGAGTGGTCTTTGTTGGAGATGTTATTGCTCGTGTTTATGGATTGAACAACATTCAAGTTTGGGAAATGGTTGAATTTGCATAGGTGTGAAAGATCATCGTAATTTAAATGTCTCTTGGGTGGAATATTGACCTCGTACTCGGTCTTGTCATCAATATAATCCATTCGCAAGGGCTCATGTCGTAAATGTTGAATCCACTGGCTCACTTGGCGGCGATTACTGCGATTCTCCTGTGAGTCCTCCTCCAACTGAAATATATGATCTTATATGGGGCCTTTGATTTTTTGAGGAGTAAGCACCTCGATACCCCTTCATTATAATGTATTGATTGGTTACCAAAAGCCTTTTCCACTCTTGCCCACTCACGAAACTTGATTTTGGCATCAAAATCCTGAACCAAGGTAGGGATCCCTTTTAGCCGCCATACTATTCGATGTTCGGTGGACAACTGTGGCATTGGCCTTTGGCCTGCCACTTTGACTTTATCCATCCCCTCGCTGATGTGTTTTTTTTGCTGAAAACTATCGAATCGAGCTTCCCTGGGTATAAATATAGTTTGGATATTTTCCAAAAAAATTCATCCATATTTTCTTGCTTCTACCTTTGGTTACTATTCTCATGTCTAATTAATGAAAATTGCACACTGACTATATGGCAAGAGCAAACACGATTTTAGTACCACTTTTACAAAACCCACAAAGGGAATCAACTCAATGATAATCCTAAAATGAGATTACAAAATCCCTTTAAATAGGCAACTAGTCTTAGAGCCCTAATCTAAAACTAGTTGGCAATCCCATCCTTAAATAAACTTATATTGAATCTCCTAAAAATCCCTCTATGGACACTATCCTTAACACCCTCAAAGACTCCTCATAGAATCGAACTAATGAAATAAGGTAAACGGAAAATAAAGAAAATCACTTTTAAATGAGAATTAAATTATCTCCAATTTTCTCACCATGACACAAAATATCTTCTTTGCCTTTAAAATTCCTAAAAATTTGGCTCCATCTTATTTTATGCCTTTTCTATTTAAGGATACAATAGATGAAATTTCTTCCAACCTACCACTCCCCTTCATAAGGAAAAAAGAAAAAAATAAGGAAATTTGCTCATGCATTTGTCTTCACTTGTATAACTGTTCCTGTAGTGATATCTCTCTCTCTCTCTCCCTCTCTCGCTCGCTCGCTCGCTCGCTCTCTCATATAAATTTATTATATTCAAACATGACGTAAATGACGTCAATGGGAGCAAGAAAAGATATTTCTCTCTCAAACTCTCTCTAATCAAATCTCAAAATATGGAAGAATGACTCAAATGGGTCTACAAAAGGGGTATTTATAGGAAGGAGGTTGTTTGGCCTCTAAGCTAACAATCTAACTACAATTATGCCCTTAAGTGCCAATTAACCTTCCTTCTTCTAAATAACAAAGAAAAAAGAAAAATACAATGAATGCTCAAAATTAAATAAATATTAAAAAGAACTAAAAAATGATCACGTCCCTGATTCACATCACTCTCCCCCCTTGAAAAGAGTTCGTCCTTTAACTCAGAGGGGAAGGCCTTTGGTGTCACCATCAAGGATCGTGATGAGAGCTGGATGAGATGGTATCTTCGGTGCCTCCTCAATGTAGTCAGGGTCCCCAAAAGTTAAGAGAGCGCGACGGCGAGGGAGAGAACAATCGGAGGCGCGATGGCCCATCACCTCGCAATTGTAGCATTTGAAGGTGACCGAATGAGCTGGAATAGGAAGAGGAACCATGGCAGCGTGATGTGTAGTGGTAGAAGAAGTCCCTGTAGGTGCCGAAGTCACGGGTGCTGGAGGAGTAGGCGTGGAGCGGCTACGCGGTGGAGGGGCAGTCTGGTGGAAGGACTCAACCTTGGTGACATACTCCACCGCCTTGGAAAAGGAGGTGACCTCACGCAAAGAAAGATCGCGCTGGATGTAGCCCTGAAGGCCGTGAATATATCATCTAATGCGCTACTCCTCACTCTCGCCTAGGTGGGCACGAGTACCTAAAAGCTTAAATTGCTCAGTGTAGTCCAAAACTGTGGAGTCCTGGCAAAGGGACTAAACGCGAAGAAATAAGTCACGCTCATAAGTGGCTGGAACAAAAACGGACATCAACTGTGCATGGAGCTCGGTCAGGAGTGGATGGGGGAAAGACCCTCAATGGCACGACGCTGCTCAAAGTCATTCCACCGCATACTAGCGTAGCTCTGAAACTTGGTTACTGCCAGAAGAATATATCTACGACCCTTTAGCCATTTATACTAAAAAATTCGCTCCATGGCGGCAAACCAATCAACCATTGCATTGGGCTAGAGATGACCATCAAACATCTAGACATCTATGCAGATATCACCTTGCATGCTCCTGAATAATAACTGTAGGGCCAACTGGGTGACAGCATCACCACCTGGAAGAGATAGAGTATCCTCATCGATATCATCATCTCCTAGCAAAGGCTTGGGAAGTAAGGCTCGATGTGGATGCCTTCGAGGCGGTGGATGAGGTGGGGCAGGATCGGGTGAAGGAGCTGGAGCTGGGGGAGGAGTGGTATGAGGTGGGAGAGTCTCACGGGGAGGGGAAGCAGGTGATGAGGGGACCAATGGATGGCGGTATTGACAGTGGTTCATCTGGTGCCCCTTTTGATAACATAAAAAACAATGGCGCCCGAAAAGGAGTACATATGGAGTAACCTTCGGAACCATAGAGTCAAAAGGAAAAACATTGGTGCGCCACTCAGTAGGAGGGGGTGGCTCAAATGCGGGGGAGGAATGAGGTCGGGGGGAAGGGGGATCATCGTGAGGGGGTAGGGTAATCCACTCTCGGATCCGCTCATGGGTATCAACGGGTGCGGAATGGACAGAACGGGTATCCCATGGAGTGTGATGATGTGGAAAATGAGTAAGATGAGAGGTGTGTAGAATAGGGAGGGGCGGAAGCATGGGGAAAGTGGAATGGGGTGGGTAAGGATGTGTGGTGATGGATGGGGGTAAATGGGGGTGTTCGAGGTGTTTTTGTGGGTGGTGGCGAGGGTAAATGGAGATAGGAGGTAGGGAATAGTCATATGAGTGTTGGGTGGGATAATTGTATGGGGTTGTGGTGGGGATTGGTGGGGAGGTAACAAGAATTCAGGGTGGGGGAAGATGGGGAGAGGGTATATGATGGTATGTTAATATGCTTGGCGGTGGAGGTGGAGGGCTCGGATCTATTTTTTTAGGAGGGTTCGGATATATTTTTTTGGTGGTTCAGGGGAAGTAAGGGGTCGGAGAGGATATTCTTTTTTTTTTGGCATTCCGGCCACCAGGTGGTGGTGGGAGAGGACCCTCGTCGGTGGTGGGGCTTTCTTGATTGTGAGTGGGGTTAGGGTTTGTGAAATTAGGGTTTTTTTGGGGCAAAGGTGTAGAATGAGTGGATCTTGGAGAATTAGGGTTAGGATTTTGAGATGTTACCGAGGAGATGGGGGGCGGTACGTGGTGGTTGCCGGTGGTGGAATCCGAGCGTTCATGTCATCCATTTGAGCCTTCAATTGTTGAAAAGCTTCTATGATTTGCTCGAAACAGTTTGATGCGAAGTTGTTCATCTTTTTTGGACCCACGTGATGTTGTTTACGAGTTTTTGTCTACACAACAATAATAACAATAACTGGGTAGAGCGACGAGGCTCTGATACCAATTGACGTAAATGACGTCAATGGGAGCAAGAAAAGATAATTCTCTCCGAATGTTCGTACGTTGGGGATTAAATATCGTACGTTGATAGCGTACGATATCGGAATGTACGTTGATAGTGTTCGAAAAATATCGGATCGGATATCGGAAAAATCGGAATGTTCGGAAAAAAAACACAGCCCTAACCACGTCCTTGATTCACGTCAAAACATATGATCACTCTATTTTTTCCCTTGATAGTGTTTTGGTTAGTGGTGGGGTGCATGGAGCATATTATTAGGCATTTATCAGGCGGACCCTATTTCATCAATGGTATGCATGATATACCTGAAATCTCACTTTCTCTTTGTCTTTCTCTCTCTCTCTCTCTCTCTCTCTCACTCACTCACTCTCTCTCTCACACACACACACACACACACACACACACACATTCACTCACTTTCTCACCCACTCAAGTGCTCCACGTGCATTTGTGTGCGTCCGTATTTTACAGCCTGCACTTTAATGAATTTATTTGAGATTAAAAATTTGAAAGGAAGGAAAGGTACGAGGATGGGAGAAATATCCATTAGGGTCCGTTTGGTTGACATGGGCAAAAGAGTGGGCATGATAAAATTTGCCTAGACAAATTTTATGTAATTTTTTTCACATGAGTCTATCAAACAACTAATTGGCGAAATTAAAGTCAATCCAATTAGTTTATTTAAAAAAAGGTTTTATATTATATTCAAAAATGTTAAAAAAAACAGTTTTTACAATATTTTTATATTACGGTTTTTAAAAAAAAATTAAAATATTTTCTTAACAATTTTTATAATATTAAAAACAGTCTTTAAAACCATACAAAATAGTTTTTAAATATTCATAACAGTTTTTTTTAATTATTCAAAACAGTTTTTAAATTGTTTTTTAAAACATTAAAACTATTTTTATATTATAATCAAAACAGTTTTTAAAAATGTTAAAAACAGTTTTTACAATATTTTTATATTACGGTCTTAAAAAAATTGTAAAACATTTTCTTAACAATTTTTTATAATATTAAAAACAGTTTTTAAAACATTACAAAACAATTTTTTAACTATTTAAAACAGTTTTTAAAATTGTTTATTAAAACTTTAAAACAATATTTATAATATATTTAAAACAGTTTTTAAAAAGGATCAAATACCAAAAAGTCCCTCAAACATTTTTTTTTACACATTTAATCCAAGCCTTTTATTTTGTACCAAAAAGTTTCTTATTCTCTTATCTTTAAAGATCCGTGCCAGTGGAATGTTAAAGCCTTTTTGGCATGGTGAAGGGTTTTTTAGTGCAAAATAAAAAGGGTTGGACTAAACGTGTATTAAAAAAAGTTTGAGGAATTATTTGGTATATGCCCCTTTTAAAAATGTTAAAAACAGTTTTTACAATATTTTTATATTTCGGTTTTAAGAAAAAATTGTAAAACATTTTCTTAACAATTTTTTATAATATTAAAAATAGTTTTTAAATATTCCTAATGGTTTTCTTAATTATTTAAAACAGTTTTTGAATTATTTTTTAAAATATTAAAAGTGTTTAAGAAGTTAGCAAATTTGTTGTCAAATATTTCTCACTCAAATAGGTAAGTAAAATTTGCCTAGGCATTATTCATAGGAGGTGTTATACATTGACAAATAACCTGTAGTCAAACTTTTGTACCAAACATACTAAATTGTAGGCAAATACTCCATTTATTAATTTATTTGTCATTTACCTAGGCAAATAAATCCAACCAAATGGACCTTAGAGAAAGTTAATTTTCCCTCATGTTCGGTTTCCAATGATTCAACAACTGTTATTATATAAAAGGAAGGGATTCCTTTTGAGGATAAAAAGCTAAAAAAACAACTTGACCCTCCCTTATTCTCGCATAATGGGAAAACAAAGGCGGGCCATCTTATTTGATGATTTTTGAAAATTAGAATGAGAACAATATATTGGTCTAAATGATCTTATCAATTATGTTTGAGGTTTGTCTTAAAATGATGTTCCCATTTATTGTTTAGGCGTAAGGTTCATGTTGGCAGTGGATGCGTACAATGATGTTGGCCGTTGATTTCATTAAAGTATTTGAGATTTCTCAATTGCAAATTCATAATATTTCTAATAAGATTCTTACGTAAGAAGACTGGAACCAAATGGAAATATTTGTGAACATTGGTAAAGTGGTTTATTAGGTTTGCTAACCTATGAAAATTATTTAACCCTATAGCATAGGTAACTATGAACTTTATGTGATAGGTTCAATATCTAGCTTCATTGCCTCGCTTTCTTTTGACATGACAAATATGAACTTGACTATACTGTAAGAGTGGACCTTTCAAATTGATATATTAATCCGGGATAAAGTTTTCGCTGAGAAACTATTGTTGAAGTTGGACACTGTTTTTTTAAAATTGAATAGAAAGAAATAGATATCTTTAAAATCTTTAAAAGTAAAGAAGGACGAGGGACTTTCCATTGCAGAGAAGAGGAGTCTAGAAAAGTCAGCAACAAAATTATATACTTAAATATTAAGGGCTTGTTTAGTTTGCAATTATAATTCTGTTTTATGTGCTTAAATACAATTCTAATAAAAAAAATCGTTTGGCAACTTATTTTTAAACACAAAATTATAATATTTCTTTGTTATAATCAAGTTTTTCAGAAAACAAGTTTAGGATGTTTATAACTTCTGTTTTTTTATTTTTCAACTCAAAATTATTCATTCTTAATATTTTAATGTAGTTATACCTTAATATATAATATACATACATAGCACATTAATATGTGTGTAATTCTTATAAATAAAAAATATATATGCACTTGTACACAAAATTACGTATGGAATAATATAAAGTTAAATAATATTATCAATAGATACATGATACTTATATATAGTTTTATACATGTATTATTAATGTATGGAATAATATAAAATATATATATAGTACAAATGTATTAAAAAATATTATCAATTCATGTAAGTATATAATTTTATAGTGAATTATACATGCAATATCATTATATATATATATATATATATATAGTTAAACTGTCCAACATATCTCATTAAATATATCTAAAAATACATGATATTAAATATTAAATGTGCGTGTATATAATTTATGTATGTATACATTCATGTATCATGTATGTTACATTTTTATGTATGTAAATGTAACATACATGATACATGAAATGTAACATTTCATGTATCATGTATGTACATTTGTATGTTACATTTTTAAAAATGTAACTAACATACATACATACGTATGTTACATTTTTAAAAATGTAACTAACATACATAAATGTAACATACATGATACATAAATGTATACATACATAAATTATATATACGTACATTTAATATTTAATATCATATATTTTTAGGTATATTTAATGAGGTACGTAGGGGAGTTTAACTATATATATATATATATGTATGAAAGTTTTAATATCATATATGTATGAAAGTTTTATGTATGTTTATATATACATAGTTTTAATATCATATATGTATGAAAGTTTTATGTATGTTTATATATACATATATATATATATATATATGTTTATATATACATATATATATATATATACACACACACACACATATGTATGATATAAATATACATGTTTGTCAATTTTATCAAATTTTTAAAAAAATGTATTTAAAAACAAGTTTACCAAACGCACACCAATAATTATAAACACAAAAAACTGAATTTTAAAACTGTATTTAAAAGTAGCGTTTAAATCGAGTATTCTGAATAGAGAACCAAATGCCCAAATAACTTCTTAACCAGAACACTATGTAATTGCACAGAGGGTAAAAATGTCTCCTACAACATTGCCCCAGTTCTAACTCACCAAGAGCATGGGGAACGGGTTTCAACATTCAAACCACTTGTCTGTTTGGTTGTAGAAAACTAATTTTTGCTCCTAATGGTCCATTCGAATTTTATTTTTCCTAGGTTTCTTAAGAGCGCAAAGTTCAAAATAGAAATTGCTTCTCCAATTGCCAGTCTTATGAGACCAAAATAACATCGCCTATAGATATTCACAGTCGGTTCAGTTATAACTCAGATCTTGTTAAGTATTGTTGGTTTATGTCAATTAGCTACTTTTTTTTATATATTGTATGTGCAATTAAAAGGATTGCACACACTTCCAATCTCTACATACATTTATTTATCTCTAAAAAAATATATTCTTTATTTATCAAAATAAATAAAAAAAAAAGTCAAATTTGAAGTTATGTACATGTTTATATTGTTCGTTTATTATCATTTTCTTTGGATTGTCCTACTATCATTTTGCTTCCAAAGTATGTAATACAAGTTGAATCCCCCTCCCCCCAAACAAATAAACTAGAGGCACTGTGCATGTGTTGTTCTTATGCTAATAGTATTTAAGGCGATAGTCTCACTAAGGTTTTCCCCTTAGCCTCGATGCACATTTTACAAAACAAATGATCATCTAGCTATATAGTGGCTAATTGCATTCTTACGAGATTCCTAGTAGAAAACGTAATCTATTAACTATTCCAAGAATTTAACTGAGTTTTTTATTTAATTTAATTTGTAGTATGTGAAAAGAAAATTGCAAGAATTTTTTATAAAGAAAAAATTACCAGTAGCGAAGTCCCAAAAATATTATGATAGTCATTAAGTAATAACCAGATTAGTGTTTATTTCTTTTCCCTCCTTTGAGCTTGAACGGGTTGTGTTTCTTATATATTCCCCCTAATCTTTGTTTTTTCTTATACTTTTTGTTAAGAATAATGATAAACTAATCGGCCCTTAACACCTATTGAGTACCGTGTGCTGAGGTGGACTGCACTTACACTCAACAAAACAAAAACAAAACAAAAAAATTTGTCTTAAGACAAAACCCCAAAAACCCACTTTCGTCTGGTCCCCAACATTATCATCCCCCCCCAAAAAAAACTCATTCTCTCTCCAAAACATTATCATCCCCAAAAACCAACTTTCTTTCCATCCATTTATTTTCCCTCCAAAACTTCTTCCACCATTTCTCCACCTAAGCTAACTGTGCCACCAACTGTAAAAAGCTAATTTCTATCTCAATATCTTATCTTTCTCATTTGTTTTATACCTTTAATATATATGCCACCATTTGTATGTTTATTATTATGAATTAAAATAATAAATTGTTTTTTATTTTTCAAAATTATATTCAATATTATATGTTTCTAAAGTTTAATAGTAGAATTTAAGAAATAAAAAAAACATTTTTATTTTTTTATTGATTTTTTTAATTTATAATATTATACAGGCCCAAGATTTTGTAATGGATAAATTTGTGGATTTGGATGTAAGTGAGGAAAATAATATTGATGCAGAATTTGATGAAGACACAAATGTAGAAGAAACAATTGAAGAACCTAATGTTGGAATGTCTTTTAATTCAATGGATGATATGATCTATTTTTATAGAAGATATGGCAAGCAAATGGGTTTTGGCACTTGTTTAAGATCATCTCGTAAAGATAAGAAAGGGGTGTTAAGGTTTGTGACTCTTACTTGTGGGCGTGAAGGCAAGTCGAGAAGCAATGGGAACAATCCTGTAAACTTGCACCCGGTTTCAAAAATGCAATGCAAGGCTAGGGTATGTGCATCTCTCCGCATTGATGATGGAAAGTGGGTGATTAATTCTATAGAGCTTGAGCATAATCATGAATTGAGTCCATCCAAGTCTAGATATTATAGAGCCAACAGGTTACTTTTACCACATGTTAGGAGAAAACTCGAAATGAATGATAGGGCGGGTATTCGAATGAATAAAAGTTTTAATTCTTTTGTGGTTGAAGGCGGAGGACATGAAAATTTGCCATTTCAAGAGAAGGATTGTAGAAATTATATTGATAAAGTTCGATGTTTGCGCCTTGGGGAGGGGGATGCTACTGCAATCCACAAGTATTTTTCAAAAATGCAAACAGATAATTCTGATTTTTTTTATATAATGGATTTGGATAATGATGGGCGATTGATGAATTTATTTTGGGCGGATGCACGAAGTAGGGCAGCTGCAAAGGAGTTTGGATATGTCATTACATTTGACATAACGTACTTGACAAATAAGTACGATATGCCATTCGCTCCTTTTGTAGGGGTGAACCATCATGGACAATCAGTGTTGTTAGGGTGTGGACTAATATCTAGTGAAGACGTGGACACATGTGTATGGTTATTTCAATCGTGGCTTAGTTGTATGTCAGGGTCTCATCCCAATGCAATTATTACGGATCAAGATAAAGCCATGAAAAATGCAATAGAAATCGTATTTTCCACTACGCGACATCGGTGGTGTTTGTGGCACATTATGAAAAAGTTGCCAGAAAAATTAAAAGGGCACAAACATTATGAATCAATCAAATTTTGCATTCAAACGGATGTTTATGATACATTAACACCCAAAGAATTTGAAGAAAGTTGGTGCAAATTTATTATGGAATATAATCTCGAAAACAATGAATGGCTACGTGGCTTATATGTTGAGAAACATCGTTGGGTACCAACTTTTGTGAAAGATGTATTTTGGGCTGGAATGTCGACCACACAACGCAGTGAGAGTATGAATGCATTTTTTGACGGGTATGTCAATTCCAAAACATCATTAAAGCAATTTGTGGAACAATATGAAAATGCGTTGCGTAGTAAGGTTGAAAAAGAAAGTCAAGAAGACTTCCACTCATTTAACTCATTCATCCCTTGCGTAACTCGTTATGATATGGAAAAGCAATTCCAAAATGCCTACACAACGACAAAGTTCAAAGAAGTTCAACTAGAGTTGTTAGGGAAGATGTATTGTGAGTTGGGGTCTTCGTCATTTTTGGAAGGTGTAGGCGTGGTAGAATAGGACGTTACCGAAGATGTGAGTTTTGGTGGAAACATGTGACGTGCTACTTTTAAGGTTAACTTTCACGTTGATAATGACGGAGTTGATTGCAATTGTAAATTGTTTCAGTTTAGGGGAATTTTGTGTCGGCATGCCATTACTGTGTTAATTCATAGAAAGATATACGAAGTACCCGAGAAGTATATTTTGAAAAGATGGGATAAAATGCTCAAAAGGTGTCACACAAAAATAAAAATAAGTTATAGTGATTGGTCCGCAAAACCCGAGTCCCTTCGCTTTGATAAAATGTGTAATGCTTTCTATGTGGTGGCGAATTTGGCAACCAATTCCGAAGATAGGTGTGAAAAGGTTATGTCGTGGATATGCCATCTAAAAGATGTGTTGGTGGTTGATTCATGTGGAAGCAATGAACCTCTTTTGAGGAAGATTCCTACAAACAAAAGCAAAATAATACATTCACCGCTGGTTGTGCGAAGTAAAGGACGACCACCATGTAAGAGGAGGCAATCTACAGTTGAAAAAGTTGTTCGGGCGAAAAATAATAGTAAGAAAAAAAATGCAACTCCACCTACTAAGGTATATAAATTAATTATTTTTCTTAGTACTTAATACTTTTGTTAGATTGTCATGTAACTTACTTATGCCATGTAACTTATTGTTTATATGCATTTTTTAGGATTGTCGGGGTGATGAATACATGAGATTGTTACCTACACTTGACTTTATTGGAACACAAGAGAGTTTAACTACAAAGGTAAAATTTATATTAGTTTAAATATTTCTTAACTTATGAATAATCTTAACTAAAACAGTTTTTTTATTTCCTTGTTTGTTGTTTTGGGTTGTGTATGGTGTAGGAATCTGAATTGCAACAAAATGTTGGTGGAGGGAGTCAAGACTTGCCTAACCAACTAAATTTTATGAGGATGCTAAATGGATTTTACACGATACAACAATTGGGGATGCAAGATGTGATGCAACCTACCTTTTATCCGGCTACTTATACTCAATTACTTGGAGCCAAGGATAAAGATGTTACAAATACAATTTTGTTTAAGAATTTTAGAAATTGAGAGATTCTCAAAAAAATTATTTTTTGGTGGGCTATTTTGTTCAAAACAACGTCATATGTTTTGGCATTTTGTTGGGCTTATACTCAATTATTTTTTGGTGGGCTATTTTGTTCAACACTTTTGTGGATTATGAATGTGGTTTGAGAATATCAGTATTATATTTTGGCCATTTTGTTCATATGGTTGTAATGCTAAAACAATAGACATTAATTTTATTGTAATGTTTTTTTAGCAGTTTAGTTTGATGTATTTGAGATGGAAGTTTTTTTTTCTCTATATACAATGGTGAGTATGTTGTTATTTTGGTTCAGAAGTCCAAGTGCTGAAAAATATAATAAGCAGCTTACTGTTTTTATTAGGATTGTGAGTATGTTGTTATTTTGATTCAGAAGTCTTAAGGCTTTTCTTGAGCTTTGGTTGGTGAGTAAGTTGTTATTTTTGTTGGGATTGTGAATGGTGAGTATGTAGTTTTCCCTCTGCAACTTACGAATTTTGTTGGGATTGTGAATGGCTTTTGTTGGGAAGTTTTTTTTGGGATTGTGCAGTCCAAACCTATAACAGAATGGTTTTTTGGTGGGAGTGAAAATAGTGCAGTCCAACTCAACATATCTGTACTGAGAGTGTGCTAATGGCCGGTAAGCCTAGCAGCACTCGTTTGTTAATACATTAGATTATTACACAAAATTAAGATTATATTGCTACTATATTTTCATTTTTGTCAAAAAATAGTGTATGTTACCCAAAGTGAAAAAGCAACCCAAGTATATTGCACATGTTGGTAATTTATCTTTAAAAGATTAATAGGAGGAGATGAAATGGACATATGAAATCATGTTAATCGCGGGTAGGTGTAGTTGACCGGGGATAGAGCTAGTAACAAAATAACATTGGTTGGATATGCAGATAATGGTCGTCAATGTAGAAATTTGGGTTGGTCGTGCGTCACTAGTAGATATAGAACTTAGTTATTGATGTAGAATAATGTTGCGCCTTTGAAGTCTCTGCTTATTTTGTTCATAAAAACTAAATATAGGTTTGATTGATCAATTAGATGTATTCAGTTACAAAGATGTTGAATTAAAGGTTATAAAGTCGATAATTACAACGAACGCAACATTATAAATGTACCAAAATAAAATGGAGTAATTATGAAAGTATGTCTTATGAAAGTCCTTTTGTCTTAGCCCAGGAGAGGTGCTAACCTATCGAGAAGTTGACCATCATTTTTTATGAATTTCTAGATTTTTATTGAATTATTCTTAGCACTAAAGGTGATGGAGTCGAAATGCAAGGGAGTTGTCATGTGCTAAAATGAGAAAGGTAGATAGGAAAAGGTAAAATGGGGGTACATGGAGAAGACGAAAAAAAGGAAGAAGGGTACTCAAAAAATTCTAACAATAAAGGATGAAGGATAAAAGGCGAACTTAATTCTGAACTCATTTTTATGTTAATTTTAATGGCCAAGTGGATAGAGTGTTGGCCTTGAGTTGTTTGTCATAGTTGGAGGGAGTAACTTAATGGAAACACAGAGTATAGATTTTGAGCCATTTTTTTAAACATTAATTAATAAAGAATATAGATCTCCTAGACTTTGTCACTTCAAGGTTGAATCTCAGTTAATGTAACACCCCGTATTTTTATGATATTAAATAATTATGAGATTAATTATTATTCTTGGATTAATTAAATTAAGAGGTGATTAATTAATTTATTTGGATTAAAATAAATATTAACTGGCGTGCCTAGGGTTAATACTTATTGTTGAGAAATACGGAATATTACTGTGTGAATACATAATATGGAATTATGAAATTTTATAAAGTGTCAAAGGGTGAAATATGACAGTTTGGTATTTTAAATCAGGACGCGCGTGTGAGTCGTGTCGGGACTAATTGAATGGAAAAAAAGATAATTTATTTTTAAATAACTTGTATGGTAATTTTGAGTGCGCCGTTGAGTTCGAAAGGGTCGAGATAGTCAGAAAACTCTACCTGGGTATCTATTTGGACTCTGGGATATTTTTAGGCCTAACCGGCACCCCGTATGGGGTATTTTTGTCCTTTAAATTTTTGGAAAAACATTATGGACGAAAATTAGGAAATTAAATATAGAGGAATCTGGGTTAGAGGGGAGTTATCATCTTTAAACCTACGAGAGAGAAAAGAGAAAGGCATAGAGGAAGGAAGAAGAAGCCATAGGAGTTCTTGGTGCATAACTCAAGAACACACTCCAAAAATCCCACCAAAGTGTATATCGTGAGACGAGGAACACACCTATAAAAACATCATAAGGAGATCAGACCTTCGAAATTGAGGCAAGTGTTTAATCCTTGCAAAATTGTAGCAACAATCATGTTCATGTTAGTATAGATATGTAATACTCAATTATGGTTCTTAAATTTTGATGAAATTTGAGAACTAAGGACATTAATTGAAATCTGATATCTAATTAGGATAAATCCTTCATATAGATAGGTTGTAAATCATAAATTGATGATTTATTTATGATGAAAGAATCTGATTTTGAGTTCTTATATAGAAATTTGAAGAACTAGGTTTTTTTGAATAATTTTGGGGATTTTCATAATTTATTAAGGTTTATGCATGATTAAATGATTCTAGTCGATTAGACATTATCCCAACATGTTCAATTATTGATTGGAGGTAATTGTTGGGAGTTTGGGACAAATCTGTAAAGGTTTCAAGTTGAGAAAGAATAGAAAAACGCAGCAGGTAGCAGAATGGAGACGACGATGTCTCGTTCGAACGAGATACACAGTCATTTGAACGACATGCTAATTTCGTTCGAACGAAACCAGTTGCCGTTCGAACAACAGTCCTAGAAAGATTTCAAAAATCCCTATTTTTCCTCCAAACTGTGTTACACAGTTAGTTGAGTGAGGTAAACTTCCAGTTACTGATAGTTGTTTAGTGCAGAATTATTTGGGAAGCATTCCTAGGATGATACCTTAAGGCTTGGATAGGTGAATTAACTTTGGAAATTTCGAGAGACTGGATAATCGAATTAATTACGTTATAAATAGTAATGAGAAATATACTACGTGTAGAAATGTATGTATGGGTTGGGTGAATACCTGGACTTTAATAGGACATGGGAGTGCCTATTATTTTTTTTTATTATTATTATTATTATTATTATTATTATTATTATTATTATTATTATTATTATTATTATTATCATCATCATCATTATTATTATTATTATGGTGTGTATAGCATACATACATTGTTTGCTATCGAGAGGAGGTTTCGCACAATGGATAGTCTTATCCTGGGTGACCCAATGGGGGGATATTTGACTTGTATCCAGAGCATATGAACTTGGATACGTGTTATCTGTTACGTAGGATAGTTTTGACGGTTGAATGGGAGTGTAGGTATGTGCATGACCCATTTAGTTGGTGAGTATGATCGCCTCCAATATTTGTGTCAATTGCCCTTCACGCAGTGAGCGATGCATCGGGGCACGATAGCAGAGTATGCATTACGCCAAGTGGTCCTAACCAAGGGGCGCAGGATTTATGTATATATATATATATATATATATATAGGGATGATGTGACTATATGTTTATATATCTAAATATACTTGTGAATGATTCTAATGGGTGAAATTAGAAAATTTATAAATGTTGGTAAGTAAAGAAATTTCGGTGGATAAAGGATTTTCTATCAGAATAGTGAATGTAAAATATGGTTAATTGGCATAAAAAAATATTATTAGCGTATTGTATGGGAGATACAAGTTACTCCTTTGAGATATATTTAGAAGTATAATTCTATGATCTAGTTGGGAACATTATGGATAACTAGGTTCGGATAGATGTACGTTAGGCGTACACAATAGTGGAGAGGTGAGAATCTCATGTGAGAGTTCGAAACTAACATGCACTTAATAATTGCATCATTGTAGTATTTAATACTTGCTAAAATAAATATTTTTACAACTCGGGCTCTGACCTGTTTCTTTCTATTCTCATATATATATATATATATATATATATTATTTATTAGGTACCCAGCCACAGGGTTGCCACCAGACTCTGACACATGGATCATTTGGCAAGCTGCAGCTATTGTGGAAGCTATATGTTATTGAGATTAGACGTTTCTCTCTTTCCATTGAGTTTTAGTTATGACATTTCAGTTAGGGCATGTGTCGCTCGCTTCCAGTTTAGTTATTCAGAGATTGTACTTTTCTTAGTAGCATTTCTTCTCTTATTGGATTGAGTGGTGTTACACTTTTGGTTTGAGATTTTGAAGTGGAATGTTTTATCCAGTATTATTTAATTCAATAATTGTTTCTTGTTCAGTATTTACATTATTTTGGTGGAATCCAGATAGTTTTTAATAATTAAAATTTATTAACGTATTATTTGGGTATAACCACTGTTCTAAAAAATCCGCCTAGGCACGCCTAGGCTTGAGGCTTGGGAGAAACGCCCCGCCTTAAGATTTTGACGCCTTATGCTTGGTATAATCCTTAAGGCGTACTTTTTCTCTAAAAATAGTAATGCTTTAGTGAAACGATATTGCCTTTTAAAGATTTTTTTACAACCCGGACCATTATTTCTTCCAAAATAATCAAATAGTATTTTTATTTGCAATTATTCAGACATATTTTTATGATACGTACAATTTTAGTATTTTAATAGCCTTGTTATGGTTAAAAAATATTAAAATATATTAAAAAGGCCTAAACGCCTTTTCACGCCTTTTTACGCCTAGGCCTGCCTAGGCTTCTAAGGCTTAAGGCTTGGCCTTCACGCCTCGATCACGCCCCGCGTTTTTTAGAACCTTGGGTATAACTAAAATTAAATGTTTTGACACTTAGCTTAATTAATTATTAGGTGATAAATAAAATAAAATTATTTTTCAACAGTGATGCTAAGAATGAACCAACCAGACACTTTGATTTAATTTAATAAAGGACTGATCACCCGATATTTAATTAGGCGGGGTGTCACGGGTGGTATCAGAGCATCAGGTTCTAATGTCCTTAGGTTCTGTACGGCTTGTTATGGTTTCTACTTAACGCTCTTTAATTTAGAGCCCTAATATTAGGAATGTTGTATTCATCCTTACGTGTTGGAAATTCATACTTATGGGATTTAATTGTATGAATGCTACACTCATACAGTCCATTATAACTTTTAGATGGCACGACAAGAAGAGCAAGCTATCACTGTTGGGGGAGTCAATGAACAAGGTCAGCCGATACCTCAGGTATCGCCGAAATGTGTATCAATCGTCGAAAAAGAAGGTATTGTGGTACAGACAGTTACAACTGCAGTCTTACAATACTAAGATCGCAATATGCAGCTTATAGGAGGCAAAAGAACAAGAGAAGATAGTCAGTATGGCATGAATAAGGTTAGAAATTTTGGGAAGGCCCCAATACGGCAGCAACAAGTTCCTCAGGGTCGTAAAGACAACAAAGGTAATAAAAATCCCATAAAGAGCCAAAAGCGTCAGGGCCAACATAGCCAGGAACAAAATTTTGTCATAAGAAGGTGTTTCAAATACGAAAAAGACGACCATAAACGTTAAACTTGTTCAGATAAGGCTGAAGAGAAATCCCGACCCGACCAACAAGCACAACAAGGCCGAAAAAAGCAAGGAATTTTAGGACTCTGATATAAGTGTGTACAACATGGTCACAAGTGGAGGAACTGTCCTCAAACTGATGTTGTTTTTTATTAAGATGCCCAGTAGGGCCAACAGGGCAAAGGAAGAAGTGGAACTAAGCAACATGGCCGAAATCAACAGAGACGTAACGTGACACAATTTTTTGGTAGATGCTTCAATTGTGGCAGGATGGGTCATAGGAAGCAGGATTGTCCAGATAAGGGAAAAACACCCCAGCAGCAGGGGCAGATACCGTATGGACATGTGTGCAACGTCCAACAGGCGGTCGTTCAGCAGCCACCACCCGCCATTGAGGGTATGTCCTCTAGCTTTGGGGTTATGGAATATATATTTTGTTTAATACTAGGACTTCACATTCGTTCATAGCCGCTGGAATTGCACGGGCCGCGGAATATTTTCAAAGACGGCCAACAAGATGATTACATGTGTAGACTCATCGTGGGGTAATGGGTCATTGACTTTATATTATGACGGGGAATAGGGATAAGAGTGGGAGACTTATTTTACTTGTCGACATGTTTGTATTAAATACGTCAAAGTGCGAGGCGGTTATTGCTATGGATTGGCTTGTTGTGTATAGGGGCATGATATATAGTTTTAGTAGGTGCATTATTCTGCTATACAGGGTCGGGAGATGTTTCAGGTGGCGATACCTGATCCGGAGTAAATACCGCCCACCCATTTGTATTATATAGGGGAGGACACCTTTAAGGAGACAGTGATTACCATTTATTCGATTCCCATAATTCGCAAATTTTCTGATGTGTTCCAAAAGAAGTGAGCTAGGAGGGTTAGAGAATCTAAACGAAGAGCAAAATTGAACTTAATAGTGTTAGAGAAACACCACATGGGAGTATACCCAATAGGAAACTCATTTAGAAAATTCTGATTAATTAACTCCCTATAAAGTGACAATGAAGTTAAACAGGGTTATTGAGGCCAATAATAGTTTTGAAAAGACCGCGTAGCCAAAGGGACAATGGGAGAACAATTGGGAGCTAAGACTGCCAGTACGAGGAAATGACTTTCCAAAATGGTCAGTGGGACCAGTGACGGGAAACGACTGGGGAAGTTTCCCTATGTGTAGAGAGTGGGACCACCAGTGTTGAAAGTGTCCATGTTGAGAAGTACAACCAATAAGATTTAAAAATAGTAAACCATGCCGGTTAGGCATAACAACTAGAGGAGTGAAATTTTCAGAGTAGGAAATTGGGACTAGGGGACTGAACACAATAAGTTACAACTCGAGAGTGGTGGGTTTAGGCAGGACCAGTAGAGTCCTCAATAATAATAGCATATGAAAATCCTTAGGGTCATTGGGGCCCATGATGAAATAGGGTGGTTATTAAGGCCATAATTGAGGTCCTGAGATATAGGCCAATGTTTCAATGATGGGTGTGTAAGCCGCAAAACAGAATAAATTTTCCACGGCAAGGAGGGGGAAACTATGGGGTGAAATACTAGATGTATTAAGATTGCAGATACTCATGGGACGTGTTGGCAACCACAGGTTGGGATCCTACGATCAGGCGAGCCTGATAAAGTTTTGGTTCATCCTTGTGGGGAAAAGGATTAGGTCAAATGACATGGTTGTATCACAATACATATATGAATTGTAAACACTTAAGATCACGTGTGAGTCGAGTTTAGTGGGTACATTAATTTTGGTCAATATGGTTATAAGTGTATTGATCATGGGTAACCGAATTTTAGATATCACCCGTGAGCAAGTCGGGTGGGAACTATAGGCATATGTTATTGTCAAAAATTTTACTACTGCATTGAGTTAGTGAAGTAGAGCTTATTATGGTAATGTGTAGTGATAATTACTTAATGCTGGAACGATAGTAGATTGAGTGATAGATTATCATGCTGGGTACTCCGGGGGAGTAATATTATTTTGGTAAGGTTTATATATGAAAACTTCATGATATCGTAAACTTTAGTGAGTTTTTTATCTCATTAGATATGATCCAGTGCGTAGGTATATAATTACTGATATGACTCAGGATACATCGTGTTCTTTACAAGGCAACGAAATATAGCTCATCATGTATATAGCGCTGAAAACTTGGGATAGTGAGAGCGCCATGTTTTATGTTATTATTAAGGACATACATAGATTAGTATGTCAATATAGGAAGATTGTGGGAAGGTACATATATGGGCTAAGGACCTTATGGACCTCGACCACCGATAATGTTAGGTAGTATTGTATCGGGAGGGTTCCTTATTTGAATTTCGCTTTACGAGACATCCCACGCATGAAACTAATGAACGTCGAGAGTTGGAAAAAAGTTTGGATGATAGTACATAGGATTCGTACCTTAGTAATTGTACATTTATGAGAGTATAGTTGAGAGTGAATAATTCCATTATAATGTGAGAATATATTTCATTTGTACAAAAATGCGCAAGACATAGGGTGTATGGGCGCCCTAGGTAATTGAATCTTGATTTTTCTTTTCGTTCAGAACGTATAGGATAAGGTCAATGAAGATAGAAGTGGAAATATCGGGACTTGATTGTACGCTCACGAGAATGGTAGGGTATTAAGCAGTAGATTGTGATTGTCATGTGAATTCGATAATATTTAGCCCGGGGAGTTAAATTTTATTCCGCAATTACGTTTCACGAGAAACTAATTTTTAGAGCGAGGGAAGGACCTGTGACACACGGTGAGGCAAAGTCACATAGATTACGGTTAGAGGTAGATTTGAGAGAATATTATATGTACAATGTTATAAATAACAGTGGTGATGGGATTTAATGAAGAGAAATATTGATAAATTCGTTTTGCAATGGGCCACCTGTCCGTTGGAAAAAAGGGTGGACCATCCGAAACAAGTAGGGGTTTCTTCAACCGTTAGGGATTCCTAAGTAGTAAGGGGAGAGTATTCCCCATGATTTTATCGTAAAAGGGTTACGATCCTATATGGGTGATAATGGATCAGTTGACCGAAGTAGATCACGTTATGCACGTTAACACTGGTCTACTACGAGACAGTGTGCGTAGACCTTTGTAATCGAGATAGTGAGGTTATATGGGTTACCGCTTGATATCGAGTCCGATTGGGACAAGATCTTTGTCTTTCGATTATAGAAAAGTGTTCACGAGTCTATGGATACCGAGTTGTGGTTAAGTACGACCTATCATCCATAGATGAACGAGCAGAATAAGTGGACTAGCCAGACGTGGGAGAATAAAAGTATATGTGTACCCTTGAGTCTCAAGGGAGGACGAGAGCAGTCCTTTCCACTAGTGGAGTTTGTGTACAATAACTCATATAAGTTCACTTTTGGGCATGGTGCCAGTTCAGGTGTGGCACAGTAAGCCTTGTTGTCCTCTTGTTTGTTAGTTAAAGATAGGGGACCAAGTTCTAATGCAACGATTAGAAATGAATTGGAACATAGTATAAAATGTGCATAAAATCTATACTTCGTACACAACCTACTTGTGTGCGATCGTCGCGAGACGAGGTCGTATGTATCTAAAGAATGATTAATCTACTAAGGTGCGAATAATACAAGGCTAGATAGTCAATATCTAAAATAAAGTTTAAGTAGTATAACTTAAACGATACGACTTGGGTAAGAACCTACGTGATAGGGTAACCTATAGTTTAAAAACAAACATATGTGGGGTGCTTACTATTGAGATTATCCAATAGCATACGATATGTGTAGTGCGGAGTACCTTACTTGGGAGCGTAAATATACGATGCGCAAATTATATACAACGTTTTTTGTACCTGGTACACTTTTTCCAAAAATCGAGATAAAATTTCATTGTAAGAGGGGAAGTATGTAACACCCCGTATTTTTATGATATTAAATAATTATGAGATTAATTATTATTATTGGAGTAATTAAATTAAGAGGTGATTAATTAATTTATTAGGATTAAAATAAATAAACTAGCATGCCTAGGGTTAATACTTATTGTTGAGAAATATGGAATATTACTGTGTGAATACATAATATGGAATTATGAAATTTTATAAATTGTCAAAGGGTGAAATATAACAGTTTGGTATTTTAAGTCAGGACGTGCATGTGAGTCGTGTCGGGACTAATTGAATGGAATAAAAATATAATTTATTTTTAAATAACTTGTATGGTAATTTTGGGTATGCGATTGAATCCGAAAGGGTCGAGATAGTCAGAAAACTCTACATGGGTATTCTATTTAGACTCCGGGATGTTTTTAAGCCCAACCGACACCCCGTAGGGGTATTTTTGTCCTTTGAATTTTTGGGGAAACATTATGGACGAAAATTAGGAAATTAAATATAGAGGAATGTGGGTTAGAGGGGAGTTATCAGCTTTAAACCTACGAGAGAGAAAAGAGAAAGGCATGGAGGGAGGAAGAAGAAGCCATAGGAGTTCTTGGTGCATAACTCAAGAACACACACAAAAAATTCCGCCAAAGTGTAGATCGTGAGACGAGGAACACACCTATACCAACATCATCAGGAGATTAGACATTTGAAATTGAGGCAAGTGTTTAATCCTTGCAAAATTGTAGCAACAATCATGTTCATGTTAGTATAGATATGTAATACTCAATTATGGTTCATAAATTTTGATGAAATTAGAGAACTAAGGACATTAATTGAAATCTGATATCTAATTAGGATAAATCCTTCATGTAGATAGGTTGGAAATCACAACTTGATGATTTATTTATGATAGATGAATCTTATTTTGAGTTCTTATATAGAAATTTGAAGAACTTTGTTTGAATAATTTTGAGGATTTTCATAATTTATTAAGGTTTATGCATGATTAAATGATTCCAATTTGTTAGATATTATGCCAACATGTCCAGTTATTGATTGGAGGTAATTGCTGGGAGTTTGGGACAAATCTGTAGAGGTTTCAAGTTGAGAAAGAATGGAAAAACGTAGCAGGTAGCAGAATGGAGACGACGATGTCTCGTTCAAACAAGATGAATAGTCATTCAAACGACATGCTAATTTTGTTTGAACGAAACCAGTAGTCATTCGAACGAGAGTCCCAGAAAAATTCCAAAAATCCCTGTTTTTCCTCCAAATCGTGTTACACAGTTAGTTGAGTGAGGTAAACTGCCAGTTACTGATATTTGCTTAGTGCAGAATTATTTGGGAAGCATTCCTAGGATGATACCTAAAGGCTTGGATAGGTGAATTAACTTTGGAAATTTCGAGATAGTGGATAATCGAATTAATTACGTTATAAGTAGTAATGAGAAATATACTACGTGTAGAAATGTATGTATGGGTTGGGTGAATACCTGGACTTTATTAGGACATGGGAGTGCCTATTATTATTATTATTTATTATTATTATTATTATTATTATTATTATTATTATTATTATTATTATTATTATTATTATTATTATAATTATTATTATTATTATTATGGTGTTTATAGTATACCTACACTGCTTGGTATCGAGAGGAAGTTTCGCGTAATGGACAGTCTTATCCTGGGTGACCTAATGGGGGGATATTTGACTTGTACCCAGAGCATATGAACTTGGATACGTGCTATCTGTTACATATGATGGTTTCGACGGTTGAATTGGAGCATAGGTATGTGCATGGCCCATTAAACTTGTGAGTATGCTCGCCTCCAATATTTGTGTTATGATATTTATGGTTCGTGAGAGACGCCGAACCAATTTTCCTTCATGCAGTGAGCGATGCATCGGGATATGATAACATAGTATGCATTGCACCAAGTGGTCGTAACCAAAGGGCGCAGGATTTATGTATATATATATAGGGTTGATGTGACTATATGTTTATATATCTAAATATACTTGTGAATTATTCTAATGGGTGAAATTAGCAAATTTATAAATGTTGGTAAGTAAAGTAATTTTGGTGGATAAAGGATTTTCTATCAGAACAGTGAATGTAAAATATAGTTAATTGGCATCAACGAATATTATTAGCGTATTGTATGGGCAATACGGGTGACTCCTTTGAGATATATTTAGAAGTATAAGTCTCTGATCTACATGGGAACATTAGGGATAACTACGTTAGGATAGACGTACATTAGGCGTGCACAATAGTGTTGAGGTGAGAACTTATGTGAGAGTTCGAAACTAACATGCACTTAATAATTGCATCATTACAGTTTTAAATACTTTCTAAAACAAGTATTTTTACAACTCGGGCTCTGACCCGTTTCTTGCTCTCTCTCTCTCTCTCTATATATATATATATATATATATATATATATATATATATATATATATATCAGGTGCCCAGCCACATGGTTGCCACCAGACTTAGACGCATGGATCATTTGGCGAGCTACAACTGTTGTGGAAGCTGTAGGTTATTGAGATTAGACGCTTCTCTCTTTTTATTCAGTTCTAGTTCAGATATTTCGGTTACGGCATGTGTCGCCCGATTCCAGTTTAGTTATTCAGAGATTGTACTTTTCTTAGTAGCATTTCTTCTCTTGTTGGATTGAGTAGTATTACACTTTTGGTTTAAGACTTTGAACTAGCATGTTTTATCCAGTCTTATTTAATTCAGTAATTGCTTCCTGTTCAGTATTTATATTATTTTGGTGGAATGCAGATAGTTTTTAGTAATGAAAATTTATCAACGGATTATTTTGGGTATAATTAAAACTAAATGTTTTAACACTTAGCTTAATTAATTATTAGGTGATAAATAATATAAAATTGTTTTTTGACAGTGATTCTAAGAATGAACCAACCGGACACTTTGATTTAATTTAATCAAGGACTGATGACCCGGTATTTAATTAGGCGGGGTGTCACTGTTAATTCATGAATTAAATAAAAAAATAAAGATGTCTGCTATTTCTAAAAGATTCAAAATATCCCTATATTGTTTTGAGAATTACAATATCTTGAACAAATATGGATGTCTAGTGACAATCACCATATAGATGGGAAAATATACCCATATCTTTTGCATTTTTGGGAAGAATAATACTCCCATGTGTTCCTGCACTAAATTTTACCAAATGGTCATATTAAATTTGACTGTCCTAAGTGTCATTAATTTCCCCTCATGTATTCAATTACTTATTGTCATTCTCCTTTATTGATGCTATTAGAACCACCTAAGTGTTGCATTTCCATTGATTGGGAGATTTAGGGTGCACTTGCATATTGTTACCAAAATTTGAAAGATTTGTGTGAAATGATCTTAGAAGTGTTGTTATGTTAGTGATCCGTGTTAAAAAAATTGTTTAAGTTTATTTTTAAATATCTTATCAAATATAAAGGAGTGGCCTAGTAGTGTGCTAAGAAAAATAGAAAAAGAAAAAGAAAAAGAAAAAGATAAGGCACAATAATATTTTTAAATGAATGTTCCAACATATTCTTGGTCCCAATAAATTTTGATTAATCTTCACTGTTTATATATTGGTGCTATTTAATGCTTTATTCGGTATGATGGTGGATCCCACTATGGTACAACCAATTAAAGAATCTGATAGCATCGAATTTGGTGTGTGTATCATAGTCATTTTATAATTACTAGACACTGTTGAGACATCAACAAGATTACAAGCTTTCCACGTAGATGCCAATAACAAAGTAGGGAATATTAGTTCTCTCAAAGATCTTCTACTAATTCTCAACACACATAGTAGTCATAGTAAAAAAATAAAATATCCATTACTTCAACTTGAGTCAATTTAAATTTCTAATCTCTCTTTGTCCAACATCACACTTTCCCCCTCTAAAATTTCAACCGAGACCACAAGATTTCTCGTTGTAGGTTCACTTTGACTTGCATATATAGGAGGTTGGTTGAACATTATCACCGATCTTGATAGTTATATGATTCTTCATAGTAGTGGAAAAACTATGGGTTGGCCCTAATGTGGGAGGATCAAATATGGGTTGGGCCTAATATGGGTGGGCCAAATATGAGCTAGGTCAACCCATTTTTTCTCTCCCAAATAAGTATAATTATTCCAAATATATGTTAAAAAAATATAGTTTACTCTTAACTTTTAAAAATAGGTTTTGTATTTGACTCGTTACTTTTGAAAATGAACTCCATATTTGATTCATAACTTTTAAATATGGGCCCTGTATTTAACTCTAACTTTTAAATATAGTCCCCATATTTGACTCATTGCTTTTAAAAATGGGCCCCATATTTAAATGACTGGGCTAATATGGGTTGTTTTATTATTTGGGACCCATTTTCCACTACTAATTCTTCACAACCAAGCCTCTTGGTCCAGTGGTATAAGGCTACCATTGGGACAGTCTTGGGGGTAGATTGGGTTTGGTACCCATTTTAAAGTAATGATTGGCCAGCGAAAGCCATGAACCGTAAATGGGGATTAGTCGAGGTGCGCGTAAGCTGGTTCGGACACCTCATGGTATACTATCAAAAAAAAATATGATTCTTCACAAAAAAATATAGGAATTTTTAAAAATTAAATCCCATCGATCTCTCATATGTCCGATTTTATTTCAATTTGGTTGCTGCACCATTGTTGTTTTGGGGATTCTTTTATTCCCTTGCATTTAGATTCAAATTCATGATGAACGTGTAACGAAAAAAGATATAAAGAAGGAATTAGAAGAGAAGTATGGCGATAAGGACAAGCTAAATGTTTTTTACAGTATTATTTTGAGATTAGAATTTTCATATATTCGTATCTCAAGTCTAATGTTATTTTTTATGCAACAATTGCTAGAAATAAATTCTGATTTCAATAATGATCCTATTAAGCTTACAAAATATTCAAATGTATATATTCATGTGTATATACGCGACAATGACAGGGATAAAATAATTTGTGACGTGGATGAAAAAGACATTACAGAACACCTCAGGGTAAATAATAATTTTTTAAATTTACTGAAAAATGATATATTTGCTAAATTTTCAATAAGTTCACAAATTATATTAATATGTTTATGTTTCACGAGTTTGGATATAGATTGACACTAACAATCATCCAATTTCAGATAAGTTTGAAGATGGAACATGAAGAGTAGGAGGGCAAGAGAAGAGATAAAGCACAGGCTCACCTTGACATTATTATCAAGGTTATTGTTTCTTAACTAACTGATGTTTTAATGATAAATTGAAGATATAGATGATATCTATGCCTAATACAATGCTAATCACTGAATCAATTAATTGACACATCGAGGTTGTTCGCAAGTAAGACCTATTGGAACTGATTTGAAAAGATTTATATTTTGATATTGTCGATCATAACAAAGTTCGTAGTTTTCTAATCTAAAAGAAGATGCCTTTTACCCTTTTCAAGATACTGATTAGGTGTGCAAGATTTTTCGATTTTTAAAAATTTCTGAAAAAGTTGGAGCACAGTTACCATTTTCATATTTTTAAAATTCTATATTTTTTGAATTTATGCCAATCTGGAAAACTTGATATTTCTAACCAAAACATATCATTATTTTTTATTAAATGTTTGGAAAAACTATTATACAAATTGAGTAGCCCCCTGTTACTATGTTGGGAAAAATCAATTCGCGATAACTTGAATTTCACCAAGAGGATATTGTATGCTTTACGCGGGGAAAGAAATGGTTGGTGGACCTAGGCTCTCTGGTGCTAATGGTAGTTGATGAAGGTGGGGGTGGGGAGTTTTGTTTCTTATTTTAATAAAATTATCTATTATTTGGGTTTATAATTTTTTCTTATTTTTATAGTTGTTTTGGTTTTAAAATGATGGTCAATGGGCCATATTCCAAACACATGACCATTAAATTGACAAAAAAAAATGGAAACGGGGCAAATAAAATAAATAAGGTGGTACTTGAGTCTAATATCTGATGAGGTATTTAGGTCTAGATGACCCTATAAGAAAATGAGATAATTACTTACTAGACAAGTCCTAAAAAAGGAGATAAATAAAGATAAACTCATTTTGAAATTAAAAAAAGTTGGTAATCCTTCCATTATTCCTAAGTCGCAACCTAACCTCTCATCTCTCCTATATTTCGTATCATTTTCATTTAATAGCAATAATGGAATATTTTCATTTAAATTATTCCTTATTGAAATTTTATAATTGTACATGCATCCGATGATTGGAATTTAAATTGTTGGTTTTTTTTTAATGATTACAGGTTAGTTTCATGTAAAATCAAAAAAGACTTTACCAAAAAATTTTAAAACGTAAAGAGTTAGCAACGATATTTAGTTTGTTGGGTCGTGCTAGACGATATTTTTTTATTAACTTCATTCTACGTTTGCTTTGTTGTTTGTATATGTTATGATGATGGTGAGGTGGTTCATATATTACCATAGTTGATTTGAGTTGACTTATTTTACATATTATCAATTGATTAATTATTAAATTTATTGAATGTAGTTGATTTGGATCGTCGATGTGGGTGGTTATCAAGAAGTGAATTTGTTGAATGCAGTTCATTTGGATCATTGAATGAAGTTGTTTGTATATAGTACACTTCTTTTTATGTGAATTATGTTAAATAGTTCACCTTTTTGTCAGACATTATGATGTAGTAATCATTAGTTATGGATATTATCAATAGTAGTCGTGATATGAATATTATTCCTTGGTACTTTCAACTAGTATATATTTTGATTGTAGGATTTCAAGTTGAATTAATAATGGGTAATATAGTAACTTTGGTGTTAAATTATTATATTTATTTTGTTTGTAGTTGTAGTTTATTAGTGGATGAAAATATATCTCTATTATAAAATTATAGGTTGGTTTAATGAAAAAATAATTTATATAAAAAAATATGACCTTTTACGTCGATTTTAACAAAAAAAAGGCATAACCGAGACTCTCCTTACAAAAGTGTGATAAAAAATATACCCTTTTATCACAGTTTAACTTGTTAAACCGAGATAGATATTACTATATTTTATCAGTGTTTATTTAAAATTGTGGTAAAAATGACTTTTCTTTTATCACACTTTTATGAACATTTACCACACCCTTATTTATCAGTGTTTCTAGAAATTTTAAAACCATCTTAAACGATTTTTTATCACAGTTTTTAACCGTGATAAATAACCTTTTTTCTTCAAGTACAAGGCCCCTAAATTAGGTATAACTCCCTACCTACGCTTTTCATAACATTCTAAATCACCCGTTACCCTACTCAATGGGTCACAATCACAATCCCATCTTTTGTAAGGATTATTTGAGCTTTTATAGGTGTTCGGGATGCCAAACATGAAGTTTGGATGTGTTTCGGGAAATTTTTAACATATGCTTCACTTTTAAAGGAAATTGGGTCACATAATACTCCATTATTTGGATGGTATCACAATAACAACATATAGATCATCAAGTTATCTTCGTATTGCTTTTGACTATGGGTCAATCAGATTCCGAGAGAAGTTATGGGTGTTTGATTTTTCTAACTGTTAGACCTTGAATCAATTTGCCTAAGAATTGAATTGATTTGCCCCTATAACGCAAGATAATGGTCGTTTAAACTCATCCTATATTGACCTAGATGCCTCTAAACAATAGTAACCCATATCCTATATACTAATAACCTATTTCTACAAGTCTAAATGATTATAACATGTTTTAATGATCAAATATCATACTTCATTAATAAAACCCTCGTTTTATGTTCTTCATAAGAATGGGTTTCTAATGAAAAAAATCTCACTTAAGACGTTTAATACAGGTTTAAACTGTTAAAATGACTCCAAACTGTTTGTTGAAGAAACTCTTTTAATCAAAACAAAACTTAACACAAGATGTGTTCAAAATGATTATCAAAATAGTTTGAACGAGTTATTTCAGATCTAGAATTAACCAGTTTGGAAAAACAAAACTTAAACTATTAAATCAGCTTAGCTTAGAAGAAGGTGCTGAGAAAATAAGGAAGTGCACAAGTGATTTTTAACGTGGTAAAATCCCACCTAATTAAGGAAACATCAACGATGACCTCTACGTCACAAAACGAAAATCCACCAAAATCAGACTAACAAATTACAAGCTATTTAACAATCAAACCACACAAACACACCTAAACTAACTTCATAATCGTTACCAACTCCTCTGGATTAGATCTGACTTCTCTGAAGGTTGTTGTTGTTGATATTCTCTCCAGCTTCGTAATTTTACTCGATTCCAGCTTTACGTCGACTCAAACAAGTTCAAGATCATACAACCAACACTTTATGTTTGGTAGAGTGAAAGTGTAGTGGTGATGGGCTCTCTAACATATGCATGCAACACACTCACACTTAATACAGACATAATGGTTTAACAAATTACAGAATCACTAGATATGCAAGATATTCCAAAATCAGTTTAGTCAAAACGAAATCAGACCTTTAGACCTTTCAAAATACCCGCAGATCAAGAGGGAATATTGTTGTGAAATATCTAAGATCCTAACACTTTCTTATTTTGAAAATATTATACAGAAAGTGCAATCCCCAATCAAGATCTCAAAACTAGATCTCAGTCTGATAGTTTGAGTAAAGTGAAATCAGAATGAAAATTGTTGGTTTAGGGTTTGAAAACATAAAATCAATTTTAAAACAACTAATAAGTAAGATTTCTCGAAATAAGAAATCAAAACAGTACTCCATCTATGTGATTTGTATCATAGAGACGAGATCTCAAGTTTCTATGTAAAGAAACTGAAAACTCTACCAACGTGACTAAGTTGGAAGGATAATCAAGAACAAGAGAGGATAATTTCTCAAAACACGATCTAAACACTCAGGTTTAAACTCTCAGAAAAGTATTTCTGGTTTAGGGTTTGACGAAGTTTGGATTAGGGTTTCTATTTCTCTCTTTAATCTTTCTCTATCTTCTCTCTACTCTCTCTTTTCTCTCTCAGACGAGGAAATCACAAAAGTCTTCAATTGCCTCACCCAAGGCATCTATTTATATTAGAAATTGAAGGATTTGGAACGATGGTTCAAATCAAGCGCTGAGATTAAAAGCAGTTAAAACGATGCGAATCTAAGGGTTCACAAGAAGCGGTGCAAAGACCAACTCTGATTGGTTAAAACCAATTCACTTGGATTAATTCCAAACACATGCAGACCGTAGATTAAGACGATCCAAAAGTACAGAATAAGTCACAGGTATGTGAGTGATAAGAAACACAAATCAAACCGTTGTGTGTGCAACACGTGTAGGCTCAAGATTAACTCTCAACACGTGTTTTTGAGTTTCTAAAAAATTCAAGTTTCACCCACAAATGTTTCTACTGCTTTTGATTTCTACCCAAGACAGTTTTAAGGCATAAAATATATTTACAAATCAAACCAAAAACTTTATTAAGTTCCAATTTTAATTTCCAAAAATTATTTAAAATTCTTAGAAAATATTAATTAAATCCCAAAAATTATTTAAAAATCATATTAAGGGGATTTAACTCACACAAGGTCATCACATGAATAAAATAATATATATATATATATATATATATATATATATATATATATATGCAATCCTAGTTTATGGTGTATGTGTTATACCTTCAAGAACTTGTAGAGGAATATCAATGAAGCTTTGAAGTTTTTGAGGCTTTTTGGTTCATTTAGGGATATACACAATTTTGTCACTATTTTCAAACTAGATGAGCTCCTATATAATGCAGACTCAAATGAGTCAAAGATATAAGGCACTCCAAATATCCCAAGACTCTACCCAAGACATGTACCGACCCAATAGGCTTAAATTTCACTATTATAAGTCGATAACAAACTTTCTACGCATCCCAAAATTATACACGATGTATAATTAATTCTAATAAATTAATTAACTCCATAAATTGATATATTATCCGATATGAGTCAATTAAGTTAACAACCTCATTATTAATTATTGACGTGCAAATTGGAAATATAAGGGAATACTTCACGATCGGTCGAACCCGATATCTAAAGAATAATCAAGATAAGGAAACCCCCGATATCCAGTCCCTGACCATTTCATAGTCGCCCATAATACTAGTCACTTAAAATATTTAAGAAACAAGCTACCATGTATTAAGGTAATAACCAAAGAGTGTTAATTCACGTAACACATATACAATTACATATGCTAATCTCATAGCAACATTTCAGAAATATTATAAGTGACATACCACATGTCATATATAAATAACAACTCAACACAATTGAATAATTAATTAATTCGTAAAAAAATATGTGGTATTAAATACAAATGGCTCATGTACACTCATTTGATTCTAAATATGAATTATCACTTAATGCAACTTGAACTTGACATTCATTTTTTATGCGTGATCCATACTTGCTATCCTAAAAAATCATCTTAAAAATATTGTGTTATATTCTATGAATGAAATATATTACTTTCTAATATTTCCATAATAACTCTCTTTTGGAGTAAATGAATAGAAAGTCATCAGAATATGAAAAGGAAAAACAACATTATAAGAACCGAGTGGTATTCCTAAAGATCCCAGTTTCCTAACAATATTGAGAGCTTTTGGGAACAAAATTCTACTTTTCAAACTCGCCTTTGCATTCCACTCCTTCGAAGTTCCTTTTGCTAATGACAAATGGGAAGAGAAATGATATTGAGAATAAAAAAAGAAAAATATAAAACAAAGTGGTAGAAAAAGTATTTACCAAAAACAATTCTTAAAAAAAGGGGGTCACTTCAAATATTTTCTCAAAACTATATCAATTGAATCATCATCATTAAAAATGGGGACATTGTGAAAACAAAAGTATTTTCAAGTATTGATATTTTGTATGACAACAATCCAATTGATATATGATATCACTTCACTACCTTCTCTCTAATATCCTTGAGATGAAAACATGCACCCAATACATGATGATAGATATAACCAATATTGTACCAACCAAGCAACCAAAACCTCAAGATAATCATCCCCTCAAAGAAGAAAGCATGTACCAAAGTTGGAAAGAGTCAAGATATTATCATCATATCCTCAACATCCATACAAGTCACATGATAATTTCGTTGAGTAAATTCACAACCTTATAAAGAAGATCATGATCTGTGCATACCCAACACAGTTAGAAGTTCACTCAATGCATGACAAGCTCGAGAAGTCAAGATAGTGCATTCCCATTGCAAGCATCTGAAGCACCCAAACTATGAAGACTCCCTAGGTTTGCTTGAGCCTATACTAGTTTTTCTATTTTAAAATTTGGATAATTTCAAAATATTTTCTAGTCTTTTAAGAATTTTACTATTGGACTATCTTTCGCAACAACTCAAGACCAATATGGGGACAATGCAAAATATGCCTAAAAGGTTAAAAGTGCACCAATGGATATTTCTTACACAAACTGCACATTTTCACATTAAATAGGAACAATTGTAAAATGATTTCTCATGCATATAGTGACTAAAAATTGACTAATAATCAAATTATGTGTAAAATAGGTTAAAATATTTTTTAAATATTTTTTTCCTGATTTTTAAATTTTTTTAATGATTTCAAATCATCGATAAATCATTTTTAATTAGATTTATTAATTACGATTTAGTGGATTAGACGCGTATGGTTTTTGTGAACTCACTTAAGACATCTCTATTATGAAAATGTAAACATTTGTATATATAATTAAGTTGGCTTAATTCCGTGTCAAAACATGTGAATTATGCACAAAACCGAGTCAAAGAGCTTGATGCATAGTGAAATGATAGTTTAGAGAGAGTATTGTTAACTAAAACCTATGGACACTGAATTGAAGATCATGTGGCTCCTTTATATCAAAGCTTCTGCACTCTACATTTGAAGAGTTCAAGAAATCGTATCCTTTTGAGGTGGTTTTTATTAAACCAACCAAGTCTATCACACATTCAAGCTCATATTTTTTTATAAAATGATTTTTATGTTGATCAAGTTAAAATCCTTGCAAAACCTTATGTAGGTAAACTTTAAGTTATGCCTACAACTATGCTCACGGTTTGCATTTTTACTTATTCGCACGACGACATGGAAACAGTCTTAGAAAAATCTTTGCCTATATCCATGAGCATGGGTGAGGATCACCATTATGCGCATGTCCAAGCATGTTTTGGGCCAAAAATATTTTACAGGATAAAAGCATGCGCACGAGGTCAATTTTCCACACTGAGTGTGGTTGTCACATTTTACACATGACAAGGAGTGCTTCCAAAAATCATACGCATGGGGATTAATTCCCCGTCGTGCACATGATGTGACTAATTTTTAAAAAAATTCTATAAATAGGAGAGTTTTTTCTTCCAATTTAAGAGATCCTTTATTTAATTACTTCACATAGCTAGAGTGATTTGTGACAATTGAGAGTGATTTGAAATTGAACATTACATTGCCTGTATTCAATTATACCTATTCTATATTTGGATTCGAAGATCTAGACTCCAAGATCTAAATGGAGGTATTTGATATATTAAAGAGCTCAAGCATGGTGCAATCCAAGGATGAAGAATGAGACTTCCATGTTCGATAAATGGATCTTTTAAATGATTTATCATTGTAACGGAGGAGAGTCACAACATCCATAGGCAACTTCTTATTAAGGAACACAATAGAGGTACCTTCTTGCATTTTGTAAAAGAAATTTTAAATCTAATGAGAGACTTGAATGCAGTGAGCTTTATCATCCTTAAGTAGGGGTTTTTCCTCATAAATCTCATATCATGCCTTATTACGTGATTTCTCATTATTAATATACACTTTTGATTCCTCACACACCCAAACCTAGATCTAAGTTTGTATAAAAAAATATCCGTTATTAAATTGACTCAGAGGTTTCATCTAATTAATACCACAATTAACTTTTATTACATCCTAATTAGTTTAATATAACTAGATGTATATTGATTTGTCACCTAGATGCATGTTAATTTGGTGGATCTAAAATTTGGTCGAGCAATTTTGAAAAATTAGAAGCAATTCTCATTAAATTTTATTCAACCCCCCTCTAGGTTTATTCGAGTTGAACATATTGTGTAGAACACACCACTCTCATGTTATCTGTAGAAACTTATCTCAATCGTAGATCTATGTTTTAATCAAATGACATACACATGGACCCCATTGATACCTTAGTGATCCAATAAGAATTAAGGAACAAAATTAACCTATTGACTGACGTTAACTTACTTTCCACGCTTAGTTATCACCCGTTAGATCTGCACTTCTTATAACCATTAAATCTTTGTCGTCCATTTTGAGGGAGGTTTATCGAATTCTAGATCTTTCCACTCATCTCTATTAAAACCTCCTTCATCTCAATAATTACAATCGTTGGCAGTCTATAGAGAGATGAGAGAAAAAGAGAGAAAAGAGAGAGATGAGAGAAAAGAGAGAAAAAGAGATAAATTGAAAGTGATAAATAAATAGAGAGGAAGAAGATGAGTGTGAAAGAGAAAAAGAAAATGAGAGAAGAGGGAAGAAGAAAGGGATAAAGTTTGTTGAAGATCTTAATTGTACAACCTTCCTAGATATTTTGTAAAGAAAGGTCAACTTGGATATAATTTTCTTGAGGTTTTAATTCATAAAACCTTTGGAGATCACAAAATCCAATAATTTTTCATTGTAATATCCACTTTTTCTCATGTTTAACTTTCATTTTTTGTATTTTTAACTCTTTAGATTTTAGTGGATTTATTTTTGGTTGTCTCGTAGAGGGGATTGTGGATGTTTCCAATACTTTAGGATTTTAGCAAGTCAAATCCAGTGTTGTGGTTGTGTATTTTACTCTTCAATTTATATACTATTTGAATATAATAACCTAACCTAATTGTTAATTAGTTTAGTGAAAAATTAATCAAGATTTTTAAAGAAGTAAAATTGACTTAGGTTATCAGTTTTAAGTTTTAAAGTTTAACACACCTCGTGTAAACTTAGTTTTACTTTATTTTCAATACAATTGTCTCATTGAGGGATTTTCAGATTATACTATTCACTTTAAGTTTTATACTTAATATTTTAAAAGAGGACTAGTTACAGTTTTTCAAGTGGTATCAGAGCTTCTATTTTTTATTAAGATCTTATCCCACAAAATTGTTTTCAAAATAAAATTTAAGACATGAGCTCACTATTTACTAGGGACAATTATCATTATTGTAAGGATGATTCCTTTCATCCTAGGTACTCCAGGGGATGATGTTTGGGATATCATTGCAAATAGTTACAATCCACCCATGAAAACTATTAGTGAAGGTAAAAATATCCAGACAACTAAGAAACTGGTGAGTGAATATACAAAAAAAAAATTACAATCCCAATATAAGAATAAAGGAAAAAATGACATATTCATGGCAATGGCTGAGACTAAGTTTTAATGTATCGAAACAGGCCTGCCACATACTTGTCACTGCTCACGAGGGTGACAAGTGTGTCAAACAAGGCAAGATTAAACTTCTTATTTAATAGTTTAACACTATTATGATGTATAAAGATGAAATATTTGACGAATTTTACCTTAAACTTGCAAACATCTACAAAGTGCGTGATATCGATTATTTATTTAATTCACAAATTTTCAAATTTAAACTTATTTAATTAGAGTCAATCTTTGATCCAAATTAATTAAACCATAATCATGCATCTATGTGATATAAATAAAATATGCAAATCAAAAAATCACAAATCGAGGTTCTAAAAAATAACCTTTCGGGTAAAACCTTTATTTCACTATATAATGTAAATCGCAAATTACAAATACACAGCAACATTTTTAATGAATTTACTGTAGCAAACCCACATAGACCACGGCCTAGTAACCAGCAAAGATCCCCTCGAGAACCTCAATGACAGCAGTCGTCAAAAAGCAAGTAACACAAGAACCACCAATTCAATAGTAGAGATGACACTCCACAAAGATAAAACTTCCAAGAAGTATTTTGGGTTCCACAAATGATTCACAAAATAATTGGGTGTTTTAGTGAATCAAAAACAAGGTATTTAACCATAAAAGATGAAGACTAAGGATCGGCCAAAAATCAATTTTCGTGTATCAAAAGTCTTAATGAAAAATGTTTTCAAAACATGTATTTATAGCTGATTAAAAATCTTAAGGCGACGCTTGTCGTTAGAAGTCATTCGAACGACATGTTCATGTCGTTTGAACGGCATCTAATGTCGTTACTAACGACCCTAAAAAGTATCTTTAATAAACTAAAACAGTTAAGGTTCTTCTGAAGCAAACAAGAAACGACCCTTCGAGCGACCCTTCAAACGACATGAGATGTCGTTAGAAGCAGTCGTTTGAACGACGGGAGCGAAAAATTTTATTTTAAAAAGCTCTCCTACAGGTCTTAAAAAATTAATTTTGACTTAGAAAAAATGCCTCAATTTGATAAAAAATAATTTCAAAAAATATCCCAATACTAAAGTAAAGCATATACAAAACTTAAACACATTTCTATATGAAATTATACCTCATGTTGAGCATATGTTGAAGATACTTGAAATTCAGATTCGTCGTATTGAAAAAATGATCGTGAGCTTCTCTCGACGGTTGTAGCGGTATACGACATACTTTATGTAAAATCCAAACTATGAAAATTATGTCCTTATAAATTTTCCCCTATGTCTATGCCGGTACAAAATAAAAATATCTGAATTATCAATCAAACTGCCTATACAAATCTAATATCCTCTCATGCAACCCCAAATCTGGAAAGATACTAAAAATGCAAGTCGACAGATTCTTCAAAAAATGTTCAAATTTGAAATCTCTTCAAATCAAATTAGGGTTGTGATTCGGCCAAATCGGATCGAAAAATGCCTCTTCAGAAAAAAATTTGATTTTTTACAAAATAAAATAAGTATTCCAATTTCCAATCCTAATTTTACCGAAAATTTTAAAAAAATCGAATTCGAAAATATTGGAAAATCGGCAAAAATCGAAAATTCACAAAATATATTAAAAATCCAAAAATTTCCGAAATTCCAATTTTTCAAAAAAATACATTATGGATTTTCGATTACTCGAAATTCTCATTTTAAAGAAACATAGAAAATGGCTTAACCCAACATGTAAATACATGAGGATTTGGCCTGTTGTTTCATTTGTGTAGAAGTTAGGAGGATACTCTCCTTTTATATAGCATATTTTGGAGCCCTCTCCCTCTCCCAACCGATGTGGGATGTGGAAAACTTTCAAAAAATTGAAAAAGAAATCGGGGAAATCGAAAATCGAAAAATTATTCCAAAAAAATCAGAAAAAATTTGGCAAAAACAGATCGGCATAGTTTCGAAAAAATATGATCGAAAAATTGGAAATTCAAAATTATTTTCGATCCGTTTTTTTTTAAATTGGAAATCCGCAAACTAAAATTTCATTCCAAATTCAGAAAAAATCGAATCGGAAATCAAAAAAATCGAAAAGTTCATAAAAAAACACAGCCCTAACAAATTGTTTTGCTTTCCTTGCACCCCTTTTGTGTGCTTTTCAAATTATCTTCAAAGTCCTACACACAATAAACAAAATAAATACCTTTGTGACGTTTCAAGTTTGAAATGAGATAAAGCATAAATCAAATCAAATCAATCAAAGAAAATCTTTCCCATAATTAAAACTCTTACTCCCCCATAATTCATAATTCGTTCTCCCCCTTTTTATTTGTCCGAGATAGACAAGGAAAAGAATAAAGAAACAATAAACTCGGAATGTCACGATAAGTATATAAAATCATCATGAATAAATTAACTACGTTCATGCAAGGATAAGCTCAAAAGGATCCAGAATCTCCTTTTTATTTTTTCAAAATTTTCAAGCAAAGAAAATTTACAAACACAATACACACCATGAATTTACACTAAGATAACCAAATCGTGGAAACAGAATAAATGGGTGTGAACATACATAAACAGGAGGAATGTTACTTATGGGTTGACCTTTTTTAATGTCCATGGTTTTGGTTGACCCTCTAAAACAAACAATAGCCTTGGCTTTAACACTCGAAGCACTAGAACAAGACGAGCCATTACCACCACTACTCATACTACTCGAGTCTTTTAAATTATTTTTCAACTTCAAAATTTGTGACTCAAGCAAAGAATTACAATCTTTCAATTTTAGGGACTCCTTCTTTATATTTCCAAAAATACTTAGAAGGTTATCTCGTTCACCCTTAATAAAGGCAAACTTTTCCCTTAGAGTCATCTCATGTGCCACAAAATCATTAATGAGAATATTTTTATCCTCTTTGGCGTAAATACTAACCCTAGAATTTATCAATTACTCTAATTCTTTTTCTTAAACAAGGAATCTATCATCACTCTCCATCTTGAACAATTTTAAATCAATAAAGACATGGTCCAAGGCAACAAACTTCTCACGAAAAAAAATCTCTTTAATTTTGAACCGTTTGCAAAAGATTCATAGCAGATTTCAAACGAGAATTTTCTTTTTCCAAAAATTTAATTCTTTTAGCAAACGTCAAATTCAAATGATTTAAGTCGTCAAAACTAGCAGACTCCATTGAGAGAAAAATAAACAAACAAGTGAGATTTATAAAACAACTAACCACCCAAAAATAGCGATTAAACAAGATCAAACACAATAACTTAGTGCAACCCGCTTTGATACCAATTTGTAAAGTGCATGATATCGATTATTTATTTAATTCGCAAATTTTAAAATTTAAACTTATTTAATTAGAGTCAATCTTTTATCCAAATTAATTAAACCCTAATCATGCATCTATATGATATAAATCAAATAATCACAAATCGAGTTTTAGGAAAAAAAAACTTTCGGGTAAAACATTTATTTCACTATATAATGTAAATCGCAACTTACAAGTACACAGTAAAATCTTCAATGAATTTACCACATCAAGCCCACATAGATCGCAGCCTAGTAACCAACAAATATTCCCTAGAAAACCTCAATGATTGCAGTCGTCAGCAAGCAAATCCCGCAAGAACCACCAATCTAGCAGTAGTGATGGCACTCCATAAAGATAAAACTCCTAAGAAGTATTTTGGGTTGCACAAATGATTCACAAAAGAATTGGGATGTTTTGGTGAATCAAAATAAAGGTTTTTAACCCTAAAAGATGAAGACTAAAGGTCTGCCAAAAAGAAATTTTCGTGTATCAAAAGTCTTAATGAAAAGGGTCTTCAAAACATATATTTATAGATGATCAAAATCTTTAGGCATCGCATTTCATTAAAAGTCATTCAAAAGACATGTTCATGGCGTTACTAACGAGCTCATAAATGACCCTTAGGAAAACAAAATAGTACAGGTTTATTTGAAGCAGACAAGAAATGAACCTTGGATCGACCCTTCAAATGGCATGAGAAGTCATTAGAAGTAGTCGTTTGAACGACATTTCCTTATCTTTCGAACGACAGGAGCGAAATATATTATTTTAAAAAGCTCGTCTATAGGTCTTTAAAAAATTTGACTTAGAAAAAATGCCTCAATTTGATAAAAATAGTTTCAAAAAATATCCCAATACTAAATTACAGCATTTACGAAACTTAAACACCTTCTATATGAAATTGTAGCTCATTTTGCGCATATATAGAAAATACTTGAAATTCGGATCCGTTGTCTTGAAGAAATTATCGTGAGCTTCTGTCGACGGTTGTAGCAGTATTTGACATACTCTATATAAAATCTGAACTATGGAATGTCCTTACAACATCATAAATAACTTAGATGCAAATGGAGTTGAATTTACTGAGGTTGATGTTATGATGAAAATATTGAGATATATGCTTCCTTGGTTTGACTCTAAGATATAAGACATTGAACAAAGGGTAACCGAACTTGACTCTTGAGTTACTATGTAAGAGAACAAGTATTCTCAAGTGAATTCGTATTTAGTATTGTCTTATCCCATTACCAAACCACTTTGAGTCGTAGTCTAGGTTGTTCTTAAAAGCTTCTTATTCAACATTTCAAGACTGTACTTCAATATTTTCATCCGAGAGCTACCTCATGCCATAACCGATGAGAATTATACTTTTGAATAAAGTTAAAGGATTTATATGACTTATAACCCCCATAATTTAACACAAACCAAATTGGATTTTCTTAAATTGGAAATGTGTTAAACTTTTGTGTGTGTGTGTGTGTGAGTTTGAAGCAGTTTTTGAGTTTAGCCAAATACATATGCCATATATATTTCTTATATAAATATACTTGTAAAAGGTCATATTGTTTACTTAAAATACTTGTTTTTAACTTTATAAACTTTTAAGAAACTTTTCTTGGTTCATTAGAGCGAAATTCTACTTTGCTAGTAGCGAATAATGTAAAACTGAGATGGTGAAAAATTTGGTCACGGACATTACCTAATTCGTCGATGTGACAAAGTATGTCGTTGCAATGAAGGATCCTTCACTAAAGTGAGAAACTCTATCATTGCTGCAAAAATTTCTTCGTTTGTCGAGAAGATGACCAATAAAAAATTTGGCGGAAGTTTAGCAACTTTTTAGCCTCGAACTTTTTGCAACCCACTTTTTCAAGCATATCTTTTGCGTTGATTAAATTTTGACTTTTTTGTGCAGAGAAGAAGCATCCTAACTTTATAAATCTTATGTCCACAAGTTCATTTATGACTTGTTGGATACTTAAGGTCTTCTTGTTCTCTAAATAAACGAGAGGTTGAATTTTTGAAAACTTAACTTTTTAAGGGAGAAAAACATATGCTGAAAATCACTATTCACTAAAAAAATTCTCTAAGATTTTGTGAGTGTTCTTGATATATCCATTGTTATTATTGTAATTTGAAGTCATTTGAAGTTTCATTACTTATTCTCGAGACTTGAACAACCATTTTCTAAAATTATTCTTGATATACTTTAAAGATTTTGATGTCTAAAAAATACTTGTGAGTTCATTTTGATTAGTCAAACATTTTCAAATCTTTCATCAATATTTAGTAATCTCATTGTCTAGGAAGTTATAAATTTCATTGGTGATTTCTCACTTGTTCTATTAGAATAAAAAAATTTCTTCAACTATAAAGAATATTTAAAGATTAGCTCAAACACAACATTATCAACTAAAGTTGACACCTGTGATGTGGAGAGTGGTCGAAGAGCGATCCATGCTTGATCTTTTTACGAAAAGGTGGAAAAAGTGGACTGTGCATTATTGAGTCTAGGAGAGGTTCAAGTTTATAAGTCATTTCTCCCTTTATGTAAATCGTTACTTATGTAATGGAAGGTGCCAATTTGTCCCGAGCTTTTTCCTCATATAAATCCTTATCTCAAATGCATGAATTAATATTTTGCAATTTGATTCTTTTATATATTCTTAATAAACATATCTTAATAAAGATTCATTTTATAAATCACGAATTTGTCACTTGGATGCTAGGATCACATTTTACCCAAATTTGGATTAAAGAAAAATATTACCTCAACTTTGGTAATAATTTTAATTTGGATAGCTTCTTTATAAGTTCGTTTAGCCTACAAAGGTTTAATGAAGAAGTTGTATCATTATGTTATATTATAACGTAGTTTATATGAAAATGAAATAGTGATAGATGATTTAGGAAATGAAGTTTATATTCCATATCATGTATAGATATTAGATAAATTTGGTATATATTATTCAATGATTAGATGAACCATGTCTACATTGTCATATCTTGTATTTATCTTATTGCTTATATTTTCTTATCAATTATTTAAGAGTTTTGAATGGTTTAGGAATCTAATACGATCCATCCACGTGTGTCTTTCCATTTGATTCATTTGTTTGTAATCTTTTATTTGTGTATTTTTGTCACATAATAGACAAGGGGGAGATTGTAAGAGCACAAGTATGATCAAGTGACCTTGGCTTTAGGATTATCTTATTCCATTACCAAAACACTTTGAGTCATAGTTTAGGTTGTTTCAGAAAGCTTCACATCCAAGATTTCAAGACGGACTTCTTCATCTTCATCTGAGAGTTATCTCATGAAATGACCTTATAGAATGCCACTTTAGGATTAAGGTAAAGTAATTATATGACTTATGACACCCATGATTTAATGTAACTTAAATTGGATTTTCTCAAATTGGAAAATGTATTAAACTAGTGTGTGCGTGCGTGTGGGGGGGGGGGGGGGGGTTGAGTTTTGCCATATACATATGCCATATATTTTTAACATATTAACATAATTTGAAAACGGCATATTATTATTTAAAATTATTGTCTTTAATTTTAAAAGCTTTTAAAAAAAACTTATCTTCGTTCATTGCAGTGAAGTTCTACATCATTGGTCACGAGCACTGCAAAACTCAAATAGTGAAAAATCTAGTCACATTCTCTACTTGGTTGCTACAATGAATGATCCTTTGAATATGCGAGGAATTCCATCACTGCAATGAAAATTCTCTCGTTGGTCACTGAGATGACTAGCAAAAAATCTTATGGATTTTTAGCATCCTTTTAGCCTCGAACATTGTGCAAACCACTTTTTCAATCATATATTTTGGTGGATTTACTATTGAATTTTGTGTGTGCACAAGAAGCATACTAGATTTAAAAATATTGTGTCCACATGTTCATTTATGACTTGTTGGATACTCAATGTCTTTTTCTCATCCAAACAAACTAGAGGTTGAATTCTTGAAAGCTTGAATTTTTTAGAGAGAAAAATATATGCTAAAAATCACTATTCGCTAAAGTTTTTCTTCAAACTTCTTTGAGTGTTCTACAATTGTTTATTGTTGTTATTTCTATTTTAATTCATTTAAAGTTTCATTACTTCTTCTCAATCCTTGAACAACCACTTACCAAAATTATTCATGAGAAACTTTAAATATTTTAATATCTCAAAAATACTTGTGAGTCTATTTTGACTAGCCAAACACTTTTAAAACTTCCATTGAGATTTTAAAATATCAAATCCAAGGAAGTTCAAATTTTTATTGGTTTCTTCTCACTTGTTCCATTGGAACACGAAGTTTTCTTCAACTATAAAGAAGATATGAAGATTGTCTCAAATGTGTTTTTATCAACGGAGGTTGACACCTGTGACGTGGCAAGTGGTCAGAGATATATTCTTTCTTTCTCTTCCTAAGAAAAGGTGGAAATTGTAGATTATGGATGTAATGAATTATTAAGTTCACGAGAGGTTAAAGCTTGTATCTCATTTATCCCTTTGTGTGAGTTGTTGCCTATATAGTGGAAGGTGTCAGTTTGGCTCGTGGTTCATCCCGAAAGGGTTTTTACCTCGTATAAATCCTTGTCTCAAGTGAATGATTTATTATTCCGTAATTTGATTCCTCTATATGCTTAATGAACATATGTTAATAAAGAATCATTTTGTAAATCACGTATTTATCACTTATACACTAGGATATAATTTTGTCCGAATTTGGATTAAAGGAAAATATTGCCTCAACTCTGTTAATATTTTTAATTTGGGAAGTTTCATTCTCACTTCGTTTAGCCTACATTAATTCTCAATTAGTATGAGAGATAGACATAAGGTTTAATCATCTTGAGGTAGATATAGCGCGTGTAAAATTGGAATTTACATAGGAAAATTTTAAAGATTTTGTTAGGGTTTTATTCTTAAAACCATGTATGACGGTTACTTTTAAGTAAATGTGCCAATTTATTTTTGAAATAATAATCATGGCTACGAGAATGCCTTATATTTGGTTTAAATATATTACATACATGTCGATCAATAGAGCTCGGTGGAAATTCTGGTGAGTCTACTTCGGGTTGATCACTATGGGATCCGAATTCCAGTTCTAGCACTATTAAAACGTTCACAACCTAGATAGGGAGTTAACATCCTATCAGAACGGTTACGATGAAGTTCTAGTAGTTTATCCCCGACTAGGGGAAATCGATAATGGTTTGGGAACTTGTAAGATAGTTTAACAAAGGATTGTGATCGGTAAATCCCCGGAATGAACCACCCATGAGATTAGAGTCTAAGGGTTGTCTATATTTTACTCGAGAAATCTCACACCATTTTCAAGTGGTGACTATATTCTTAATCCCGAGAATTATGAGGATTAGTATGCTTATGCAGTTGCTGCTTTGATTTCTATAGGTGTGATTCAATATTAGATTGAACCAAATGATGTAATACCCACGTAGTACTAAACCCTAGAATAATCAACTACAAATTGATAATTATATATATTACCTCATATCCCCTTTATAATTTAGTCAAATTCAAAAACACCCTAATAAAGTTGAAACTACATATAAAACTCTATAACTTTTTTAATTATCTAAGTACCCCCGAAGGTTATAAAATGACCAAATTACCCCATAAACTTTAAAAGAAGTATAACTTAACCTCTATTTCAACTCAGGTCCCAAACTTTATCAAATCGAACCTTTAAACCTCAACTAATTTAATTTTAAAATCTTAACCCTTCAACTTTCATAAAATTACACAAATTTCCCTCAAATATGTAAATTTATCATATTAAATACCATATAACTATAAAACTTTCTCTTTAAGGACCAAAACCAAAACTAAACTATTTAGAATTTCTTCCCTTAGCGACAAAGTATCCCAAAAAAACACATGCCCAATACCATTTTTCCATGTTATTTTATTTTCTCCAGGTTTTATCTTCTTAAAACCAGGGAGAATCCACCTCCCAGAAGCACCAATCAACTTCCCTTAGCTTATAGTAGAATTCCCCCACAAAATCCAACCTCAAAACCCACATGTTTAGTAGAACCAAACTTAAGTTTTTCCCTCCAAACTGATAACCTATGATTTTATAAATACATTATTATTTTTATTATCCAATACATTTTTTGTACCATCATATTATCCAACCCAATCAGAAAACCAAACTCTTAAGTGTGGAATAATCTATATAGGCACAAACATTCAACAACTCCATTAAAGCTTGAGCTTTAATGGTGAAACTTCATTCTTTGACTTTGAACCTATTTAAAAGTGAGGAATGAGTTCCTTATGAGCCTAGGAGCTCGATTGCAATGGCCATTTTCAAAAACTCATAAGTTTTGAAATTCGATTTCTCAAAAGTTTTTTCGAATTTAAAAAACTAAAATTCAAAAGTTCTCTTGAACCAAGATACCTCAATCCTTCAAACCAAAGCAAAACTCTTCTTTAGGATAGCGAAAATCTAACCATGATCTTAAAATACATTTCCATATTCTATAAATCCATGAATGTTTCGTCAATTTTTTTGAAAAACACACAGTAGTTGAAACTCGATGAATACTGAACTTCAATCGATAAAACCTATATATTTGGATTCCTTATGAAAAAATAGGTTGGATTGGTTCAGTAATAAACTCAAATTGTTTAGAAAATCAAAAGTTATTCAAGGTCAAAGTTTTATTAAAACCTTGGTCAATGGTCGAGAGGTTGAAGATGAACTTTTCAATCAGAAACATTAACCAGGCGCGTGAGGTTGCAAGACCAATCAAAAAATTCTGATTTTTTTCCAATATTGTTATTAAATTTTTCTGGTCAAAATGATATAAGGTAAGGCAGTGTTTGGTCAACCCTAGCTCAAATTACAGAAAAACAAGGTTTTGTGTGAAAAGCATTTTTCAAAAATTACAAATTAACCCCTTCTAGTTTTTTAAATTATGAATTTTGACCCTAACTTTTTTTTACATACTCTTTAATAAATTTTAAGAAAAAAAGTCTTCTACACCACTTTTCAAATATTAATTTAAGCCCTACGTTTTAAACTCTAAAAAGTAATTGCAAATTAAACTTTGAAAGACAGTTTTTTCATTTATTTTCCCAATTTAGTCCTATTACCAACAATATATACTTACAAATACGTTGATTGATAGATAATCAAGCACCTGATCTTCCTGATCTCGACTTCAATCAAATCTAATTACGTTCTTCCTAACTAATTAGTAGGTCTTGCTTTTTCGATAGTAATTTCAGCATATTTCATATAACTTCTATTGATATCACATTGTGATAGCCATAATTTTTTCTTACTATGTGCATATTATGATACTGCCATGCTATATATGTTGTTAAATATAATTGATATATTATGAATCATTTGGATAAATTTAAACCCCTTTCATCTAATAACTGATTTCATGTGATTATTACAATGATTGAATCAGTTCACCCATGCACTTATTTATAAATTATCTTTTTCATAAGCATCAGTTTTAACTAGGGAGTGGACTGTGGTGTCATCCCACAAAATTTCTCTACTAGGCCTAAGGTTTCAATTGTTTGAGAGCTATATTTATCGCTACAAATGTATGAGTGATAATCTAGTTAATGTGCCTAGCTGTTTATTTTTTCCCAAAGGTTTTGGGTTGATATTGTTATCGGTACTGATCATGCTTAATCATTTCTCTATCCATTAGTAAACTGGAAGTATGGGATTATCTGTTTAAAAATCCTTGTTCTTCTTTATAAATATTGTTTATGCTTCATTTAGCAAACAGTTAACTCCATACAAACTCAAACTTCTATATACATATAATTATTATGGAACTGATTAAGATCTACATAGCATACGCGTGCCAATTTATTTTTCCTCCAAGTGTTTCAGGATAAGGAAGTCTCCCTTTTTTTATATGTATGGATCATATGTATGAATATATAACTATATGGAAGGATATTAAGGATGATAGAAGCAAAGAATGGCATTTCTCAATGACCTACATCATTTTTAAGTTTTTTGGTATAAAATGTAACGTGAATAATTCACCCCTATGGTGGTAGTACAATATATGTAATATGATATTAATATCGCTATAATGAATAAAGTTATGTTTTCTGCCTTAACTTTGAATTTCATTGCTTTGTTACTATCTTATACATCCATACCAAATATAGGGTGTGACAAGTTAGTATTAGAGCACAAATCTAAAATACGTTGGGTTAGACTCCTATACAAAAATAATATAAGATGTTAGTTATTATATACTTTTCGTAACTTCTTTACTTTCATCATGTATTAATTCTGTTTTCCAGCATGAATATTTCGGACTCACAGCTTTTTAGTTTTGATATAGTTCCCACCAATAGATGGGAAAACACGATGAGGGAACAGGCTTTTCTATGTCTCAGTACTATGGTTCGAGAAGGACGATGACTGGATAAATTCCAGTACTTCCATGAAGCAGTTGATGTTGACTAATCGAATCTCTAGTGAAGCCCATGTAATGAGAAATATGAGAGAGTATGTGGACAACCCAATCATTCTCCAAAAGGCTATTAATCTCGCATGGAACGATATTTAATCTCCACCCCCGCTCCAACTCAAATCCACCTTTAATGGAAAACTTTTTATTGAGATTTTATCAAAATCTTCTTATAGCTCCCCCGATGATGACCCATCCGAGTCGAACGACTTTAATTTTGTTCTCGACTCTGATCCTTTCGAGACCAACATCATGGTTCCAAAATGAAGAATGGAATAACCTAACTCCTCAAATTCGTAATATATTTAATAAGTAGTTTGTAAATACTGTAATATAGGTGGAGTACACTACCCATGATTGTATAAAAATCATAGTGTTTAAGATACACTTAGGTTGTATAATAGTATGCTAACCTACAACTGCTAGTTGTAATGGCCCATTTATATAATATAACTTACTTAAAGTTTCTTCTCTATGATCTCTCTTTATAGTTTTGTTCTTATGCATTTTCATTATGTAAATGGTATATTATGTTTTAAGATGGTTAGCACTCCCGCTCCTTCCACCGAAACTCGAATTGAGCAGACTCACACTGAAGGAAATGCCTTCAAGAATTAACATCTATAGCTCAATAGCAGTAAGAACCAGTTCCATACCCGATTCAAGAGGAAGCTCAGATGAAGCACATCGAATGAATGCTCTAAAAGAATTTTTGAGACATCGACCCCCTTTATATCTTATAAAGTTGGTGTAACAACCCGCGTAATTTTTGGGGTATTTTTCAAAATTAAGAGGAAAAATAAATTTTGAGATAAAATTATTTTTATTGCTCAAATATGTTGGTTATTATTTTTAAGGGCGAGAATTTCAAACGGTTTCGAAATCGGAATTAAAATGGTGTTTTAATTGAATTTTTATTATTTAGAAGAGTCCTCAAACATAAAACTCTCTAAGAGTCCTCGGAACATAAAACTCTCTAGTAAAAATAATATTTTTAAAAATCCGACCGTCCGATCAAGCTGCATTTTTGTCATCAGTCCTGTCTCGCCGTTCGCTACAACATACTAAAATTTCAAGTAATTCCAACGGTCCGATCGTCCGGAATAAAATTTTTAGTGTTTGTATCTGATTAGAACTCTTTTCTTAATCAAACTCTTAATCCTTTATATATCAACAAATTCGTGGCTTGTCTTTTCAAATCACTCTTTCTCAAACTTTTCAACAAGAAGACCTCTCCAAAATTACTCCCTTTCATCTACAAACCATAGCCCCAAACTTATTCAAGATTCCAACCTTAGATTAGAAGGGTTATTTGGTGTTTTCTCGAGTTTGGGCTAGAACAAGATTTTATTATTTTCGCGAGAGGAACGTGATGGTGTGATTAGATTTTGAGCCTGAATTATGCGATGATTCATTTGATGATTTTGAGGTATGGGGTTTTACACAATATGCTCCTGAAATCTCGCGAGTGTTTATTCCGTTGAATTCTCGTTAATTGAACTCATATTTTGAATTGTTAAATTCATTGGAATCTGGAAAAATAATTGTTGGAATTATTTTGATTCGTGTGGTATAATTCATGTTGTTTTGAGCACGCTGTCATGAGATTTTAATATGGCACTGATGTTGGGCACCCGTCAAGACTCCTTTTCCGGCTACTTGATAAAGTATGGCGCGGTATGGTGAGGCCTGGTGACTCCGGTTAATGTGTTGTTGAGAAATTTATTGATAAAATGCTATTGAGATTTGCATTATTTGATTTGAGTATTCGTAGTCGTATTGTTACGCTTTGTTCATCGCTAACATCTTTTTTTGAGCATATTCCTGTCGTATTGTGTACTTCCCCATCTTTTTCTTAGTTGGCAGGTGAGCACGGATTTGAGTGCTATGGACCAATTGGGATGATTTTAGCGTGGATTATTTGGGAAGAATTTTTATACAAGAAATGAGAAGACTTGTATTATTTTGATGTATAGAGCATTGGAGATTTGTATTTTTCGAGTTAGATAGTTGGACTGTTGTAATTATTTCGAGAGATTTGTTGTATTAATTTGAAGATGAGAATAGTGGTTTCTTGTTTTATTGTGGGATTTTTAGATGCTCTATACCTTGTTATTTGTGGATTTGATTAGTTTTATCGATAGTAGCGCTCTGTTCGCTCTCCCCGGGCGGGCGGGGTGTTACAGTTGGGAGTAAGTGAGGCTGAGAAATGGATACATCAAATTACGAATATATTCAACGGGGTAGAAATTACTTTTAATCTTCAAGTGGTTTTAGCATCTTATATGTTTGAATGTGAAACTGATTTTTGGTGGCAAGCTGTAGTCTGAAATCGTAATGAAGTCACCCTAACTTGGAAACAATTTGAAGAAATCTTCTTCAGACGGTACTTTTTTGTAAGGACATATTTTTCATAGTCCCTAATTTACAATGAGTATGTCGTATCCCATTACAACCGTCAAGTAAGTTCACGTTCACACGTTCAAGAAGACAGATCCGAATATCACGCATCTTCAATATGTACGCGACATGAGGCATATTTTAGTATAAATTTTGTTTGGATTGCTTAGATTTTTTGTTAAGTACTGGGATACTTTTATAAAATGTTTTTTTATCAAAATGAGGAATATTTCAAACTTAAAAAGTTTTCTGAAATACCTATAGGCGGACTTTTAAAAATAAAAATTGTCGTTCATGTGGTTAGATAGGTCGTTTGAAGCCCATATCAATTTTGGATCAAACGACAGCACACTGTTTTGATTTTTTATAGGTCGTTTCTTGGGTCATTCAAATGACATCGTAATGTCGTTCAAACGACAAGGGGAAGTCATTCAAATGACAAGCGCCGCCTCAATTTTTTTGTTAACCTATAAATACCTATTTCGTGAAGCTTTTTGATTCTGACCTTTCGTTTATGCAAACTGTAGAACTGCTGCAATTAAGTTTTCACTTTTTAGGGTTAAAAACCTTTTTGGTTCACACAAACACATCCCAGTTACTTTTGTGAATAATCTGTGGAACCCAAACACTTCTTTGTCGAAGTTTATTCTTGTGGAGTGCTATATTTACTGCTGGACTTGGGGATACTCGAGGGTATTCAGTGCTGAAGGATGAGTTGCAGTTCTTGTGATTCTCGAAGGAGTCATTGCTGGTTCAAGGCAGCGATCTTTGTGGGTTCTTGTAGGAATTCGTTGAAGTGTTTCACTTGTAAGTTTGTAAGTTGCGATTTACACTTTATTAGTGAAATACAAGGTTTTGCCCAGTGGTGATTTTTCCTGAAATTTGCATTCTTATTGGTTTAATGCTTTCAATAACTTAGTTGCATGTTTAGGGTTTATGAAAATTGTAATCTTGGTTTTTTTGAGATTGACATCTAGTTAAATAAGTTAATCTATTGAAATATTGCGAAATCTCAAATTGGTATCCAATCTCGCTTTCACAAATTGGTATCAGATCCGGTTGCTCCAAGTTATCGAGTAATCCTTTTTTTGAAAAAAAATTCCGATATCAATTGTTTTGAAAATTTTGATTTTTAAAAAATCGCAATTTTTCGATGGATAACATATATAATAGGATTCCCGTCTTTGATGGCACTAATTATGCCTATTGGAAAGCCTGCATGAGATCTTGTTTGAAAGCAATTTATGAAAAAGTTTGGTTCGTATGTGAAATAGGGTGAACTCCTTTCACTATCACCATTGAAAATCTCACCAATCCTAAACCTCGGTCTGATTGGACTAAAGATGATTGTAAATGGTGTACCTATAACTCTCGAGGCCTTGGTGCCGTTTTTGGAGCCGTCACCCCAGACTAGTTCCGCCGTATTATGATGTGCACCACATCAAAATTTCTAAAAGTATTTCAAAATTGCAAAATTGCAAATTTTGACCGCTTAGTTTGAGACTGTCACAATGTTAGAGTCCGAATGATTTGACGAGTTTTATGATAGGTTGTCGGACATAGTTAACACGAGTTTTAATTTAGGTGAGAAAATTAATGAGTCAAGAGTTGTTAAAAATATTTTGAGGTCACTCCCGTCCCATTTTATTCCTAAGGTCACTGTTTTAAATTTATTGGGGATATTAGATACATTTAGGTTAGAAGAACTCGTAGGAGACATTCAAACTTATAAGATCGACATATTTCTCAAAATCGTTAAGCCTAAGAATAGAGGGATAGCTTTAATGACTCAGGTTAAGAAAAAGAAAAAAGAGGGAGTTTGTGAGTCTGATTCTGAGGGTGAGGTTAATTTAGATGACTTGGCCTTTATTTCTAAAAATTTTAAAAAGTTTCTCAAATTTTCCAAAGAAAATTCTTCCAAAAAAAATATTTTTGAGAAAAACATAAAGAAATATGTGGTCAAGGATAGCGGTGAGAAAGAAGAAGAGGTGAGATGTTATGAGTGTGAGGGCAAAGGGAACTAAGCTTTTGAATGTCCCACTATGCTAAAGAGAAAGGGCAAGAAGACTGTTAATACGGCCACTCTTAGCGATAATGACATCGAGTTGGAAGATTCTGAGAATGAATCACCACATGAAAAGTGTGTTGCTTTCATAACTAGTTACGTGAGAACATCTAGGTTGTCCCATGACGATGAGGACACTTGTAAATGTGAGAGCCTCGATGATGTTTCGAGCCATTCGGGGGATAGTGAGTCGGAGGATGAGACCGCAAGTGAGGGTGAACGTGATCTCAAAAAATCATTTAGAGATTTGTACACCAAGACTTTGAAAACGAAAAATTTAAATAAAGAGTTACGTATTAAGGTGTTAGATTTGGAGAGAGAGAAAGAGAGAGAAGTTTTGAGGGAGTGTGAGGCGTCGGCGAGTCAACTCGAGAAGGTGAGAATTTATATATATGAGCAATTGATCGTTTTAGGTAGGAAAAAGTGGGAACTTGAAGTGATAGCGCGCGAGAGGTGTACGCGTGTAAGTACACATTCGTCGTTTTCGTCTCGCCGTGACTATACAAACAAACCTAAATTACGACTACACTTGCAAGGCAAGCACAGCGGTAAGTCGGGTATCGAAAATCCACAGGAACGAGTTGCTAGAATTCAATTGATTTAATATTCAGAAATAAAAGGGAAAAAGGTGATTACAAACTAAAAAGGAAAAGATACAAAAAGGGAAATGTTTATCTAGGCAACGAAAATGAAACTAGATTAACAAAGCGATAAAATTATAGGTTACGTCGAATATCCCTCACCCGAGTTAATTTGTATAAAATGGTTACATGGGTCGACGAGTTATTTAGAATGCGTCTCGTTTCGACAGTTAATTGAATCAAGGGTTGTCATGCCCCTAAATCCTCACAAAAGTCTAATAATATTTTGGCGTCAACAAATATCCCGGAAATTACGCGCGAAAGGTCATAAGCACGTGACATACATGATATGCCCCGTCAAATCTCCTAGGCGTAACTAGGACAACGCACCCGAAATAGACCCGTAAACACTATCACCAAGCAAAGCAACGCGTTAACCCGAGTGAGTTCCATTCAAACACAACCCAATTTAAATTACCTAGAAAGCATGTTAAAAACGCGATAAATAAACGCAATAAAGAAACGCGATAAAACTATACTAGAAAGCAAGGAAATAAAGCATGTAAACCCAATTTAGAAAGCATGTAAATTAACTAGAAAGCAAGAAATAAAGAAATACAAACTATATTAAGGAAGAGGATGATGAATAGCGCAACATTCAATCTAAATGGGGTGTCAAACCAAGAACAATTGAAGAAGAACTCTCCAAAATCCTCAAACCCTAAGCTAACCTAAGCTAAAATCGTGTATATCTGTTTATTACAACAAAATTGGCTTATATACCAAGTGGGAATTAAATTAGAAAAGAAAAGAGCAAAATATCTGCAGAAACAGGGGATCGATCAATCGACCCCTTTGGTCGATCGATCGATCAAGAGCAAAATTTCCACTGTCAATGAGGATCGATTGATCGACCAAAATCGTCGATCGATCGATCAAGTAAGGCAGAGCCAAGCAGCACACTGCATTCTTTTCTTCCTTTTCTCCTCCTCTTTTGGTTTCAATGCTTTTCCCTCCGCTGAAATCGCCGTAACTTCTTCATACGGACTCGGAATCGCGTACCGTTCACGGCCACGCGAAGCTAGCGAGTAGGGATACAACTTTCGTGAAATGTCAGGCCAGGTGCCCAAACTGTGAAATGATTAAAATGTCCTTGAACGTGCGATGGCGTACGAAAATCGAGCGGAACGCGTCCGAACTTCACACTTAGCATCCAATTACCTATATAAGCTCAATTAACCCCTACAAAACACGTTAACGTTATAATCCGAGGTTGTCTGGTTAACGAACATAAATATAGGGAATAAGATACCCGAGGGGGCTAAAATTCATAGGTTCGAAGGATGAAATAAGTAATATTTGTGTATCATCACACCCCTTAACTTACATATTGCTAGTCCCTAGCAATGAAATAGGATGCAACAATAACTACAAGCAAACTAAAAACAGGAGGTAGGTACAAAAGTATGGTATAAAAGCAAAAGGCCACTTTCGCGAGAAATTCGATTGCATTTAGCATATGCAATAAGCCGTTAAACCCCTAGGTCACCCTAGTGGGCGAGTGTCATCTCGTGAGGTTTTTCAGGATGATACCCACAAACATCACATGGTTTCCTCAAAATATGCCCAAACCAACATGCGACAAGCCCAACAATGGCAAAAAATATTTCATACGCATTATTAGCAAATTGATCGAATTCAAACAAAAGTCCGAATCATTAACATTATAGAATGCACCTCATAGAATTGAAACCTTAAAATGTGGGAGGGGGAGCGATCACATGCAAAGTATGATTTGGCGAAAAACTTATATAAACCGGATAAACATTAAAGAAAGCATATATTCAATCCTCACGGACATTACACTCATCAACCGAATTCACTCGAAACAGGGAGGTAACACACGGAACATGCGAGCTAAAGATTAAATGGAAATGGAAACTAGGTCCCACACATGTCACAAATGAAGAACGCTCTATATAAAATGAAAAACTGTAATCTCAATGAAAGGATATCGCCCACTAAAAGAGACGAAATGCATTTTCACAGATTATCAAAACTATTATGACTTTTAAATTACATCAACCTAAGATCACATAGGACTTGAATAGGGTTGTAATGCAGGCTAGGCTAGGGTATGAAATGAAGGAATGTGTGTACGGATTCAAAGTGTTCGAAATGAAAACTCGGGATAATGGAAAGATGCGGGCAATATCAAAATTGGAAAACAAGTTCCAAAAGGCATTAGATATATCATCGGGGAGAGTAATCAAAGCTTATTGAACACTATAAAACATTTACAACTTTCTCTTTCTTTTCTTTTCTTCTTTTTCTCATGTTTTCTTTTGCTTTTTGCTTTCTCTTTTTCATCACTTTTTTCATTTTTTCTTTTCTTTACTTTTCAAACTCTCATATGCCTAAATTGCAACCGACACACAACAAACATCATTCAATCCCAAGTAACATTCCAAACAAAGGTATGGAAAGTGTAAGTATGGGCTAAAACTCCAATTCGGAGTTGGTATGGGATTTGGGTTATGAAACGAAAGGCTAATATTTAGGCTCAAAGGGGTTAACGAGGGTAAACATATAAGGGTGAGGTCAAGGCTAATATGGGTGATATAACAAAGATGGCCTATGATCATTTCACAAAATTTACGCAATTCTCAAATCAAAACAATATATGAAAATCATGATCAAGTAACACATTTCAAGTATGAACTCAATTAATGAACGATCAAATGAACGAATAGTGAGATTACCATCGAATTCAAGTTTTCAACGAGAAAAGAATAGTGTATACACTCATAAACGACGAAAGGTACAAAGCTTACTCGGTGTAAGTTTATACAATGCAACAAAAGATTACCGAGTTATAATAATCTTAAACCAAATCAATAAGGCAATAAAAGTGAATGTGCTCATGGGATTAAAGTTTAATTCATGAAGTTATTTATAATATCAATAATTAAGACTAAAGTCTAATAACTTCTAAAATTAAGAACATGCATCATTGGGTTGTCTATTGGATCGGGCAATTATTAAAATTTATCATCGAAAATAAAGGCAAAATACCCAAAAAAGGAGAAAAAAGAAAGAAAATATTTTAAAATTTTTTACTTTTTCTAACAAAAGCATACTAAGTAACCAACATGTGAGCAAAAACATGGACTAAATAAAGAAATGGATAGAACATCCCACACCCCCTAACTTAAAACTTGACATTGTCCTCAATGTGAATTAAGAACCAAGTTAAAGAGAGGAAAAGAGCTATATTACCCAAAATTGGAGCGATCCCCATAAGAACAAGTCCAAAGAATCTACAAAATAAGTTAGTATCGAGCATAGCAAAAATAAGTAACAAAAAGTTAACTAATTGCACTAAACTAAATTAAAAAGGAAAGAAAAAATAAAAATAAAGAAAGCTAACTATATACAACCTATTATTTACGCTTCACACTAACTATACACTAGAAGTCTAAATAGCTCAGGGTCCACCATAAGAACGATTTGACTTTGGAGGATAACCGGTGTACCCTCACATAACAACGGAAGGCATGTATAAGGCGTAAGAAAGGAACCATCGCCAATTAAAAGTTTTGGAGGGACGATGGGTGGTTTGGATTAAACGGGTGACAAAAATATGTGGGGAGCGAGAAAAGCCGAATATCCTCCCAATGATTTTGAAATTGGAATGGGAGGCGGCGCACACGAAGGCACGGATGCGATCGTGGAAGGCGACTCGAGCAAGTACTCCTCATCGGCGAAAAGGTTTAAAACATTAAAGTTTGAAACCGAATCATCGGGTACTTGTGACGGTGTGATAATAGAGAATAAAAATGGGGATGAAAGAAATTCAAACTCATGCGATGAATCATCATCGCGTGAAGATTGAGTTTCAAATGAAATAATATCATTTTAAATGAAATGTTCTTCTTTGGGGGCCAAAGAAGAAATCATTTCATTACATATATATATTATGTCGTTTTCATCCTCACTTTCAATATCTATTACGCAATGGGCAAACTCAAGAATGGTTTGTTCCAAAGTAGGTAAAAGTGCCTCATGTGGTTAAAAATATTCCTCGACTTCGAAAGTCTCGAAAGCAAAATCGTCGTCGAACTCAAATAATAAATCCAAGTCATGTTCCCATGAACGATTTTCTTCCCATAACGATTTTCAATTTTCTCATTTTCATACATACGCAAGCCCTCACCGAATGTCATAGGTTGAGGTGAGGATATATGAGAATGAAAACTTTGAAAATTACCATCATACTTAAACGAAATCTCATTATTATAGGAATTTTAAAAACTATTCGAATTCGTTTCAAAATTCCTATTATAAGGAGGTAAAGGCCCAAAATTATTGTCATCATCATCAAAATTCCAATAACCCAAATTTTGGCTTTCGTTATACTCGGCCAAAGTCATATTTGAATTTGTTATACTTTGGGATTCTAAGTATTCACCGAAAGTCATAGGATTACGAGCATTTTGAGAATTATAACAAAGATTACCGAAAGAGTTGGAATAAGACATGCTTACCCCAAAAATGGCTCGAAATGGCGAATTCCACAAAATAAGTGTGCGCGGGAAAAATTTGAACATTTCTAAGTGATCAAATGTGAAAGTCCTGGAAAATATTAGCAAATATCACAAATAGAAAGAAAATACTATGAAATACTAAATCAAATAAAGTCTAAAACAAACAACTCCCCGGTAACAGCGCCATTTTGATAGCGCGCGAGAAGTATGCGCGTGTAAGTGCACAGTCGTTGTTTTCTATCTCGCCGCGACTATACAAACAAACCTAAATTACGACTACACTTGCGGGGCAAGTAGAGTGGTAAGTTGGGTATCTAAAATCCACAGGGACGAGATGCTAGAATTTATATGATTTAGTGCTCCAAAATAAAAGTGTAAAAGGTGAATTACAAACTCAAAAGGAAAAGATGCATGAAAGGGAAATGTTAATCAAGGCAAGGGTATTGAAACTAGATTATGAAAGCGAGTAAAAACTATAGGTTGCATCGAATATCCCTCACCCGAGTTAATTTGTATAAAATGGTTACATGGTCGACGAGTTATTTAGAATGTGTCTCATTTCGACAGTTAATTAAATCAAGGGTTGTCACGCCCCTAAATCCTCATAAAATCCTAAAAAGATTTTGGCGTCAATAAATACTCTGAAAATTATGCGCGAAAGGTCGTAAGCACGGGACATACATGATATGCCCCGTCAAATCTCCTAGGCGTAATAACTAGGACAACGCACCAAAAATACACTCGTAAACACTATCACCAAGCAAAGCAACGCGTTAACCCGAGTGAGTTCCATTCAAACACAACCTAATTTAAATTACTTAGAAAGCGTGTTAAAAACGCGATAAAGAAAAGTGTTAAAGAAACGCGATAAATCTACACTAGAAAGCAAGGAAATAAAGCATGTAAACCTAATTAACAAAGCATGGAAATTACACTACAAAGCAAGAAATAATGAAATACAACTATATTAAATGGTAGGGAAGATGAATAGTGTAACTTACAACCCAATTGGGTGTCAAACCAAGAAGAATGAAAGCCAAACTCTTCAAATCCCCCAAACCCTAAGCTACAATCTAACCTAAAACGTTCCCCCCTGATATTACAATAAAAATTGGTATTTATAGTAAGTTGGAATAAGTAAAGAAAAGAAAAAAGAAAAGAAATTAAAAGGCAAAATATCTCCTGGAAACAGGGGATCGATCGATCGACCAAAATCGTCGATCGATCGATCAAGAAGAAAAAATTTCACTGCAGAGATGGATCGATCGATATACCAAAATTGTCGATCGATCTATCATGCAGGTATCAGCCCACTGCTTGCTGCTTTGGGATGCTTGCCTTTATCGTTTTGCTAAAATCGCCGTAACTTCTTCATACAGACTCATAATCGCGCACCGTTCACGGCCATGCGAAGAGGGCTACAACTTCCGTGTAGAGGTTGGACCAGGTGCCCAATCTGTGAAAAGACTAAAATGCCTTTGAACGTGCAATCGCGTACGGAAATTGAGCGAAATGCGTCCGAACTTCACACTTAGCATCCAAATACCTATAAAAGCTCAATTAACCCCTGCAAAACATGTTAACGTAGAAATCCGAGGTTGTCTGGTTAACGAGCATAAATATAGGGAATAAGATACCCGAGGGGGCTAAAATGCATAGGTTCGGAGGATGAAATACGCAATATTTGTGTATCATCATGAGGCCCGTGTATCCCTCCTCGGTCCTGTTTCGGATAATGTTGAGAGACTAGGAATAGGTTATGACGGTGCGTCTACTTCCCATGTTGCACCCGAACCGGTTTCCGATTTGTAATAGATTCATATGTCTCTCAACCTAACCCACCTAAGCACATGTTTCCCCATAGGAGAGCGCGTCCTAGACGATTTGAGAAAGGTCCCATTGCAAGAAAAGAGGACACCTTAGGGAATTTTGCTTAAAGGTTGGGTAGTGTGTCTTATAGATATTTACCTCGTTATGCTACTACACTTGTTTTCACACGCACTCCCACACATGATACTTTGCATGTTCCCGCACATCACATGAGAGATTTTGAGCATTTTAGATAGCAAGTTGAGTATTTAATCAAGACTTCACTTGATTTGATGGATTTTTTCATATGATGTCACTACCTTTGGAAAACTCCTCCGGACCTAATGATTGAGATTTTGACTTGTTTGCTAGCATAGGATGATTTTCATATTTTATGCCTATTTCTAGTAAGTACTGCCATTGTGTTTATTTTTTTTCATTTTGATATATTTTTAGAAAAAACCCTTTTTGAGAAATTTTGGAAAAATAGAAAAAGATTTTCTATTTTTTTGAGAAAAAATTTGAAAAAGCCAAAAAGATTTTATTTTGATAAAATTTTTTGAAAAACACAAAAAGATTTTTGTAGTTTGTTTTACATCACTTATGGATGGACATTTAGAATGACCAAGTCACAATATAATCCCACTATCCATATGACTCTTTGATAGTGTTTTGAGATGCAACATCATTTCATCCATGTGCTTTATAATGTTTAGAATCATTAAGATGAGATTTATGATTAATTTCTGCATGTTTTACTCATAATTTCCTTTAATGCACACATTCACAGATTTATTTGATTATTGTACTTGTCTATCACATGTTAGTCGATGTGTTTTCATCTTAATCTTATCTTTAAAACGAACCAAATATGATAAAACGAGACAATGAAAGTAGTGCATATAAGAACTGTTCCTCGAGAGAGTTTAATTAATATTAAAAGGATAATGAATGAACACGGGAAAGGGCTGCGAGAGGCAAGTGAACTCCTCGTGACAACTACCGTTTGAAAATAGCCCAAGAAAATACTAAGGCAATAAAAATAAAATTTATGCCAAAAGGGACCAATAGGAAATCTCTTAAAAAGAGAATTTAGAACCTCATTAGATAAATAAAAATAATTATTATTTATGAGGGAGTTTGGTTGGAAATCAACGGGTTTTCATGTCCTCACAAAGTCTTGAAGAAGCATTACATAGTTTTAGATATTATTGGCGTGGAAATTATTTTAGACTTTGATTTGTTGATTATATTTAGTCAATTACATATATATTCACCTTTTTACACCTAAGGACGATTTTGAGTTCATCTGTTAAGAGTATCCAAAATTCATCGTTCACATATGTTATGAATGTTTGAGTTGATTTTCCTATCGAATTTATTCACACCCATTCATTCTGTTTCCCCGATTTAGTTATCTTAGTGTAAATTCATGGTGTGTTATTTTTGTAAAATTCTTTTTACTTGAAAAATCAAAAATAGTTTGTGGAGCCTTTTGAGTTTATCCTTGCATGTGCTTAATTGATATATGTTTGCTATGCTTGTCGTGACCCACTTCGGTTTGTATGTTTTATTTTTTTCCTTATCTATTTCAGACAAATAAAAAGGTGGAGACCGAATTATGAATTATGGGGGAGTGAGAGTTTGAATTGTGGTGAAGACTTGATTTGATTTATGTTTATCTCATTTCAAGCTCGATACATCACGAAGGTATTTGCTTTGTGTATTGTGTGTAGGACTTTGATGAGCATGTGAAAAGCAAACCAAAGAAGAGCAAGGAAATTAAGGAGATTTGAAGATTTTTTTAAAGACTTGCATATTTAGTATCTTTCCACTTTTGGTTTCATGAGAAGGTATTAGATTTTTATAGGATATTTATTGATAATTCGGATATTTTAATTGTGTACCAGAATAGACATAGGGGGAGATTTATAAGGACATATTTTTCATAATCCCTAGTTTACATTGAGTATGTTGTAAGCTATTAAAACTATCATGGAAGTTCACGTTCACACGTTTAAGAAGACCGATCTGAATATCACGCATCTTCAACACCTACGCGACATGAGGTACACTTTGGTATAGATTTAGATTTAAGTTGCTTAGATTTTTTACTAAGTATTAAGATACTTTTATATAATGTTTTTTTATCAAAATGAGGCATTTTTTAACTTAAAAAGTTTTCTGAAACACCTGTAGGTGGACTTTTAAAAATAAAATATTTCATTCCTATCGTTCAAACGACATGGCTATGTCGTTCAAATAACATACTAATGTCGTTAGATAGGTCGTTCGAAGCCCTAATTGATTTTGGATCAAATGACAACACACTATTTTGATTTTTAATAGGTCATTTTCGGGTCGTTCAAGCGACATCTTAATGTCGTTCAAATGACATCTTAATTCGTTCAAATGACATGGGAAAATCGTTCAAACGATAAGTGCAGCCTTAAATTTTTTTTTAGCCTATAAATACCTCCTTCGTGAAGCTTTTTGATTAAGAATTTTGGTTTACGCAAACTGCAGAACTGCATCAATTAAGTCTTCACTTTTTGAGGTCTAAAAACCTTTTTGATTCACACAAACACATCCATGTTACTTTTGTGAATCATCTTTGTAACCCAAACACTTCTTTGTCGAAGTTTATTCTTGTGGAGTGCTATCTCTACTGCTGGACTTGGGGATACTCGAGGGTATTCACTCCTGAAGGAGGAGGTGCGGTTCTTGTGATTCCCGAGGGAGTCAATGGTGGTTTAAGGCTACGGTGTTTATGGGTTTTATGGTAATTCATTGTTATGTTTCACGTGTAAGTTTGTGAGTCACGATTTACATTTTATTAGTGAAATAAAAGGTTTTGCCCTACGGGGATTTTTTCTAAAATTTGCATGCTTGTTGATTTAATGCTTTCAATCACCTAGTTGCATGTTTATGGGTTATTAAAATTAAAATATTGGTTTGTTTAATATTTACATCTAGTTAAATAAGTTAATCTATTGAAATATTATAAAATCTTAAATTGGTATCACATCCCGCCTCATTTTTCGAGACTGAAAGAGAGCAGTTGACTGTAGATTTTTTGAAATTACAGCAAGCTAAATTTTTTCGTAGCTCAGTATGAAGTGGAGTTTATATAATTATACCATTATGCAACCGAGTATGTGATCACTGAAGTCAAGAAATGTTAGCATTGTGAGAGAGGATTGCACCTAAGAATTAAAACCTCCATTACCCCTTCGTAAATTCGAGACTTTTCCCAACTTATTGAAGTCACTTCGATTATTGAACGTAATCCCGCATCTTGTGGATGTGTTCGACCGCCCAATCCTATCAATAGGAACAACTACGTCACTAGAACCTTACATAGGCATTGAGTCATACCTTAACCCAGCTCTAGTTGACAAGTTTATTCTCAAATTCACCATAGCACAACATATCCCCTAAATCGATGCCATGAGTGTCAAGAAGTAAGACATATTCGTCTGCAATGCCCTAACTTGTACCCCTCCGTGGCCCAAAACTGAGCAGGTTATTCTCCAAGACCCAAAGGAATAACTTTGTCCTACAATCAGTGCATGACCTATAATTCTGATTCAAAACCTGAGACAGTCCCCATTCGTGGGAAAATTTGTGCCATATTGCCCGTACGAAATTCGCACGACGTGGTAGAAGTATAATATTATTTTTTAATTATCCTTCTCAATTGGACATTAGAATTCTAGTTCTAGTCCAATTGAACATTTCACAACATAGATGGGTAGTTGATATCCTATCGGTAAAGTTTTGATTTTTATCTTAGTAGACTATCTTAACTACAGTAGCTTATATGAAGATTCGAGAACTTGTCTGATAGTTCAAAGAAGATCGTACCGGTACATTAGGATTTTATTTAATAGGACGATGGTGAAATTTAAGTCTACTTGTTGACTAAATTATACTTATACAATCTCACAACATGTACAAAGGGTGCATATATTCTTAATCTCGAGGACTGTGAGAATTGGAATGTGCACACAAATATTACTTTGACTGTTTGGGGTGTGATCTAATTTATTGGGTCTAAATCTCCACAAGTTGGGCAATCATTATGTGTACATGTCTGAGATCATATTCTGATGGAATCCATGTCCAGGGCATAGACGAATTAGTAAGTAATGCAAAGGGTCCAGTGTCTAGGCAAACAAGCCTTGATGTCGCATCACCCGTCTTTAAGAGCTGAGAATATAGATAAATTAATTAAGTTAGTTGTAAAGATTTCTTGTAATGTGACATTTAATAACAACCATTACCATTATAATTACCTCATATGACAAACACGGACTAAATTCATTGTCTGATTGTGCCATAATTTTCGTCTTTTATTGTTCTCGCAAGCTTTATATTTTCTGCATAGATCGTGACGAATGTATTACAAAATTAATCACGAATAAAAATTAAAATAATGTAAAAGTTAAAATAATTTAAACTTACATTTTTAATTCTTTGACATCTTCATGTGCGTCAAATAGATAACAAGCTAATGGTTCATTTTACAAACTTGTTAATTTCACTCGTTTGCCCATCATATGACCACCCTCATCGACGAACTCATCAATGTCATCCACAGTGGTTGAGTCAGGCATATATTCCCAAGTGTAGATTTATGACTCCACGGTGATGTATTCCTCTGCAATTAATCCTTCAATGTATCGTGTATTCTTGACGTAATCTTTGAAAACTTTCATTAATCTTTCAAACAAATACATCCACTGATATCTAACTGGACCGCAAAGAAGTGCCTCATCGCATAGGTGTACCAACAAGTGAACACTTATGTCAAAGAATGATGGGGGAAAGTACTTCTCTAACATACAAATCACTTAGGTCACCGTCAATTTTACGGCCACTATATGATATTAATTAACTACCTTCTCACATAAAAGTGAGAAGTATATACTAATTTGCATAATAGCCCTCCGTAAATCCTTGTCCTTGGAGAAACAGTGCTTAAACAATAGAGGAACCAATTGCATGATCACATGCCAATCGTGGGAGTTACACTTATGCAAATCATGGGTAGCATAATTCACAATCCTTTGCAAGTTGGACAAAAAATTATATGGAACCTTCAAATTATATATTGTGTCTAAAAGCACCTTCTTTCCCTCACTTGTCAAAGTAAACGCACCAGGAGGAATCATTATCCTTCCCCTACTATCTTCTTTCAACCATAGTCGTGGCTTAAGTTTCAATTATTTAAGATATTTTCGTGCATTATTTCCATCCTTCGAATGACTCCGCCAAGGCATGTTCCCACAATATGCTCAGTGATGTTCTTATCTGCGTGCATCACATCCAATACATGGCGCACCGGGTTATTCTTACAATAAGGCAAGTCAAATAAAATTGACCTCCTAGACCATGCCTTTCTTGTCTCAGTTTCATTCCCAGTTGGGGTCTTCTTATTCTTAACACTCTTAAATTTAGGATTCTTACCTGGCATATTAGGGCCACAATCAGAAGATTTACTTTCAATTTATGAACCTAAAAGTTTTCTTGGCGGTAGCCTATATTCAACCCCTCCCGGTAAAAAATTGTAACCTTTGTCAAATCTAAAACAATAAGTGGGGGGTAAAAACCTCCTATGGCAATGGTATACATTTTTTTAGCTAGCAGGGGGACGAAGAGATTCAGTTTCCTGTTCATAAATAGGACACCCCAAGTAATCATGTACTACACAACCGGATAATATCCCATAAGCTGAAAAATCATGAATTACCCAAATTAACATAGCTTTCAGTGTAAACCCTTCTTTTATAAAAGAGTCAAATGCTTTCACACCCTCTTCCCATAACTCATTTAATTCTTCTACCAAAGGATCCAGGTAGACATCGATGTCCCCACTTGGTTCCTTTGGCCCAAGTATCAACAAAGACAGCATCAAACATTCAGGTCTCATACATTGTGAAGGAGGGAGGTTGAGTGGGGCTAGGTTCAATGGCCATACACTCTGATTGGCGCTTATATTTTCAAATGGATTGAAACCATCTTTTGATATTACCAAACGAATGTTACGCTATTCTCGAGCAAAATCGGGATACTCAAAACTCATCCTCTTCCAAGCTATAGAATCAATAGGACAACGCATGAGATTATCCCCTGCTTCCGCCCTAGCATGCCAAGTCATTACCTTCGCTATCAATGGTACTGTGAAAAAATGCTTTAATTTAGGCCCAATGGGAAAATATTTCAATACTTTTTGAGGCACTTTTGAGGTTGTTCCTTCCTTTCCAATAGATTGAGCATATATAGGTTTATCGCATACCAGACACCGATTGAGATTTTCATACTCCTTTCGATATAGTATGTAGTCATACACACAAGCATGAATTGATTTGTACTTCATTCCCAAACCTTTAAAATTATTTTTCATAGTAGGATAGCTATTTGGAAACGTATTCTACTTCGGTAGCAAGCCCTTCATCTAATTCAAAATTCATGTCATGCTATTGCTAGACAAACCATATTGGGTCTTCAAACTATGCAAACCAACTATGGCATGTAAATTTATTTGATCTTTCTCACAACCAGAGTATAACGGCTGGGTCGCCTTAAATTTTAAACTTTGGTGGTCATCGTCAAGGTTTATCCCAATATCTTCATGAGCACCTGAACCTTCTTCATCATCAGTGACCTCATTCTCTTACACTTGATGAACTCCGTACGCGTCATCAACTAAATTCTCTAGCATATTATGATATATATTGTCTTCCTCGCCTTGTACATCTATCCTACTTGTTGAAGGTTGTTTTGAAGGCTGATCGGGGACAAAAGTAACATTCGATTCATCGTGAAAAATCTAAAATCAATAACTATCTTGCATACTCGATCTTAATAAATATAGTTCAACTGTTTTCCACTCAAACACCTTAACATTTTTACACTTAGCACACAGACACGAGAACTTTTCATCATTATGTATTTCATAAATTCATTAGCACCTCTACGAAACACATCCCCTAATTTATTTTTCTCACTCATCCACTATTTGTATTTACTATATCCCATCACGGTTACTACAAACAATCACCTATTATGGATAAGAAGCGTATATTCATGGATTAGTACAAACAAAAGTGTGAACATTTAGTATCCATTAAATAATTTACAATAAGATTGATATCTCATCTTTCGGTCTTATATTATAAAAACAATATAATTCTTATTTCCTCCATCTCCTCTAAAGGGTGAGTGGTCATATCCCATTCAAGACCGCATATTTCTATAATATATTTAACAGCTCATGTACATTGTTTCAATTTGAGAAAAATTCGACAGCATATCCCCATTGTTCTCCAAGTACACGACATAGATTCACAAGTGTTAGTGTTATTTCAATTTATCAATTAAAATAACACTTAACATCGCATCATCTAGTGTGTACCCAGGGAACATTAAGATATGGCATCAGAAATTCCCCCAAAAGTAACAATTTTTTGCCACTAAGAATATTATTGTACAGAAATTATGCAGTCCCAAATTGTCCAAACGGGAGAATTCAAAAGATCTCATTAAAGGGGTAATGACTCTCAAACAGGTCTAATGGCAATTGAATGCGTACGCATAAGAACTAGAAGGATAGTATATATGCACACTATATGTAATTTAAATTAGTTATAAATGTTACAGAACCATTATGTCATGCATTCAAATGAGAATACATGCAGGCATGAACCCCCCGAAGCAAGTGTTTTATAAGAAGATGACTTAATGTAAATTTACACATGGGCTATCTATTGCGGTTCCCGTTATTACCTTTTACCCTTGTTACTTGTTATATAACACTTGATTTGCGAGCTACATGCATGCATGTATTCTCATGTGAATGCATGATTAATTATTACTTGTTCTATAAAATTTAAGGCATGTTTCATTTAATTATGTCTTATTTATATTCGATTTTTAGTTTGTTATATTTCATTTTGCATCACAACCCAAAATGTTAGAGAATGCCTAGGTCCAACCAACTCAATGTCCATCCAAGTGTTCAAATCCACCGATCAACAACAATTCAAGAATTCATAACAATGATGCAAATAATAATGTCTTTTATTAGAAATTCCTAGGGCCAACCAACTCAATGGCCATTTAAAGGTTCGAAGCCACTAGTCAACAATAATTCAAGAATCTCAAACAATTCAATAATCTCTGTCTGTGTGTGTGTGTGTAGAGAGAGAGAGAGAGAGATGTATGTGTATAGAGAGAAATATATAGAGAGATATACCAAAATGTGTGTGTAGAGAGAGAGAGAGAGAGAGATGGCGGCTGCTGCTTCAATTACAGAAAGAAACTAAATTTCAATTTCAGAATTGAATACCAAAAATCAAATAAGAACTATACCAAAAAACCAAATACCGAATACTAATTTCAATTACAATTACAATTTCAATTTCTAATACTAATTTTAATTTCAATTTTAATTTAAAATGTCAATTTCAAATTCAAATTCAATTTGAATTTGAAATTAAAATTAAATTTATAATACTAATTCATATTTCCTTCATCTACTCTAAAGGGTGAGTGGTCCTATCCCATTCAAGACCGCGTATTTCTGTAATATACTTAATAAATCATGCACATTGTTCCAATTTGAGAAAAATTCGGTAGCATATCCCCATAGTTCTCTAAGTACGCGATATAGATTCGCAAGTGTAAGTTTATTTTAATTTATCAATTGAAATAACACTTAACATCGCATCATCTAATATGTGCCCAGAGAACATTAAGATACGACAGCAGAACTTCCCCCAAAAGTAACAAGTCTAAGCCACTAAGAATATTATTATACAGAAACTATGCAGTCCCAAATTGTCCAAACAGGACAATTCGAGAGATCTCATTACAGGGGTAATGACTCTCGAATCGGTCTAAGGACTATTGAATGTGTATTCATAAGAACTAGAACGCTAGTATCTATGCGCACTTAATGTAAGGGTTATAGTATTTATTGATGATGCTAAGATTTAGCACCACCAAATAAGGGGTGGAGAGCTCAAACAGTAGCAACAATGGCAGCAATAGGGTTATATATGTGTACAATTGTATAGAAGGAGATGAGGATAAGAGGAATAAGACAATGATGTATTGTGGTTCATCCAATTAGGCCTACATCCACTGCGAGTGTGTGATCCACTAAATATGGGCACTAATGGCCTTGGATACAATGCACATAAGCTCACTATCTCTCTACTGTGTGTACAAGCAGAGTTTTAGCTAGGGTTACAATTATCGATCCCTTTACAGGGTTGAAGATGACAAGTATATATAGGGATTGGGGGAGTAGTGTACCCCCTAAGCATGCATGGTGCATGTGAGTGATGATCTATCCAATCCACTGCTGACACCTGGAGGTGCCACTTGCTATTAATGATGGCATAATATTCCCGCATGTGAGGGGATGATATTGTTATAACGATCTAGTCCACGTGTTATATGAGTCCCACGCGCACTGTTCCACGCGTCTCCCAAATCACGCGTTGTGATGATGTCACCCTCGGCCTAGGACGCCAGACCGAGGCTAAAGTTGATGCTAGCATTGGGTCCGGCTGGACATGGGCCTCGTACTATCGTCCCCTCACAATGTCGTCTGGTCCATGAGGGAGTCGGCCCCTTGTAAGGTCGTCTGGCCTAAGCTGGAGGGTCGGCCCATGATGGGGGTCGGCCCCTTGTAGGGTCGTCTGGCCTATGCTGGAGGGTCGGCCCATGATGTGGGGTCAGCCCCTTGTAGGGTCATTTGGCTTATGCTGGAGGGTCGGCCTGGACGCGAGCCCTCGTCTGAGATGAGGACACCCTTGGCCTATCCGAGGGTGTATATTGGCATATCATATATATTCAAAATAATGTTTATAGTGATGATTTATACATAGTTATGTTTTATTTCGCATTAAACAGTTTCAAATTTACATAACACTATACTCAATTTCTGTTTTATACCAAATTTCAATTTTAATTTCACATTTACACAACAATATGCCCAATTTCAAATTTATACCATATTTCAATTTCATATTTACACAACAAAAGGGGTCCAATTTAAGATTTACACAACATTATACCCAATTTTCGTTTTATACCCAATTTCAATTTTAATTTCACATATACACAACAATATGACCAATTTTAAATGTCCAACCAATTTTATTTTCATATTTACACAACAAAGGAGTCCAATTTCATATTTACACAATAAAGGGGTCAAATTCAGAATTATGCCAACTTTTTGTAAACATCAAATTAATCACACATACACATAAAATCACACACACACATATAGATATATATATGCAAAATCATACACACACACACATATGCAGAAAAATACTCTCACGCATACACACACATATATACACACACACACAAAGAAAAGAGAGAGATAAAGAGAAAAAAACGTACCTAAAATAAAGAGAGAGAGAGAGAGAGAGAGAGAGAGAGAGAGAGAGAGAGGAGGGAAGTGAAACGGGGGGGAAAAAGGCGGTAGGGTTTGTAGTTAAGACAGTTGTCACGGACCTGTCAAGGTCTTTGATCATGATAACTTTCTAAAGTTGTCACGGTCAAAGACCGTGATAAGTCCGTGACAACTATAATTGTCACGGTCATTGACCGTGATAAGAAACGCATATTTTTTTTGTCACAATCAATGACCGTGACAAGGCTGGTCAGCTCAAAGGTGACAATTTAGCCTTTATGGTATAGTGTAATCCTAAAATTGATTCAATCTGGATCATGTGCGGCTCGATTTGTCCCTGGGAGAAGGTTGAAGTTTGGTTTTTTGTGCTGTTTGGACCATTTTTGCTTCAATTCTTTGCCTCGGTCTTTTTTGAATTGTAGAGGAGTATTTCTAAAGACTAAGTTCCTAAAGAACTCAAGTTTATGAAAAGATCTAATTCAAGGAGGATTCTTTCTCATGAAGAAGTCTACTTCAAATAAAATTCTTGATCTTGAAGAATTCTACTTCAGTAAGATTTATAGGCCATAATGGAAAGGGGAATTTATTTTCGATTTGAGTTATAATTTCATGTTATTATGTTTTATTATTACTATCTTACTCATACTGATAATTATCGCCTGCAATATAAATAATTAATCAAGACCACCCATTATTACGGACAACATGAATTATTTATGTGACCGGCCTAGATCATGAGTTTTTTAAGAAAAATCAAATTTTATTTATTCCTTTCTAAAATTAAATTTAATCAGTAACTTGCTAAATTAATTCAATTATGGTCTCCATATTTTATTTTAATTAAAAATATTTTATTTTAGGAAATTAAAATAGAGAGACGGGATAATTTTTTTGTACAAGTAATTGGAAAAATACTGGAGATTTAATTTAGGTGTTTGGAATCGAATAAATATGTTTCAAAAATACCTTCAAGTTCAAAATATTAAGGGGAGAGAGGTTTCAAGATAAATCCCATTGTCTCCATCGGGGTTTTAAGAATATAACGTGATTGATTCATTACGTCAGCTTAGTCTTTCTTCCTCAACTAGGATAATTAATCAGTACATTCAGTATTATTAAAACTCTTAAGTGATAATTCCTAGAATTTAAACGTGAGTGAGTGAGTTCCCCCCTCCCCAACAGGGAAGTTCCACACGGGCAGATTCCATTTCATGGAATGAACCGATGGTATACACTTAAACATATTTACTTATATCCTCCCAACCGAAGTCACTGTCATTTATTGTGGGACCATAAGAAGTCGAATATTAAATTATATCGGATAGATGTTTCCTAGACTATCGAGATAACATAATTGAAGATGAAAATCTATATAGTTTAGGGTGAGGTGATTTAATCTCCCAGTGAGACATCTCGCTTCACAGGGGAACTAGGAAGTTTGACGGGATTAGTTTCAATTGGTTGTAGAGGGAAGCCAAAATTAACATTTAGCCAAAAATGTGTTCTCACGTATTTAATTGGAAACTAATTTTTCAAATAATGATTCTCAGATTTCAAATTGGTCTTAACATTTAACCCACTTGATTCCATATTAAAGGAAAACAAATTAAATGGAATGAATTTCATAAACCAATAAAGGAATCTAGACATTGTCCTCAATGCTGAGGATTACAAGATTATTTTAACTGAACTACACCTTATTAAGTCTAGTGAGGAGGCATTTGAGTCATATTGTCGGGCATACCAGAGGTGGAAAAAGATGATCATACAGATAATTGCTAAATATTAACCTCTATGACCAATGTGTTGCAACACCAACCACATAACACGTCAAGTGCTTATGACATGATTCTGAACCTCAAGGACATGTTTGAGGATTAGAATCATGTCGCAAGATTGAATTCTATAGAAAGACTGGTAAACATAAAAATAAGAGATGGTACTCCCATTTGTGACCATGTTCTCATGATGATATCTATCTTAGGGGAACTTGAAGATCGTGGCTTGGAAATTGATGGGGAAACCTAAATCAATTTTATGCTTTAATAACTCCCTAATTCCTTTAAGTAGTTCCATCTTAAATTATTCTATGAACAAATTTTATTACTCCTTGGTGAAAATTCTTAATGAACTCTAGTTTGTAGACAATATCATTAAGAAAAAGGGTGTTGTGCAGGTTTTTGAAAGAGGCCCATCTTCTCTATCCTAAAAGGTAAGAAGGAGGTACAAAATGTGATAGTTAAAATAGTTCTTAAGCCTCAGGGAGTAGGGAAACAGTAGAAAGGGCAAGTGTTACATCTACAAAAAATTTATACATTGGAAGAACAGATTTATGGTCTACTATGTTAAATAGAAGAATGGAAATGGTGATTTATCCTTAGTCATTGCGGTATATTTTGTGGTTCAATCTATCGGGACCTGGTGTGTACATTTGGGAGACACTAATCATGGTTGTGATTCTTTGCAGGGGTTCTAGGTAAATAGGAAGCTCAATTAAGCAGAAATGTTTATGTTCGGGGGTGACAACAAGAAGGTGTCAGTATAAAAAGTAAGATTTATATCTTTAGACTTCGGTGGAGACAAAAAGATAATTTTAGAAGACTGTTTTATGCACCCACTATTGGAAGGAATTTAATTAATGTTTCTAAGTTAGTTTTGAATACATATTTGGTTTATTTTAATAACGTTGTTTTCATCAAAAATTGAAAATATTTTATCTATTCTGGTGCATCGAAAAACGATATGTATGTTATAAAGCATGTCTCACCATTACTACTAAATATCGAAATGATTAACTCAAATGGAAATAGCCTAAACTGAAAGAAATCTTTTAATTTCTACTAAACATATCGTTAGCACTTATGATTAGGTTATATTATTCTAAAAATAATTCAAAGACTAGATTGAAATGTTCAATTAATTAATATCATTGGAAGTGGAGGCACTTCTACTCTATGAATCTTGTTTAGATGGTAAAATGACCAAGAGGTCCTTCAAAGCCAAAGAACATAGATCTAAAGATGTGTTGGAGTTGGTACATTCTAATTTATGTGGTCATGTGATAATCCGGGCAAGAGATGGATATGATTATTTCATCACTTTCATTGATGACTACTAAAGGTATGGATATGTTTATCTTATGTACCATAAGTCTGAAACCTTTGCTAAGTTCAAAGTTTACGAGATTGAGGAGGAGTGTAGCCATGGAAAACTAATCCAAACCCTACGATATGATTGTGGGGGTGAGTACACCTTGGGAGAGTTAGGAACCATTTATCAGAGGTATGCATTACATCCTAATTGTCTGCACCAGGAGCTGTAAAGAAAAAAGGTGTTATGAAAATAAAGAACATGACTCTTTTGGACATGGTTGGATATGTGATGAGATATACAGATTTGACGTATTCTTTTGGGGGGGTTTCATTAGAGACGGATATATAGTTACTGAATTTATTTCATTTTAAATTAGTCTCAATGACCCCCACGGAACTGTGGACTAGGCGCAAGCCTAGTCTCGAACATATTAGGATCTAGGGTTGCCAAGAACTTGTGTTGAGGAAGGAGTCGGGGAATTTAAAATCAAGGATAAATATATGTATCTTTATAGGTTACCCTAAATGAATCAAGGATGGTAAATTTTATGATCTTAATGACTAGCAAGAATTTTTGTTTGCAGAAATTCTCGGTACTTAGAGGAAGATTATATGATAAACCATAAACCGATGAGTAAGTTGATCTTATAAGAGCTAAGAGGGGAAGACTAAGAAATTTCTTTTAAACCACCCATATGGGATGAAATACAACCTGATATTAATGATACAATTCCTAATAGTAGTGGAGTATATCCATTATCAAGATACATGTATCACTTATAATGGACCATAAGTAGAGTCATGTCATAATGGTAGGGTCAGGCGTTAGCCTGATAGGGTAGTATATTTGGGTTAATACTTAGGTGAAATCCCAAGATAAAATGAATCGGATCCCCAAAACAACAATAAGGAACTCTAAGACAAGGATTTTGATCTTTGGCTTGAGGTTATAAATATCGAGATGGATTCAATGTACTCAAATAAAGATTAGGAACTTGTAAACTTTCTAGATTGGATAAAACCCATAGGATGCAAGTGAAGTTATAAGAAGAAAATATAAATATATGGGATGGTGGAAACCTTCAAAGGAAGGCTCGTTAAGGGTTTACTCAGCAAGAGGGAATTGACTTCGAGGAAACCTTTTAATTTTTAACCATTTTAAATTCTATCCAGAATCTTTTATACATTGCGGATCCTTTGGATTATGAGATTAGGCAAATGGACATTACGATTGCATTCTTGAATGATAGTTTGGATGATTTCATATATATGATGCAACCTGAGGTATTCATAACCAGTATCCAGGAAAGCAAAGTGTGCAAGATTGAGAGATCCATTTATAGACATGAGAAATCATAAAGGTGTTGGAACATCCATTTTAATCATGAAATCAAATCTATTGGTTCCGATCAATGCTCGGATAAAGCTTTTGTGTATAAGAAGAATGATGAAAATATGGTGGTATTTCGGGTACTCTATGTGGATAATATTCTCTTAATTGGGAACTATGTGGGTGTGTTATTCAACATAAGTGTGGTTATTTAGTCAGTTAGGTATGAAGGATTTAGGAAAAGTCAGTCACATCCTTATGATAAAGATTTTGTGAGAAAAAAAAAATGGGATATTCGATTTATCCCAAGACACTTATATCGATGATGTGCTCACATAATTTAGCATGAAGGATTCCAAGAAAGGATTTCTTCCTTTCAGGCATGGAATCGCTCTATCTAAGTATCAATGTCCAAAAACACCTAATCAGATAAAGAGGGTGATGAATATACCTTATGCTTCGGCGGTGGGCAGACTCGCATATGATATATTGTGTACAAGAGTGGATATATGCTTTGTCATTGGCATGCTTAGCAGATTCCAGTCTAACCTAAGTAAGGAGCACTAGACTGTAGTAAAGCACATTATCGGGTACTTAAAAAGGACTAGATATTATGTGTTAGTTTACTTAATGTATAATTCGGTACCTTTAGGATACACAGACCCATACTTTCAGTCAGGTAAGGAATCCAAGAAATCAACCTTGGGATAATTTTTTGCCCTACGAGGTGGCGCCATGAGTTATAAGAGGATCAAGCAATCATGTATTGTTGATTCGACCACGGATGCCTCGCTTCGAAGGAAGCAAATGAGATTGTTTGGATCCAAAACTTCCTTAATGATTTGGGCGAGGTTATTTCACTACAGTTGGCTATTACACTTTACTGTGGCACTAGTACAGAGATTGCTAAATCGAATGAAACAAGGAATCATAAGAGGTATAAGTGCAAGTATTATTTGATATGGGAGATCGTGCGAAGAGGCGATGTTATCATAACCAAGATTTCATCCTAGGAAAACCTGGAGGATGTTTTTACAAAGATCTTACTAGCTAATGATTTTTATGGTCATGTAGAGGAAATGGGTGTTAGATGCATAGGCACATGGGTTTAAGACTAAGTGGAAGATTGTTGGCATTTTATTCTTAAAACAATGTATGATGTTATTTAATAATTAAGGTTTGTCGGGTTCATTTTCAAATAAGAATCATATTTGTGATAACGCCTTTTTTTTTAAATATATTGTATTAATGTCGATAAATTGAACTTGGTAGGAATTCTGGTGAGTTGGGATCGGCCTAATCATAAAATATTGGCATTTCATTATACACAGTCAAGAGAAGGAGTGGACTTCCTATTAGTACAGCTTAGAGTACGATTTTAGTAGTTTATCTTGACTTTGAGAGATTTTCTAAAGGTATTGTACTTATCTAATAGTTAAAATAAGAACGTATTAGTATAACGAGAATGTATTTAACGGGACAAGGGTGAGATTCAAGTCAAGGTGTTGACAAGATTAGACTTGCACAACGTGACACCCCCCTTAATTAAATATCGGGTGATCCGGCCTTTATTGAATTAAAACAAAATATCCAGTTGCTCCATTCTTAGCATCACTGTCGAAAACTTTTTTAATATTTACTAACCACCTAGTATTTAAAAAATTGGTGTCAAAATTTATCTTTTTTTATTAACATGCATTGATTTAAAACAATTAAACGATTTAAATATCACATTCACCATGCTAAGTTAATCAACACCACAAATAGTGAAATACTTAATCAAATAAGATATGACAGGTTTAAACACCCCAGTCTGAAACTCTAATACGATAATACATGTAAAACCTAAATCCACAAGGGATTAATAAAAGAAATACAATGTCTCTGGAAACCACTTCTACTAGAAGGTGGGTGACATGCCCGACTGAGATAAAATAAAGGATGAATCATATCTGAAAGGAATGGAGGCGCCTACCAAGTAAGTTGTGCAATCAACCACATCAATTGCAGCAATGGCAAATGGAAATAAACTTCTAAGTTGGGCCTCCCTATGGCTGGGCACCTAAAATGGTTTTTACAAAAAAAATAGATTTGGAAAACGGGTCAGAGCCCGAGTAAAAATATTTAAAAAACTTAGCAAGTATTTAAAATGCATAATTAGCAGATATTATATGCGTGTTAGGTTCACGTCTCTCACTTGAGATGATCATCCCTCATCTAGTGTCTACCCCGCCTAACTAGTTCGAATTAGATCTATCACCACACCGATTAAATCTTGGTGCTTAACTGTATTACCCATACAATAGCTATTGATGTTACATACCGATTAGAAATTTTTAAATTCCTCAATTAGATTTTTATCCCCCATATTTAAATTAATTTAGATATTAAAATCTTTCTCTTCTACTAAGCACACACGGTAGATTTAAATCACAAGTATATATATACATGTCACTCTAAATGAATATATATTAATATAGCACTCCTAGGCTGAGACCTGCGGTGCAAGCATACTCTGTTATCATGTCCTGGTACATCATGCACTATATAAAGGACTGTCGGTTCTATATTTCTCGCGAACTATAAATACAAATCGCATATATTGGAAGCGAACATAGTCCCCAGCCTCATGGGTCACGCACATACCTACACTCCCATTCAATCGTCGAAACCATCATACTCTCAGATAGCACATGTCCAAGGTCGTATGTTCCGAGTACAAGTCTAAAATCCCCCCCAATGGGCTCATCAGGATAAGACCATCCACCACGTGAAACCTCCCCCAATAGCAAGCAGCGTAGGTATGTCATACACATAAGAATCATGTAATAAGTATACACACAACCTATATATTTGTGTCCTCGGTATAGGTATACTCACAACCTATATTTTACATCCCATACGTAGTATATATATATACCTCGAATATCCCATGTATGACTAATCACTAATTATACTTATTGTCACATATTTCTGAGTAGGCCTGTAAATTGAGCGCCCGAGGCCCGAAGCCCGCCCGTTCGGCCCGCTATTTTCGGGCTGAGCTTTTTTTGAGTTTGAGCCGAGCCGAGCCTGAGCCAAAATTTCAAGCCCGAATGAATTTCGGGCCGAGCTTGAGCCGAACCTTGCCAAGCCCGAATTGGGCCCGAAGCCCGAACTTCATATTTCCAAATAAATAAATAAATAATTTATATAATTGCTCAAGTCACAATAGGCGTTTGTTAGTGATCAAATTTTGCTAAATGTATGGAATTTAATAGGCATTTGTAGGTTTTCACTCTTATTTCCCTTCTTTTAATTTGATACACTTCATAATTATATATTTTATTTCATGAAATATCAATTAGATTTTAATGTGTAATTTTTTCCATGATGGAAATACAAGAAAAAAAAAATTAATTCGAACTTTTTTAGCAAAAAAATTGAAATCGGGCCTGCCTGAAATCGGGCCCGAAGCCCGTAATATATATGAGCCGAGTTCGGGCCTAGGTGGGAAAAAATAATTCGGGCCGAGCCTGAGCAACCCCAAGCCCGGCTCACCCAGCCCGATTTACACCCCTATTTCTGAGTATTACTCACCACTCGAAGTGTGACAATTATTCTTTAACATTTTTCAGTAGGTAACTCACTCATCTCCTATTGGTCTAAGTCCTGGTTTTCCCCGAAACCTAGAGGTACTACAGAATTCTCCAAACTAGGTTTTATCCCACTATTATACCTAAATAGTCTTTACCCTTAAATCCTTCTCACATGACTAAGCCTCAAGGTCACTCTTGGCCTACTGATATTTTAATTTAATTCTCTTTATTCTTAAAATTCATTCCTAAAATTAATCCGATCTCTTTCTACGAGTTCTAATCAAATAGGGGGAAAATTGTCAAAATCTGGGTAATCGAATCGATTCGCCCTAGTCCCGAATCGATTTTCCCCTACAAGTCTCATATTCTACCTTTGAACAGTTGCTGGTTTCACCATTTTTACAAATCCAAAACTCCATTACTCACTCCCAAACAATCATATTAAACGTTAAATCAACATATATAAACAATTTCTAACGTAGAAGAATCATTAAATCATCAAAGTTACTCTAAAAATCAAATTATTTCAAGATTATCTCTTAAAAACCCTAGTTCATCTTATATAATCAAGAACATCTACAACCCCAAATTTCTTCATGTTATATTATCATAATATCATCCAATTTCATTATGCTACATAAAGGATTCACTCTTAACCTTAATTAAACCCAAATTATGATTTAATTCTTCAATTTAATCATCAAACTCATGGATTTAATATAAGGAACATCTTATTCTAACATGGATGTTATATCCTACATGAATTAAGAAAGATAAATAATTGCCTCTGTTAAAATGTCTGATCCGATGTGCGAGAATGGTGTAGTTGCGATCCACTCCTCTCGACCTACGCGTTGGTGATGTTTATGGTGCAAGAATAGTGTTTTATGGCCATGGGACTCTCTCTCAGGGCTCTCTTTCTTCCTCCTTTGATAACCTCTCCAAGTTTGATTCACATAACCCTAACTTCTCCCATTACAACTATGATTTACACCTCTTAAATTCGTGGATCTCCCTTACTCAAAAATACAAATGACTAAAATACCCTTCCAGGGTGTCGGTTTGACCTAAAATTGCCCCAAGACTCAAACTAAACCCCCGGGTACACTTTTCTGACTATTTCGACCCTTCCATACACTTTGGCGCACTCAAAATGACCATGTAGATGACTGAAAAATAAATTACTTTTTATTTCCTTAAATTGAGTCCTGACACGATTGACACGCGCGTCCCGACTAAATTACTGTAATTGTTGTATTTTTCACTCGCGACAATTTTACTTTATTCATAATAATATATTACTTTATTCATTAAGTAATATCCAACATAATCCACATCAATAAATATCAATCCCTGTCTCGCTAATTATTATTTATTATCCCGGATTAATTATTCAAATTTAATTTAATTAGTTCCAATTTAATACACAATTAATCCAAATATAAAACTCATTAAAATTACGGGGTATTACACAAAATTTCAAAATGATTGAAAAGGGTCCATAGATTCTTAATACCGACGACAATGAGAATTGGATTGTGCAAATGCGATCCAGTTTATTGGGTCTAAATCTATGCACGATGGGAAATCATTGTGTGTACATGTCTGGGATCATATTTCGCAGGAATCCACATCTGAGAGATATCATTGATTGTGATACGCCCTTGACAAACTTATAAGTTTTTATTCTACCAGTAAACATAAGCGGCCCATTATTTAATAATCCAGTAGAATATTAAATAAATTAAGTTTGAGATCAAGGAATAATAAGATGGTGGGGAAAATCAATTAGCAATGAATTGAGTTTCATAATGTGGTTAGTGTATCCTTTACACATGGAATGATATTATATGATATCTAACTTTTTAAATAAGATCTTATTATTCGAATCATTTTAAGACAATTAAATTGGAGTAGAATTATAATTATTTAGTGGAGTTCATTATAATTAAACGGGATAGAAAATATATGACGAGAAGTAATAGGGGATTTTTATATTTTTATTTGGAAGACAATTTAATTATTAGTTTTGGTTACCTAGTATAGTCCATTACTCAAGTAGTAGGAGCAAAATATTTGGAAACAATAATTAGCCCAGGACCACTTTTTATACCTATATGTATGGGTTGTTAAGAAGCATAATACTTCCTAAGGGTTAGAGAGAGGGGGAAAATACTATTCTTGTTTTTGTGAAGGGTGAGAAGAGAAAAAATGATTTCTCTCACAAATTATCAAGTTTCGTCTACAAAAGTGACCACACACTAGGCTTACTTTGGGGGATCATATACTAGAAGATTCGAGGAATTTATCTCATTTTAACAAGGTTTTATAGAACAAAGAAAACTAGTCTCTACACATTCTATAACACATATATCTCGTAATTAGGATCACCTACAAGATCTGTTAGGGTATCATGATTCAAAATACTAGATTTATGATTTAAACCTAGTTTTTTTTTCTTTTTATTTCATGATTGATCCAACATCTCAGGGCAATAAAGTTTTTCATTATATCCTTCCCGAACAAGGAGACTATGATAATTTATTTTGAGGGTGACGACATTAGGGGTTATGCAAGAGGGACGATTGCTAGTGGGCTATATCCTTCATATGGTTCCCATATATAATAAATAGAGATATGTTGATGGAAACATAACAACGTTGGTTAGGATTATAACCTAATTAACTTGTGTCAAGAACGACTTGGTTTTATTATTACATGGGTCCTATAGCAAGGATCACGTAGAAAGTCCTTGCTTGGACTTGACACTCTTGAATTAAAAACATTACAGCAAGAAACATTGGCAAGGTTGAGTTTCGTAAGTGTTGATCCTATCTTAGTTTCTTTTAGTTATCAATTATGTAGGTGCCAAGGGGTTGCATCCCCTATCTATGTTCTTTATATTATTTCATGTTGAAACGGAGTCTATGTATGGACCATGATGGAACCTCATTGGATTTAGTCATTTTCATTTGAGGACTTATTATGATTATTGTGGAGTGGAGAACTGTGTTAAGTATTGGATTATTTACTTAATTCTTTAAATTTATTTCATTATTTATGTTTCCATCTAATGTTTCTTGTCTCTATTTGTCTTATATGCTTAAAATTGTATTTAATTATTTGACATCCAAACCACTAGGACTGGAGCTCTCACCCTCATGTAGGAAATTAAGGTTAAATTTTTCCTACACACCCAAAAAATAAATTAAAAACAGTTTATATCCCTTATTTCTCACACATAAAACTGACCACTTTATATATAAAAAACTGTATGTGTCAAAACTAACTTACTAATTAATTAAATTAGTAAACAATTAGTTACTAATTTATAGTATTAGTAAATAATTACTTTATAAATTTATTGATTTATTAAATTACTAAAACAACTAAATTAAAATTACACATATAAAAATTAAACGATGTACTTACCTCGTTAGGCAATGTCATCGGCAACAAATACATTTTTGGCAACAATACAATGGATGTCGCCTAGATAATGAAGCACCTTATGCTTTTGACTCACTTGAGTCTGTATTGTATAAGTGTTCATCTAGTTTGGAAATTGTGACAAAATTGTGTCTATCCTATAAACCAAAGAACATCAGAGTTTGGTTTGCTATTTTATTCATCTTGCTTGATTGAACTAGATACTTTTACCAACACTCACACACATTAGAATTGCATTCATACATTTCATAATGTATATAGGTGTGTGTATATATGTTGAGTGTGTTTAAATCCCTAAAATTGATTTTTAATATTTTTTGGGGAATTTTATGAACTTTTAAAATAAGGTTTTTATTAATTAAAATTTGGTTTTAAAAAGTTTTGGGTTCATTCTACAATTATGGATTGTTGGTTATATTGATTGAAAGTTCCCTTGGGTAGAATCCGAAAGCAGCAAAGACTTCAGGGTGCGTTTGTAATTATTTTTGGACGCGCGTTTGTTAACCTCTTTTTGCCCAACATCTGTTGCATTCTTATTGGTTGAATTTGTGTTTCTTCAAAGAGAGTAAACCAGCAAATGTTAACAGCCCTTGGATCATTTTAATCAACGATCTGCATATGCTCTTACATAATCCATGTGAACCTCATTTGAGCCAATCAGGAGAGTTATAATCACCGCGTATCTTTAGCCCTTGAATCAAAGTCAATAAACCTTGACTCAATCTGAGCCATTGGTTTTGAACCAAATTCTCGAATCTTCTCAGCCCCCTATATAAGGAGCCCTACTCTCAGCCATATCGGACTTTTGCCATTTCATCCTTTCTAAAGAGAGAAAAGAGAGAAACCAGAGAAGAGAGAGAAAGAGTTAGAAACCCTAACCCTAAATCGTCCAACACCTTTTTCAAACCCTAACCTCCTTTCAAAACCAGTATATACCAAACACAACCTTGAGTGTTTGAGAGTTTGAGAGTTGGTTTGATTAGTTGTTTGATGCTGTAACCTTTTCGTTCTTAGATCTTGTGTCCAACTTAAGCATTTCACTTAGATCTAAGTTTCTGCTTCATAGAAATATTAGATCTGAGCATTTTATGTTACAATTCACTTAGATCTGCATATTTTGTTTCTCGTCTTGAGAAATCTATTGTTGATTATTTTCTGGAAATGTTTTTATCTACAAAATCAACAATAACATTTTCTGTTTCTAGTTCTTGTAAAATAAAACCTTCGACCTAATTGGAATCGTACTTGGTGATTTTCAATCTCAAAAATATTTTCAAAACTTGAGATTGATTAAGATCTTGATACGTCTTTCGAGCAAGATAGCCGTGGATTTTGGGATTATAATAAAGGTCAAATAAGGTTAAGTTTTCTAAGAAGAGAGAAATAGAAAATCACAGCATATAGATCTTATATGTAATTTAATAGGACTGGTTGTATAAAATAAGTGTGTGTCTGTGTGTGTGTGTGTGTGTGTGTGTGTGTGTGTGTGTGTGCGTGCATGCATGTGTTAGAAAGCACCTCCACAAACACTATCACCCTACCACACTAAAAGTGTTGGTAATAAGATCTCAAGAACAAGAGTCGACGTAAAGAACTTTATAAAATTGGAAGTTAGCAAACTGGGAGAACAACGTCAACAAACAGAACTGCAGAGAAGTTATAAGGACACCAGTGGGTACATTCCTAAACTTGTATAGGTCTGATTTGTATGCATGTTTGTTATATAGTTTGTGACTGTTATAATTTGTTTTAGTGAAATTTTTGGTTACTCCGTAGAGGGAGTCGTGGATGTTTCCTCAGTTGGGTGAGGTTTTACCCCGTAAAAAATCCCTTGTTCTTAATTTTTCTACATCTCGTCATTTAATTCTTAGTTGTGCTGAGTTTAAAGTTTTTAAACTGATTTATTACCTGTTAACAAATCTTGAAAAGATCTCGTACATATTTTTATTAAACACATCTTGTGATTAATTAGATTTGGTTTTAAGAAAAGAGTTTCTTCAAAAAACAGTTCAGAGTTACTCAAATAGTTTAATTTTATATTAAACGGCTTTAGTAACAGATTTTCAATTGGTATCAGAGCTTTGTAAACTTCTTTTAAAAGATCTTGTGTTTCTGAAATTGTCTTTTAAAAATCAAACATGGACGAGAAAAATGAAAGATTTGGTAACTTGACCAGACCTCCTATCTTTGATGGAACCAATTTTGCTTACTGGAAAGTAAGGATGATTGCTTTCATTCAAGGGACTTTGGGAGATGATGTCTGGGACATTGTTGAAAATGGATACATTTTTCCTACTATACCAGCCACTGAAGGAAGTAATGAGAGGGTTAAGAAAGTGTTAAGTGAGTTCACACAAGAAGAGAAGCAAGTTTCTCGCAACAATAACAAAGGAAAGAATGCCATATGTATGTTCATAAATGAACATGAGTTCAAAAGAATCTCATCCTGTACCACTTCGAAGGAAGCTTGGGACACTTTGGTTATTGCTCATGAAGGTGACACTAGAGTTAAGGCTGCTAAAACACAAATGCTCATTCAACAGTATAACTCTTTAATTATGTCTGAATCTGAGTCATTTGATGACTTCTATATGAACTTAAGTGATATTGTGACCAAACTGCATGTTAATGGGATAACGTATGACAGACATGAAATTGTATCTAAAATTCTGAGATCATTACCACAGAAATTTGACAACAAAAGATATGCTATTGAGGAAATGTGTGATCAAAATCTCACTCCTGAATTACTCAGTAGTAAACTAAGAACTGTGGAAATGGAATTAGAATTTAAGAAACAATTGGCCCAGTCCCATAGGAAACAAACTAGTTCCAATCTGAGTTGTTCTTCTAAGTTTATTAATCCTGAGCTTAACACCCTTAATTATGACTCTGATGAGGAATGTGACATAGAGAATTTGGACAATCAGATTGCCTTAATGTCGAAACAGTTTAAGAAAATTATCAAGTTTAGAAACAACATGGCAAACAAACAAGGGAAGTCCAATTATCCAATCACTCTAATCACATACCTTATGAGAAAGGTCAAGACAAACATCACAAGGACTTTCACACTAGACCTAACAGAGACCTTAAGAAGACTGAATGCTTTAGATGTGGAAAAATATGGCACATTGCACAAGATTGTAGAGTTAACTTGAACACTCAAAATAAACACATTAGGGCCAAATTTTCAAGACATGGGATGATTCAAGTGACTCTGAAAATGAGGAACCTGAGTCATCTGATGTTTTTTATCCTTGCATGTCTTTCTTTGCCAAGATTATCTATAATGATGGTATGCATGTGCTTGTTAGAGAGGATGAATCTAGTAATTCTACTTATGTTGTTGTGAATCATATTGTTACTGGTTTAGATGCTTTAATTACTGTGAACATTGCTATTTCTACCACGGGGTGTGTGAGTCAAAGGGAAAGAGATAATAACGATGTCAACGGGTGTGTGAGTCCAAGAATTGAAGCCTTAAGGGTCACATCACACACTACTTAGTGACTCGGATAATGAAGACCTCCCGGATATTCACACATTTTATGAGAAAACTCTCAAGAAAAGCACTAGACTAGAGAAGATTGTGAAAGATCTCACTAAGAAACTAGAAGATTTAAGTCTGATGGTTAAACTTAATGCTGAAGAGTATACTACCCAATGTCTTACTCATGAAAGTGAAATCAAAATGTTTGATTAAAAACTGAAGAATTTAACTGAAACAAATGAAACTTCGGAGAAAAAATAAAAAGGGACATTGTTAGAATTGGAACAAACTAAAGAAAAGACAACAACTGTTTTCAAAAAAATTACAAAATTTGAAAATAACTCAAACTGTTTTAATGGATTTGTTGTTGAATCACAAACCAATTTTGATGATCGAACTGGAATAGGGTTTTGCCCCAATTTAAAGACACAAATAATATCTTTCGAACCTATCAAGTTTGTGTCAGGAGGTAAAAGACCTATTGAAACCTGCCCAGACTTTCATTCTCTAAAAACTGAGTTTGACTCAAAACATCAAAATTTTGATATTGGGGAATCAAGTTACTCTAAACATGAAAGTTCACCAAAGGCTAAATATGTTTGCCCCTCCATTAGGAAGAGTGAATCTACATTCAAAACTGTTATATCTAGGAATAGGGTTCAACCTCAAAATTCCTTAAAGCCTATGTTTAGAGATTTTCCTAAGGAGACTCCAATTTTGAGCAACCTTTATTGCTCCTACTGCGATATATACGGTCATTCTTTTGATAGCTGCTATGCTAGAAGACTAGTTAAACATGTCTGTAATCCTCCTATCTATCAAAACTTTAATTATTCTAGGAGAAGCCGCGACAATTATGTTCTGCCAAAATAACCAGACAAAAACTCTAACTATAGGAAGAGAAAGACCAAACCTAAAATAACATTTCCTAGAAGGATTCCTAAACACTTTCCTAAACCAAATGTTCATGTGTTTCATAAAATTCAAAATCATGCGCAAAACATTTTTCAACAAAAATCGAATGCTCGCAAATTTTATCAATTGAGAGCAAATAAGCGCAAAATGAAAACAAGAGCAATTTGGGCTAGAAAAGAGGATTTATTACCCCAGATGAAGTGTAATATTGTTATTACTGCTTTAAAAGCTGAACACACTTCTTCTGGTTGGTACTTAGATTCTGGATGTTCCAGACACATGACTGGTGATGATACAAAACTCTTAAACAAAACTAGCTTTGCTGGAGAAAAAGTTATTTTTGGTGATGGAGTATCATCTTAGATAATAGGTAAAGGAACACTCCAAGAGAAAGGACTTCATGTTCTTGAAAATGTTCTTCTAGTCAAAGGTCTTAAGGCCAATCTACGTAGTATCTCGCAATTTTATGACTCAGATCATACTGTTACCTTTTCAAAGAACAATTTCAAAATTTTAAATGAAAAGCGTGAATGCATAATTACAGGATTCGGGACTCCTGACAATTGTTATACTGTCATGAATAATTCTGAAATCTGTAATGTTGCCAGAATAGATGACAATGAGATATGGCATAACAGGATGGGTCACATAAATTACGATAATCTTAGTAGATTGACTTCTCAAGAAATAGTTAGGGGAGTTCCAAAAATGAAACCCATTTCTAATATTGTCTGTGGTTCCTGTGAGGAAGGAAAAATTGTAAGGCACCTCATAAGAAAGTCAAAGATATCCTTACCTCTAACCCCTTAGAGCTCATCCATATGGACCTAATGGGTCCCTCCCAAACTGTTAGTCTATGTGGACACAGTTACATTCTTATTATGGTTGATGACTACACTAGATTTACGTGGATAGCCTTTTTAGTTTGAAAAGTCATACACTTTTCAAACTTTCTTAAAAATACTTCTTCGGATTGAAAATGAGGACACTCAAGTAAATAGAATTCGTAGTGATAGAGGTGGAGAATTCAAAGACACTGGTATAATAGAAAACTGTGACTATAATGGTTACAAACAGGAGTTTAGTGCTCCTAAGACTCCTCAATAAAATGGTATCGCCAAGAGAAAGAATCGTACTCTTCAAGAGATGGCACGTGTTATGTTACATGCCAAGAATTTGCCTAAATATTTTTGGGTAGAATCTATTCGTACTGCGTGTCACATTATCAATAGGGTCTATCTTAAAAAGAATTCTAAACAAACTCCTTACGAGCTTTGGTATAAGAAAAAGCCCAATCTTAAGTACCTTAGAACCTTTGGTAGTATGTGTTATGTCTGCAAGGACAGAGAACACTTGTCCAAATTTGAGAGCCGGGGAGATAAAGCTATTTTTCTAGAATACTCGCCTAACAGTAGAGCCTACCGTGTTTATAATCTTCGCACTAAAACCATGATGGAATCCATAAATGTAATTGTAAGTGACACTACTGTAGAGAGTAAGACTGGTGAATCAACTATTATGGAACAACCTACAAATGTTTTAGAAAATGACTCTCCATAAATAGATGATTCATTACCAATTGAGACACATGAAGTACCTAACTGGGTTTCTAAAGACCACCATAAATAACGTTGTTGGTAATCCTAGTGAGCCTGTGCGTACAAGATCTCAATTAAGAAATTATGCTCATTATGCATGTTTTGTTTCCCTTGTAGAACCAAAGAATGTAAATGAGGTATTGAATGACTCTCACTGGATTTCTGCTATGCAGGAAGAACTTCTTCAATTCGTTATTCATGATGTTTGGTATCTTCTACCTAGGCCTACACACAAAAAGGTTATTGGCACACGTTGGATATTTAAAAATAAATCTGATGAAAGTGGGATAATCATTATAAACAAAGCTAGATTAGTTGCTCAAGGATATTCTCAAATTGAAGGAATAGATTTTAACGAAACTTTTGCTCCTGTTACTCATTTAGAATTTGTTCGCCTTCTCTTTGCCATAGCTTGCCACTTGCATTTTACACTTTACCAAATGGATGTCAAATCTGCATTCCTTAATGGAATATTGATTGAGGAGACCTATGTAGAACAACCAAAAGGGTTCATTGACCCTCAATATAGAAATCATGTTTTTCGTCTTAAAAAGGCTTTGTATGGCCTAAAACAAGCGCCTAGAGCCTGGTATAAGCGCCTTTCCAATTTTCCCTTAGATAAAGGTTTTAAGATAGGTGGAAATGATCAAACTCTATTTGTCAAACATTTTGACAAATACATCATTATAGCTCAAGTTTATGTTGACGATATTATCTTTGGATCAACTTCTCCCTCAGAAGTGAAATCCTTTTCTGAAATTATACATAAAGAGTTTCAAATGTCTCTTATGGGGGAGTTGCAATTTTTCTTAGGTCTTCAAGTCAAACAAAATTCAGAAGGAAAATTTGTCTCGCAATCTAAATACGCTTTAGAGATAGTAAAAAAATTCGGCCTTGAAAGTGCTAAAGATGCTAAAACTCTTATGAGTACTACGGTCAAACTATCTAAAGATGAAACTGGAAAATCTATAAATCCAACTCTATATCGTAGTATGATAGGAACCTTGATATACCTTACTGCCTCGCGTCCTGATATAATGTATGATGTTTGTGTATGTGCTCGTTATCAAAACAACCCTAAAGAGAGTCATCTTTCTTCTATTAAAGGAATTATTAAATATGTAAAAGGCACTCTGAACCTAGGACTTTGGTACTCTAGTGATACACCTAGCACTATAATTGGGAACACTGATGATGATTGGGTTGGGTGTACTGATGATAGTAAAAGTACATCAGGAGCATGTTATTATATAGGTAATAATTTGGTAGGATGGAGTAGTAAGAAACAAAACTGCACATCGATCTCAACAGCTGAATTTGAATACATAGCCGCTGGAAGCTGCTGTGCTCAATTACTTTGGCTTAAACAAATGCTAAGTGATTATGGTATTCAAGAAAACCAATTGCATCTCTATTGTGATAATCAAAGCGCGATCAATATCTTTAAAAATCCTGTTTAACACTCGCGAACAAAACACATAAAAATAAGACATCACTTTATACGTGAATTGGTTGAAACTAAGGAATTAGAAATTAATTATCTTCCTACTGATTTGCAACTCGCAGATATATTTACCAAACCTTTAGATTACAATAGATTTATTTCTTTGCGTAAATCAATAGGTATGGTGTGTGCTGATTAATCTCTTTGGTCTCTATATATTTTTTTCCCTTTGTCTATTTGCGACAAAATAGGGGAGAAATTTGAGTCTAATGAATCTTTTTACATATTCTAAACAGCTTGATCTTAGTGATTCACTATAGGATTCTGTACAGTTATTCTCAACAGTTGTAGTTGTAATAGGGTATTCAATTGTAATTAGTTAAGTTATGTACTTTTGTTTTCTAGGAAATGGATAGATAGAATTCTTATAGGAATAGGTTTTCCTTATTTTTTGTTGCCCTACGAGTTCTAGATGACTCAAATGAGATTTTGTCTCATATTTTCAAAGGGGGAGATTGAAGCACCATATACTTTTGACTCACTTGAGTTTGTATTCTATAAGTGTTCATCTAGTTTGAAAACTGTGACAAAATTGTGTCTATCCTAGAAACCAAAGAATATCAGAGTTTGGTTTGCTATTTTATTCCTCTTGCTTGATTAAACTATATACTTTTACCAACACTCACAAACATTAGAATTGAATTTATACATTTCATATTGCATATAAGTGTGTGTATATATGTTGAGTGTGTTTAAATCCCTAAAACTGATTTTTAATATTTTTTTGGGAGTTTTATAAACTTTTAAAATAAGGTTTTTATTAATTAAAATTTGGTTTTAAAAAGTTTTGGGTTCATTCTGCAATTATGGATTGTTGGTTATATTGACTGAAAGTTCCCTTGGGTAGAATCCGAAAGCGGCAGAGACTTCAGGGTGCGTTTGTAATTATTTTTGGACGCGCATTTGTTAACCACTTTTTGCCCAACATCTATTGCATTCTTATTGGTTGAATTTGTGTTTCTTCAAAGAGAGTAAACCAGCAAATGTTAACCGCCCTTGGATCATTTTAATCAACGATCTGCATGCGCTCTTACAAAATCCATGTGAACCTCATCTGAGCCAATCAGGAGAGTTATAATCACCACATATCTTTAGCCCTTGGATCAAAGTCAATAAACCTTGACTCAATCTGAGCCATTGGTTTTTAACCAAATTCTCGAATCTTCTCAGCCCCCTATAAAAGGAGCCCTACTCTCAGCCATATCAGACTTTTGCCATTTCGTCCTTTCTAGAGAGAGAAAAGAGAGAGAAACCAGAGAAGAGAGAGAAAGAGTTAGAAACCCTAACCCTAAATAGTCCAACACCTTTTTCAAACCCTAACCACCTTTCAAAACCAGTATATACCAAACACAACCTTGAGTTTTGAGAGTTTGAGAGTTGGTTTGATTAGTTGTTTGATGTTGTAACCTCTTCGTTCTTAGATCTTGTGTCCAACTTAAGCATTTCACTTATATCTAAGTTTCTGTTTCATAGAAATATTAGATCTGAGCATCTTATGTTACAATTCACTTAGATCTGCATATTTTGTTTCTCGTCTTGAGAAATCTATTGTTGATTATTTTCTGGAAATGTTTTTATCTACAAAATCAACAATAACATTTTATGTTTCTAGTTCTTGTAAAACAAAACCTTTGACCTAGTTGGAATCGCACTTGGGGATTTTCAAACTCAAAAATATTTTCAAAACTTGAGATTGATTAAGATCTTGATACGTCTTCCGAGCAAGATAACCGTGGATTCTGGGATTATAATAAAGGTCAAATAAGGATAAGTTTTCTAAGAAGAGAGAAATAGAAAATCACAGCATATAGATCTTATATGTAATTTGATAGGACTGGTTGTATAAAATAAGTGTGTGTGTGTGTGTGTGTGTGTGCGCATGCATGTGTTAGAAAGCACCTCCACAAACACTATCACCCTACCACACTAAAAGTGTTGGTAATAAGATCTCAAGAACAAGAGTCGACGTAAAGAACTTGAACAAATTGGAAGTTAACAAACTGGGAGAACAACATCAACAAATAGAACTGCATAGAAGTTATAAGGACACCAGTGGGTACATTCCTAAACTTGTATAGGTCTGATTTGTATGCATGTTTGTTATATAGTTTGTAACTGTTATAATTTGTTTTAGTGGAATTTTTGGTTACTCCGTAGAGGGAGTCGTGGATGTTTTCTCAGTTGGGTGAGGTTTTACCACGTAAAAAATCCCGTATTTTTAATCTTTCTACATCTCCTCATCTAATTCTTGATTGTGCTGAGTTTAAAGTTTTTAATCTGATTTATTAAACCTGTTAACAAATCTTGAAAAGATCTCGTATATATTTTTGTTAAACACATCTTGTGATTAATTAGATTTGGTTTTAAGAAAAGAGTTTCTTCAAAAAATAGTTCGGAGTTACTTAAATAGTTTAATTTTATATTAAACGGCTTTAGTAACAAATTTTCGGATAATATCTCCATCTTCCAGAAAACCAAAATAATCAATTGCACGTTGAGTCATGTGCGAGGATAACGCACTATGAAAATTGGTGCGTTTTCCACCTACAAACCTCCTAATTTGAGTGAGAAATTAAGGGATATAAGTTAGAGGGAAGTTTGGGCGACATGTGAAATGCGTCCCAAACTCAATTTTGGTCTACTTATATTGGATCCTCCCATAGCATTAAAACTGTCGAGCGAAGATTGATGTTGCGGTATTCCAATTGCCACGGGAATATGCTGTGCGAACAATTCCTTTGAGTTTGGCGAATATTTTGTGGTGAAAAATAGTGTTGGAGCATTTAGGAGGAGCAAAAAGCTCAAATGCTATGGAGATGGTGTTATAAAGGTATGTTTAGGAGTCTCAATTCTAAGTCTTAGGATTTTAGGCTAGATTTCTAAGGCTTTGAATTAGACGATAGAATTACAAATCCATTATGTAGGTGGTTTATTTTTTAACCTAAATCCAAAAGATTAATTAAGGTAAGTATTCATTAACATCACTTAGTCATACAATAAAACACATCAGAGTTACTGCTAACAACAGAGGCTCTGGAAGAGAGACTTGAACATGAGTCAATAAAGAGACCATAGAAAGGCAACAAGGGAATATATCCCCTCGACTACAACCCCATGTGTGTACTTTTATATATTTAGCTTCAAATATCAAAAATGGATTTGAGTTAATGAGATTTCAAGAAAACCTCAAAGTATCAAAATTGTGCACTTTTATACTTTGGGGATGTCGAGGATTTTGACATGGAGGTTGGTGAATAAAGTATGTTAATCTCACATTTATCCAACAACCCCAAAGAAAGTAAGGCATTTTTTCAGACATTACACCATTCACAAACTTTGGGGAATAACTAAATATCACACTCCGGCGACATTTTTAAGACATTACAGTTCAATATGATCCAGAGGCATTTCTTAAGGGGAAAATACTTTCACACTTTAATGTTTTACTAGTCGAGAAAGTGGGATTGAGCATTCCCTAAGTCAAAATGTTGAAAAGGGGTATCAAGAATGTTTAGAGATTGGTAGTGTGCCAAGGAAAAAATTTGAGCACCAAATCTCATATTTAGGGGAAAGGAGAACAACTCGAGGAGTGCATGGACCTTGTTTGTTGATGGGTCCTTCGATCCATGATAGACTTTTACATGCACACATTCTCTAGTTACTTTTTTATGCTCATTATAGGAAAGTTGAACTATATTTGTACGAGGTACAAGAATTATTTACAAGGAATACGTTTAAGAATGGATATTAATTGCCTTACATGAAAAAAAATCCTCCATTGCGTTCAAAAATACAAGTGTTAAAGGTTTTCCAATTTTAGTTAGCAGCTAAATCAATACCCAACTCTCTTTACTATCCCTCATTCTTTGGTCATAGAGAGTGGATAAAGTGACCCCTGTGCATAAGGAAACTCGAAATGCGTTTGGTCGAAATCGAATATTACAATAGGTGGATAAAGGTTAAGCCCTCGGCTACTATAAAGGATGTTGAAATGGTCAAGTTTATTTATAGAAACATCATAACGAGTTTTGTCACATTAAAGGCATTCACCACGAATAACATGTTCAGTTAAAGAGCTACCCATTCAGAGATTATGCTCCAACAATGGAATCACACATTAATTAACATATTCACCCTACCCACGATTCAACGGCCAAGAAAAATTTAAAACGATTCAATTATGGATAAGGAAAAAGTAGATGAAATATAATCATAAGTCGATGGAGAACAAACCATACATCATATGTGTATAGGATAAACCCTTCAAGGTACATGTGTGAAACACCCTTCGCATTGGCCAACATCATAAAGGACATTCACCTTATAGATCAACCTTCCAAAAATGAGTTCAACATTATTCATTATGGTGGAAGTGATTCTCGTAAGCAACTTGAAATTGATTTGGTAGGAGAAAAAACGGACCAATCTCTTATAAAGCTCCAACCTATGAGGAACAACTAACTTAGTAGTTAGTCGCAACAAGTCAAAAAAATTCCAAATTAAAGACTTTTGCAAGGTCGTTAGCATTTCAAAGGAGCTCAAAAAAGGGAAGCTCAACAATAACTGAAAGGGTCCAATCAAGGTCATTTAAGCAAATGATTTTGTCTATTTTTTCATTCTTGTTGCATTGTTAGATATTATTTGGAAAACATACGTGTGTCACACTTAATCTCCTATGCATTGCCTTAATGATAAAAGCCTTTCTTAGGCATAAGTAAAATCCCACAAGATATTATTGATAATCCTAAAGCACTACGTCTTAAGCTTAGTGGAAAACAATAATGTGGATATGACCTAGACTGGGTGTGTTCTTGTTATATATTTCTAAGTCTAAGGATTAATGCGACATATTTTCTATAATTAAATAATAGGATATGTTTATTATGAAGGATCCAAGCTTGTTAGCATTTACTATAGCTTGGGGATTTGTGTTAAATCAAAGGGAAAATGAGTTTCTTAAATTATCCATTTTATTACACTAATACTTATGAAGTTTGTATGAGGGTAGCCTGACTGGGGTCTGGTAAGATGCTGAATCAGGTGAGGTGTAACCCACTTCAATGAACTTCGCCTTCAAGGTTCTCAAGAACTTCTGGAGCAGTTTCTCGTAAAATCTTCTCCTTTTGGTAAAACTGGAACTCAAGCTGGAGCTCACTCCCTGCAAGAAGATGACCTTCACAAAAATAATAGTAACTTTTCCCAAAAGAAACTCCTACGAATGATGGTTGTCAGTGGGGAGTGAAATAACAAGGCACTTAGCACTAAAGAAAGCGGGGAGAGAATTTTAGGAGGTTCTGGTGTGATTTTGACAGAGTAACAGTATGACTTGAGTTATGATTGTTACTTGAACTTGCCCAAGGTACCTATTTATACTCTGGAACTAGGGTTGAGCTGGAAATTTTGGGCACCCAAATTGAGAGGGTTGGTGAGGGGACAAGGTCTGAAATGTACCATTTGTCCCTACCTGTATGCAGCCGTTTGTCCCCTCTAACAGGTGCCACCTGGTGTTTGCCAAAGTCAAAAAGAAAATATGTCTCCTAATGGATACAGAATATCTGATTTGGTAAATATCTTTTAAAATGGTAACTTGTGATACAAAATTTGTAAACTTGAGGATCGCCTTCTCTAAAATCATTTTTATAAAGAAAGTTCATTTCTGGTGAGCAACCTCTTGGTTGCTCATTTCAATTATGACTGATTGTGAACTATGTAAAACCCTACGGTCTTCCTACTAGTATTCTCTTAATCCTAAAGTGCTAAGTGATTGAGCTTGCTCAACAAACCTTGTTCTTCAGTCGCCAAGTTAAAACTCCTAAGAGATCCCAACTGGCCCATTTGAGCCAGCTTGCTCAACTGGGCTACATGTACAAAAAGTTAAGTGTTATTACTTTTATTTTATAAAAGAATAACTTTTCATGATGAGGGATTTCTCATAGTAGCCCCTCCCTCATCCTGGCCTATTTTTTGGAAGTTGGGGGGGGAGGACCTTGAGGGTTCCTCACCCAAGATTTTCAGGAAGATAGGGGGAGGGCTTTGACGGTTCCTCACCCAAGATTTTTTTGAAGCTGGGGGGGAGGACCTTGAGGGTTCCTGGCCCCAAGATTTTTTGGAAGTTGAGGGGGAGGGCCTTGAAGGTCCCTCGCCCTAACATTTTCTAGAAGTTGAGGGGGAGGGCCTTGAGGGTCCCTCACCCCAACATTTTCTGGAAGTTGAGGGGGAGGGCCTTGAGGGTCCCTCTCCCTAACATTTTTTGGAAGCTAAGGGGGAGGGCCTTGAGGGTCCCTCGTCCCAACATTTTCTGGAAGTTTATGGGGAGGAACTTAAGGTTCCCTCATCCAAAACAAATTGGAGGTTGAGGGAAAGGGACTTGGGGGTCCCTCGCCTCAATATTTTCTGGAAGCTGAGGGGGAGGGACTTGATGGTCCCTCGCCCCAAAATTTCTTGAGGGGGAGGGAGGGCCTTGAAGGTCACTCGCCCCAAAATATATAGTCGGTAGGCTTGAAACACCCTTCTACATTAGCCCCTCGTGCAAAATATTTTGTGTTGGGTAAACCAAAAGGCTTTATACGCTGTCGATTCAATTTTCAAAAAACAAAATTTGAAGAACCATAGGACTTCGCCATCATTATGCCTAGAGTCATTAAATACACAGTCCTTTCATTCTAGGTTTTGGGTCTCAAGGAGCTATGTGTCAACATGGGAATTATCCCCTCATCATTTGGGGAAAAAGATCTGCAACCTTTTGGTATTCCTACACATTTTCCTATTTTCATATAAAAGCCATTTTTTGTTTTTGAATAAAAACTTCTGCTTTTACAAATTTCTCAAAACATTCATGGAGAGTTGAGGTTTTTTAGTGAGAGAAACTCAAAGAAAAAACTCCATAAGTTTTTTCTTTCAAGCTTCTCCAAAACACCGTCAATGGCTGCATCATCGCCCAATGCTTCTTCGATCGCTGCTACCACCGTCATCCCCATCGTGATAGGCTCTTTTTCTATTTCAGTTTGTATATCTACAGTGGTGGATATTAGCACCACCACCATAACCACCGCTCAAGGCGATTATGTCACCCCAATCCATTCCGATTATATTCTAGTTGATAACGTCATTATAGGTCATCAGCTGCGACCTTCGGTTTCCTCCTCTGAAGGAGTAGTTTTTTAACCTAGCTTGGTTATAATGTCTATTGACGGTGGATTGAATTTTGGGGCGAGGACCCATATAGGTCCCTCACCACTGCTTGTAATACAGGAGGGTTACTCACTCAGAGGACCCTAGTTTGGAATTGAACTTATTGGGAGATCCTCGTTTGGAGTTGCTATTGGGGGTCCTTCGCTTGGGGTTTCCTCGTCTGGAGTTGCTATTGGAGGTCCCTCGCTCAGAGGTTCCTCGCATGGAGTTGTTGTTGAGGGTTCCTCTTCTGGAGTTTTCGCCACAGTGGGTTCCTCCCTTGAACCATTAGTTGTTGTAGGTTCCTTGTCCACTTCCGGCACTTCTCAATATTATCGAAAAAATATATGCGAACATGTAAAGGAAGGGAGGCCTTTATCGCCGCTCACCTTATTTTGGGCCACAAGATAACTCTATGACCTCTCTCGCCCAATCTAAGGAGAAATTTGTCGCCAACAATGTTGAGCAACCCCGGAACTTTTATTCTTCCTGATTCTTCAATCTCCCATTATTCTTCCTGATTCTATTCTTAGAGTTAGAGTAGACCACGGTGATTTTCCTTACTCCAATATTGATATCAAAGCTACGGAAGGTGCCACTGAAGAGTAGGCTATTTGGATTGATCATATTCTTGCCACTCCATCTTATAAGGTTGTACTTCAGGAACTTGGCCTTCTAATTGCAGTTGATAGTTTAAAATCTTGCACTATGGCTAAACATGGCACCACCCTCAATCTTTTACTTTCTCGCTCGAGCAAGGAGTCTCGGGCATTTGTAACTGACTAGGGTGAGTTCACTATTATCCTAGAGGATATTTGTGAGTTGCTTTACCTTCCTTTTCTGGAGGAGCATGTTTTTATTAAGGGTTATGAGGACCCTCTTGAGCAGGAGATGGTGGAAGAGCTGCAGTCATCCCATACTGAGTGCTCCAAATATATGGCCATTAATGTGACCAGTCTTACCAAGCACTCTTTTGTTAAATGGAAGCGGTATTGGTTTAAGGATTTTGAGCAGGCCCCCAAGGGGGAGACTTCTAGTAGGGCTATCAATAGTTAGTATGGTTCAAAACTCAATTCCCCCTCACACTTAGTTGCCTTTCTAGTTACATTTCTGAGTAGATTCTTATTCCTAGGCAAGCCAGAAGATTCTCCCCGTGATCTCTTTTTCATAATTGTTGTGCGGCTGGAACGAGGGAGAATGGTACATCTTGCTTCTTTGGGCCTTGGGCCCATCTATACGTGGATTGATCGCGCTCATGTAGATGTCGAGAAATCTTGTGGACTCTATGATGCGGCTAATTTTGGTAGTTCCCTTATTTTGATGGCTTTCATTTTTTAGCATTTTCCAAAGTTTTCCCCAGAGGCAAGGCCCTATCATAGAAATGCTACTTGCCTTATGAGATGGCACAAGAAGGCCCTCAAGAAACCCCTGGGGTCTTTAATTAACAACATTGAGTATTTCTGCTTTCACCCTTCAGCAACCGCCCCGACGGCACTTTTAGTTGGCTATCTTTCCCCAGTGATGATGGCACTTTCTATTGCCTTTCAGATGTGGATAGTGTCTCTTCTTGCCCACACATCAATGTCGTAGCGATGTTAATATCAGGTTTTCTTCCTTCTCTGACTGAGTTGGGTCAGGGTGGTGAGTTCTATCACTCTAAGCGCATGAGGAGGCAATTTGGTTACGACCAATGCACTCACACCCCTACCTATCCTTTAGCAGTGACCCATGAGAGTTGTACTTGGAGGCTTGTAGGAACTTTACTTTTGAGGGTATTTTCCACATGGTGAGCCACTTATGGGGATTATATGTGCCTCCCATGATCGTCTGCCTTCTTTCACTTCATCCTAGTTCTGGTTTTGGCAGTGGCAAGTGCTTCTTATTCAAAATTGCATGGTTGGACCGCCACATGTGACCGTTCCCACCAAGTATGTTAGAGCTCGGTTTCTAATTAAAATAACTCAAAGGGACACTTGGCACCTTAGCACTACACCCAAGAGCCCCCTAGAGCAAGTTGTTCCCAATCTTAGTGAAGACCCTTCTTGATAAGTCCACCCAGCCGAAGCAAACTGAGTAACATCCTGCAAAATCTAAAGGCCCGTCCAAAGGTAAAAGAAAGCCAAAGGCCCCTGCAATGGGTGAGAGAAATCATCCAAACGCGGAAATGTCAAACTTCATTACTGATACCACTGTTTCTCCCTCTCCACCACCTTCTCTTGTGAGGACTAGAGTTGCCAAGAAAAGGAAGGGGATCGATGATTAAGTTATTGCTCCCTCCCCACTGGACCAAGGGTCAGATACTGATGATCTTGGGGTAGAGGATACCTATAGGACTGTCCAAGACCAAGGTTATGAGGCTCTGGGCTTCTCTTCTCAGGAGACACAAGTCACTTATATTTTGATTGCAGAAGGTAATACACCCAAACATTTTTTACTTAGCGAAACTGGCTCTTTTGGAGTTTCATCTGCTGGTTCCCCCTCCCTCTTATTGGAAGAGGAACAAGTTGACTATGGAAGCACACCTTCCTACGATAATCATAGTTTTACTTCAAATGATGTGGATGGCTTGGATTTCCGTGGTGAAAGAACTACTGACACTTGTGCTTTGTTATCAGTTTCGAGGGAGTCTTCCAGTGATGATGAGACACAGCATTCTCCATCAAGGACTAGCTCTGCTTCCAGGCCCCTTCCATATGGTCAGACTATGCGTCCTGGTGCTGTAAGTCTTTCTTTACTTGGGACTTTTATACATATGATTTTCTACTTTTTTCATCATTGATTTATTTACTAATTTTCTTATTGCAATGCTTTCACAGGGTGCTTCTGTTCAGACGAGCAGACCCTTGCCTCCTCCACTTCCTCGTGGCCCTTTCCAATGAGAGAGGAATTCTATGCTTATTTCCTCCAGAGGCCTTTATAGAGAGGTTTGTTATTTCCTTCAACCATAGAGGTATTATATACTTCAACAGTCTCTGTTTACATTTGTCTTTCTGAGTGTCATAGGCTTTATTTTCTTACAGCTTTCATCAGTGCATCCTACTAGCACCAAGGTTGCTTCTGTGACCTCTTCTTCTGTTAAGGTATTTCTCTAGCTTCCTTTAAATGGCTAATCTCATTGTTCCCTTCCATTTTTTATCTCTTTTCCCTTCTGTTTTTTATCTGTTTATGATTCTAGAGGGTTGTGTTCTCCAGTCCTGTCGCCTCATCTTCTCATGCTTCAGCAGCAGGCACTTCTGCAGCTGAGCCCTCGACTTCCTCATCTTCAGAGGTTTGCTTGTTATCTTAGTCCCATTTGTTTGTTTTTTTATTACTATGCCTTTGATGCTTATACGATATGTCAATTTTCATTCCCCATGGCCCCGCATCTCTTGGCCTCCCTTTCATAGGAAAGACTCTGTCTATTTCTGAGACCATTGTTTCGGGTTATCCCCCTCTGGGAGGATTCCTATCCCCCGGGTCTACATCTCTAGATGGTAGGCCTTTGGTCCAGCCTATCCCTCATGGGTCAGTGTTTATTGTGGCTTCAACTACTAAGCCTATTTCGCAGGTTTCTTCCTTTGTCCAGATGCTGGTAGATTTTTTTGTTATTGAGATGATAAAAGTTTCTAACATTTTTATGATAAACAAGTTACTACCATATCCCCTGTTGCACTAACGGTCACCCTCCACCCTTCTTTTTTGGATGGGGACCAAGTATTCTATCGACCTTTCGCTTGTTGTACTCTGACTAACTTGTATTGAGGAGTCATTTTTTTCTCCTTTTCTTTCATCTGGATCATGATACCACGTTATCAATGCCTTCTACTACTATTCCTTCAACAGCCCTTGCTGTAGATGGGTCGTCTTTCCTTGTTGCTTCCAACGAGGGTCCTGCCATAATGCCTCTCCCGGTAACTATTTTTGCTATGAATCTCTAGATTTTTCTATATTCTTGTTCTCATGAGTTAAGCCGTTTACTAACCCTTGACTCTTTCTCTTCATTTACAGGCTAGTTTTGTAGAGGCTTTTTTGTCTGTCATGACTGCGGAGAGTGTTGCGGAGGTATCCCCTCAGGCGCCACTCGCAGCGCCCTCCTCAACTATTGCGAAGGTAATTACTCAGGTATCATATATCTCTTGTATGAGAGCAATCATTTTTGTACCGCTCTTTTAACTGGTATAACCCTTTTTTCAAATTTTGTCACCAGGTCAACATAGTCGGGGTTCTTTTGTCTGCAGAACCCGTTACTAGTTCTACCCCCATCGCTACGAGGCTCTCGGCTAGCACTTCAAACGAAGCTATACAAGTAAATACTTGTTTTGCATATACCTTTTTTTATCATATTTTTTTTAAAAAAATATACTTATGTTGTGTAAATGTTTACTAATGCTTACCTATTTTTCGGTTTTCAGGTTAGCGCTACGATCGTTCCAATGACTGCGGAACTCATTGAAGGATAGTTGTGGGAGATGTATTAAACTGTCATGCCTTTACCTATTTTCTACTTCTCATTTTTTTTCTTTCTTGCTTTTCGTGTGCAAGTATGCTTACCTCCACCCTTGTTTCATTGTTTTCAGGCTAGCGAGGTAGCTGCTCCGATAACTATGGAGCCCGTCGGAGAGATAGTTGTGAAAGAGGTAGGATACTGTCATACCTTCTCTCTTTTTATTTCTCCTTTTTTTCTTTTTGCTTTTACTGTGCAAGTGCTCTCACCTTCACCCTTGTTTCATTATTTCCAGGTAAGTAAGGCAGCTACTTCGGTATCTGTGGAGCCCGTCAGAAAGATGACTGTGAGAGAGGTATTATATTATCATACCATATCTCTTTCTGTTTCTCCTTTTCTTCTCGCTTTTACTGTGCAAGTGATCTCACCTTCACCCTTGTTTCATTGTTTCCAGGTGAGTGAGGCAACTGCCCCGGTAACTGTGGAGTAGATAGAAAGTGTTGTGTTGCGCACTCCTCAGGTATTTGACTATCATACCCAAGTTACTATTGCCCATTACTAACTTGTTAGTTGTATTGATATTTCCCATTTTCATTTCTTATGCTTAGACTAGCATCCTTCATTCAGATGACTCCCTTCAGACTGGCGACAACATACTCACCCACTTGAGCTTTGGGGTAAGCATTTATCATAGTTATTTTTAAAGTTTGGATACAGTTGTCTTTGTATTCTTTCTTTTTTAAACTCATCATGGACACTTATTTCTAGGATTTTATTAGTGAGTCTGTCGGGGTAGCTGATGAGGGGGATCAGAGTTCTGAGGCCACTCCTACGGTCGGTGATGCTGATCCTGGTGGGGAGTCTTCTTTCCTTTGCTCCGAGATAGAGTTGCATCACTACGACAGTGACGTTGGGGTAGAGGCTCTTGCAACCTTCATGAGTAGATTGTGGCGCGAGGAATGGCCAGGATGCTTCAGTACACATAAGCGTCAGGTCCTAGATTCGATTTCAGAGCATCATCCTGAGACGTTCACATCTCGGAGTGTACTTCACATTGATAAACTCACGGTGTTCAACCCGAAGGCTCTTGCTAGCCATATTCATGAGTTCTAGGTTATTTCTCCAGGTGAGCTGACTAGTGCCTCCACTTTGATGTTCTTGGATACTCTTCGTGACTTGCAGTAGTTCTATCATTTTTGGCCAGATTGGCTTGATGCTGGAGTTCGTCATTTTCTGAGCATTCCTTTTCGGAAGATGGTGAGACTTCACACATCTAGACAGACTAGGGTCGATCAGCGACAGGCTGAGGCAGCGAGGATTCAGGGCCAGATTGCATCACTTCAGTCCCAGATTGCAACGCTTCAGTTACAGCTTAACAGGCTTGAGTCTGGTGACCAGGAGGAGCCCAAGCTAGTCAGGTTGTGGGAGGAGTATGTGCGAGAGGCAAGCCCATCATACGCTGGTGTTCTCACCCGCGACGACTTATTTTTTGTTATGGATAGGCTATTTCTTGCCTTGCACTATTTTTGTTTTCCATATGTAAAGAACTGATCATTTATAAATGAGAAAAACACTATTCTGCATCTCTTACACTTTTTCTTTTTCTCTGCTTTTATCTATACTTTCTCATCTGTTTATAAGACCTGATGATGCTGGGAATCAGCACCACCAGGTGAGGTGTTTTGCAAGCTCAATATAGATGCAACAATGGCAACATAGCAGTATAAAGAAGATAAGAATGAGGTGAGGATAAGGGGAATAACACCTGAAGATAAGTGGTTCAGCCAATTTAGCCTACGTCCACTGTGAGTGTGTGTGAGTAATATCACTGAAAGAAGGCACTAATGGCCATGGATACAACCTCTCAAGCTCTTTCTCTCTCTACAGTATGTATTTAAACAGAGTTTTTGCTAGGGTTTTAATATCTGGATCCTTTTGCAAGGTAGGGGATGATCCCTTTATATAGTGCCTAGGGGGTGTAATGTACCCCCTATGCATGTAATGTGCATGTGTGTGGTATCCTCACCAATGGGGGTGTGCCACCTGTCATGGCCACATGTAGGTAATGATGATGAAATATTCTCCCACATGTGGAGAATAATCTTGTTATAACTTATTTGTGCCCAGGTGTCCTTATCCAAATGTCAACAGAAACTCGGCAGTCATGTTGGTGAATGACCTCGGCCTAGGAGAGGCCGAGCTGTAAAGGTTGGATGTCCGCTCAATCCGCGAAGTGTCATGAGGAGTCTCGGCCTGATATCAGCCGAGACATATGCTTGGGTCGGCCCGAGCCGAGGTTGGGCATGCAGCATGCTGATGATTATTAATACCTCTGGTAGCCTCGGCCCAAGCCGAGGTAGGAGCCGTGTTGAAGATGAAGTGGCTTCTTACCCTCTCGGCCTACTGATGGCCGAGGTTGCTATTCCTGGGTACTTTAGGATGTTGTTGATGTCTGCGACGTGCGTAGTGTCCTTGGGGAGGTGCAAGTAATAGTGTCGGCCCGGGACGACCTAGTCCTGGCCGAGGGATGATATCGTGGGCCCTTACCCCTCATTGGGTCGATTAGTGTCTCGGCCATTATCTCGGCCGAGGTAGGTACCCCTGGGCCGAGGTTATACTTGTGCATATCAATCACCCCCAGCCCTTAGTCATTTGCGAGAGCAGGTGGCTAGGGGATTCTCACCTCCGAGGCCTGTTCACCCCAAGGCCAACACCTGCGTGACACCTGTCCCATGCTAAGGCGTGCCCACTTGGCTTGCGTGCGCTGTCAGTTGTCCCTTGGGTTTCCAAGGCAATGATGAGCCTTGGGAAGTGTGCCTAAGTATTTAAGGGTAAAACCCTTTCTTCCTCTTTCTTCTTCCTCATTTCTCTCTTTCGCGCGTACTGTTTCTGCAAATTCTCTCTCCGAGGCTTCTTCGTTCCACCGCTCTTTCTGCAGAGGATTCGCCTAGTTTCTTGCGAGATTTCTTCTTTTCCATCCATCAGCTCATCTTCAGGTACCTCTCCCTCCCCATTTCCTTCATTTTTGGCATTTTGATTTGAATTTTTCGGCGAGGTTTTGAGTTTCCCGGTGGTTCTATGAGTTTTCCAGCGAGGATTTGAGTTTTTCGGTGAACTAGGTTTTTTGAAAAACTCCTTAATTTGATCTTTGGGCTCCTTTATTTTTCAAGCCAAACTTGTTTGTAGTTTTAGGAGTTTTCCTCAAGTTTAGGGTCGGTCAAAGTTTTGGGTCGTCCCCTGATGCTCAGACCCCTGTACCAACTTCTTGAGGACTTCCCTTCTCTTAGAGAAAAGACCTAAGAGAAAATTAGGCAAATAGAGAGAGCTCAGGAAGAAGCTCGTAGGTCACAGGAATTCCCTGTCAGACCCCTCTTTCCTCCACCTCTCAAGGTGGTATACCCTCGTCCACCTGAGAATTTCTATCAGACAGACGTTTCTGCCAATAACTTGCCGATGTCTGAGTCTGAGTCTTCCACCTCCGACCCAATGTCTGTGGACTCTTTCCAAGAGGCCATGGATTTTACTCCTCAGACTGGTCAGGACCCTGACCAGGCCGAGGTCTCCAGCCGCGCCTCGTCTCAAAACGGCACAGGTACCTCAGGTTCTTCTTCCGAGGTTGAACTTGTTGAGCCAAGTGTGGCTGTGCCACCCATTCTAGATGCTATCCCCCTGTCGGCCGTTACCGGGGCCGAGTCTGCTCAGAGGTTCCCTGGTAACCCGTCTACGTCTGCTCCAGCCGACGTTGAGCCTGACGATGATGAGGACGCCGAAAGTGATGTTGACGTATCTGAGGCGGCCGAGTACGAGAGCACGGTCACTGAGGTGGATCTATTGCACTTCAGATACCTATACTCCATCAGTCCCTCAATCCAATTAAGGAGACCTCTGAGGGAAGAGAGGGCCTACCACGGCCAAAATGGAGAAATCTGTTTGTACGAGCAGATGTTCAAGTTAGGTTTTCGTCTTCCCTTTCACCCTGTCATTAGGTCCATTCTTTCCTTTATCAACTTGGCCCCCTCGCAGCTCTCTCCCAATGCTTGGAGAGTTATTATAGGGGCCATCATCTTGTGGAGGGCAGTCCACCACTCTGACCTCCCAGTTCAGGTCTTTGCTGGGTGTTACGTCCCCACCTCGGCAAAGAATCATCCGAGCTACTATCACTTCGTAGCTCGGAGGCCTGAGAAAAAGATGCTCTTGGTCACTCAGACCTCGAATCATAATTGGAAACCTCGATACTTTTTCGCCTCGGGGCCGTGGGAATTTGGCTCGTCTATTCCCTCTTCCATTTTTGAGTCGAGAATACCCCTCAGATGGGGTAAAGTCACCATGTCTGCAAGGGCCGATCCTGGACTAAGTGTTCAAAATAGCAAAAAGGTGAAGGCCCTGCAAGACCAAGGGGCACATGGGTTGTTTATCAAGTTCGAGCATCTGCTGACCCCCCAGTATCTCTCGGGGACGAGCTTAGGTGGAAGTCCCCTAGTTGACTTTGGTAAGGATTTTTCTTTTTAGTTCAAGTCTAACCCCTGATCATTCATATTTGATTCCTAACTCTTATCTTTTCACTTTTGCAGAGAGACCACCAGGCGTTCCGGACGAGTTGTGGGAGATGGCAGCTCCAAGTTTGGCTAGGCTCGTCAAGAAGACTGGTTTGAGCGCTCCTCCACCTGCTCCCTCAACATCCAAATCCAAGAAGAAGGCCCCTGAGGTCCATGCCTCTGAGGATCAGAGGCCGACCTCTAGGCAAAAGAAGACTAATGACGCTGCGATCCCTATCACAGCCGACACATTATCAGCTCGTCTGGACCAGCTAAAGCTTACCGACAGCGTGGTCGACAACAGCAGGCAGGCCATGGATGCCCTTGCCAACGTGATGACTGATGCCGACAAGCATTTTTACAGGGCCATGGACACTCATATGATGGTTGAGTTCGGCCTCCACAGAGCCGTCCAGGTATGGCTTGTTCCTTTTGCCAATAATTTTGCAAGTGCAACGTCTGAATTTATTTCCCTCTAACCTCTTTATTGTCTGTGCAGGGTGTGACCGCCATGTACCAGCTATCTAACTGGGCCCTGAGGAAATTGCCTCTGATTCAGAAAGGGCAAGAGGCTGAGAAGGTTGAGAGCACCCTGAAGGCCGAGGTTGACCGTCTGAGGTCAGAGTTGCTGAATGCCGAGACCAAGGCCCAGAACTCTGAAAATAAGGCCCAGGGTCTAGAAAAAGATATCTCTGTACTCGTCCAAAGCCACGCCAAGGCCCTGAAGGACAAGGACGATGCCCTGCAGAGGAAGGTCAATGCTGCTGTGAAGGCCTCTCTTGCAGATGCCTCAGAGAAAATAATTGTTGATTACAAGGTCTCTGAGGAGTTCGTAGGTTTTGGTCTTGAATACCTCGAAAGAGGTATCAAAGCCACCACCAAATGGGCCGAGGTCAGGGAAACCGAGGTTGGCACTATAAAGGCCTCCGACTTTGTGGGCCTCGGCCTCGCCGACCCTCAGTTTGCCCAGGCCTTGCAAGAGATAGAGGACGAGGCTGCTGCCCCTGGTCAGACTGTTACTCTGGAAGGGACTGATCTCGGAGGGACTGACCCTGCCGATGAAGTGGCTGAGGTGACCAATGCTGAACAGGCCAACCCAGACGAGACATTGAACGTTCCTCCCTCAGATGCTTAACTTGGCCTTGTATTTTGTATTTTTTGACTTGTAACTCTGGACTTGTAATTTATCAGACACCTAAATGTTGTAATTTCTTCCTTTTATTGAATGCCAATGTCTTCCTTCATCTTGATCTCTGAATGTATTTGAATGTTATGCAATCTCTGAAGTCATTACTTAATATGATGTTGTCATGACCATTACTTAAGGGTCTGAGGTGATTTAAACCAGGTGTCTGAGCTTAGACCTCGTCACCACCGAGTGATGTTATGAGGGTCTGAGGTCATCACCTAAGAGGTTAGCCTCATAATGAATATCACCAAATTAATGATGTTAAGGGTCTGAGGTCATCTAACCCAGGCACAACCTCTTTCGTTACTTTGTAGGGGCCATGCCAGTTCGGGTGTAGCTTGTTTGACTTCTGTAGGGTCTTCTTAAGCACTAAGTCTCCAACCGCAATGGGTCTTGACTTCCCCCTTTGATTGTAGAATCTTGCTGCCCTCTGCTGATAGGCTGCTTTCCTGACCTCTGCGTCTTCTCTTCTCTCTTCAATGAGATCCAGGTCTAGCCTTCTCTTCTCCTCATTGCTGTCAGGGTCGTAGGTCTGAATCCGATGAGTTGGTAGTCCTACCTCCGTTGGTATGACTGCCTCAGAGCCATGTGCCAGCATGAATGGGGTTTCTCATGTGGGTGTCCTTGCCGTAGTTCTGTAAGCCCATAGCACAGCGTAGATTTCTTCTATCCATCTCCCATTCGCGTCTTCTAACCTCTTCTTGATTCCATCCAAGATAGTCCTATTTGTGACCTCGGTCTGGCCATTTGCCTGAGGTCGACCAGGAGATGAGAAGAACTGCTTAATCCCCACACTTTGGCAATACTTCTCCAAGGAGGAGTTCTTGAACTGGGTCCCATTATCCGAGATGAGCGTGTTTGGGAGGCCATACCTACATATGATGTTCTTCCAGATGAACTGAAAGGTCTTCTGCTCCGTAATTGTTATCATTGGTTCGGCCTCTACCCATTTTGAAAAGTAGTCAATGGCAACTATCAAGAATCTATAGTTGTTGACAGCTCTTGGCAAAGGTCCTACCAAGTCAATTCCCCATACCGCAAATGGCCATGGAGAAGAGATCGACGTCATAGGCTGATGAGGTTGGTGAGGGATGGTGGCGAACCTTTGACATTTGTCGCACCTCTTCACATAATCTGCGGCATCCTTAGACAGGGTAGGCCACCAGTATCCCTGAGTGATGATCCTCTTGGCTAAGGGTCTTCCCCCAATGTGGCTAGAGCAAGAACCCTCATGAACCTCCCTTAAGACCTGGGGCACTTCCGCAGGGTGCACACATCTGAGGAGAGGCAGTAGAAACCCCTTTTTGTACAAGACATCTCCTACCAATGAGAACTTTGCAGCCCTGTATCTCAACTTTCTTCTTTCCATCCTGGACTCAGGTAGCTCCCCCTCTTTTAGGTATCTGACAAGCGGGTCAATCCACGAGTCTCCCAGGTTTACATTGAGACAAGGGTTACATACCTCATCCTCCTCAATACTTGCCTTTCCTAAGACTTCAATTGGGATGGTTCTTCCCAAGTCTGTCTTCATTGCCGATGCCAGTCTTGCCAACGCATCGGCGTGGTTGTTGCTCAGCCGAGGTACTCTCTTCAGCTTTGCTTCTTCAAAATACTCTAGCAACCCTCTTACCTTCTTCAGGTATTTGGCCATCCTTTCATCTTTGGCCTCGTATGCCCTCAGCACTTGATTGACAACCAACCTCGAGTCGTTGTGGAGTAGGAGCCGCTTTACTTGAAGAGTTGTTGCTAATAAGAGACCTGCTACCATGGCCTCATACTCAGACTCGTTGTTGGAGGCCTTGAAGTTGAATCTCAAGGCATATTCAATGTTGGCGCCATCTGGAGCCGAGAGTACTAGCCCCGCGCCGCTTCCATTGTCACAAGAAGAGCCATCAACGAAGAGGCTCCATACGTCTGTATCTGATGAGAAGACCCCTTCTCTCATAACCCCCTTTTCGAAGAGGTACCGATCCTCCTCATTTTCTTCTACTCTGCTCTGAGCTAAGCCTGGGACAACCTCATCTCGGCCTCGGAAGACGTATGGGGCAGTCTCTTCCGAATCTCGGAAGACATTTCGGTTCATCTCTTCGCCACCATCCAAGCCCTTCTCTGTCTCGGTCTCTTCCCAGGTGAATTCTGCGACAAAGTCTGCCAGGGCCTGCCCCTTGATGGTTGTCCTGGGCTGGTAGGTAAGATCATATTCTCCTAGCTCGATGGCCCAGGTCATCAATCTTCCGGACTTCTCAGGCTTGTGCAGAACCTGCCGTAATGGTGAGTCGGTGAGGACTACCATGGAGTGAGCTTGGAAGTAAGGCTTCATCTTCTTAGAGGCGTGTATCAGGGCATAAGCCAACTTCTCCATGCGGGGATAGTTTTGTTCAGACCCTTGAAGGGCCTTACTATTGAAGTACACAGGTCTCTGAACCCCATCCTCTTCCCGTATGATGGCCGCGTTAATGGCTGACTCAGAGACTGCCAGGTACACAAACAACCTCTCCCCTGTGATGGGCCGGGATAGCAGCAATGGAGACCCCAAGTAGGACTTCAGTTGATCAAAGGCTTTTTCACACTCTTCGTCCCACTGGAAGGCCTTTCTCAGAACTTTAAAGAACGGAAGACACTTGTCCGTGGCTCTGGAAACAAACCTGTTCAGGGCTGCCACCCTTCCAGTGAGTCGTTGAACATCCTTGATACTCCTAGGAGTCTTCATGTCGAGTAATGCCTTGATTTTCTCCGGGTTTGCTTCAATCCCCCTCTGATTAACGATGAACCCCAGGAACTTCCCGGCTCCTACTCCGAAGACACATTTTGCTGGGTTGAGCTTCATTCTGTAGGAGTCGATGACATCGAAGGTCTTCTCAAGGTCCGCTACGTGAGTACATGCTTTCAGGCTCTTCGTTAACATATCGTCCACATACACCTCCATGGTCTTACCTATCTACTCCTCGAACATCTTATTGACAAGACGTTGATACGTTGCCCCCGCATTTTTCAGACCAAAGGGCATCACCTTGTAACAGTACGTCCCCTTGTCAGTAATGAAGGCTGTCTTCTCAGAGTCTTCGGTATCCATGAAAATTTGGTTATAGCCTGAATAAGCATCCATGAAGCTCATAAGCTCGTGCCCTGCCGTTGCATCCACCATCTGGTCTATCCTGGGTAAGGGGTAGCTGTCTTTCGGGCAAGACCTATTCAGGTCTGTGAAATCTACACACATCCGCCACTTTCCATTGGCCTTAGGCACGATGACTGCATTCGAGAGCCACTCTGGATAAGTAACCTCTCTTATGAACTCGGCCTCTTCCAACTTCTTCACCTCTTCCCGGATGACCTCATACTTCTCTCTGGAGTAGATCCTTCGCCTTTGTTTAATAGGCCTAGCATCTCCGTCCACGTTGAGCTTGTGGGTCATGATCTCAGGGTCGATACCAGGCATGTCTGCATGGCTCCATACGAAGACGCTCTGCCTCCTCCTAAGGAAGTCTATCAGCTCTTCCTTGATCCCTTGCTCCAGGGCTTTGCCGACCTGGACGGTTTTTTCCGGCTCGTCCTCATTGAGGACGATGGATTCTACCTCTTCCGCGGGCTCGCCCTTCTTCAGTTTTGTTTCATCTCTGGGATCAAGAGTGTCAATGTTGTAAGTGGCGGTTGCTCTCTTATGGGCCTCTCGCTCTTCGGCCGAGTTGAAGTAACACTCCCGCGCCGTGGTCTGGTCCCCTTGCACTTCCCCTACCCCATAAGGAGTCGGGAATTTTAGCATCTGGTGGACCGTTGACGGCACGGCTTCAAACTCTTTGAGGGCCACTCTTCCGATGATGAGGTTGTAGGCCGAGAAGACATTTTCATCCATGACAAAAAAGTTTATCTTCTTGGTCAGCCTCTTAGGCCATTCATCTCCCATCCGTACATCCATTTCATACATGCCCAATGGGTGTACCTTCTCACCACTGAAGCCTATCAATGGGTGATGGTAGGGCACCAGCCTTGCCCTGCTAAGACCCAGGCTCTTGAAACAAGGCCAGAACATCACATCTGCCGAGCTTCCCCCATTTATGAGGATTCTCCCTACATCGCACCCATGTACCCTTGTTGTTATGACTAAAGGGTCATCATGGGGGGCTAAGATGCCCTTGAAGTCGAGTCTGGAGAACCCCACTACGAGGGTGTCCATGTCCACCTTCTTCCTCTTCTGCACTGCGTCAGAAGACGTTAGATTCACAACCTCAGGTTTGACCACTGACTTGGCCTCCGCTACATGAGCTTTCCTGTCGGCTACCTCAGAGCCACCTCCTGCGAATCCCCCACATATGGTGCTAACACCAAAGGAGATCATCCCTACCCTCTTCACTGGGGCGTTGTCATCCTTAGGGGGGAGATCCGGGTCATCTCCATCATCACCCTTTGAATCATCATGCCTTCTAGCCGGGACATCACCACGGCACCTGTCATCTCTTCTCTTCCTAGGGTCTTCTCTTCCACCCCCTTGCCATCCACATACTTTCTTAGCTTCCCGGATTTCAGCATCTTCTCAATCTCATCCTTCAGAGCAAAGAATCTATCTGTGGCATGGCCGTGATCCTGATGGAACTCACACCAGAGGTTCTTATTCCTCTTATGTGGTGGGGCCTTCAATTTCTCTGGCCACCTCAGAGCCCGGTCAGTCTTGATCTCATTAAGGATGTGCTCACAGCTCACAGTCAGAGGAGTGTAATGAGCGAACTTGTCATCTGCCGACCTCTTCTTCCCCTCTTTCTTACCCTGGGACCTCCCAGTGCTACCACGGTTCTCCTCCTCATATTTGGCGGCCATTGCCTCTTCCGCATTCATCACTTTCTCTGCGGTGGACAACAGTTCTGCCATAGACTTGGGGGGGTCTTCCGCCAGCTTCCACAATAACTTCCCCTTCTGGAGGCCTCCTATCAGGGCAGTCATGGCTATGCTCTCCTCGTAATCCTCTACCTCCAACTTCTCCTTGTTAAATCTTGCTATATAGTCTCTTAGGCCTTCTCCCTTAGCCTGTTTGACATATAGGAGGTGGGTAGTCTTCTTCTGAGGTCTTACCCCAAAGCAGAAGTTATGGATGAACTGTTCTGCCAGACCTTTGAAGTCTCGATCGAGTTCTTCGGAAGAGAGGTGAACCAGCTGTGCGCTGCCCCTATCAAGGTTCCTGAGAAGGCCCTGCACTTCATCTCATCGGGTATTGAGTAAATATCTGCCGCCGACTGATACATCTCGATATGGTGCACTGGGTTAGTGCTGCCATCATACTTAGGCGTCACTGTAGGAGGCTTCAACTTAGTTGGGGTTGGGAATCCCACTATCCTAGCTACAAACGGGGAGCCCTCCGAGTAGCCCCTCTGCAATGGGTCCCTGCTCTTGATGAGGTCCCCTATCTTCTCTTCAAGACGTTGGATTGAGTCATTCCAGGGTCTTCTCTCTTCAGCTAGGCCGAGGTTATCCCCTGCCACCTCCCTACGATGGACAGAGGGTTCCCCAGCCACAACACGCTGACTATTGACCTCTTCCTGCTCTCGGGCTCTTCTTTCCAAGGGTCGGCCTTGATCTGGCCGAGCCTGCCTATTCCCTCTTTGAGAGCCTGCCGCGCTTCTTGACCTCGATAGCCTCTGCCTTAGGTCATTGACTGGGCCTAGCCTCTCGAAGGCCGACCCTCTGCTCAACCTGTTAAAGGCCGATCCTCTCTGCTGAGCCTCGTCTCTTCCTCGGCCGACGCATCCTTGACTCTGCCTATCAAAGGCCGACCCTCTTTGTTGGGCCTCGTCTCTTCTTCGGCCGACACATCCTTGGTTCTGCCTAAGGGGTCGTACGGTGTTATCTGACACCTCATACGGCTCCCAGCAGTCTTCCGGGGCCTCTTCAGCTTCTAGGTCATCATACCTGTCCTCTGGGCAAGGGTTTCCCTGCCTCCCCAGGCGCAAGCGCCTAGGGTCAGCAACGTCCCTCCTCCGCTGGGGTGCAGGTTGGTCCTTCATGGGCGCCTGGGGTGGTCCCCTGGCATCAGGATGGGGTTGAACTGCCGCCGGAGTTATCATGTCCGGGGAGACTCCAGGTGGCCTCATCATCATGGTTTGGCTGAGCTGGGCAAATTGCTCCTTCATGGCTTGTTGTGTTGCAGCTAAAGATTTCAAAGCTGCTGCCACCTCCGCCATTTCGGATTGGGGAGGAACCTTACTGGAGCTAGCCCCTCCGCCTCCGGGCGGCGGAAGAGGCGGTGGTAATTCTGGTGCCATGTGTTAATAATAAAGAGCTTGAACAGCAAGTGAGCTTAATACCTTAAAGGACCTCTTTCAATGGTGAAACAGCTCCACACAAGGGGTGGTTCCTGGTTCACCACCAGAGTCTCCGGTGAGGTAAAGCAGAAAAAGAGGAAGAGATAGCCTCTCGATTCCCACAGACGGCGCCAAAATGATGATGCTGGGAATCAGCACCACCAGGTGAGGTGTTTTGCAAGCTCAATATAGATGCAACAATGGCAACATAGCAGTATAAAGAAGATAAGAATGAGGTGAGGATAAGGGGAATAACACCTGAAGATAAGTAGTTCAGCCAATTTGGCCTTCCACTGTGAGTGTGTGTGAGTAATATCACTGAAAGAAGGCACTAATGGCCATGGATACAACCTCTCAAGCTCTTTCTCTCTCTACAGTATGTATTTAAACAGAGTTTTTGCTAGGATTTTAATATCTGGATCCTTTTGCAAGGTAGGGGATGATCCCTTTATATAGTGCCTAGGGGGTGTAATGTACCCCCTATGCATGTAATGTGCATGTGTGTGGTATCCTCACCAATGGGGGTGTGCCACCTGTCATGGCCACATGTAGGTAATGATGATGAAATATTCTCCCACATGGGGAGAATAATCTTGTTATAACTGATTTGTGCCCAGGTGTCCTTATCCAAATGTCAATAGAAACTCGGCAGTCATGTTGGTGAATGACCTCGGCCTAGGAGAGGCCGAGCTGTAAAGGTTGGATGTCCGCTCAATCCGCGAAGTGTCATGAGGAGTCTCGGCCTGATATCAGCCGAGACATATGCTTGGGTCGGCCCGAGCCGAGGTTGGGCATGCAGCATGCTGATATTTATTAATACCTCTGGTAGCCTCGGCCCAAGCCGAGGTAGGAGCCGTGTTGAAGATGAAGTGGCTTCTTACCCTCTCGGCCTACTGATGGCCGAGGTTGCTATTCCTGGGTACTTTAGGATGCTGTTGATGTCTGCGACGTGCGTAGTGTCCTTGGGGAGGTGCAAGTAATAGTGTCGGCCCGGGACGACCTAGTCCTGGCCGAGGGATGATATCGTGGGCCCTTACCCCTCATTGGGTCGATTAGTGTCTCGGCCATTATCTCGGCCGAGGTAGGTACCCCTGGGCCGAGGTTATACTTGGGCATATCAAGACCTGCTCAAATTTTCTGTGAGCATTTGGTCAGTTTAGGCTGCCCCAAATACTGTGGGGTACTTGCATTAATCTGAGAAAGTTATATATATGTATATATATATATATATATATATATATATATATATATATATATATATATATATATATATTAAGCGCAAGCCCCTATGACTGCGAGGTGTTTGCATGTTATCTGGGTAAGTTGTTGTTTTGAAGATGCCCCCCTTTGTCTGTTGGGTGCTCTTATGTGTTCCTAAGGAATATCTTGGAGGGGGGGTGACCCCACCTCCTTCCTTTAGGTTTTGTTTCAAAAGAATCTTTACAAATAGAAGAAGTAAATGATAACTGATTCTTTTTTTTAATGAACTAGCCCCTAGTCTATGGGGTCCTTGTTCTACATTTTTCTTAAGAGCGTTCATGATCTCAAAATACTAGAGAGGGGAGGTTTGGCCCCCCTTCTCCACATTTCTATTACTAAAGCATTTCTTTGAGAACAGAGGTTAAAACTTGTTCTTTAAGCTAAAAAATAAAAAAAAATTATTATTACTTGGAGGATGTTCTCCCACTGGTCAGGTGACAAAAAATAAAAAATGTTTGTTATGTCTAGGAGGACTTTGCTCAATATACTTTCTCTTGGGATGGATGTATCCCCCAAGTGTAATGAGCAGAGTTCCCTTTTTTCATGCACCCTCTTCTATCCTAGTAGAGAGCATTTCTGAAAGAAAAAATATTATGTAGTATCTACCTCATACGGTAGGTAAATGATCAAACAAAACATAAACAATGATCAAAAGTGTTACTATTCATTTCTTTTTTTTTATGTACTGTTTACAAGATGTTATTTCTCTATCATGTTTTTACAAAAAAAAAAACTTTTCTGCTATGAGAGCAAACCGCTAAGAGTCTATTACAAAAATAAATTTTTAACAAAACTAGGCATAGTACCTATTTAACCATTTGTAATTGATGGAATGGAGGCAGTCGCTCTCCGGCTCTGAAATCTGGCAGTATTTTGACTTCCCTACCCCTCTCACCATAAAGGGGCCTTCTCAGTTGGGTTTGAACTTCGACGCTGACATGCTGCGGAGGTGATAAGTATACGCTCGGAGGACCAAGTCTCCCACTTGAAAATCTCTAGTCTTGACTAGGTTTTCATAATCTATGGACAATTGTTGAGTGTAAACTTTGAAGTTCTCCCTTGCCTTATCATTGTGTTCATCCAACGACTCTAGCTGCACATGCCGTGGGTCAGGGATGAGTCCATTGCTTAGAGTGACCCTAGCTGAGGGCGCTGCTAGTTCCACCGGTAAGACAGCTTCAATCCCATACAAAAGTGAGAATGGATTAAACCCAGTCGTCTTTCTCTTCGAAGTCCGGTAAGCCCATAACACCATGGGTAACTTCTCATCACATGCCCCTCGTATGTCTTCTAGCATCTATTTTAGGATATTGATCAAGGTCTTATTAGTGGCCCCCGCCTGCCCATTTCCCTTTGGGTAGGAGATGGTTGAGATGTTATGCACAATTTTATACTTGTTAGTGAGAAGTGCCATATCCTTGATTACGAATTGTTTCCCATTATTTGTGAGAATCACCTTTGGTACACCAAACCTGCATATGATATACTCATTAATAAAATGGGTTACCACTTGGACAATCACCCTTCTTAAAGGAATGGCCTCTGCCCACTTGGTATATAATTTCGTGGCTACAATGATGAAAACTTTTCCATGAGAGGTTGGGATGATCTTTCCCACCAGATCAAATGCCCATGTGTGGAAGGGATAGGGAGCTGCTAGGCTTTTCAAGCTGACAGAAGGGGCGTGCACCATGTTGCCATGTACTTGGCAAGCTCTACACTTCTTCACATAACCAATGGAATCAGCCTCTATGGTTGGCCAATAATACCCCAGCGTCATCAGCTGATCATACAGCTTGGCACCTTCCATGTGGGAGGGCTCATGGGCTTCCTTCAACACTCTCTCTGTGTCTTACTTAGCAATGAACTTTAGTGCCTTCTCATTATAGCCTTTCTTGTAGTGCTCTCCTTCCACTAAGTAAAAATAGGCTACCCTCTTTCGGAGATAAATTTCATCTGCTCTCTCTGTGGGTAATTCGTCGTCTTTCAAATACGCTATGTACGGTTGCCTCCAATCATCAAAGGCCTCAATAAATTTGGCTTCTGACGGCTGGTCGAAATGAGTTTGTCACTTTAAACAACCTTAATGCAGACAAGCAACCTCTGTGCTCATGGTGGGCTAATACTAGCCTCCCCCCCCCCCCCCCCCCTGCGCTGCAACCGACGGTAAAATGGGATATATGTGTCCTCGCAATGCTTTTTATGTATCACTGCCAACCTCTCTTTAGCTTCTTGTTCTCCAACACACCTTGATAAGAACCCTATATGGCTCTTGAAGTAAAGTGTTCCCTCCAGCAGGTGGTAGTTAGCTAACTCCAACATCTTCATCGCCCCCTCTCTTGTCTCTAGCACCTTTACAACTAGGTGCCTCCAGTCTTCCGGCTCATTATTTGGGAACAAAGACTTCACTGTGGTAGGCATTGTTCTTCACCGCACTATGATCGTTGCTTCTGCCTCATCAATTTCTAACTTTTGCGCTATCGTAGCTAGCGCATCGGGGTGCCTATTCATTGTTCTTGCATGTCTCTCAATATTTACTTCCAAGAATTATCCCAGCAACCTTTAAATGATGTATCTGTATGGTGCCAAGTTCGCATGTTTGAGAGTAAACTCCCCATTAACCTGTTTCACCACCCCGTATGCACAATACTCTGATGCCCCTCCGAAGAGCTTCCAACATACCCAAAATAAGAGCTTCATACTCATCCTCATTGTTTGATCATTTGAAGTCTAATTTAAAAGAGAGGGTGATCTTCTCCTTGCTGTTCGAGAGTATATGCCCGCACCTCCTGTGCCTCGGGCGCTAGAGCCATCGAACTCCATTGCCCACTTTTCCATTTCTTTCACCATGCATGCATGGAAATTCTCCCCAGGTAACTCTTCACTATGGGGCTCAAAGTTTCCACTTCGAAAATGGGCCAATAGATCTGCTAGTGCTTGACCCTTGATGGCTTTGGGCACTATGCATTTTAAATCATACTGACAAAATCAAAAACCATCTTGTTGCTCGTCCTACAAGTATTGTCCGCGCTAGGAGGTACTTGATAGGGTTACACTTAATGACTATATGAACTGTAAAGACAAGTAGATAATGTCTCAACTTTTGAGCCACAAAAACAAAGACAAGGTAGTGCATTTTCACGTTGGTGAATCTAGATTATGTTCCTGAGATCACTCTCGATAAGTATTACACTAGCTTCTATACTCCTTTTTCTTAGGCCAAAAGTGCTCCTATGGACCCTTATGTTGAGGTGAGGTAGAGCACTAGCGGTGCTCCAGCCTCGGGTGGGATCATTGTGGATAGAGAGGCTAAAATTTCTTTAATCTTGTCAAATTTTTTCTTATGTTCCTCCCCCAAGGTCCACTTGGCTTTTTCCTTCACCAGGGGGTAAATGGGTGAGTCACTTCCGCTGATGCAGGTTTGAACCTCCTCAGGTACGATACCTTTCCCAAGAAGCTCTTAAGTTGACTCTGACTCTTCGGGGGTGGCATCATCACTATGGATTTCATCTTTTTTACATCTAATTGCACCCATGCCTATTTATAAAAAATCCAAAAACTTTCCCGCGGTGACCTCGAAGGCACACTTCGAGGGGTTCGTCTGCATCTTGTACTTGCGGCACCTCTCGAACACTCTCCGGATGTCCTGCATGTTCTTGATTTCTTTATTGGATTTAACCGCTAGATTTTCCACATAAAATTCTAGTATATCATTACATATATCATGAAAAATTTCAACCATGGTCCTTTTTCATATGGCCCCGGCATTCTTCAACCCGAATGGCATGACTGTGTAGCAAAAGTTCTCTAATGACGTGCGGAAGGCAGTCCTCTTCGCATCCGTCGGATACATCTTAATTTGATTGTAGTTGACGTACCCATTCATGAAAATATGCATCTCATGGCATGCGGTAATGTCGACTAAGTTGTCTATGCTTAGTAGAGGAAACTAGTCCTTGGTACATGCCCAATTCAAATCGTAAAAATTCACACAAATTTGAATTTGGCTCTTGTCCTTCTTTGCCACCAGTGTTATGCTGGAGAGCCACACAGGATGCTAGATAGGCTTGATGAACCCTGGTACCAACAACTTCTCCACCTCAGATTTTATCTTCAGGTCGAGATCATCTTTGTATGTGCGTGTTGTTTGCCTTACTGGAAGAGAATTGGGAAGAACATTCAATTTGTGAGAGCTCATCTCTAGATCTATTCCTGGAATTTCTATGTACTTACAGGCAAACACGTCGGTGAACTCTTTGAGCAGGCCAATGAGATCTTCCTTCTATTTTGGGTCCAAAATCTTAGAGATGAGGATAGGTCTACATTCACCCCCTTTTACCCCCAGGTTCATCTCCTCTAACTCTTGTAGTTGTTCCATGGGTCCATCATGTATACATTCTGGAGATTCCTCTGGTTCCTCAATATGCTCAATGATATGGGATTCACCTAAAACAAAACATTATGGTGTCGGGTCGATACCCTCATCCCAGAACTCCGCCCGCGCAGACCGTTATAAACGATAAATAACTTTCCCATTGGGTAGGATCACTTTTTTACAAGTTTGAGGACGTTTGACGACCTCCTCTTGCCTTTTGCTATGTAGGGGATCACCCTCCCCCCAGACGATCATGTACAAACTTCTTTGGCAGGGCACTTCCCCCAACCACGTGCTTCTCTTCTATCTTTCTTGCAGAATTCTTCTCTCCTCGTCCAGTTTTGTGTAGAATGTCGCATCCACCAGATGGGCCTCCTCAACAAAAAAGGGCTTATGTGTTGCTTTGATGATGATCTTTGTGCCTTGGATATTGGCCTTCGCACATTGATGGTAGGTAGATGGTACTATGCCATGGGTATGCATATATACCCTCCTAATGAGCAGTTAGTAGCTTTTATTAGCATTGATGACATGGAATTTAATATGGGAAGTGAAATTTCCTAGCTAAATTCTGACATTCACATATCTGAGAGATTACATTCCGGTACTGTCAAATCCCGATATCACTAATGGCACAGGCACTATCTTCTCATGATCAGTCCCCGTCTCGTATAACTTACTGATTGGCATAATGTTAATGGATGCTCCTCCATCCATTAATGCTCTGGGGAATTAAACCCTATTGATCATAGGTGTGACATATAATGGGCGATTATGAAAGTAAAGCACCTGCCTGTCTATCTCGGAGAATACTGTTTCAAAGGTATACCTGTTGATCAACCTCCCAATCAGCCCCTGCCAATTCAATGATGGATCTCCTCTCTGTTGTACCACTTCCAAAACGTTTCTTGTTATGACCACCCTAGTGTCATACTTCACTCTTATTTAGTCAAAGAATCTTCAGAATTTAGGTCTACCTCACACGTCTGGGCATTATAAACATATTCTTCCTCGAATGTCCTCCCCCCTCCAGAGCGAGAATGATATCCACCACGCCCTCTGGGAGGTTTACCTGATCGATTTCTTCACTTCCATCTTCTTCTTGGTCTGGAGTGAAGAACCACTTATCTCACTTCCTTTATAGTTCACTTCCATGTTTGCTGCTTAGTGACAACATTTCCAACCTTGCACATATTTTATCATAACTCTCCCACTCCATCAACTCTGGAGTTTCTTATTCATCATACGCCACTACCATGTTGGCAGTGCCAAAGTGATGTGTTAGAAGTGGATTTTCATTGAAATCTACAGGAGGAATCTGTAAGGTACCATTGGCCACCTGCTCGCCAATGATCCTCCTCAAGTAGTGACAGTCCTTGGTGGAGTGTTGGACCCGCTGGTGTAACTCACAATATTTAGGGTTGGCTTTATCGGCTGCTATTGGGATTTCTCCATTCAAGTGAGGGGGACTTGTTACCCCCTCTCGTACCAAGGTACGATAACAATCTATAGCTTCCACTATATTGCAAAGTAGCGGTGGTGGAGCATCGTCCCAAAAAAACCTGGGTTGTTGTTCTTAGATCCAGATCCTCCCTTCTAGCCCTTGGGATTTCCATCCACATAGTTGACTGCTCGCCTCCTCGAGACTTAAAACCTCCCGAAAGTCAGTGGCACTTGCTTCCTCCATTTAGAGGCCCTTGGCTTGATTATCATAGCTATACTTCTAGTAGCCCTGGTGAACTCTCTAAAAGTTCCATATCTAGTTTCATTGACCAAATACAACTTGTACTCCTCCAAGAGTCCCTCGACACATATTTGTAGCAGCCTTGTCTCTGCTACATCCTCATGGACATCCAATGCCCTCTCGTGAAAATGTTTGATATACTGCATTAACTCTTCTCCAGGCCTCTAAACCTCTTGTGTCGGGTGTCTCAATGTGAATTCATCCTCCTCTACGAAGAACTTTTAGAGGAACTGTTTGTGCATCTCATCCCAAGCAGGGATACTATTGGGTGCCAAATGGGAATACCATGTGTAGGCCTTCCCTAAGAGGGTCTTGGAGAACTCCCTCAACCTCAGATTTTTGTCATTTGCATGGACTTCCAGATACTCAACGAACCTTTTCACGTGCTCTCTTGGATTCTCCCCTTTGCTACTGAACTAGATAAACTTTGGTGGAATATACCCCTCTGGTTATGGCTTCTCGTTCACCTCTTATGGGTAGAGGTCCTGCAACTCCTCATATAGATGAGGACCCTCCCTCTGAGAGGAGGAGATAAGCTTCCTCACCTCCTCTACTATAACGGCATTGGAGGGTGATTCCTCCAAACTCATGCCCTTGGCTGTTGGGGAACTTGATGGTGCCACAACTTGTCTCGACACAACTTTTCGTGGTAGAGCCACTTTCATCGGAATCATTGCAAGAGTGGCTACACCACCAGAGGAGGCAGCTACTGGTGTTCCACAGCCTTGACCCAAACTTTCCAGGTCAATATTTTTTTTCTTTAAAAACTCAAAAAACATGCCCATAAGGCTCATACCTATCATCGGAGCTGCTGCCAGTGAGCTGGTATGCCCTCCCTGAGGAACAGGTGCCTTAGCTCTCGTCACCACCACATCCTCCTGAGTGGTTTGATCACTTTGAGTTCCATTCCCAGGTGGAATGTCTTCGAAACCCAGCTGCTTAGAAATGTTAAAACCTTCTTTGTCCATTAAAGGAAGGATACCTCCCTAGTGGAGTCGCCAAATGTATGAGGGTAGTGTGATTACGGTCTGATAAGATGCTGAATCAGGTGAGGCGTGACCCACTCTGCCTTCAAGATTCTCAAGAAATTCGAAGAAGCTTATGGTAAAACCTTCTCCTTTTGGTAAAAATGGAACTCAAGTTGGGAATCACTCCCTGGAAGAAGATGAACTTCACAATAATAATAGTAACTTTTCCCAAGAGAAACTCCTGAGAATGATGGTTGTCAGTGAGGAGTGGAAGAACAAGGCACTTAGCACTAAAGAGAGAACAGGGAGAGAATACTAGGAGGCTCTTATGTGATTTTAACAGAGTAACAGTATGACTTGAGTTATGATTGATACTTGACCTTGCCCAGGGGTCATATTTATACTTAGGCACTAGGGTTGAGTTGGCACTTTTGGGCGCCAAAATTGAGAGGGTTGGTGAGGGACAAGGGCTGAAATGTACCATTTGTCCCTACTTGTGTGTCCCCTCTGACAGGTGCCACCTGATGTGAGCCAAAGTCAAAAAGCAAATATGTCTCCTAATGGAGACAAAATATCTTATTTGGTAAATCTTTTAAAATGGTAACTTGTGGTACAAACTTTGTAAACTTGAGGGGGGGTCTTAAGGACCCTCTTATCTAAAATCATTTTTATAAAGAAAGTTCATTTCTGGTGAGCAACATCTTGGTTACTCATTTCAGCTATGACTGAATGTGAACTGTGTAAAACCCTATGGTCTTCCTACTAGTATTCTCTCAATCCTAAAGTGTTAAGTGGTTGATGTTGCTCAACAAACCTTGTTCTTTAGCTACCAAGCCAAAACTCCCAAGAGATCCCAACTAACCCATTTGAGCCATGCTTACTCAATTGGGCTACATGTACAAGAAAGTAAGTGTTAGTACTTTTATTCTATTAAAGAATAATTTTTCATGATGATGGATTGCTCATGGTATCCCCTCCCTCATCCTAGCCTATTTTTTGAAGTTGAGGGGGAGGACCTTAAGAGTTCCTCGCCCTAGATTTTCTGGAAGCTAGGGGGGAGGACCTTGAGGGTTCCTCGCCCAAGATTTTCTAGAAGCTGAGGGGGAGGACCTTGAAGGTTCCTCGCCCCAAGATTTTCTGTAAGTTGAGGGGAGGACCTTGAGGGACCCTCATCGCAATATTTTTTGGAAGTTGAGGGGGAGGGCCTTGAGGGTCCCTCGCCCTAATATTTTTTGGAAGTTAAGGGGGAGGGACTTAAGGATCCCTCGCCCTAACATATTTTGGAAGTGGAGGGGGGGGGACTTGAGGATCCCTCGCCCCAACATTTTTTGGAAGTGGAGGGGGAGGGCCTTGAGGGTTCTTCGCCCCAACATTTTCTGGAAGTTGAGGTGGAGGGCCTTGAGGGTCCCTCGCCCCAACATTTTCTAAAAGGTTGGGGGAGGACCTTAAGGGTCCCTCGCCCCAACATTTTCTAGAAGTTGAGAGGGAGGGCCTTAAGGGTCCCTCGCCCCAAAATTTTTGGAGGTTAAGGGGGAGGGCCTTGAGGGTCCCTCGCCCCAATATTTTCTTGAGGGGGAGGGCCTTGAGGGTCCTCGCCCCAAAATTTCTGGAGGTTGAGGGGGAGGGCCTTGAGGGTCCCTCGCCCCAAAATATATATTGGGTAGGCTTGAAGCACCCTTCTACAAAGCTAAATAAAATATATATATAAAAACATAATTTTAAAACATATGGAACTAAAACTTGCCCAAAGCCTAAGCATTGAGTGGCTTTCGATATAACTTTAAAGGATTACCTGCTACTAGAAGATCGTGTGAGAAAGAGCGGACATTTAGATATGTTAAAAGATAATAATCTAAACCATATAATCATGATAAGTCACTTATTAATCTATAATAAATATATTACTTTTACATGCACTTCAATTGACATCTCTCTTGTAACATTTATTTCATGCACCAACTTGGGGATAGATGCAATTTTGATTAGGGTTACAAGAGGTGAAAATGTGTCATAACAAACATCAGAATGATTAGTGTGGCATATAATAACTCAACACATGGTCTAAATTTTCTAATCAATATAATAATAACGGTAGATATACATCATGGTAACTATATATATATATATATATATGGGAAAAAATAAGACAATAGGTCATCACCTAGCGCGCAGGCAGGATTTCTAAAGCAATAAAAGATAAATATTGCTGAGTAATGTTAGACAAAAAAATGTGAACAATGTATTAAATATGAATTTTTTTATGTGAGCTAGGGGAAGGGGTATGTTTATGATATCGTAGTTTAGTTAGAAACCCCAACCAAAGGCCCACAACTGCACATCAATGTTGTAAAAGTGATGGACAAATTGCTTAAGGTAACGACCCATTCGTCGCGAAGATAGTAGAAAGAGAGAGGGAACTCAAACCTAAGAAAATTCAGATAACCCTTTACTCGTTGTTAGTTTGACATTGGTGCATTCCTACTTTTGACAATGACTTTCGGTGGACCCCGTATAACTTGGGACAATGATAAAGGGCTTGCCCTACGGTTTTGCACTCCTAGGATAGTTTTTGAACCTGGAGGGGCTTTGTCTATATCGATGAGAGATAAAGATGAATATTCAAGTGGAGTTCAATAATGGGTCGGAGGGGCTGCACCATCCAACTGTTGCATGGTTCGCAACGAACCATTATTTGGAGAAGAGGAACGGGTTTTGAAGACAATGGGTCAGGTAGGGATTCTTTCCATTACTATTAAAAGAGTTTTCTTGTGGGTTTATTTTGGTTAATGGTCTATAAAGAAATCATCGCTTAACCCAGCAAGAATGAAACTATTAATTGGCGTTGTTTGAGTGCAATAGCATGGGGGATTGAAAATTTACAATCTTGTCTATTCAAGATAAACAAATTAGCCCACAAATTAAGGTGCCCGTGTTTTTCAAGATCTTATTCACGACACTCGATCCTCACTTTCATCATTTATGTTCATGGATTTACTCTTTTAAGATTTGGAGTTTACGGTTTGTTACGAAAAGTTTGTGTTATGTTTTTATCTTAAAAATTCGCCGTTGCCTATGGACGTGGCCGAGTGTGACAATTATTTACTCTTTACCCAAGTTTAATACATTAATCAATGACAATTTGACTTGATTCCTCGAAGGATTTCTTGTAAATATCATTAAATTTATTATTTTTGTCTTTTTGTTAGGTAGTATTATAGTTAGAAGGAAACGTTTCCTTAAAATATGCTTAAGGGATATTTTTTAAATTTCCTTTTCAATTTATCTTGATTATCAATATAACTTAGGCTATAATTTATGTCATTTGACCAATAATTGTATCATTTCATGGATTTATATTAAATAAATTTGGGTTATTGTTTAATCCTTCTTTCGATACCCTTAAGAGTGCTTATGTAGTTATGTCGGCTGAAATAACATTATCAAAAATGGCTACACTATACAGGGGGATAATGGGAATATTCATGATAGCAAATAAAAACTTTTACCTCCTCTTTTGTTGATATTATGGTATTCTCGAATAATAAAGGAAAGTGAATAGTAATATGGGCCCCTTAAACCATATCCAAGGCATTAGAGCTCCTTAAAAAGGATCAAATACATTTTTGCTCCCTAAAAAATGGGAATTTCTCCAAGGCAGGAGGTATATGCCCCCTTCCCGTGGTAGAGAAATCTCACGTAGTAATTCAAATGCCATGGGAGAAGTCTTTACATATATCTCACTTTAAGAGCTTGAGCGACATTTCATCAGCCACCCAAGCTTCTAACTATTTTCTCTGCACTTCATAATATCTCATCCCGCCAAACTCATAATGTTGAGTACATTCATTGCAAGTCGACACATCGACTTGTACAGTGCAAAATCATCGTGTACGGTCTAGCGTGCCATTGATGCTTTCATACTTCCGAATGGTATAAATACTATGAATTCTCCCCCATCCCGTAATTTACGAATACACATTCCTCCCAGCGCTTTCAACAATGAGGTATAAGCATAATGAATTTAATCTTTGAAAAATTAGGAATCAATGAGTTTAAATTTTATTGTGCGATGAGATTCGTATATACATGGTGGCGTAATATGGAATTATGGGATCAGTATTGGGCACGGTTTATCAGTGGATTAAGAACAATATTGTGTGCCCCATTATTATTGGTCCTTACACATACATATGAATCATGGACTTATTTTGGGGCTCATCGAGAGGTGGTGGGACAAAATGTGACACCCCGTAAAATTTTTAAATAGATTGATCAGGTATAATACAAACTCATATCAATCAAATAATTGAATATTATTCTAACATGATTCTAATAAAAACTAAATGTATAAAATAAATAACTAAAGCATACCATAGGTGAACCATATAACCCTAATACCAAATCAACCAACAATACTAGTACCATCGCATAACTATAACTATATCAACATAAATCGAACTACTGAAATGATCTCAAGGCAGAGGTGACACAGGTGCCTATGCATATGAGACATTACGAACAAGTCTAAGTAGTATAATAATGTAATTTATTTGGGGTTACAACATAACTATACACCTTCCTACAGTCTTTTGGTTGCTTTTAAGTTAACCCAACCCAATACAACCCTAAGTAACCCCGTGATTAAGTCTTAATCATCGTTGTAGAATTTTATATACCAGTTCCATTCTTATTCATTTATACATCACAAATGTATAATGCCATAGGGAAAAGTAGACTCTACATCTAAGTCCACATAATACAATTACGGCCCCATACACGTACCTCGTAAAAGAACCCCATCACAAGCCCTCACATAACGAAGGCTTATCCCACTGCCTTCGTGGATCGCTCGCGCGTACTAGGCATAGTTATAGGTTTTCCCACACTTATAACCATCTAATCATGTCCAAAATGATAATCACTATGCATTCACACTAGTCATATAGCCCCAGTCCTAAAGTTATATGAAAGTATCAACCCAAACATCTTACTTTGGATACAATGTGAATTTCGGTATGTAGTGTCCGGGGTAATCATAACCAAGGTAAACCAGTCTCTTCGCATTAAGGTACCCAAGTAATCATTGTCACTCAACCAAGATAAACTCGTCTTTCGCATCAGGGTACCAACGTAATCATCGTCACTCGTTCCCTATAAGGATACCCCCTCTGGTAGGTATCCCACAATTACACACGCCCGGTAAATCGCACATAATACACAAAATAAGTAATCCTAGATAGTTAAGGTTTACTAGTCTTAATTCCAGGTTTAACACCTTAATTATCCTCTTTTAAATAAGAATTTACATTTCAGATTAAATACCGTTCGAAGGAGAATACACAAGTCATTCAAACGAGTTCCAAATGTCATTCTAAGGAGAACTTAACTGTCATTTAAATGAACTCCCCTTTTTCATTCGAATGAGAATACCCCTTCATTTAAACGAGGTTGTAATCTCATTCGAACGAGATTACACTTGAATCATGATCTTGGTGACCCTAAAAACTCCATTCCAAGCCTATAAACATATCCAAACTTCAATTTCTATTTGTATAATTGTTCCAATAGGAACCCTAACCAATTTCAAATGGCTTTAGATTAATCTTACACCAATTTTATGTAGAAATCCCAATTCTGATCCCAAGAAACCTAACATAGAATTATATTCTAACCCCACCCAAATACAGATTATGTCATAAAATTAACAAGGTATTTAAAACCTTTAACATGAATTTGCATAACTAGATCATCAATTGAACAATTTATACTCTGAATCATGATAAACCAAATCAATTTCATAATCTTCTAACAACGTGTATTGCTACCTAATTACCCGATTAACATAGTTCTAATAATTATTATTTAAATTATCTAATTCAAATTATACTAGTTTTAGGTTAAGATTACAATGAGTAATTACACTATAACACAAAATCAATTATAAAATTATACTATAAACTTTCCTTGAACAAAGATGTTTGATTCCATTCCAATTAACCCAATTCCTTCTTCAATTTCACTTGCCTCCAATTTCTTCATCCCTGAGTATTTCCTTCTCTTTGGCCTCTCTTTAGACTTAGGGTTTTCTTTCTAAAGTGTTAAGAATAAATTAAGCTAACCCTAATCTCTTTTTATCTTATTATCCACGAAATTAGGGTTGGGCTCTTTATTAACCTTAACCCATTAAGCCCAAAATCATCTTTAAATGGTCTAAAGTCTAGCCAAAATCATATACTAACCTATGTGCCTGAAAACCCAACTTGCTAAGGTGTAATCGTACATTCTACACGTCCTTAAATCACTCGAATTATTATATCAACATAATTATTCTTAGTGGTCAAATAATTATTACTTCATTGTCGTATTTTAAATTCAATACAATTTCAAATAAAAACATAATTTATCGTGACACCACTAGTCATAGTAAACAAATACACATAAATATTCACAAATATAATTTATTTAATTTTCTTTAAATTACGAGTTTTACAGTCTTCCCACCTACTACACAAGGAATATTGTCCTCAAAATTCAAATTCATAATGCTTATACTCAAAAATCTAGGAATATCTCGCATGTAGCATCCTTATAATCTATACGCAGCTTTTACACGTGCATCGATCTAATACACACTAAGGTCTCTCATTGTAAATCATGTTCAGGTAACACTTAACTAACTAGTCCAACCATTGAAATATCAGTTTTTCCTGCAAGAACTACCTCCGTTGTATACTTGTAACAATATCATGTATCCATTGACAATGATAAGGTGAGATCAAATACTATCGTCCCCACCTTATTCACTAGTGTGGAAAAGGATCCTTGAGGAGGTATTAAAAAGTACCTAACCTCCCTCTTGGGACCCCAAACCATGTTCTCATTCGTCATAAAAAACTATTTTTCCTATTTTAAAAATCTTCATACACCCTATTATGACTGCCACTTCTTCCAAGGTTCCCTCAATACATCTTCATTTTTCATCCGTTTTAGCTCTTATTTTTTCATCCACTTAGTCAATCTAACTCATATTATCCTAACTATTTAATTGTCCTCATTGGAACTTATGTACACTAACGAAACTCAATGGTTTCACTCTTCCACTTTTACACCGGGATATCGAACATGACAACTCTTTAAATGTCTCCGGTGCTCAACCTATTCTACTGGTAGGAGCCCCTTCTTGACACAAACTATACCCATAGATGCTTCACCTTATTAACTGTACAAATTCCTCAAAATTGTGTACATCCCCTTACTTCTAGAATGTAAAGTAACCCACAAAACATTCATCCTTTCCAAAACTACCTTATCTAGCTTGGGACCTTCTGGCATAAACAATTTCTCTTGAAAATATAACCTTCTACATTCGTCAATGTAGAAAGGGACTTTTACCAATTATAGCCTCCATTCCTTCCCTCGGTAAAGTTCCCCAATTGAGCCCTAACCTACCTTAACCCCAAATTCAGGTGTAAAGGTCACCACTCCTACAAATTCTTTCGCTTCATAGAGAGGTCATCGTTAAAACCAACGACGAACTTTTCAAAACAAGATGCTTCTCTTCAAATCATCAAAGAGGTCATTGACACGTGGTAATGAGCACTTATTCAGTATCTCGACCTTGTCAACTCCCTTTGAGGTTAAAGACACATGCCTGAAGCATATCTTATAGAAGGACAAAGATTACTGCTCCCAACTCCAGATTAGGAGTGGGATAATTGTCCTTATACAACTTAAGCTTTTAGAAAGTATACGTTATTTACCTTTCCTCTTGCATCAACACAGTCCCTAGAGTGATGCATTTGCATATACTGAGTACTCCATGCTGCCTCGTGGTAATGTAAGGACGAGCATGGTGGAAAGTTTATCCTTGTTCTCTTTAGATGCTCTATAACACTCTACACTCCAAATAATGGTACCCCCTTTCGGGTGAGGTGAGTTAGTATCCCGGACATTTTATAGAACCCTTGAATGAAGCTCCTATAATACCCCCAAACCGAAGAAATTCCTAACTTCTGTAGGAATCATAGGTTGTTCCCTTTTGTTGGATGCCCTGTCGACGTAGAGTTCCCAAGTTTTCTATCATTCAGGGAGAAGAGATTATCATTACGGAATTCCGCCTCTTGTTGGATGCCCCAAGAGGTTATCATATTGCTGCGCTATAGCCACATCATGTTGACGAGGGTCCTTGAAGGGTACGTGTGTAGAGCCTGCATGGGACTAACAACTACATCTAGTTAACCTAAAATACCCCCAGAGGTTTCCCTAGGTATAGTGTCGAATTTGTTCTAACTACCAATTGGTACGAGTAAAATTTGTATGTTTGTGTGATCACATTGTATCGATATTATATTACTATTTTGATATGTATTAACTTATTTCATTCATGTAAGACCAATACCATAGGCATAGATGTTAAGAGATCCTAATAAATTAGAGTTTGGGAGAGGGGATGTACTTACAAATGTTGGATCGACGCCATATATGACATACGCGTGACTCACTTAGGCAAACTACATAATTTTGTAGCCATACATATTGATAGTGATACGGTCCGGATGGAACGTGACGTCCATGCATCAAATGTACAACGGTGCTAAAAACACCCAAGATGAGTCGGAGCCATCCTCCCGTCCAAGATGGCATAGACCATGCCATAGTAGCAAGGGAAGCGGACCCGGGTGTATTTTTATTATTTTCCCATTAAACCTTGTGAGACAAACAGTTGTTTTATACTCTTGTATTTCGATATATTGGTTTTAATGCATATTTTTCGTTTAATATTATCTCTTTTGTTTCATTTTGTTGAATCACCATTTAACAAGAAATAGGTTTTATTTGAAAATAAAATTAGAAATATAAATAACAAAATATATATATAGGATGACTTCCTACATCATTTCAATTGTCGTGCGCATCCTTCCCGCGACAATAGGTTTTCCACCCCAGCTATATGTATTCTTTTGATTGTCTTGAAAATTGTCTTAATGAGATAAATAAAAAATTACCCCTTTTATTTACATTAGTTTTGAATGAAGTTGGTGGTGTTGGGGAATAGGCGTTCAATTATTTTTAAAGGGACATATTAGAATATTTATTTTTAAATTGTAGTCTACAATGTCATGACAATTCCTTGAATTTTTTTTACAAAAGATTGAACTTCTCGATTAATTGTTATTCATCTCATTTTTTCCCCTATCATTAAACCCGTTAATCCTAAAGGAGATCAAGTGACGTATTTTTTTAGGAAAATGTTATGTGCACAAAGAAAGTATACAAAAATATTACACAAACCGATGCGTCATTAAATAAAATGTTATACACTGTCATCTAGTGAGTAATGTGCAATGCTACAAATTTTGTATGTACTTTCTTTGTGCAAGTTACATTACCCATTATTTTAAGGAGAATAAAGGGATTTTAAGTTGCACTTAAAATAATTAAGAAGTGGAGAGAATTTACCACATTTATCAAAACTCATAAATATAATTGAACATATGATCATATTATTTTCAAAATAGAATTTACTTTTGCCAAGCAATCTCAACTATTAGAGATTCTACCACACATACTTTCACAGCTTTGCACTACTTTGACAATAATCATTTTGATGAGTAATGCTAAATGTCAAAACAAATTTATATACCTTTTTGTGTCATTTATAATGCAATAGGCTTTCAAAAGTTCCAACAACTTTTTTTAAACAATTTTTTTTATTTTAAAACATTACTAATTAATTATTTTAAACTAAAATACAAACTCATTAGACTTTAGTACATTTTTCATTGCCAAATATCACTAAAAATTACTTTTAGTGGTGAAATTTTCACATTTAACAAAAAAAATATAGTAAAGTCTAATAAACTGAATAATTTGTATAACTTTAAAATCAAAAATTAATAATGTACTAAAGTCAAAAACCCTTCTTTTTAATACAAATAATGTTTTCCTTTTAACAACTGGAGAGAAAGAGGGGGGAGGGTATAGTTAGTAAAAATACGAAATCATCCCAGACTGCAATCAAACAATCACATGTTTTCAAAGCAAGCATTTTAACATGTGCATGATGCAAAGCATGCAAGTCCACCTTGATGAAATTCATATAGAAATTCGTATTACACTTTTTTTCCATTTGAGGGAGGTGGGAGAGGGGGGTTATCTTCAGTCAGCGAAAATCCCTAACTCCGGGGAGTTATTTTATTTTCTACTACTTTGAGATAGACAGCCCTATCTTGGAGGCTTACAAGAAGAAACGAATAAAAATCTAAAATCGAAACAATTATATATAAGCTAAATTTTGTTGTAAAAAAAGGGGACATAGGAATTTTAGAGGGAGTGAGTCTTTTATTTCATTGATCTGCAAATACTAAAGGGGCAGGATCAATATTTATAGTACAAAATAAGGTAATCCAACGGACACCTTAATAATTGTGGAATAGCAGAGGTCTAGAATACAAGTGGACATCCACTTAATAAACATTTTATAACACTCCCCCTTGGATGTACACTTTATCCACCATTGAATGATTGTTGTCTCGTTAAAACCTTATTAAGTAAAAATCCAGGGAAAAAAAATAAAGTGAAGGAAAAAAGTGAAACTTTTGTGATCATTGAATCGGTGTTGGACGCGATTAGTGTTTCCCCGTTAAAACGTTTAACTGAAAAACCCAATGAGAACAACCTAGTTAAAGAAAAAAGAGTACAATGCGCACATGTCTAAAACATCATGTTCTTAGATTCTCTCCCTGATTAAATTCTCCCCCTCATTGGATACTCGTCCTGATTATGATATTTCTCTGATGATTGAGTCAATACATATTAGTCTCATATACAACCTTGGAAAATACCGCCTTGCCATGGTGAATAAATGGATTAGTTGTTACTTCAATTTTATTTTTCTTCATAAGCTCAGCTTTTAGAATACTTAGGTGAAGAGGGATGAACATGTCACTTTATCAGATCTATTTAATTTTAATGGCATAACTCTTTTGGAGTTTATGAGTTGTATGACTCTTCTTGAGTTCATGGATATAGAAGAACTAAAATATATTAATCGTATCTCCCTTAATGTACCCTTTTCGAGTGTGGGTTATACAAGAACCATTGCCTTCACAAGTAGTAGTAGGAACATATGCTATTTAAGACAAGTCATAAGTGCTTTGATTGTTCCTTATGAGGTTTCTAAAGATAACCTGCATTTATATAACTAAATGGACATAGATAATTAGATATAAAAATATCATATGATATGATTGATATTAGTCCCATATTATGCAAGTCAATGGTAATCGTTTCTTGCCAAGATATTGACTGCAATTATAATATCCAGTATCATGCATTTTGTTATATATATAAATATACTAATAACATACAAGTATGATACTTACAGTCCAAATTCTATAATAACATGCATATATGGTACTTCAGGATCAAATTTATTTTTGTCATCCTCTTAAGGATGATATGGATAATTTAATATCCAAATACCGGAGCCCATGGTATAAGAAAATTGTATGCTTGATATATGCAAAAGCATTGGAGGACTTTTCAATCCATTTGACTAGGGATATGAGCTTAACATAAAATATGCTCGATCTGCAAGTCGAGACAAAACCTGGTTACCCCAAGGTCATTATTTTTTAATTCCATATTGGATATTTTGTATTTTAGTTGAGCTTTTCAGGAGCATATCCATTTAAGGATATTTTTTCATTTTAGTAGAGCTCTTCAGGAGCACATCCATTAAGGATATTTTTTATAATGGCACATTTTCATATATGATTGTTTCATACCCTTCCTTAGACAAATATTTACTAAGACGGTTGTACCTATATCCATTTGGATTGTCTGTTATACAATGAATGTCTTAGTGCATTTGAGTACGTACTCATTATCTTTGCTTCAGGCAAAGAAAATCCTTCTAGGATTTTTATATATATTCTTTGTCTAAGTCCCGTATATATAAGCACTTATAATATTCACGAGTCTCATATAATACGTTTTAAAAAAATTGCTAAGCTAGTTAGTTATCTGAAAATTATTTACAGCCGTAACGAGATGGTATGTTCGTATAATCAATCTTCGATTTCTTGAAGAAACCTTATGCCATAGGTCATTCATTTTTTAGCGAGCTTATCACTTCACTTTCTGATTAACACTCATTCATAACCTTCAGGGTTAACTCCACTACAGGTCCAAATACACCACGTATATAAAGAGACTCAAATTATACCATCATAACTTTTTTACATTTTGGCCAATATATTCTTTGTCGACATTCATTAATAGTACGTGGATTTGTAATATCATTGCCCTTTCATTTTTATGTAGCTACAACATACATAATTATATCATCGATGATCATTTTTGTTGATCCCACTTTTCTCTTGTATATTTATAAAACATAGAGATCTCATTTAATATTAGATACCTTTGTCAATTTCAGAGGCTTTATAGTCACTTCATGAACTTGTGTCTTTTCATGGATAATAACGTTTTCTGGAATTTTAGAGAAAGTGGATATTTTGTTTATAACCTATTCTAGAGTGTTATGAATAACATTTTCTGGAGCATTATCTGGACATGATTTTATTTAACCTCCAATGGGAAGTCAAGTAGTTAGTACCTATAGATTTGTCACGCTTTTGACGTGCAATAAATTTATTTGCTTTCGAATTTTTTTATCCTTCTGGGACAATAATTTTGGCAAGCACATTTGCTACAAGTCCACGTGACATTTGATGTTGCAATATAATTTTTCACTTAATTTTCGCATTGAGCGAGACACAGGATTATATGAGACAAAATGAAAGTATTATGTGATAATTCTCGTCGTTCTTTAAGAATGAACCGTTCTTTACTATAAACATTATATTTATCACTGGTTCAATAAAGGGTGAATCATAAGCATCATATATACCCTTGTGATGAATATCATTTGCATTCACAGTGTCTTACGAAAAAGAATTAAGAGGACCAAAATGGTCATTGTATAATAATAAATAATTGAACCATGGAGTTGCATGCTCATGTCAAAGAGCAATTTTACAATATTAAATTTTGTATAGTATAACCCCTTGAATAATGTAATGATTACCTGCTAGTGTAAACTTATGTCTTCTAACATTAGAAGTAATGCAAAATTACTTTTCACTGTTTATTTCAATATGACACCTATGCATACTAATGCCCCTAAAACAAACCAAATTACTATAGGAATTGCTTTCATATAACTCATCGCATATGTGTGGGAGGGTATCAAATAACCACATCACACAGGCTCTTCTGGAGCTTTAAGTTCAACTATGGTTGAAACCTTTACAATATTACACACCAAGTCAGAAAAACTTTTTTTTTTCATAATAGTGTGCGTTGTTCATTACATGCTAGACAAATGTCTTCATATAATGACTATTCACAATTGCCACTTTTAACAGTCAAGATTGAAATATATAGATGCTCAAGAATACAATAATATATTTTATGATCAAACTTTTGTTAACCAAACTTTAAGAAGGGAGAGTATTTAAAAAATCATAACAAATAACTATGAGACATTCAAAGAATGGGATAGATAAAAAAAAGTTCCTCAATTAAAGTTTAAAACTTTGGGTTGATATCTGATGAATCAAAAGTTCATAATCTTATGATATGTGAGAGACTTCAGGCTCGAAAATAAGAAACTTTAGGTTTCAATACATAACTAGGGCCATTAAAATAAGAAAAAGGTATTCTTACGTCCCTCACAAACAAATTTTAAATACTAAAAGAATTTTGACAAATTTTAAACACTTAGGTCCACTAATTCTCTTCTTGTAGAAGTCCACGCTAGTGGCATAACAAGTGGACTTGATTGTAAATTGTCCTTAAATATTTAAAAATTGTTACCAATGGCCCTAATTGTAAATTGCCCTTAAATAATTATGAAAAATATTTCGTTTTGAAAAGTAATGAGAACTTAAGCTTCTTTATTTAGGCCTCGTTTGATGCGCCGTATAAGGAGGTCGTATTGGATAAAATTATCCTATCCAATGTTTGGTGTAGTTTAGGATGGGATATGAGATAGAATAAGTTATCCAAAGTGAGCTCCTTATCCCACAAGGAGTGGGATAAAAAAATCTCACCTCCATGGTCGTATAAAATTATACGATGTCAAAATTTAATTGAAAATTACTAATCAACCCTCACTAAGTTACAAAAAAACTCACTCAACTTGCACTATCTCAAGTATTAGATAGCAGTCGGCTGTCCCTTTGATTCACATAACTCTTCATTCATATTTTTCATCACTGTAGGTAACCTTCTCCTCCTTTTTAATTTTATTTTTACTTTTTTATGTTTGTTACTTTATCATGAACTATTATTTTTTATTTTTTTATTTTTTTATACAAAATAAGGGTATTTTGGAAAACTGGAGACAAATTAATCCTATCTGGAGCATTTCAAACACAGTATTGTATTATTATATCACATCCCGTCTTCCTATCCGGAATTGTTCCAAACGCAGTATTGGAATAAGCCTTATACGGTTCTTCCTTATCCTATCCAATCCGAATCTTATCATATCTTATCCGAACCCCTTATACGGCGCATCAAACGAGACCTTAATGTCACATATATATGAATTATCGGGTTCATATAAATTATAAAAGTAAAATCTAAGACTTCGGGTCCTATATTAGAATAACACACAAAGTGCGTGGTACAAATTATGTATAAAACTTCAAGTTTTTATCATTCGTATGTGAGAACTTTTGGTTCTACATAAATAGTTAAAACTTTAAGTTCAATATCAGTAATGTCGAAGTTCGACCAATAGTAATCCAACTTCATTATTAAAAAATTAGTTAATTTTTCACATTTCAAGGCTCCAATGTACATTAAATAATTAGAATGTGAAAATGAGTTAGTATTAAATACCATTAGAAGTATTTTAATACTCAAACGAAGCGAAACACCACAAGACAAATGTTTAATGGTGAAATCATTAATATGACAGTTAAAGGGACACTTGGCCATTAATAGAGTATTTAAAAAGACATTCATATAATAAAGTAAATGAAAAACCAAGAACCTGAAAAGATATGTTTAAATATCCAATTTATTTTGAAACTAATCCCAATAAAAATAATATATTTGACGCTTCGGGTCCAAATTATTTGAGAACTTTCAAAATTCATAGCCTGTGAGTAATCAAAACTTCAAGTTTTACTTTATAGTATATTTTAATTGGATCTTTAAGTCCAAACAATTAGAAATAGCATGAGAGTTTTCGACTTCATATTTTATATCCCAATTCAAAAGAATATTTTGTGAACTTCTGATCACAATATTGAATATGAATCTTCGCATCACAAATCAATGATAATTGAGAGAATCTTGATCTATACCCTTTCAATTTGACAATCGAAACTTCAGATTTGATTGTGATATATTTTCTTTTAACACTTTATGTTCAAATAAGTTAGGAACTTCGGGTTCCAAAATATGAATAGGAAAAAAATCAATTTCCATATTTTGATAATGATTAGGGAACTTCATGTCCCAATTGTAAATAATTAGTGCAACTTCATATCACAACATTAAATATTTAGGGACTTCAAACACCCGCCCAATTATATTCAAACTTCAAGTTTGATATTCCAAACTATAAAATCTTTTTGGATAATTCAATATCCTCATCCTTATTATATAAAGAATCAAAACTTCATGTTTGATTACAAAATTATTAGAGCGTCGGCTCCAAATTATATATAATTATTATGGGACTTTTAGTATCACTTGCCTTATTATAAAAATAATCAAAACTTCTGATTTGATTTTAGGACATATTTCATTGTCAAGTCCAATAATTGAGAACTTCAGGTCCCAATTTTAAAATTACATGGGAATTTCATGTTCCAAAATTGCTAACTATTTGGAAAGTTCATGTTCCAAAATGTAGATAGCTATTGGAAACTTCAAGTTCCTAAAAATAGCAATTGGGAATTTGAGACCCCAAATTTTAAATAGTACTGGGAATTTCAGGTCCCAAATATAAATGTAATTAGGAACTTCGGATCCTAATAAAAAAACAAGAAAATTTTGGTTCTATAATTTAAATAGTTAGGGCACTTCACGTCCTATTAAAGGTAAAACTTAAACTTAAAGAAAAAAATAATAATTAAAAGTATAAGCACGTGTAATTACCTTCGAGTGTTGAAACTTGCTCATTGGCATTCACATAGAACTACAACTTGCTCCTTCATATCCATAATGAGTTATCACCAAATCAGCCGCACGAACATTCAAGCCATACTGTATAAATGAGAGATCAAGTACTTCTTTATCCTTTGTATTTTCATTAAATAACAAATTTGGAAACACTCGTGCTGATAACGTATTGTCAAATAAAGGAGGGAGAGAATTTTAAAGAGAATGAGTGTTTTATTTCATTGATATGCAGATACTAAAAGGGCATGACCAATATTTATAGTAGAAAATAAGGTAATCCAATAGACACCTTAATAATTATGGAATACCAGAAGTCTAGAATATAACTAGACATTCTCTTAATAAACATTTTATAACACATTTATCTATTTTGTTAAGAAGGATAAATAAATATCCCCTCTTGCACTGGCCTGGAACCCTCCAACCTGGTTCAGATAGATTAATTAATAGTTCATTGGAGATCAGTGAGTGACACTGTTGGTCCTTCCATTGTAAATACGGTGCATGCTTTTTACCCTTAGGACATGTACTTGTAGATCTAAACAGAACTACATTCATTCCCAAAAAGAAAACATCCTAAATTTCATAATAGCTTGAAAATTGTGTCGTACAATCTCTAAACTCATTTCTTTTACCAGAATGCTTTCTATCATGGTTGCCATACCGAGATAACATTTATTCACACAAGATGTTGTAGTCAAATAATTCCAAATTTTAAAGTTGGAAGCTTAGTTCTATTCTAGATCCACCCAAGGCCTATGACCATATTTGAATGATCAAGATATCTTGATAGATAAAAATCATGAAATGTATTGCATCCAGGAGAGCTCGTACTGTCTTTAATGGACACATCTTCTCCATTCCAGCTTGGCAAACAAGGATCCCCCTTGTCCTCATATTTGCTCATATTGACACTTGACACCTGTATCGCATTAACTTTTGCAAGTGCTTGTATTCTCTCTCTTCGTGCTACAGAGAAGAATATATATCCTCACTGTAATCGAAATTCGAGCGAAATTTTGTTTGGTTTCTAGGTAACAGTTACATAAACAAAAATCTTCCATCCAGGGACAAAAACAGGAATCCAGAGATATAATGGACCTGAAAATACCTAGGAATCCAGCTTATTAATGGAAGAGTCACCAAAAGCCAATTTCAAGGATCTAATTTTCAATCTAGATAAACATCTCTATGGACCACAACTAACGAATAATACTTTTGCGAAAAAGAAACCTTTTAAAAGTCTCAGAAGAATCAAACCCTGAAGAGCATCAAGTGGAACTATCTTTCCAAAGCCTTCTCTTCCAAATTAAAAAAGAAATGGAGAAAAAATTTATTCTCATAAACAATTTTACCTGTGTGGCAACAACATTACAATATTATTACGTGATTTTTTATTTTATTTTTTGGCATTTCTTCTCAATTCCCAAACAAAGATAAAGGAAAGCCACAATTACCATAAATTCCTAAACAAAAGGGAAAAAAGGGGACTTTTAGACTTATCCCCTGTTTGATAATAGGCTATTTGACTTAACCCCATTTTTTTTTCATAATATTAGACTAACACGAAAAACAGAGACAGCAACTAACTTCCGTTTGATTTTTTTCAAATGACCAAAACGTCTTCATCTTCGTGCTTTCTCCGTCTCAATGAAACCCCAAAAAGGTTGATTGAAAATAACAATGCACCCAACACAGTGACCAAATTTAGGCATATACCGGTCAATAATATACAGGATTTGTGTGGATTATTATTAGATACTGATGAAATCAAGCGAAATTATTGCCTTTAAATCTGATTCTAGAAATAAATAAATAAATAAATAAATAAAGAGAGAATAAAATATGAAATTGCAAGCTGTACATGGAAGGATAAAAGGAATTAAAAAGAATTTGATGGAAGATATGTACCAGTGGTGATACACACACGCACGCGTACTGAAGGGAAATAAGTATGAAAACAATCATGAGTGAGAGATAGAAAGAAATTGAAAAATGAAGGGCGATTATTTGAGGCGGTTGTCTTACTGATCGATGAAGGACAGCACTGAATGGCCCTTTAAAAGCTACAAAAAGAAGGAGAAAGTACCGAGACACCATTTTTAATTGATTGTCTTCAAAAAGAAGATTGATTTGATCATGGGTACCCGACTCCAGTAGAGAACTCGTAAAGAATTCGTCCGTCAGAGAAAGATGGCTTGAGTCCAGCGATTTCCTGTGTGGGTGGGCGGGAGAAGGTCTAAGCAACAGCAGAGAGAGAGGGGGTAGGAGTGGGGTGTAAGATTTAGGGTTTCATTTGAGATAAGGGTAAGGAAGAAGATGAGGGCATTTTGGTCATTTACAAACAAAAAAAAAGGAGTCAGACGCCGTCACCGTTTTTGGTGTTATGCTTAATTTTTTTATTTAAAATAAGTCAAATATAATATTATCAAAATGGAGAGAAGTCAAAAAGACCCAAGAATAAAAGCCACTTTTTATTTTGTTATACTGCTTTAATGCTTCATTCCCAAACAAAGATAAAAGAAGTAACAATTACCATCAACTCCAAAAAAACGTTTATTTTTATTTTCTTGCTTTTATTCTCAATTGCAAAACATAAATAAAAGAAGGTAACAATTACCCTAAACTCTTAACGAAAGAAATTATCATCTTCTTTTCTCTTCAAAACTTCCAAACACAAAATTAAAAGATCCTCTCCTGGTTTGGGGGGTCTGAAAACATAAAGTTTTGAGAAGATAAATGGGTGGGGGACTCCAAACTTTCTCAATCTTGGGGGTCCAAACGAATCTTCGAAAATCCGAATCCGTTCATTATTCGAAGAAGAATTTTACGGATATTTATCCAAATAAGTATCCGAATGAGAGGGTTCAGATAGCATGTTTAAATATCCAAAAAAAAATGGATACAAATAGCATATGTATTCGTCATGGATAATCCGTATCCAATGCAGAGCATCCTTCCCAGATATCTGTATCGTAAAGCATTTAAATTTAAATTATTCTAACTCTATCCAAAATCATATATTTACTACAATGAAAAGATCTACTTCTTTTAAATCTAACTAAAGTCAATCTCATAGAAAGTCAAGTCAACAAAGAAAAAATAGAAACTCACATGTAAAAAGATTTTTTAGTTATTTAGGAATTGGATTAAAGAATTAGGGTTTAATCTAGGCCTAATCATCACCACACGAACCTTTTTTGGTTCTTTTACTCTTTCTATGTTAACAACTTAACAACTCCATGGGATTGAAGTGAAAAATATATATTTTGCAAGTTTGAACAACAATGATGATTTACCCTAACAAAATCATGAAAAGGCATACCTAAAATGGTAAGAAACAGAGTTGGTTAATTTCGACTGCTTCAAAATGGTATGGCAGGTTATCTTCTTCCACACAGTACACAATAAAATTAAAATTTAGGAGATCAGGTGAGGAACACCTAGAGTGGGGTTGTGGTCAAAATGAGGTAGAATTATGAGTAAAATATATATTAATATAAATAATGAAAATTGATAAGGATTTTATCAGAATTTGGGAGGAAATGGACAAGGATAGTTATATACAAGGATAGTTGTATGGACAGTGCTGCACTTTTAATCAGATACAAATAATGGAGAATAATGTAGTACTCACCCTACCCACCCACCCCCACCCAAAAAAAAAAAAAAATCATGACCCTAGTCTGCAAAACATTGACGCAATCCATCTCACAAATTCTAAGGATATATCCTTTCCCCAATTTTAACCTCCCAAATTATTAACACAACACATTATCATGAAGCTCATCATCAAATTTAAAGGAATAATTTTTTCCTATTTAAGAGTTGTGCTTCTAAAAATAGTATATAAAATAGTACGTAATTTCAATAGCATGGATGGAGTATTATTAGAGGAATTTGATGTATCTAGGGTGCAGAAGAGTAAAAAAAAAGTTCTCTTCACAACAACAACAACATGGAAATGGAGGAGGATTTCTTATTTCTCTCTCTAGTCTCTCAATCTCAAAATGACAAAAGTGTTACAAAAGAAGGTCCTTGCCCTATTTATATACTAAACATGCAAATGGCTAAAAAACAATAACAAAATAACATAATGTTAAAAAGGATGGCCATGTCCCTATGCTCCTGCATCACTCTCCCCCCTTGAGAAGACTCAATATACTCCGTATATTGCCGATAGAAATCGGGGTCGATGTGGGGTAGCCTCGGCGATCCATGAATCTTCCGCCTCGGGACAACCATCCCAACAAACTAAATAACGTGTATAAGCACCCGATGAGGAAGATACGAGTTCGGGGTCTAGAATCCCCTCAATGCGATCGACGTGGAAACGGACTGAGTGGATGGTGATCGGCGGGGCATGAGTGCCTCGGAACGGAGAAAGATCCGCACGTTTAGAAACTCATCAGGGAGATAAACCTCATAGGCATTTGTGCCACAAGCACGGATGATGGGAAAAGGCCCAAATCGACGCATAAGAAGCTTGGAACCCTTGCCTTGTCAGCGAGTTTTCTAGAGATAGACAATGGCTAGATCACCCGGGAGGAAGGAGACAAATCGGCGGTGCTCATCGGCAACCTCTTTATAAGAGGTATACATGGTCTGTAATCGAGCGTGAACATCGACCTAGATGGACGTCAGGCGAGTCGCAAACTCCTTGACTGAGTGGCATATAGGCATTGTCGGTGGAAGCTCGACGAGATCAAAGGGGCATAGTAGGAGACTGTTCCAAGACAATCTGAAAAGGGGAAAGGCCAATAAACCGGTTAACAACGTTGTTGAAGGCGAACTCGGATTGTGCGATCACGATGTCCCACCTACGGGGATGCTCGGACGACAGACACCACAGTAGGTCACCCACACTATGGTTAACCACCTCAGTCTGGAGTGAAAAGTTGTCGAGAACTATAACTCCATCTGTAAAAGCCGTCAAAGTGTATGTCAAAATGTCATGTAAATCGCATGTCTCCGTCATAAGTGATGCTACGTGGGATGCCATCAAGACGAACAATCTCCCGAAAATATAATGAAGCAACATGAGATGCATCTGTCATGCGAGAGCAAGGGATGAAGTGGGGGGCATTTTGAAAAACCTATCCACCACAAGAATGAAATCATGGCCATGAGAAGTACGAGGCAGTCCCACGATAAAATCCATCGATACATTCTGCCATGGGCACTCGGGAATCGACAACAGAATGTATAGGCCTACATTGGTGTGTTGGCCCTTGGCCGTTTGGCAAGTGTAGCAACGCCTAATGAAAGCGTTGGCATCTCTCCTCATCGTTATCCAGTAAAATCGGCCCCTCAAAATATTATGAGTACGCGTCTATCCCAAATGGCCAGCTAAACCTCCTCCATGGATCTCGAAAATGATCTTTTCCCGTGGGAACGAAGATGGAATGCATAAAGCCATACCTCGGTGTAGAAGTCCATTCTGTAATAGATACTCCCCCGACGCTCCATTGCCCTGCTGGCAAACTGTGAAGATCGGCCCAAACTCTACATATGTCGGGTAAAGATCACGAACCTCGTCAAATCCAAACACTCGACTCCTACGAGTCACTAACGCATGTGCCCCCCTGCTAAGGGTGTCTGCCACTTGATTTTCCTTCCCGAATTTGTACTGCAAGTGAAAAATGTAGCGCTGGAGGTAAGCGGTCAGCCCCAATGATTTGGGCAAAAAAATGATTAGGTTCGGTTGGGGGGTTTTGTGGGACAAAAGAGTTCGGCAGGCGAGGGTGTGTGCCGGAATTGGCTCCAGACAGATTTTCGGGCAAGTTTGGCTTTGGTCGGCAGCCATTAGGGTTGGCCGACGCACTGTTTTGGGGTATGGGGCATAAATTGGGTTCGAGTGGTGCGAAATGGGGGTTTGGGTGGTGCGATTGGGTTCCAGGTAGGGTTAGGGCTGTTTTGGAATGGGTAATATTGAATTTAGGTAGGAAAAGGTTAGGGTCTCATGAATTTTTTATTTCTAGGGTTAAGGGTTTTCATAAACAAGGTTGGGAATGTTTCGTGTTTCATCCGGATGAATCCAATCTGAGTTCTAATCTTCGATGATCATAGTTAATCCAAGAACAAACCAAGCTCTGATGTCAATTTGATGTAATCTAGGGTGCGAAAGCGTAAAAAAAGAAGTTATCTACACAACATGGAAAATGGAAGAGGATTTCTTATTTCTCTCTCTAGTCTCTCAATCTCAAAATAAAGTGTTGCAAACGGAGGCCCTTGGCCTATTTATACTAAACATGCAAAAGGCTAAAAAAAAATAACAAAATAAAAGAATGCTAAAAAGGACGGCCATGTCACTATGCTCCTACATCAAAATTCCCAGACATCCTTGACCTCCTTCAAAAGGCGGCCTCCAATACAGGGTGCCATCAAAAATTGGTCTATTCACCATCGAATCCACGTACTGGTGACTTTCTCGAATGCTCCTTGTGTCAAAATACAGAGTAAAGACAAAAACACTCGCCTTTTTAATCATAAACACAGCAAGATGTACACAGATATACATACATACATACATACATACATACATACATACATACATACATACATATATCTAAAACTGAGGAGAGAAGGCTACAAGAAGTGGACCAGCTCTGGCAGTTCACTGAATAACAAAAGTAAAAATAGAAACAATACAAACAGCATAAAATTGGGGTCATGGATACAGCACAAGCTTTTAGCCAACCACACCCAAATCCAGCAGATTTCACATCCATATAGATTGACAAGCATCCAGTCTTATCCTCATAACAACTCATAGAACCATCTAAAGATGGCATACAAATTCTCAAAAGACTTTTGAGCGGCAGACATCCAAATAATCACAAACATCAGTAACCAATCCATAAACACCCTTACAATCTCAAAGACACGTTCAACAAGACCTTCGGAATTTTTCTCATCGAGTTCTTTTTGGGGGGATTTAAAAAAAAAGAGTAATCACAGCCAACAAAAATGCACTACATCAAATGGCCCTCTATGTTGGGCGCAAGAATTGCTTAATCAAAATTCGCAAGGATTGCTGTCATTGGAGGGTTGTTAAGTTACCTACTTGGCTATTTTCTATCAGGTTTTGCTAGAGTACATGCCAAACCACATATATGGTAAAGCTGAACTTGGAACTATTTGAGATGGATTATTACTTGGTACGTGAAAGGTACTAAATAACTGCATATATAAACAATTAAATATTGTGCACTGTATGCTCCTAGTCTTATCCACCAAGCCATTATATGACATGTCTTTTGTACTGTCGCATATAAATAATAGCCCCTCTCTCTCACACTCTACTTATATATATATATATATTATAACTTGAGTCTTGGGTTATTCAGATCTTTGGCCTGACTATTTCCCCAGGGTGCATGTAGATCCTCCCATCTAAACATACAGGCACAACCTAGGGAGGTGGCTCACGAGAGTTTGCATTCAAAGCTACATAAATTCTTGAGGTGATTACCAAAGCTAATCTCTGGGGTTAAAAGCTTCTTTGTTTGGCAAAACAAAACAAGAAAAAACATTATGCTGTCCAATTGACACGATTCATATTGCCAGTGTATACACGCACATATAAAACAAAATTTAGCACCCCCACCCAAAAAACAAATAACATACATAAATCAAAGACTCTCTTTTGCAAACAGGTACAGTGCAATGTCTTAACCAAAATCTCATCAGATGAGCCAATCATCAATAAATTAAAGAGTCAAAACAACCATCACATAGGTAAATAACAAGTCAGTATAATATAGCAAGCAGCAACATAAATAAAACGCATTCAGGGAAATTAGGAGAAATAACAATCAACGCTTGCAATAACAAAATAATACTTTATATGGTTTCTTCACAAATAAAGAAACTACCAGACGAGTATCTTTAACAAGCATCATTAGGCAAAAAAAAAACATCCTAAGGCACAAATAGAGTGAAGATGAGGATATGTGTCTCACATGGTTTGCTCATAAGTACAGAATCTAGTCTAACTAATCACTTCAACAACCACCATTAAGTAACGTCTTAAGCAGCAAGTTCAAGCCAGAGTTCAATATATCTGCACTCACGAAATCACCAGAACCACAAAAGCAATCGTCCAAGAAGCAGTCATACACCTGAATCAAACATCCATTCACTCAATTCAGCATACCACATCTAACAGGTAAATCACAAATTTAAAAAAAAATGTGATAATAATAATAATAATAATAATAATAATAATAATAATATTCTGTAAAGACAACGAACTAAGTAAAAAGCTCATATACTTTCTTGAAGCAACATTAACGGACATAAACAGTTGAGAAACACCCCTTACTAATCCGTAGACACTGAGATTGATATTATTAAAATGTCCACGTCCTAATTAAGTATTGCGCTCAAGGTTCCACAGGTAAACTAGCAGACAAAAAAGGGAACCATAATGAAGGCAGGCAAAGTAACACTGTAGACTCTTGGATGTTAGGTGGTAATGTAACCAGCCTGAAAGTTTCAACTTTTTAAGTGGAAGGCATATTTCATCCCATAAAGCAACATTAAGCACGCCATGGAGTTAGAATTGAGAACAGAAAAGTTCCTTGCCATCGACATGAGGAAGAGATGTAGAAATGTGAACACATTTAAACTTAGGATATGTTTGATTACGAAGTTGGGACAGAATGAAAAGTAGTTCAAAATTATTAGAAGTTGTAAAGGCATGAATGGCTTGGTAAGAAAGAGACTCTTACTTTCTAGTTTTCCATCCAATCAAACTCTTTGGGAGGGGGTATAGAATGTTTCTATTAAAAAAATGAGGGAAATGGTAGATCACATGTCACATGTAAGAATTCATCATCCCCATAAAATATATTTGCAATCAACCACCATATAAATTTAAAATTAAAAAAAGGGGAGCAAAAATAAGTACCATGAGGGGAAAAAAAGGTAATGCCAACCAAGCATACCTTTCGAAAAAATGGAGCGACATAAATTTTGCTTCTGAAGTGAAAGTTGAAATCAATATCAAGGTTTCAAGGACCAGAGAATTAAATGAGATCTCATATAGGAGTCTCGGTGAATCAAGAGATGAAAGACGAGGGACAGTACAAATTACAATCTACTATAACCAGTCCAGAATCCAACACTACACCCCACTCATGAAACGAATTAAATAGATTGCTTAGTGTGAAATGTGGAGAAAATCTAAAATTTATTACATCAACCAGAAGGTACTAAAATCATAACTTGATTAGAAAGACGATTAAAGCTTATAACTAACACATCCGTGCACGCACACATTCTTAGAGCAAGATAACAATAACCAAGGCGCACTAATTTTTAATGAATTTTTAAATCCATCAGGAAAACAGCAACTTCTACAGAAAAAAGGAATTTTACTAACAACCGAGAGAGAACCAATTAAGAGGACATGTCCTAATGGGAGCTATAATTGAAAAAAATAGAAAAATAAAAAAAAAAAAATCAATATATTAAAGCCCCCTGATCCTGTTGTAAGTTTGAAAGTGGAAGTCCCCTGGATGCTCCAAAAGTAGATGCCCAAAGTGATGCCAAAAACACATCCTAATCCAATATATTTGAATAGGGGAGGGACTGCCCCTGAAAATCCGTGTTCTTATCAGTCTAAATACCCTAAGAGACTGAAAAGGGGCCGCAAAATCACAGAATCCATCTATCTCGCTGACTGTCAAAACCACAAAATAGCTTCAAGTATAAACTCTCAACAGACAAAAATCCAATCCTCTCCAATCACCCCAAAAAATTAGGACCAAAGCTGACATGTCGTCGAACAATATAAATATGGAAGAGTGAGTCTCAGCTGCCTGATAACACATAAACATACATCAGGAGATAAAGGCTTAATACCGCCTCCGCATCTGCAACATGTCATTAGTGTTGAGCCTTATTTGAGGGGATTTTGCTGTCCAGATGAATTTGCAAGAGAGAAAGATAAAGCAGCAAGTACTAGAGCGAATAAATGGGTAAAAAAGTATTCGCAAGAGAAGATACCTGAATATCCATCCAACCAAATTCTGGTATCAGAGTTTGAGGATAAAAGATGAGATATAATAGGAGTAATCAAGCTAACACAATCCTCAGCTTCTCTATTATTCAAATTTGTGAAGAAACAAAAATTCCAATAAATTAAGTCACCCCCTCTCCTCGAGATACGAGAAAGAGAGGGCTCATGTAGAGTTTTATAAGTTATAACCGAGGAAAGACACTCAACAAAAGCATATTCCCCACCCAATGATCTTCCCGCAAAAAGAATGTGGGAGCCATCTCAAACTCTATAACCGACTAGAGGAATGAACATAGGGTATACTTTGGATATGAAATTCCAAGGACTCGTGTGGGTGGCATATTGACATTTATGCCACAGAGAACTTGAGTCAAGATAAATCACCATAGCCATTTTCAAACTAAAGAAATGTTTTTAAATACCGAATTCTCTAGCCCCAGATCCCACTCTCTCAGTCCGGCAGAAGAAAAAAGAATGCATGCATGAAAACAACCAATGAGCATCCAGCCTCAGCTGAGCCAACAAAATTTGCATACTGCTCATTATTTTCTATTAAACATATGAACACAAGATAAAGGCATATACGTTGACAAAGGTTTAGACATCACAAACAAACTAACATGCATAAATTGCTATATACAAATACTTATAGTTAAGATAGCACATCTAAGATACTATATATAAAACCCAAGTTGCGTGACTACTCTGACATTGGATTGCGAGAGAAGGTAACGCATTAAAGAGTAGAAATAAACAGTTAACGTGGATATCTGCAGATCTAATTGAATCCTCACATGGGACAAAAAAGGCAAAAAAAAAAAACTCATACCAAAAGATGCAACAAAATTCTAAGAAAAACGGAAGGAAAAAAAAGAGCTAAATGCATATATTAGATATGACAAAACTAGTTTTACAATATGAAACGTTACAAAGAAGAGAGAGAGAGAGAGAGAGAGAGAGAGAGAGAGAGAGAGAGAGAGAGAGAGAGACGAGTATCTTCTCAGAAGGACCAATATAGATACAACGGATTCCAATCATAGGATTAAAAAAAAGCTCCAACTCAAAGCGATGACAGACCCGTCCTAATATGCGTGTAGTAACCATTACAACCCTCGAGTAGATTCCACTTCAAGATTAGATGGGAGAAATGTAACTGATTGGTTTTCTGACGCTTTTTGGTATGTGAAACATTGGGTTGCTCAATTGATTAAAACACAACATTTGAAAGTGAAATCCCTCTAAAGGGACTCACTGCATAAGACACCACAAACATATTGTAGAAAATGACTTTCTACAATAATTGTAGCTATAAGCGTAGTTGTCAAAATCATACGATTCGCGATTCGAATCGTACAATTCGATTCTCATATAAAACGATTCGAATCGAGCTGAGAAACGTATAGCGTTAAAAAATCGGACTGAATCGGCGATTCACGATTCGGATCCGATTCACGATTCAAGCCCGATTCACTTTTTTTTTTGCCCGGTTTTTTTTACTTATAACCATATGTGTGTTTTAATAAAACAAATAAAAAAGAAGAAAACAACAAAGGATACCGTTAAGAAACTGAGTTCTAGAGAAAAACAAGTTCTATTGGCTCGATTATTATCAGCAGACTTTATAAAATCTTTGAAGGTATATTTGTTTTGTTGTTTTAAATTAATATGAAGGTTGTTTTAAATTAATATTATTAATCTTAGTAGGTAGGCTGTTTAAAATTTTTGAACTATTTATTTTGCAGTTTTACTGTTTTAAATTAATCTTAGTATTTATTTTATTGTTTTAAATTAATATGTAGGATGTTTTAAATTAATATGTAGGATGTTTTATAATATATTTTTGTTTTTTTACATTTTTAAGCTTAAAATGGATGAGAACATGTGTTACCGTTAATTTTTGTGATATATTTTGGTATATTATCATGTGCTACAATTACTTTTTTGTCATATTATGCTTAATTACCAAGTCTATAGTGTTAAATCCCATTTACGTATGTTTTACTATATTTTTATCATTTGGTTCCGATTCGACCGATTCTATTCACGATTCGCGATTTGAGGGCTAAACGATTCGCGATTTGTCAACTATGGCTATAAGGACTGTATCAAATCCCTCCAATGAGCACAAACATATGAGTTCTCCCATCCCTCCCTTTTAAGTGCCAAACTTTACATTCCACAAGAAATCCAATGAGACAATAACCTTCATGAGTCGAAAAATGAGAGTGATGTGTTACTCGTCAGATTGTCAAAGCATAAATTTCGAGACAGAATTCTAAGATCTCCTCATCTACAACAAATCATTTTTGTTGAGTTATTTAAGAACTAATGCCCATGTAAAGGGCCATGATAAGAGGGATCTTCGATGTCCAAATAAAATTGGCAGCCGGAAATGAGTGAATATATTTGTAAAATAAATAATCCTATATCTACTATCAAGAGATGAAAAAGATCAGTATAAATTGAGAATATTAGTTAGAACCCAGTCTCTTTCCGTCTAACATCCGTAATAAATGTTGATTCAAGACAAAGGGAAGTGGTGCCTCGTGTAAAAAGGATATGAAATACAATCACAAGCAATGACAAAGCCATACAAATACCAATAGGGAATTTAAAAAAGAGGCACAAAATCATGATGCATGACACTATAAGAATTTCTGCATAGGCATACACATTAGTAATTAACAAGCCATACAAACTCAGTCACTTCACAGGACTGAAATTGTAGTTGTAGCAACGTCTAATAAAAAAGAAATTTATACACACGGAAAGCACAATCACAAACACTAGCAACCCAAAAGATACATCAGTGAAACGTGTGCTCAAACAAACAAAAAAGTTTCAAACACCACAATATGCAGAAGAGGGGGGAAATCAGCAGAATCAAGCACAGAGAGCATTACTGAGTATAGACATAGAATCACCAACAAGTACCAGGGAAAGCAGATGAGCCATCGAAAAACATCAACTATATTGAGGAAAGGAACAAGGAAGACTAAAGATCAATTATTCAATAGAAGTATGGAACCTACCTCAGTAGTAAGGAGGCATTCCCTGGTACATTCCTCCAGGTGGACCTCTAGGTACTTGTGATGTCTCTGGTGCCTGGTGATGTAGGCCTTGATACCCTGATGGACCTGACAGGCTATAGTGTGCACTCTTAGGGTAACCTCCGGAAGGCATTCCAACGGAGCTCGGGGGTAACCCATACAGTGAATATCCAGGACCAGAACCCCCCAACCCAACTGAGCTCGGTGGCAAACCATACAGTGAAGATCCAGGAGCAGAACCCCCCAACCCAGTGGCACCCCCAGCCAATCCACCACCAACACCAACACCGCCCAATCCCAGTCCAGCGCCAGCCCCACTTAATACACCGCCAGCTGCATTATAGCCAGTTGAACCATGCCCACCATAATGGGAGCCACCGTAAGGACCTCCAAGATACCCACCACTACTACCCAAAGACGATGCTTGACTACCCACCGACGACAACCCCAACCCCGGCCCCCCAACTAAGGGGGGATTCATAGGATGATGACTTTGAGCAAGTTGCGGTGCTGGTCCCTGTGGTCCACCTGAAAACCCACCATACGGTGAAACACCACCACCCGGCACAACATACTGCGATGGAATTGCTGAAACCGGCTGCAACCCAATCCCAATATTTTTGGTGGGGCCAGGTGGGGCCTGAACAACTGGAGCAGCCACGCCTGGTTTCCCTTTCTTGCCATCATCAGCAAACTTACAATGCAACTGCCTCCCATCAATCGTCTTAATGGGATCAACCAAAGCCGCTTTCGCCCCCTCAACCGTCTTATAAACAAACAAAGCCCACCCCCTACATTTCCCGGTAATCTTATCAAACCCCAACGGCCCCTCCTCAATCTCCCCATACGATGAAAAATGTGCCAACAGCCTCTCGGCCAGCATTTCATAAGGCACATTGCCAATATATATCTTCCTGGCCAACACATCCGCAGCAGCCTGAGCAGTCTCAATCCCATTCGGAACCGTCTGCGCATTCAACTCGGGCGCAGCAAACTGCGTTACAGTAACTCTGCCATCAATTTGCTTACTAGGCTCCTTAATTGCCATCAAAGCTCCATCAACATGTTTGAATATTATGAACCCAAACCCTTTGCTTTTGCCGGTGACTTTATCGAGTACGACAACGGCATCTTCGAGGTCGCCGTAGGTGGAGAAGAGGGAGCGGAGTTTGTCGGTGGTGGTATCCCAGCCGAGGCCGCGGATGAAGAGTTTGCGCTTCGCGTGGTCTGTGTCGGCGATGGATCGAACAGCGGTGAGAACGTCGGAGTGGACAAGGGCGGCGCTTTGGAGGATTTCGATGAGTTGATCTTGAGTGAAGGGATCCAAGATTTTGCGGATGTCTTCGACGGTGAGGTTTGTGGGGATGGAGTCGAAGTCCGTTAGGGCTACGCCGTTTTCGTCTAACTTTCGCTTCTTCGTTGGATCCATTGAGAGGGATTTACCTCAGAAACCCTTGATGAATTATAGAAACCCTAACCTCAATGCGTAAATGCCAGACCGAGCAGGAGGCTGAACCCTATTATGGGCCTCAATGGCCTTTTTAATAGAACACTTCTATCCTACTGAAAAAAATGACATAAATTTTGATTAAAATTACACGTGACAGTGTGTTATTGGTTTGTTCTTTGGATTCACTAGCGCGGATCCTACAAACTAGTCAATAAAAATCTGTCACCTAATTCGATATCTCCATTTTCGATCATTTTTTCGATGCCAATATCATTTTCCCTTTTAATATGATATATACTATTTTTGTTGGTGGAAACTTCGATAATCTAACGCTAAAAACAAAAAAAAAATTATTTGTAAATTTTAAAAGTACGATTTTCTCTTTTTTTTCACACTTCTAAGCACATTTCTTCAAAAACATTTAAAGAGAAGTCTTGAGCTTGGGTTTATGAGTTAAATCTCACTCTTATATTATATCGAAGTATGCGAACTTTGAAACCCCATGGGCTACGTAGGCATACTAGGTCAATTTTAGGATTTGAGTCCTATTTGTCCCATTTTATGCTTTTATGCTATATTGTATTTATTTATGAGTTAAATCTCACTCTTATATTATATCGAAGTATGCGAACTTTGAAACCCCGTGGGCTACGTAGGCATACTAGGTCAATTCTAGGATTTGAGTCCTATTTGTCCCATTTTATGCTTTTATGCTATATTGTATTTATTTATGAGTTAAATCTCACTCTTATATTATATCGAAGTATGCGAACTTTGAAACCCCGTGGGCTACGTAGGCATACTAGGTCAATTCTAGGATTTGAGTCCTATTTGTCCCATTTTATGCTTTTATGCTATATTGTATTTATTTTATGAGTCATGAACTCCTATATATCCGTGTCACGTCTGCCATGCACATTCGTGATTTGAAAAACACTCACATTATATGTATATATTATTTTGGGTACACATCTTGGGATGATTCCACTACGTCTTTTCCATGGCGCGAGTCAGATAATTTCATTTTCTCGTTATTTAAATTATGCACATGTACACACACGTTACGTTTTAGAGAAAGGGAGAATATTAACATAGCCAATGAGAAACCAAAAGGGCAAAATGTGTGTTTAACACCTTCCCATTTCGTAACTTAGTCTCCATACCCTCAATTCACTTGGTTTCGTATGCATCAGTATAACACTGATGACGTTCTCTCGAGACGGCTACATTTCTTTTGCCCGTTTTTAGCAAAATATGTTGGTGACTCCATTTCTTCGTGTTATCCCCTTTTGACGATGATCGATTTTATATCTGAGGTAACTCGCGAAGATACCAGCGCGAGTGGCAGAAGGAGGACCCTCATATCCTCGAATCACCTGCACGCGCGCGATGGGGAAGAGAGGGAGACAATCCTCCTTAAAAGGGGTTAATTCCCCTCGTGTTCCGATTTTGTGGCTTACCCGAGCCGAAGGAATCCGATCCAGATGGCCACAGTGGCGACTCTGCTAGGTACTTTTTAGAGGACTAGACTCTATTTTCACATGAGTGTAATTTCTTTGCTCTCCTAATTACCTATATGTGTACATATACCTTCACTTATATACTCTCCTTACTCTAATGCTTACATCTTGTATATATATCCCATTCTTATCATGATGATTATCTCTATTATGCTCTTTTCTCATATATATATATATATATATATATCATATGCTTCACATTTTACTCACTTGTACATGTTTACCATATGTCACCCCACGTTCACTTGTATATATTATTCATGCTCACTTCACACACTCACACTCGTATATAGGCTCATTTTTACTTACATGCTCCATACACCACTTGTTGATTATCCATGTCTAGCTTCACTAACACACACCCTCATATTTTTCTCACTTGTGTATATCTCCATGATTACTTACATGCTTCACACACCACTTGTAGATTATCCATGCCTAGTCTCACTATCACACACTTCCACATTTATTTCACTTGTATATATTCATATATTTTTTCACTCACACTATCCTCCTGTCATTCTTTCACATTACACATATCTCTCACTCATTTTATATATTCGCATGTTTCACACTCTATATCTATGACTGTGCTTTGTATAGTCTCCATGCTCCATGTATATACTTTCTAATTTTGCTTTCCATGATTATCCCCTTTATCTCATACTATTTGTATATTATCCCTCATAGTGGTAGTATTCCATTTACTTAGCATACATAAAACTCTCCATAAGATATTAATTAATAATAGTGTATTTTTGCACACTACATCACCTGAGCATGGCTATATTAACTAAAATTATGTCTCGTACTGAGGGGTCACTTTGTGATAGGTGTCGGTCCTGTGGGGCACTATTAACCAAAGTGATATGATTATCACCTTCAATTGGCCTAATACCTTTAACGTATATTGAACGGTTCCCCATGTATTGTACCGCTTGACTGAACTCACGATGAGAGGTATATATAAGGGAATTTGTTCACGTGCATCAAGTATATCGAATTCGCTCTCACACATACCATCCCCGTGAGATATATCGTAAGGCAATTCACGTACACTCGAATATATTAAATGGCTTGTCCTTATAGGCGAGAGGTATATCGTGGAAGTTATGCCAAAGTGGGAACTTTTCCACTAACTCACCAAATGCATAAACCTCATATAGTCGTATGCCCTAGGGAACTCATAACTAGTTTGTCGGTTACAATTTGAAACTCAGATGAAATTTTGTGTCGCTATACCGCCTGAATTTTTATGTTGTTTTGTTCATTTTTAAAACATGACCCTGTCCGTGAACCTGGAAACAAGTCAAAACGTGTCTTGCATCTTATACCCTACCGTTCCTTAGGGCTTGAGTCTTGTCCAACATTTTCTACATTTTAGGCAAATATAATACAAGTGGAACCTAATAATGATAACCGTGCTGAGGATTTTTTCCCTCTTCTCCCTCCTTTCAGAAAATACCATAAACATATCTTCCTTTTTTTTAAAAAAAATATCCAAAACATTCTTTTTTTTTCCCTCAAAATAAACCAAAATCATTTTTCCTCTTAGGTTGGTCGCATACCCAAATTTCATCATGGCTTCCTATTGGCTCCGATCTCCCCCCCCCCCCCCGGAAGCTCTACTGCTTCCACCGAGTGTAGGCCTCCGCAAGTTATTCATGGAGAACGTAGACCAGGCTCCGAATGTTCAACCAAATTTGATAACGATCCTAGCCCAGCTCAGTACTAAGATTGACACCCTCTATACTTAAGTGCAATAGATGCAGCGACACCGGGTCCAAACTCTTGAGGCTAATGAACACAAAATCATCTTCCCATGTGTTATGGGACCACTTGCTCCTTAACAAGTTTGGGTTCCAGAATATGTGGCACCCCGACCATTTTAATATCGGGTGCCCAATCATCTACTAAAATAAAATAGGAATTTCACTATGGTTCATTCTCAATATCAGTGTCGCAATAACAATATAATAAAAATAATACGAATAACCATAGCAACACAATGAATGAAATAATCACCATGCATAAATAAGTAATAAGTGTGAACCGAAAAAATCATCGGTCACCAAAAATAACATCCACTGAGTAAACTGAATAATAAACCGAGTACAAAAATATATGTGACAGTAATAAAAAAGCAAATCCATTTACGGGCAACACGCCCAACTAGGGGTGTGAACGGATCGGTCTGGGTAGATCCATATTCGATCCGGGTATTTTTTTAGCGGATCGGGTCTTGCCCGATTACCCGTCGGGTCTCAGAAAATGAATCCAAACCCGGATCCATTAAGGACATGAGGACCCGACCCGAATAATAAGTTTGTTGTGTGTGTGTATATATATATATATAGTTTGCAAGTTTGTATATATAGTAATATAGTTTGTTGGTTGTATATATAGTAATATAGTAGTTGTTATAAGTTTGTATATATAGTAATATAATTTGCAAGTTTGTATATATATAGTAGTTGTTGTAAGTTTGTATATATAGTAATAAAATTTGCAAGTTTGTATATATAGTAATATAGTTTGTTGTTTGTATATATAGTAATATAGTTTGCTGTAAGTTTGTAACTTGACTATATATATATATATACACACACATTCGGGTCGGGTCCTTATCGGATCGGAGTCATGAATATCCAGACCCAGTCCATTAGCTAATCGGGTAATCGGATAATCGAGTCTATAAAATTTGCTCAGATCCGTTAATTCGGGTCAGATTCGGGTCGGGTCGGGTTCAGACCCGGTCCATTGATAACCCTATGCCCAACTGAAACTGAAATGATTGATCCTGTATAGATGAAATAAAATGAGGCATCTAAATAGGGATGTAGCATCCACAATAACTATACGACAAGAATGAATCTATCCTTGCAGTCCAGGCGGCGACGGCTACACACATGGGGTAATAAAAGAAAAACAAGGGAAAACAAAGCTTGTGGGTCAAAGCCCAATAAGTAAAAAATATTTTGCAAGTAGATAATTGTTTTAAATCGATTAAAACAGTACTGTATTACTTTTAAGATTAACTGAACGCACTCACATGAGATAAGACTCACCTCTCAACTACAATACGCAACTAACGTATTCAATTTTATTTATCCTAATTACACTACTCGGTCTAACTAAGACATATAACCGCTACTTGAGCCCAATCCCGCTAATACCTTATTAGCTAAGTTTAACTACATTCACTGGATATACATTTAAAAACATTACTATAGGGACACAGTTGTTATAAATAAATAATAACGTAAAAATCATAATATAGCTACGCTAGTACTATAAATAGATATACACACTATATCTCATAAGCATACACATATATCACTCACTATATATAGAGATAATTGTATTTCCAGAGCTTGGACCTCATTGATACATTCATCATGTGCTAACTGGCTCCATGCATCACGCCTCATACCGAGCCGCCAGGTCGGAATCTCACGACTGATCCCAAACGAAAACACATACTTCAGAAGTAGTTATAGACATACATCCGGGGGTTGCAACTAGGGCTGTGTTTTTTTTCCGAACATTCCGATTTTTCCGATGTCCGATCCGATATTTTCCGATTTTGGAACATATATAAGGTTTCCGATTTCCGATTTTCCGATTTTCCGATTTTCCGATTTTTCTGAATTAAATTGGATAGGAAATTGGAACTATGTTTTAAAATCCTTATTTTCCGATTTTTCCGATATAATTTTCGAATCTTTTTTCCGATTAATATTCCGAATATATCTTCCGATTAATATTTCGAATATTTTTTCCGAATATATTCTATATATATTTTTTTACCTTATAAGTTATATCCTTATGTAATAAGAATGTGTACAATTTAGATTTCCTTTATTTTTTACCTTACCCCATATATTTATATATGCCGTTAATAGAGAGCAACTAGGGTTGTATGATATTCTTATTAAAATATCTCTCACATCTCTCTCTCTCTCTCTCTCTCTCTCTCTCTCTCGTCTTGCCCCTTTCTCCTCGGCGGTGCATATCTCTCACCTCTCTCTCTCGACCCAATCTCTATACGGTCGTCCAACCCCTTTCTTCTACTTTTGGCGGCGCATATTTGTTTACATCGTCCGACCCTTATAGTCTCGAACATAGGTAAGCCTTTTCTAGTTTATTTTTATCTGTTTATTTTTTTTTATTTCTACTTATTTACAGATCTGTTTACATCAGTTTATAGGCTCTGTTTACATCTTGTTTACTTCTGTTTATAAGATCGGTTTACATCTTATTTACATCTGTTTACATCTTTTTTATTTCATCTAATACATCTGTTGGGATCGATTTATAGGTTTAATAGGTTTGTTATATTGATCGGTTTATAGGTTTACAGATTTGTTTACATCGGTTTGTTATATTGATGGCTGCGGCAGAACAAAAAAAATTAATTTCTAATTTCTCATACTGTCTTCATGCGGCAGAACAGAAAAAAATACCATATTTCTAATTTTCGAATTTTTCCGATTTTTTTCCGATTTTCCGATATTTCCGAATTCGGAAACTTTTTTGATTTTCCGAAAAAATTGGATAGGAAATTGGAACAAATATTTTATTTCCGAAAAAATTGGAATTTTTTCCGAAAGGTCATCTTCCGATCCGATCCGGCCGAAACACAGCCCTAGTTGCAACCATACCACCTAGCACTCAATCGGACTCAAAACTAATACTTATCCTCATATACGGATAGTTATCATGCAATAATTCTATGCCCTAAGGAATCAACCCAACACCAGTTGGTCAACGCCAGAGTGGACTACCCAATACATGCAAACTCCTACGATAGCACTTCCAAGTAGGTATGTCTAAATAAAGCAAGTAGAATGTCCCCCCCCCCCACATATATATATACACTAGCGGATACCCATGCCTGAAGGCACGGCAAAAATTTTGGAAGTACGTAATTGCGAAACAACAAATATTTCAAAAGTACGTAATTGCAAAATAGAAAAAATATCATTCCCCTGTAAAACATCTACATATCATTCCCCAACTAAATAATGATGGAGGAAAATTTACACAATATTTAATCATATATAATTTGAGTCAAAAAATTTATTTTACAATACAAATTAGTGTAAAGAATTTTAAAAAAATTGGGCAAAACTTCCTTTGTTTATAGGAGTATCCACCCTATTTAAAAAAGAAAAGTACTCCAACAACAATACAAATAGTTTGTGACAACAACATTAATAGTACGCAAAGGCACTATTGGAATTTTTAAAAATAAACTACGTGGTTACTACATGTGTGGTGGCGGTGACAAAAGTCATCGTGGAATGATTGTTACCAAACCTAAAGGCACGATTGAAATTTTGGAGACACCAACTTGTTTGGTGAAATTGAGTCGCCAAATTGTTTTCCGGAATTTATATGTCAATAACACTACCATATGCTTATTTTATAGTTTAGTACAAAAGCTCAACACCAAATAAAAATATGTTGACATTAGAAATAATTAAGCATTTAAGTGTGCGCAAGCTGACAAATAGTGGGCAAGCTGCTATAATATTGCTTCTTATCGCTTGAGTTTATAAGTAAATAGATATATGAAATCGCATTAATATTATAATCCGCATACATAAATGCAAAAAACATATTGCTTATAATGGACCCATAATCACACACATAGACAAAATGTGAGATATCAAACTCAATGGGCCGACAAATTGAGTGTAGACTCGAGAGAGCATCATAAGAAGTTCACCACAACAATTCATCCTTGGAACAAATAAACCAACTTAAAATCCATAGTTATAAATCAATAAGATATTCCCCAAAAAATAATGGAAATCCCTAAGAATCTTAACCTGACAAATGAAAAATAGAAGAAATCATTGATTTACTGGACATCGAGAGAGATTGGCAGGGAGAGACTGGGATTTACTAGACATCGTATGAGTCTTTGTTCTCCTCGGCCATTTCCTCTATCTTAGCCTCAGCTGCAACAACGACAGAACCAATGCCTCCACCGGATGCAACAAAAGGAACAACACTGCCACCACCATATGGAACCGATGCTATCTTTTCTCGCCCAGATGCAATAAGCTCTATTATATCCTTTCCCTTAACTTCTGATAAAAGAAGCTTTATCCTATCGTCATCACATTCAACTCCAATTGAACCGATAATTTCCTTGATATCAATCGCGAAAGGAGTGGTGTTTCCACCCAAAACGATAAACAAATAGGCAGCAACAACATTCATCTCTACTCAAATGGAACTGCGAAACAGCGGGAGAGAAAGTTCAAATCATAAACCGATACCAGAAATGAGAACTATAATAGATATGGTTGGTCTATCTGCATCATGATCTTAGACACAAAGAATCCCAACATGAGAATTCCATAGTAAAGGAACAATATAGCACATGATATGTGAAAAGGTCCAGCAGCGATAAAACATATCACACACAGAGGAAAACAACTTTGGGTGAGAAGTCTGCTAAAACACAAGTGTAGGACATCCCTTACACATAATTATGTTACTATATCTCAACCCAACACATGATATCTTAATTCAAGGTATAGAAAATCATCCCTATATTCTTCTGAAAAAAATAGAACTTAGACTTGTAGATATGTATCATTAGGAATAATGGGACATTGCTTGCAATTTCCCAAACACGATATAAATTAAATCTTCACACCCTCACAATCAAATGATATAACTCTCAATTACAGTAAAAAAAACATAATTATAATTGAACTAATTGGGAAATATGAGAACTTTATATTTACCTTAACAATGATATAACATTCCACGGTGATTAACACCGTTTCTTGAAAATAAAAATAAGGTGTGTGACCTGCAATAGTACACTCGAAATCAAAACAATAACTAACCAACCTCAAATTGAATAAATAAGGGTATAGTTCCGACCATCTCACACCTAATAAGGAAATTCAGAATGTTGGTGTGGCTGCGTGAGACCATTGATAACAGTTCGTCTGGCTGCGTGAGACTACTGTTCAGGATGCATTAACAAAGAATCAACATTTCCAAATCTCATCAGGACCATATGTAGACGGATCAGATAAAATCAAAGCATTACATAGCTATCTTTGAGAGCCTCGACTCCCCAAACAAAACATTATCCCGAGAACATAAAGCACAAACATTCAAATAAAGTCCGTAACTATATTAACATAACTATTAAACAACGATATCTTAAACTTATACCATTTCAAATTGTTATCATAAAGTTATGCCATTTCAACTGTTATCATAACAGTTATAACATAATTCAAATACATGTTACCAACTGCTATCATAAAAGTTATACCATTTAAAATACCACTTATTAAAATACCACTCAAATGAAAACCAACCCTTCAACAAAGTTGATATTCGTGTATCAAAGCCCTACAAAAACATTTAAAATAATATAAAATGGACAAAATTGTAAATCACCAAAAACCCTGATTTGAAAGAGGCAGGGCATGCTGCCCTTTTGTACCAGATTTTCAAAATAGAAAAAAATTTGCAACCAAACTCGGTGGAGATGATTTAATAGTGTGAAGAAATTTGAATATCAATAGCATGGAAATCAGCAATGGTGGAGGACCTCCTACTCAGCAGCATGGCCTCCTTTTACCAGATGCAGAACCTCCTACTCAGTAGCGCTGCAACAAAAAAACAATATCAAAACCCCATTGACATTAAATCTGAGAAAAGAGACACGCACACTACATATACAGTAATTATAACATTAAATGTGTGAGATTCCTAGTAGATTCCAAAGCCAATATCAAAACCCCATTAACAGTACATATCTTTATATGTAAACACTGGCATTATATGCATATTTGTTTGGCGCCTTTGTTTTGAAATCATCTGTAGCTAATAATCTCGTTCTCGCTGGTGTATATGACCTCAGTTTTCATATGATATAGCATAGTTTGGGGAGAGGTAACCTTTCAATACTTGAATAAAATGCAGAGTTTACCA